>JARQOD010000006.1:18895199-18924546 GCA_033576555.1 Oophaga sylvatica | reverse complement strand
AACTCCCCCCAAAAATCAAAAACGGAAGAATTTTTTGTTTTTTCAAGAATTTTTTTAGGACCCCCCAAAAACGTGAAATCCGCAGCAAAAATTCACATTTTGGGTTTAAAAATCTAAATTATCACCATTTCAGAGAAGTTTTTTTTCCCGAAGCCCGTGGATGAGATTTTTTAAAATCTAACTACTTGCTGCGCCATAAAGGTGGTGCACACAGAGTCTTCTACAGCCGTCCCCTAAAAAAACAACTGTTGAAAAATGCTTAACTTTGCTCTTCAGCCCCACCCCCTAGCTTTTTGGGCACAACCCGCACTTTTTTCTATTGCTTTTTTTTGTATAAAAATGCACAAAAAACACATTACAGCATCAAAACATCAGGGTGGTTTCTCATCGTTATACCTTACATGTATACGCTAATAGGCTGTGGATTTTTTCCCCAAAATTTTGGATGGAAAATTGCCACATATCGACCCAAGTGTTTTACAGTAATCTTTTCCTGACCTCCCCAAGGTCACCAAGCGCAACCCCCACCTATCCAATGTTTTCTATTTGCTGACCATTTTTCCTCAAAGAGGTTTACTTTTTTTTGCCCACAGGGGGGAGGGGGTTCCACTACATTTTTAAAAAACATTTTTTGGAAAAGATGGCAAAAAATCTCATGGATGTACTTTTTTGAGCCACCCCAACAAAAACCACACCCAACCCTGCCTACCCCTTTGACTCATGTCGGGTTCTGCTGTTAAATATTTACATGGTTGAAAAAGACTCGGTCATCATTTCAACCTTTCTCCTAAATTGTGCTTTTATCACTAATTTAACTATAACCTAACTAAACCCACATGTTGTGTATGGGGGTTTCATCCCCTTGTATAAAACCCTGCCATAGTGTCAACTTTACTTCTCTTGTGGTAGAATACAGTGGAATCGCGAGATTTTATCTCTCTTTTACTACATTCTAAAATTTTGCTTCCTTTTGTAGCTGCTGCTTGACATTGAGTGCTGCTGCTCAGCTTACTTGTAACCTGTTAGGCCTCTTTCACACTTCAGTCGTGCGACGTCAGTTAAAATCCGCCAAAGGGTGAAAAGAACGGATCCACAGGAAAAGTGCAAAAACGGATGCAACGGATCCTATTTAAAGGCGGATCCGTTGTGAACTTTTGAACCCGGAAAATGTATTGTACGGAGAGAGAGAGAGAGACTCCAGAATGGGTTTTCAGCACTTTCTGCAGAACGCTGGCGGATTCCGCCAACAACGGATGAAGACGGATCCGCCACCCATAGGCTTGGATGCGGCGGATCCGTCATAGTCCGCCATTTCGACGCACACAAAAAAACGTTGCATTGTACGTTTCAAAAAAAAAAAGGCGGACGCCAAATTTATGACAGATCCATCCAAAAACGGATCAAACGGACGACCATCCGTCAAAATCCGTCACTAATGCAAGTCGATTGTAAAAAAGTGGATCCGCCCAAAAAAATGGCGGATCCATTTTTTTTCACGCTTTGACGGATTTTAACTGACGTCGCACGACTGAAGTGTGAAAGAGGCCTTAGTGGTCAAATGGTAACTACTGTGGCAAAATTAAAGATGTAAAGGCAAAAAAAAGGTACTCTGCATGCCCGCACATTGTTAAGTCCTAGTAGTTGGATCAGTTGAATATTCTTTAAGGTAAACTTCACATTTGGCATTGGTTAGCAGTATTCTGCAGAAAGTTGTATGCTTCATCCGTCGTATAAGTGTAACATTTTTGTGACTGTGACTGTAGAAAGACTATGGGAAAAAACCCAAAAAATATTGGTGCAATCTGAAAAAATGTAATTTAAAGGGATTGTCTGATGAAAACAAATGATTATCTACTCATAGCTGCATGATGGCTCAGTGGTTAGCACTGTATGATGGCTCAGTGGTTAGCACTGTCTTGCAGCGCAGGGGTCCTGTGTTCTAATCCCACCAAGAACGACATCTGCAAGGAGTTTGTATGTTCTCCCCGTGTTTGCGTGGGTTTCCTCCGGGTTCTCCGGTTTCCTCCCACACTCCAAAGACATACTGATAAGGAATGTAGATTGTGAGCCCCAACGGGGTCAGTGATGATGATGTCTGTAAAGCGGTGTAGAATATGATGGCGCTTTAAAAGTGAGTAAGATAAATAAAATGCACAGGACAGGTGATAACTTGCTAAGCGGTGGGGTCTTACTCCTCGGACCAGCGCAGGGAATTTTAATCACCGATGGTATAGGAAAGATGTGTATCTTCGTACCGTGTTAGCCAGTAGATAGAAAAATATTTAAACTTGAGAGTCCTCAGTGGTTGATACCTTTTAATGGCTAACTGAAAAGATGGTAACAAATTGCAAGCTTTCGAGACTACTCAGGTCTCTTCATCAGGCAAAGACTAAAACAAAAACTGAAGAATCACATATTTATATACACAACAGGACACAGGAATAGTGCAATAGGTAAGACGAGTGACGTGAAGCAGAACTGTCATTATGGCAGAGGGATGAACATAAATATTGGAACAGTTCATAGATAAGGAGAGAAAGTTTTATTGCCCTCTGATTGGGGTCTGGTGTTGTGTTTTGATGCCCTAGAAGGTCAGAGACAGACGCAGATTCCTTAATTGATATATAGGAAAGATGTGTATCTTCGTACCGTGTTAGCCAGTCTTTGCCTGATGAAGAGACCGGAGTAGTCTCGAAAGCTTGCAATTTGTTACCATCTTTTCAGTTAGCCATTAAAAGGTATCAACCACTGAGGACTCTCAAGTCTAAATATTTTTCTTAATTGATATAGAATGACATGAATCCGTGTGATATATTCATTCCAGCACTAAGAGTGTCAAAGGTCATCATGAGCTTATATTCCCAAACCTTTCTATCTCTCTCAGATTTGAAGTTAGATTTTAATACCAGTAATTCCATATCCATCATGCTATGACCGGGCATACAAAAATGTTTGGCCACAGGTAAATCCATTCTTTTTTCTCTTATTGTGTGGCGATGAGAATTCATCCTTGTTCTCAGTTTTTGCCCGGTCTCCCCCACATACAGACCCCCAGTTGGACATTTAGTACATATAATTAGGTACACCACATTAGATGTGATGCAGCTGAAAGTACCTGGGATCTTGTAGTCCTGATGGGAGTTGGGGATCTTTATCTTGTCCGTGGTCATTATAGATGCACAGGTTTTACATTTCTTCTGGTTGCAAGGAAAGGTTCCTGCAGCTGTTGGGGAGGACAGGGAACTTCTGACAATGATGCTTCTTAGATTTGGGGGCTGCCTAAAACATAGTAGTGGGGGGTCTGGAAATATGGATTGTAATCGGGCATCTTTTTGTAGTAAAGGTTGTAGTTTCCGTGCAGCTCCCCTTAGCATCTCCAGATTTGGATTGTAGGTGACCACTAGAGGCACCCGGTTATTTTCTTCTTTAGTTTTGTAATGTAGCAGGTGATTCCTTGATATTCTGGTGGCTCTTGTAATTTGGTTTTCAATTGTTCTTGGATGGTAGCCCTGGTTCAAAAAAGTCTTTCTGAGGCGACCAAGGTGTTCATCTCTATCCATGGGGTTGGAACATATACGGTTGTGTCTGATGGCTTGGCTGTAGACAATAGAGTTTTTTATGTGTTTTGGATGGAAACTGTCCCATTTAAGGTATGTTGGACGGTCGATTGGCTTCTGATACAGGGATGTCTCTATTTCATTGTTCTTTAGCTTAATGGTGGTGTCTAAAAAGTTAATTTCAGTGCTGGAGTAGTTGAGTGTTAAGTTGATGGTTGGATGAAATTGATTGAACTGTTCATGGAACGTCTTTAGCTGTTGTTCAGACTCCGTCCAGATGATTAAAATGTCATCAATGTAGCGGTAGTAGGCCCGAGGCCTGATGGGACATGAGGACAAAAAGTCGCTTTCAAGCTTGGCCATGAAAAGATTTGCATACTGTGGAGCCATTTTACTTCCCATAGCTGTTCCAGTCTCCTGAAGATAGATCTTGTTGTCAAATTCAAAGTAATTGTGGGTGAGGATGAATTTTGTGAGTTTCACCACAGAATCAGCATCATTCCCGGTGTTTCCCATGAAGACTTTGCAGGCATTTAATCCATCCTGGTGTGGGATATTAGAGTACAAAGATTCCACGTCCTACTAAGGCCCTGGATAAAACCGAACTCTGCAGTGATATGGAACATTTTTTCAGGAGACTGCGCCTGAGGGAATACTTCAATGATACAGAAGATCCAGAAAACACTCGGACTGAAGGAAAAGGGATCCCAACAACCAAGAAGAGGTCAGACTAGACACCTCCACCTGGACGTAACCCTCATTTGGATAAATATATAGACTCATTCAGACATTTGATAAAATCCACCATCATAGCCACCAACAAGAGACAAGCATCCAACCTCAGTGCCCAGGAGAGAAAGGCCATACAGTCTCTGAAAACCAACAAAGAAATCATCATTAAACCTGCTGACAGGGGAGGTGCAATAGTCATGATGACAACAAGAGACAAGCATCCAACATCAGTGCCCAGGAGAGAAAGGCCATACAGTCCCTACACAGGACTATTACAAGGAACTAAGCAAGTTGGTATCTTGTCTGTCTGACAAATCCATAAGAGCTGATGACCTGATACCAGAAAGTCCAAGAACAGGGACGTTTTACATGCTTCCCAAAATCCACAAAGCTGGGAATCCAGGGAGGCCGATTATTTCATGTGTGGACACCCTTACTGAGCAGGTATCTGGATGGGTAGAGGGCATTCTTAAACCCCTGGTAAAGGATACACCCAGCTACATTCAGGACACAACTGACCTACTGAATAAACTAGCAGCAATAGGTCCCCTACCAGAAGGAACCATCCTGGCCACCATGTACGTGGAATCTTTGTACTCTAATATCCCACACCAGGATGGATTAAATGCCTGCAAAGTCTTCATGGGAAACACCGGGAATGATGCTGATTCTGTGGTGAAACTCACAAAATTCATCCTCACCCACAATTACTTTGAATTTGACAACAAGATCTATCTTCAGGAGACTGGCACAGCTATGGGAAGTAAAATGGCTCCACAGTATGCACATCTTTTCATGGCCAAGCTTGAAAGCGACTTTTTGTCCTCATGTCCCATCAGGCCTCGGGCCTACTACCGCTACATTGATGACATTTTAATCATCTGGACGGAGTCTGAACAACAGCTAAAGACGTTCCATGAACAGTTCAACCAATTTCATCCAACCATCAACTTAACACTCAACTACTCCAGCACTGAAATTAACTTTTTAGACACCACCATTAAGCTAAAGAACAATGAAAGAGATACATCCCTGTATCAGAAGCCAATCGACCGTCCAACATACCTTAAATGGGACAGTTTCCATCCAAAACACATAAAAAACTCTATTGTCTACAGCCAAGCCATCAGACACAACCGTATATGTTCCAACCCCATGGATAGAGATGAACACCTTGGTCGCCTCAGAAAGACTTTTTTGAACCAGGGCTACCATCCAAGAACAATTGAAAACCAAATTACAAGAGCCACCAGAATATCAAGGAATCACCTGCTACATTACAAAACTAAAGAAGAAAATAACCGGGTGCCTCTAGTGGTCACCTACAATCCAAATCTGGAGATGCTAAGGGGAGCTGCACGGAAACTACAACCTTTACTACAAAAAGATGCCCGATTACAATCCATATTTCCAGACCCCCCACTACTATGTTTTAGGCAGCCCCCAAATCTAAGAAGCATCATTGTCAGAAGTTCCCTGTCCTCCCCAACAGCTGCAGGAACCTTTCCTTGCAACCAGAAGAAATGTAAAACCTGTGCATCTATAATGACCACGGACAAGATAAAGATCCCCAACTCCCATCAGGACTACAAGATCCCAGGTACTTTCAGCTGCATCACATCTAATGTGGTGTACCTAATTATATGTACTAAATGTCCAACTGGGGGTCTGTATGTGGGGGAGACCGGGCAAAAACTGAGAACAAGGATGAATTCTCATCGCCACACAATAAGAGAAAAAAGAATGGATTTACCTGTGGCCAAATATTTTTGTATGCCCGGTCATAGCATGATGGATATGGAATTACTGGTATTAAAATCTAACTTCAAATCTGAGAGAGATAGAAAGGTTTGGGAATATAAGCTCATGATGACCTTTGACACTCTTAGTGCTGGAATGAATATATCACACGGATTCATGTCATTCTATATCAATTAAGGAATCTGCGTCTCTGACCTTCTAGGGGCATCAAAACACAACACCAGACCCCAATCAGAGGGCAATAAAACTTTCTCTCCTTATCTATGAACTGTTCCAATATTTATGTTCATCCCTCTGCCATAATGACAGTTCTGCTTCACTTGTCTTACCTATTGCACTATTCCTGTGTCCTGTTGTGTATATAAATATGTGATTCTTCAGTTTTTGTTTTAGTCTTTGCCTGATGAAGAAACCTGAGTAGTCTCGAAAGCTTGCAATTTGTTACCATCTTTTCAGTTAGCCATTAAAAGGTATCAACCACTGAGGACTCTCAAGTTTAAATATTTTTCAATCACCGATGGGGCATTTATATTCCTGTTACAAAATGTAATGGCAGGTTGGGTGTCCGAATGCCACTCCACTCATTCTCTATGGGGCTGATGGAAAAAGCTGTGCACCGCTTGTCAGCCCCATAGGGAATAAATGGAGTAGCAATTGAGCATGTGCAGTGGTGCTCCATGCTAATAGGGATAATAGTGCCCGGTTCTGCCGATCGGTGTGGGTCCCAGCGTTAAGACCTCCATCGATCAACAAGTTATCATCCTTTTTATGGATAGGTGATAACTATTTTCACTGGAAAACCTCTTTAAAGGGAATATGTCAGCAGGTTTTTGTTATGTAATTCGAGAGCAGCAAGGTATAGGGCAAGAGAGCCTGATTCTTGCGATGTGTCACTTACTAGACTGCTTGGTGTAATTTATATAGAATCCCTGTTTTCTCTGCTGTATAAGTAGAATTGTGAAAATGCTGAGCTGTGTATAACCCGCCCACACCACTGATTGGCAGTGAACACAGGAAGCTGCCAATCAGTGGTGTGGGTGGGATTACACAGATTAGCTGGACTGCTGTGCACGTGAGACCTAGTCCTGTAGCGATAATCCCCTGCTGATAAAACACTGGTTGTATTGAAACTACAACACAGTCCAGTAAGCGACACATCCTTGGAATCAGGTTCTCTTGACAGATTCCTTAAAGTAGTCGACAACCCCGTTTAATCATGGAAATTATTAATATTTCTAGAATCGTCTTTAAAGTAATATCTAATTTATAATATCCGTCTGATATTCCTATAGGCTTATCAAGACCCGATTCAAAGAAATTGTAACTTCACAAATCTCTGAAAAAGTAAAAAAAAAAATCTATATTTACATTTTGCTTCCTAGCGACAACCACAAAAGCAGTATATTCACTCTCGTGCTCCGCGTACACCATTTACTCCATTTCCTCCCGACCATGTATGCTGGTATACAAATCCTCATCTCTGTAGAAACGTCTGATACACAGTCATCACTCCCCAGCAGCGGGCGAGAGCGAGTTCCTATGTCACAAGATTTAGTAACACATACTTAAAGTCACAGGAAACCTTTAATATGCAGCTTAGTCCAATAGAGGAGCTTCTATAGAGTCAGACTAGGGGGCCCTTGGAGAGAGGGACCCCACCTTGCTTAGTCCTGCTGCAGTTGGGTGGTAAATTTTAGGCAGGACTCTTATCTCCAGAAAAACTGCAAAATTTTAGATGGGTGCCCATTATGATGCTGAATTTTTGCAGCTTCCCTAAACACACCCCACCTGTACTGTACTTGTATCATAAGTTTTGCAACGACATTTCCCAAAGACACGTGCCAAAACATTAAAATCAGATTCTGATATCAAGCCCTGGCGATTCTCCAGAGACGGGCGGTGCTGCGCAGATGCCGCTTATTTCCTGCTGCAGAAGCGGCCTGCCACACATCACTTTTTCAGGAAGTTTCATTTCCTTTTTAAACCACTGTTTTACTGACATGAAGTGCTCAGGCTCTCATTAAAAGAGGTTCTGCAGCAGCTGCATTAAAATTTTATAATTATTTGCACCAACATCTTTTAGGAGGTTGCGGTCCATGAAGCTTGTGGGACCCAAGAACTCCAACATGGCCCCAAACTGTCATGTGTCTTTTATAGCAGTGGTCATCTCATACGCTCCAAAAGGAACTTTGGACTCCTCCTAGGTTCCAGGACCCCTGATAGTTATACTCTTGCTTGTAAATGAGGTTCTGGACATCAATAGTGATCGCCTATCCATAAGGATAGTTAATCAGATTGTCGGAGGTCCATCCAACAACCGGCAGCCCATTCACTTCAATAAAAGCTGAGGTGCAGTACCTGAGAATGGCCACTACATGGTGTATGGAGCTGTAATGACACATCTTCATACACTTTGTCGAGGGAGTGCCGGGTGTAGGACCACCACCGACCTGATATTGATGACCTTTGCAAACGATAGGCCATCAATATCTAAATCCAAAATGAAATACATCCCACCATAGTTTCTAGGGATATCAGCAGTCACCTTTATGTGACCGGTATCAGCTCTCATTCATGTGATTTGTATGGTCTCCTGAGCCCTCGGTAGACTAATCTGGGGCTACATCGAGGCCATCCTACATGTGATGTCTCCACTGTGCAGGGAGGTAGCCTCTCTATATTGTCTTGCCGATGATTTTATCCAGGCGTATTGTTGTGATCAAGCACAGAACAGTCTTTTATTCGTAATTGCTAACAGTAAAAGTCACATTGCTCTGAGCTGGCAGGGTGGGGTCAGCCGCAGATTATTTTTGAGATCACAAGAAAAAAAAAAAAAATCTAGAAGAAATGAGTCATTCATTACCCGGCTCGCATGTCTGAATGCAAACCATCGCAAATCTGAATAGTTTGTGATTTTATTTTTAACACATGGCATGCTCGGCTCTCGTAAGGATCAGGATTTCATTTGCACGCAGAAACTTCAAATTACCCGCAAGATCACAGCCGCCGTGTAAAGTAATAAATTGGAAAGCTTCCTTGGTGCTAGTTAGTCTAACTATTGGTTTGCCAGTGGATTGGGAGTGGGGATAACAGAACACATAAACAGTAACTGTAGTCTGATGATCCATCTGCAGGAAAGAAACAAACAATATTATGGGTCCGCTCCTAGAGGAGACTGACACTTAAGCTTGGGTACGACTGGAGAGCTGGAGTAGGAGGAGCCCTATATAGCTGGAGGGGCCGGTCAACACTTTTTTAATCTGAGGTGTGTTTATCCTATGTGGGCTCCGCCTACCCACTAGTAATGACTGTGTCTCCCTTCCTTCTTCGCTGAAAAGGATTTTACAGGTAAGTTCTTACCAAAATCCGTGTTTTCTCACCATGGAAACAACAAAACCCTCACTGTCGCCCTGATCCACTCCCGCCTGGACTACTGCAACGCTCTATTACTTGGCCTCCCCATTACTCAACTATCATCTCTACAGTCCATCCTTAATGCAGCAGCCAGGGTCATCCATCTGGCTAATCGGTACTCGGACGCGTCCGCTCTTCACCAGTCCTTACACTGGCTGCCCATTCATTATAGGATCCAATTCAAAGTACTGGTTCTCACCCACAAAGCTCTCCACAGTGCAGCACCCCCCTACATCTCCTCCCTCATTTCTATCTATTGGCCTAACCGACTGCTGCGCTCTGCAAACAACTTTCAACTAATCTCTGCACTAATCCGCACCTCCCACTCCCGACTCCATGACTTCTCCCGCGCTGTGCCAATCCTCTGGAATGCTTTACCCCTAGAAATTAGGACTATCCACAATTTTCATGGTTTCAGGCGCTCCTTCAAAACACATTTGTTCAGAGCGGCCTATCACATTCACTAATCAAAGTCATTCTATGTGTAAGTGTGTATGTGTAGCCCATTCACTATCTCCATCCATCCCTCACTCCCTCAAGATGGCTGGACCATCATTGTAAATGCACCATTCTATATACACACCTGTACTTTGTATCTCCCCACCTCATTGTAGATTGTAAGCTCTCACGAGCAGGGGCGGCTTATTTTGCTTTAATTATTGTATTATTAACGTTGTTACTTATGACTTGTGTTTTGAAACTGTTAAACTGTAAAGCGCTGCGGAATATGTTGGCGCTATATAAATAAATAATATTATTATTATTATTATTAATTGGCTACTGCTGTCAGAACCATAGACAACGAATATAGTGGCAGCAAACATCCTTGACCACCCATCCACTCAACCGATGGGATATCAAGTAATCGGACATTTATCACCTATGAAGACCAGTTATAAATTGTGATTTGGGACGACCTCTTTCATTTTTTACATTGAAATTGTCCCCACTAAGTGTGTCTAGAGGTTTATATTATAAGCCCCACTGCGGACACGGACTTCTGTGAATGATGAATTTGTACAGCGCTGCAAAATATGTTGGTGCTACGACGGAGAACTCGGCAGATTTCCTTGATAAAGGCCTGAAGGGCCGAAACATTGGACTGTACTCTGCTTTACACGGGTAAGTTTATCACCATTTTCATGATGTTGTGCCGAAGGTTTTTTCAGTAGGTGCTTGGTAGGCAACAGGAAATTAGAAGGAAAGGAAATTACCTTGTGAAAATTTCACTTTCGACACTAAAGGCTGGGTCTCACATAGCGATACACCAGCGATCCCGACAACGATCAGGATCGCTGGTGTATCACTACATTATCGCTGCTGAGCTGCCAAACAGGCAGCTCAGGCAGCGATCAGTACAAGCTGCGCGGTGCCTGGAAACCCGCTGTGTACCTTGGTTACCAGCTCCCTGCTTCAGGGAGCTGGTATCCAAGGTACACAGCGGGTTTCTAGGCACAGCCCCGCGCCTGGAAACCCGCTGTGTACCTTGGTTACCAGCGGATCGCTGGTCTCCCGCATGTCACACGCAGCGATGCGTGCCTGTCAGCGGGAGACCAGCGATCAAAAAAATGTCCTGACATTTCAGCGACGATCAGCGATACCCAGCAGGGGGGCTGATCATCGCTGAATGTCACACACAGCGATATCGCTGGGGAGATCGCTGCTGCGTCACAAAACTAGTGACTCAGCACCGATTTCGCTAGCGATATCGCTATGTGAGACGGGGGCTTTAGCCCCATAATTATCAGATACTTCTTGTTCTTTAGAGCAGTGATCATCTCTTTATCATTACTAATCACCTATATATAGATAACACAGAATCCCTCATTCACAAAAGGTGATGGTGACACCTCACTCCTCCCACCTTCCTGCGCAGTGATGTCTGCACAGATCACAGAGCAGGCCCACAACATCCTCTCATAGACGTCCCATAGATTTGGCGTACAAATACTGATGAAAAATGCTGACCAAACTGCTTTTGTGTGAACGCGGCATCAGAAGGGCCTGATCTGTCGACAGATCTTTCTTTAACCCTCAAAATTTCAGTTAGCTCTAGACAGAAGTATCATGATGCATATTAGTGACTATAATAGTACTGGAATGCCGCTTGCAAACTAAGGACACTTGCTTTTTATTCTCTGGACAGTAGCCCAAATTTGCGGAGGCTTCGAGGCTGGTAAATGTGTACATCCTGCCGATGTGACCACAATGACTCAGTTTCCTCATCCAGACATCAGCAGTTGTATCACTTCACTAATCACTCGTGTCCTATGAATGAAGGGTGGGGCAAATGTAACTGTGCAGAGTTCCATGGAGGAATGAATGATAAAGGTCTTCTGCGTTACCAATAAGCTATTATGTGTCCGTTATTAGCCAGGGAAGACTGCAGAACTCCATCTCTTAAGAGTGTCTTATTACAAAGTCTAAAAAAAAAAAATCAGAGACATTTTTAAAACTAGAACAATCGATGCCGGCCCATCATTTTCCCTGTCCGGTGTCACTTGTGGCCACCAAATATACTGGAAATTAAGCTAGCTGTATTTACTCAAATGGTGCGATGTTTGCCTGGGAACGATGCTCTGAAAGGGAAATGTTGATGGTTTCCTGTTACCCATAGTTATATACGTTATTTTCCCACTGATGATAATGTTTCACAAAACACCTCAGGGGCCCAAGTACTGAGCTGAGGACGGTCTCTTCTTGTTTGCTTGGGACAGACTCTTGGGGCCCGATTCATCAGGCCTGGCATTTCGTACGTGTGCGCCACAGTAAGATGCACCAAATTTGACACATCCTTCAAGTGCCATATAACACTGCCAGAAGATACTGGAGTACATTTCTGGCATAATATATGGCACTTTAGTGATGTACAGATTTAGGAATTCTTCAGGTGTACTTGGTTATGTCCCATCCGCCAAGCACCATTCAACCTTCTAACAGTTGGCAGAGCTGACCAGGAGTGGCGTAAAAAACACTAACAGTTACGAAATCACTTTGATGAATCTGGCCCGCAGGCTTTCTGTTGACTCAATCTTCAGCCTTTAAAGACAACCTCTTCTGAATCCCTCTGTTTCCCTCTATACTCACCTCCAATGCCGGCGCCGTTCCAGCAGTGCGAGCACTGGCTCTCTCAGGGATCAAGTGTCGTGTCACTGTTATGTCACGCGATCCCTGAGGCCAATCAGAGCAGGGGTCACTGTCTTCTCCTACGGACGCAATTGACATCAGGAATTGGGAGCTGTGGATGCGCTCTACACTTTGTCCAGATGTCTTGGTTTGTCCGTAGTAGAGGAGAGCGAAGCCAGCACTGATTGACCTCAGGGATCGCATGACATAATATCAAGTGATCCCTGGGAGAGCCATTGCTGATACCGCTTGGACAACGCTGGCACTGGAGGTGAGTATAGATATTATTATTTTACTGGAGAGAAACATAGTGATTCAGAAGGAGTTGTTTGAGTAGTGGACAATCCTTTAAGGATAGGCAAACTTAGCTGAGTGCTTCTGTTCTTCTGTTTTATAAATTGTAGGAATCATAGCCCCCATGTATGACCCAATCAAAGTAAGTGCCATTATTTCTTAACAAACCTGCTAAAGACCAAAAATGATTTATCTAGATTGAAGAATTTTGTATCTTTTTCACAGATTTTTCGTTGAAGGAATACTGCTAGTCATCTACAGGGCAGGGACCTGAATGATGATTTGCTGTAGTCCCCTGCACAGTATATGGCACACTGTGCAGAAGAAATGTATCTTAAGAAAGAAAATACATCATTATCCAATTTTTCGGATTAATGGGGATCCAGACGGGGGGATTAATGGGGATCCAACCTGGGGGATTAATGGGGATGCAAACTGAGGATCCAATAGAAAAGAAAAAAAACTTCAACTCGTCTTCCTTGCAAAAAGTTTAACGCTTACGCTGAGGTTGGGGGATGATTCAAGTAAAATGGGGGTCATTCCATTAAAAGAACCAAACTGGATAAGAGATAACGGTCCCATAGTAGTGGGTGCAGTGGTGGTCACACATGGACACTTTGTGCTGTAAGGATTAGTTAAGGTCCCAGTGGACGGATGGCCAGCGATCATACAATGATCACCAATCCTGTGAAACCTCTTAAAGTGCTAGTTACAGAAAGCCCAAAAGAACCCTCCTCTTTGCGATACACTCTCATGTTGGAAGTACCATGCAATAGCAATAAGGCTGGAAAATAAAATATCCCGTATCAAGCAGTGTCAGCATACGCAAAGACACAAATGATGATGGACTATTGATATCTCGACTTTTGGATAAACGGTCACCATACCTTGACAGAATCATAGCAGTCGTGGCCTCCTACTTGGAAGGTCCTGAACGAGTAGCTGATCGTATTCCCAGGGGTGGTCTGTATCGTCCAGTTGCAGTGCTTGTTATTCGGGTATGGGTCTGGGTAGTTTAAACTCTCCAAGATTCCTCGGCTCTGGTTACTTATCACGACTCCTTCACATACTAATCATAAGAAGGAGAAAATAAGGATTATTCCTTGAAGAGATGCAGAATAGATGTGTCCTTCATCAACTTTATCCTTGGCTCAACGTATCCTGAGATACGGTATGTGTATGGGGATGACCAACGGTTAAAAAAAATATATATATAGAAAAAAACCATGATTTCCTGATACTCTGTTTGGAGATGTTTACGTTATGTACGTCTATATGTGGCCACCCATTGGTTGTGATGAGGATTTGCAGCCTGTTGAGGGTTTTGATGGCATGTT
This sequence comes from Oophaga sylvatica, assembly GCA_033576555.1. Lineage (NCBI taxonomy): Eukaryota > Metazoa > Chordata > Amphibia > Anura > Dendrobatidae > Oophaga > Oophaga sylvatica. The sequence continues at coordinate 18,910,325 of JARQOD010000006.1, read as the reverse complement.
GTTATAATTATATCGTGAGAAATTATAGTCCTTACCAAAGTCAACAAAAGGTGATGGTGGACATATCTAAATAGAGAGAACCCCAAAATGACCATAGTTATTCAGCTGCCTCTCACCTTGTCTGTAATTAGCCAGAAATCCGCTGTATGACTTGGAGGTGTCTGTAACCAGCTGTACATACAGAGCATTGGAGGTAGAACGAACTGGAGCTGGAAGTGTCACTCTACAGAGTTTTACCAGCAAGTTAGACATTGTACTGTTGCCATCGTAAACCTTCAAAACGATAGTAAAATTACCGGTCTAATAAAAATATTATAAATCTCGAAACATAGTTCCACCTACAAATCACAACTGGTAAATCCTTGAGTCGCCTTCATCAGCAATTTAATAAAAAGTTATACAATTGTCAAATGTATTTTATCAATTTTTCACCGGATTCGAGATGTCTGCCTTTAGCTTCACAAAGAGGTATGAACATTACTCCGGCAGGGTTTCCCAAACTCCAGTCCTCACGGCCTGGCAGGTCATGTTTTCAGGATTTCCTTAGTAGTTCACAGGTGGTGGAAGTATCACCAAGGCATCAGGAATTCTCTCGCCTGTGCAATACTAAGGATATCCTGAAAACATGACCGGTGGAGGGCCGTAAGGACTTGAATTTGGGAAACACGGCTCCAAAGGGAAAAGTAACTTCCGATCAGAGTCAGGTTCCTCAAAGTTTTAGTGCAAAAAATTGAAAGCCCTGATCCTGGAATTGCGTAGAAGACCCCAAAATGCCTGCGTTTGCGCAGGGCAAGCATAAGCTCCTGCCTTTTGTCACTGATCAATCTGTGAGACTATTCCAGAAAAATTTAGATTGTTGTCAAGAGCAAATTCAGGTTAATATTTATGGATGCATATTTCTATATAATGTAGCAACTTTTTATCATTTTATTTTTAAACTCCAGATATTATGTTAAAAGGGTTTTCCTGAAATCACAAGACTTTTATCTCCTATCTAGAGAATATGGGATAGCATCCTGATCACCAGGGGTCTGACCACTGGAACCTCCAAGAATGGGGCCTCAGAACCCTATGTACTTGGCTTTCTCCTGTAGTCCCATAAACAATGAATGGAGCAGAGGTCGGGCCTTGTCTTCTCGATGGTCCAGAGCTCCGTTCTCGGGATTGCTGGGGGTTCCAGAGGTCAGACCCCCAGCAATCATCAACTTATCATTTTTGCTGAGGGAAGAATGTGCAATTTTGGGAAAAAATATTGGGATATTGTTATAGTAACCACAGTTGGAGATATATAGCAGATATTGTACAGCCATATTGTGTTGGGTGAACCTTATATATTGTCATTTTCACTGCCCATACTGCTTTTTATAAATGTCCATTGTCTCCCGCCATATTCTTGCCAATTGGAAAGGCTCCTGCTGATGAGATTTTACAATTATGCTGCCTTTTCTGCGCAAATCATATGATCTTGCTCTTCCCCTGCTCCTCTCACAGCATGAGTCTGACATGACATGATGCTCCCTCCCCCCTCTCACAGCACTCCTACAAAGACTCTAGGGTCCCGTCACACTCAGCGACGCAGCAGCGGTCCCGACAACGATACGAACTGGCAGGGATCGTTGCTACGTCGCTTGTGAGCTGTCACATAAGCAGACTCACCAGCGATCAGAACCAGCAAGCACGCTGGTATCCAATGTAAACAGCAGGTAACTAAGCCCCGCGCGGCACCTAGTTACCCGATATGTACCCTGGTTACCGGCTCCCAGCGCCTGCTGTAGAGCGCTGGGAGCCGGTATCCAATGTACATATCGGGTAACTAAGCACCGCGCGGCACCTAGTTACCCGATATGTACCCTAGATACCAGCTCAGATGCTGGGAGCTGGTAACCAGGGTACATATCGGGTAACTAGGTGCGGCGCCACCCTTAGTTACCCGATATGCACATTGCATACCAGCTCGCTGATCGTTGGTCTCCCGCTGTCACACGCAGCGATGCTCGCTGGCCAGCAGGAGACCAACGATCAAAAAATGGTCCAGGCCATTCGACGACGATCAGCGATACCCAGCAGGGGGGCTGATCGTCACTGCGTGTCACACATAGCGAGATCGCTGGCTAGGTCACTGTTACGTCACAAAATTGGTGACGCTTCAGCGATCTCGCTTAGTGTGACGGGGGCTTAAGGCTGGAATCACACCAACATATGGCATGGGATGCGATATGCTAATGACACTCAGCTCCTGCTCTGCTGGGAGTGTGAGTCGAGTGTCATACTACTGTGCTCCGATCCTCTCTTGCATGAGAGAATCACAGCATTGGTGTGGAGCACAAGGAGAAAGTAATTTCTCCATCTCCTCCATGGCCTGATTCGGCGTATATGGGACTGCACTCATAGACTTGCACCCGAAGACTTGCATGGGTACGTGTGACCCGCGTCTCGTTGCCAATCGCAGCATGCTGCCGAATCGGCATGAGAAAATGATTGATGATCTGCACTGCCCAGAGAATAACACTGGGCCGAGTTCTATGCCATGTTTTATCGCATAGCACTCGGCCATGTTATACGGTAGTGTAACGCCGGCCTAATAAAACAATATACTACTCCAGGATCACCATCTTTTGCCTCCATTTTGTTTTATATTTACAGTTTTATACTGGGTTTTTTTGTGACTTGGGGGTGGATTTTTAATATTTAGGTTAAAGAAAACACTCCACTGCTATCAACCTGCAATTATAGGGTTAACATGCAGGTTAAGTGCATTGGGGTGCAGGTTAATAGCCTTCTAAATCTGCCCTGCTGTCGCATTAAAAATGCAGATACTGGGAGGAAATTACCTTTTTTTCCACCCGGAGGGCTTTCAACATGGCGGCCGCACAGCTTTAGAATTCTATTGACCTATACGCTACACATTGACCCGATATCTGCAGGTTAACAGCATTTGGGGACATGACAGGTTCACTTTAAGCCTGCATAGAGACTTTTGCTAGTATTAATGATTGATTTTAATAAATGAAAACTGCAGTCCACAAGGTTATGCACAGTTCAATGCATTTCTATAGATTGCAGCTGTAGCTTGTAGTTTAAATCAATCGATACTGCTGCAAAAAGCTTATGCTTTACAGAGAGCCTACTGGCATGAGAAGGAGGAAGATGTACTTTCCCATTATAACATACATTGCAAACAAATGTGTATTCACATTTACTACTGATTTATGGGAAACAATGTTATGGTTGGTTGATTCATCTTTATATAGTCACTGGAAGTTTAATCATGTTTGCACAGAGCATTAGCACAAGAAGATATAAGATATATTAAAAAGCTTATTTTAATAGAAATATGATTCTTTCTTTACTTCTCACTTCTCCTCCCCTGTCCCTACTGAACACATGAAACAACCATGAAAATCTGTCTTTAAAAAAACAAAAAAACAACTGAGGGATCAGATTACAGTTGCCTATTTTTATTGTCTGTGAAAGGGTAGGAGATTGAGTAAGGAATTAAGTGTGAGAGAGAGAGACAAATATATGCAGAAGTTTCTTCTGCTTTGTAGTAATTAATTTATCGCTGTAGTATTTGATCTCACTCCAGAGCTGGATTCACAGAGAGACTGCTCAGTACTACAGTAAAAAGTCCTCCATGCTGCTGCTGCTTCTTAATATGTGCTAAGTAGAGATAGGGGAGCCAGAATCCACAATTTCTGTGTGTGCTGGTAAAAATGGTGAATGCAGGAATTGGGGGAATTCATGAAAAAAAATTGTTACTGTTCATCTTGATGCTTTCAACATTGATACTTACAGCAAGGTAATCGCTAGAACAACTACCGTAACTGTTGTCCAAATCAAAGTGTTGGAAGTCAATCTCAAGTAGATTACCACTGGAAGATTTCAGCAGCCAGTAACATTCAGACTTGTGGGAATACGGCATGGGGTAGTTTGGAGATGCGAAAGCACCAGAGAGTGCCGTGAAGGTTGCCCCACATCCTGCAAAAAGGTAACAAAAAAAATCTCTGTAGTGGTCAGGTCTCATAAAGACTAGGGAGGTAATAATAAACTACACATAAGATATATACTGCACCCAGTGAGATTGCTAGAAGGATAGTGGGTATTAAAGGCAACTAAGGCTACTTTCACACATCAGGTTTTTTGTGTCAGGCATAATCCGTCGAATACCTGAAAGGACGGATCCATCGCTAATTTTGAAAAAACTGATGCAACAGATCAGTTTTGTTGCCGGATCCGACCTGAACTTTTCAACCCGAAAAATGCAGGTACGCCTGACTGGCACGGAGGAGAGAGACCTTGGTTTTCAGAATCCGGATCAGTTGTTTGACGGATTGCACAAAAGACTGGTCGGTACCATAGACTTCTATTATTTCCGGCCGCCTGATGCGCCGCTTCAGGCACTATCAGGCGGCTCCGCCAAAAGAAAAAAAAAACGTTGCGGTGACCGTCTTGTCCCGCCGCTGGAATGTACATTTCCGCTGGATCCGGACAAAAACGGATGCAACACAATTACATCAGGCGCGATCCGGCGCTAATGAAAGTCAATGACAAAAAAACGCATCCGGTACCGGATCTGTTTTTTTAACAACACGCCGGATCGCGCCTGACGTAAAAAAAACTGATGTGTGAAAGAGGCCCAACACCCAGCGGCAACTGCCGGCATTGTTCAACCCCTGTGATGCCAATAGTGATCAGGGCATCAAAAAAGGAAGAGGCTCCCTTTATAATCCCATCATCAGTCGTATGGCATGGTTGATAGGATCATAATGGCAGCCGTGGTGTCACAACTCTGGGGTCCTTCCCTGTCCCTAAAGATAGGGGGCGCCCTAGCTCGCCCTTTTCCCCAGGTTACTTCTGAAGGTGAAGATGCCGGTGCCATGTACCTTGCTTTATCTCCTGAATCCGCCCTCCATCTGTACCCTTCACCCACCCAGGGAAGAGGGGAGTAGTTGTGCACCGTAATACACCAACCAGACGAACAAGGTAGTACGAACAGGGGAAACGGAAAATACCAGGCATACAAATATACCCACACATATAACAGAGAAATGCACCAGGAAGTGGAAGATGGGGTTAAACCAAAGTATGAGAAGAAAGTGAATTATCACACTCAGAAAACCCAGCAACTGTCACAGATAAATCCACCAAACGCCTATTCATATAGCCGCCAAATACTATCCTCCCATCCATGCAGCATAAGCTAGCTCTGACAATGTGTGTCAGTCAGAACCCAGATTATATAGGGGATAGGAGTGGCTAACCATGCTCAGCTGAGAGCCCTAGCTCCCAGAGCTCCCAACATGGCCGATTAACCCCTGCACTGCCATAAGAAATTTACACTGTTTAAAAAGAAGGTGAAGTGCTTTTATTCAGAGCAGGAATAGGAGCGATCAGCTGCTGCGGTCTTCTGACTCCTCTCTGCCGCGATAACCCCGTGACACGTGGGTTCTCATGAAATCATTCCTCGAATACAGCTAAAAACAATAGCGAGCCACCATCTTCCTGGACCACAATATTCTCTCATAGATGACAAGCCCCCTAAGTAGCCTAATGACGTCACAACTCTCCGTATTTTGTATTCGTAGCACACTAGGAAAAATATTTTTTTTTTAATTTATTTTGCATTCTTACTCCAAAAATGTATATAATTGTATCTCAAAAGTATATGTAAGCATAAAAAATTCAACTCGAAAAGAAAAAAACATTGACTGCATTCTTAAGGGGTCAATACGCCCCCTCTAACATGATTACTGGTATGTTATTTCTTTTATCGAAAAAATTATCGTGCATTATTACATACGTAAGGTATATAAATCTTGCATCATCAACACCTGTGAAATAAACTGTATAACCTCACCTGTGGCAGCGCTTTCCCAATGGGCTTCAAATCCATTATATGTAAAAGCAGAATTACTTCTGAATTTTACCCATAGGTTATTACTATGGGAAATAATTAATGGGGGACTTTCATCACAAAAGCGTCCAAGTAATGGAGATATTTCATAACCGCCATCTCTGAAAAAATAAATTGCAATTTATATAGGAACCTCATTGAATGAAATGTTTCACTGTGAATAAAATTATTAGAGTAAGATCTCTGCAATCGATGATGTCTATATTGGTCCAGGTGATGGAAGTATCAAAAAGGTTCCAAAAAGGTTCCGCGTGGGCTGGCTTTCAAACCTCAAATTGTTAGCCTATTGGTAGATGTGCTAAATATGATAATATAATTAAGGTACACGACCAACATGTTATTGGAAGAAAGATTTTTGAATTCTGAAATATTTTTTTTAGGTTTAAAGTGGTTGTCTTGTAAAGGACAACTCTTGCCCATATGCCTTTGCTTGGGACCCCTCTATGTCTACTATGGAGAGCGGCTATGTACGTACATCTTTGGCTCTGGTGGAATTCAGCCCTCATGTACTGTATGGATAGTCAATCATCCCACGTAATACTACAATTTCCAACTGGCCCAGGCAAAATCTGTAGTTTGCCAGGGAAGCCAGAATCATCTGATCATCCCAGTTAATGCATCCGAAAATGGTTGTCTTTGAAGACAAAGCCTCTAATTGTAGGGCTTAATAATGTGGTCACTTTCACTAATTGGACATATTCACCATGTAATAAGACCCTTCCTGCTTGGTCCCAGATAAAATCTGTAGTTTGTCAGGGAAGTAGAAAACAGGGCCCATGGTGACCAGGTGATCGACCCAGTGAACATATCCCCAAAGTTGTTTTTGATAAGACAGGGCCTAATAAAGCAGTCACTTTCGCTACTTGGACATTATGTTGTGGAGCATTTAGGAGTAAGTGGCCTAAATAAAAGGATTGGGGACATGCCTGTAAAACGATTGGGCGATGACATGTTATTTTGCTTAATGATGACTTGTTCTTCGTACTGATGAATCGTAACTTGTCCATGGGGACCAATTACAGCATTGGGCAACACAGCGGCTACAGTCTGGTGACACCCTGCCCATACGGAGAATGGGTTAGGATTATGCATTGTGGTCTTTAGCTATCTTGGAGTTCCCTGACCTTATGACGTTTGTAAACCTTTTGATCTCACACATATGACATCATCGGTGTCTCTACACCAGTAATGAATCTTTACTTGCCTGATTTCCACATAGTCATTAACACAACTTGGTGATGATTCCAGACTGAAGCTTGTGAAGTTCAGCTTAATTTGCATGTTGAATTCGGCACTGATGCTGTATACACATTCCTTGTTACTGGGGTAATTATTAGGATAGTTTGGAGACGAGAAGACACCAGTGGCTTCTGTGTACGCCGCACCGCAGACTGTTTTAACAAAGAAAAAAAATGGTTGCATTCAGTTTTTTTACACAACTTTTTTAAACAAAATATTATACGTTGTATAATAATACAGCAGCACTGCAAATGTGTTATGGCCTGAGGGACTACATAGGGCAGGACAAGAAATTGGGGGAACTTTACCAAAACTACTGCAAGGGTAGGTGATAACTTACTGGTTGATGGGGGCCAACTGCTGAGATGTCCACCAATTCTGAGAACGGGGCTCTGAAATGCCCTGTTGAAATGTGGAGTACAGCTCACTAATTGCTCTGTTCGAATGGACTGCCAGAGATAGTGGAGTTAAGCTCACTCATCACTCCGTTCCAGTGGACTGCCACTCGTTTATCTAAGTGGACTGCCAGAGACAGTGGAGTAGAGCTCACTCATTGCTCCCTTCCAATGGACTGCCAGAGATAGTGGAGTAGAGCTCACTCATTGCTCCATTCCAATGGACTGACGGAGACAGTGGAGTAGAGCTCACTCATTGCTCCATTCCAATGGACTGCCAGAGACAGTGGAGTAGAGCTCACTCATTGCTCCATTCCAATGGACTGCCAGAGACAGTGGAGTAGAGCTCACTCATTGCTCCATTCCAATGGACTGACGGAGACAGTGCAGTAGAGCTCACTAATTGCTCTGATCCAATGGACTGCCAGAGACAGTAGAGTAGAGCTCACTAATTGCTCTGTTCCAATGGACTGCCAGAGTCAGTGGAGTAGAGCTTACTCATTGCTCTGTTCCAATGGACTGCCAGAGACAGTGGAGTAGACCTCACTCATTGCTCTGTTCCAATGGACTGCCAGAGACAGTGGAGTAGACCTCACTCATAGCTCTGTTCCAATGGACTGCCAGAGATAGTGGAGTAAAGCTCACTCATTACTCCGTTCCAGTGGGGACTGTCAGAGAAAGTGGAGTAGACCTCACTCATTGCTCTGTTCCAGTGGACTATCAGAGACAGTGGAGTAGAGCTCACACATTACTCTGTTCCAGTGGACTGTCAGAGACAGTGGAGTAGAGCTCACTCATTGCTCTGTTCCAATGGACTGCCGGAGATAGTGGAGTAAAGCTCACTCATTGCTCTGTTCCAATGGACTGCTGGAGACAGTGGAGTAGACCTCATTGCTCCATTCCAATGGACTGACGGAGACAGTGGAGTAGAGCTCACTCATTGCTCCATTCCAATGGACTGCCAGAGACAGTGGAGTAGAGCTCACTCATTGCTCCATTCCAATGGACTGCCAGAGACAGTGGAGTAGAGCTCACTCATTGCTCCATTCCAATGGACTGACGGAGACAGTGCAGTAGAGCTCACTAATTGCTCTGATCCAATGGACTGCCAGAGACAGTAGAGTAGAGCTCACTAATTGCTCTGTTCCAATGGACTGCCAGAGTCAGTGGAGTAGAGCTTACTCATTGCTCTGTTCCAATGGACTGCCAGAGACAGTGGAGTAGACCTCACTCATTGCTCTGTTCCAATGGACTGCCAGAGACAGTGGAGTAGACCTCACTCATAGCTCTGTTCCAATGGACTGCCAGAGATAGTGGAGTAAAGCTCACTCATTACTCCGTTCCAGTGGACTGTCAGAGAAAGTGGAGTAGACCTCACTCATTGCTCTGTTCCAGTGGACTATCAGAGACAGTGGAGTAGAGCTCACACATTACTCTGTTCCAGTGGACTGTCAGAGACAGTGGAGTAGAGCTCACTCATTGCTCTGTTCCAATGGACTGCCGGAGATAGTGGAGTAAAGCTCACTCATTGCTCTGTTCCAATGGACTGCTGGAGACAGTGGAGTAGACCTCACTCATTGCTCTGTTCCAATGGACTGCCAGAGACAGTGGAGTAGACCTCACTCATTGCTCTGTTCCAATAGACTGCCGGAGATAGTGGAGTAAAGCTCACTCATTGCTCTGTTCCAATGGACTGCTGGAGACAGTGGAGTATAACTCATGCATTGCTCTGTTCCAATGGACTGCCAGAGACAGTGGAGTAGACCTCACTCATTGCTCTGTTCCAATGGACTGCCGGAGATAGTGGAGTAAAGCTCACTCATTGCTCTGTTCCAATGGACTGCTGGAGACAGTGGAGTAGAGCTCACTCATTACTCCGTTCTAGTGGAGTGCTGCAGTTAGTGGAGTAAAGCTCACTCATTGCTCTGTTCCAATGGACTGCCGTAGACAGTGGAGTATAGCTCACTCATTGCTCTGTTCCAATGGACTGCAGGAGACAGTGGAGTAGAGCTCACCCATTGCTCTGTTCCAATGGACTGCCGCAGACAGTGGAGTAGAGCTCACCCATTGCTCTGTTCCAATGGACTGCCGAGAACAGTAGAGTGGAGATTACTCATTGCTCCATTCCAATGGACTGCCAGAGACAGTGCAGTAGAGCTCACCCATTGCTCTGTTCCAATGGACTGCCGGAGACAGTAGAGTGGAGATCACTCATTGCTCCATTCCAGTGGACTGCCAGAGACAGTGCAGGAGAGCTCACTCATTGCTCCATTACAGTGGACTGCCAGAGACAGTAGAGTAGAGCTCACTCATTGCTCCGTTCCAATGGACTGCCAGAGACAGTAGAGTGGAGATCACTCATTGCTCCATTCCAATGGACTGCCAGAGACAGTGCAGTAGAGCTCACTCATTACTCCGTTCCAGTGGACTGTCAGAGAAAGTGGAGTAGACCTCACTCATTGCTCTGTTCCAGTGGACTGTCAGAGACAGTGGAGTAGAGCTCACACATTACTCTGTTCCAGTGGACTGTCAGAGACAGTGGAGTAGAGCTCACTCATTGCTCTGTTCCAATGGACTGCCGGAGATAGTGGAATAAAGCTCACTCATTGCTCTGTTCCAATGGACTGCTGGAGACAGTGGAGTAGACCTCACTCATTGCTCTGTTCCAATGGACTGCCAGAGACAGTGGAGTAGACCTCACTCATTGCTCTGTTCCAATGGACTGACGGAGATAGTGGAGTAAAGCTCACTCATTGCTCTGTTCAAATGGAATGCTGGAGACAGTGGAGTATAACTCACGCATTTCTCTGTTCCAATGGACTGCCAGAGACAGTGGAGTAGACCTCACTCATTGCTCTGTTCCAATGGACTGCCGGAGATAGTGGAGTAAAGCTCACTAATTGCTCTGTTCCAATGGACTGCTGGAGACAGTGGAGTAGAACTCACGCATTGCTCTGTTCCAATGGACTGCCGGAGACAGTGCAGTAGAGCTCACTCATTGCTCCGTTCTAGTGGAGTGCTGCAGTTAGTGGAGTAAAGCTCACTCATTGCTCTGTTACAATGGACTGCCATAGACAGTGGAGTAGAGCTCACCCATTGCTCTGTTCCAATGGACTGCCGGAGACAGTGGAGTAGAGCTCACCCATTGCTCTGTTCCAATGGACTGCAGGAGACAGTGGAGTAGTGCTCACTCATTGCTCCATTCCAGTAGACTGCCAGAGACATTGCAGTAGAGATCACTCATTGCTCCATTCCAATGGACTGCCAGAGACAGTGCAGTAGAGCTCACTCATTGCTCCATTCCAATGGACTGACGGAGACAGTGGAGTAGAGCTCACTCATTGCTCCATTCCAATGGACTGCCAGAGACAGTGCAGTAGAGCTCACTCATTGCTCCATTCCAATGAACTGCCAGAGACAGTGTAGTAGAGCTCACTTATTGCTCCTTTCCAATTAACTGCCAGAGACAGTGGAGTAGAGCTCACTCATTTCTCCATTCCAATGAACTGCGGAGATAGTGGAGTAGAGCTCACTCAATGCTCCATTCCAATGAACTGCCAGAGACAGTGGAGTAGAGCTCACTCAATGCTCTGCTCCAGTGGAGCATTTCAGAATAACTTTCTCAAGTTGGGACAACCACTTTAATAAAGGGTGAAATCAAGAAAGTCCCCCAAAGTAGAATCTGCACCTATTATACAAAACTAGCAAGAATATCTTGTGCATTACAAGTACAGCATATTGATTTCATTAGGTGCCGCCTTTCGCACATGATGGCGCCTATGTTGGGAATACTCTCTAGCAAAAAATGAACAATCCCTTTAAAAGCTTAGCATTTCATAGACCGCTGGGAAAGCATTATGCACAAAAAGAAACATTATATATCTGTACCACTAGGATCTTTTAAGTGTTTCTTATCCAGTAGCTTTATTTCAGCTACAGGTTCGCTGAGAGTCCGAGATATAATTTTGGAGTGTATATAAGAAAACATTACAGTAAATAGTCACGTCAGTGAAACAGGATATGGATACCTTTGCAGACTTTTTTTTTACTTAAATGCATGCATTTTGGGTTAAAAATATGTTTTTGCATTTGGGTTTAATTAAAGATGTTTCACTGTTTGGATTTTACAGGCACACAGCTGTCTGAAGAATGAGTTAGCAAGCAGTAAAAATAGATGAAATGTGTTCACCAGAAGGTAAATATGTAGTAATTATGGCCCCGATTTGTCAACTCTGGAATTTGGAGTAGTGAAGTTTTTGTTTCTGGTGTAGTTATGATGCGCCAACTTGATAAAGAAAAATTCTTAATAACTTTGGGGCATCTTTTATCTTATGTGTGCCACTGAAAGCAATGTACTCAAGAGTATATATCTGTGGTAAATCTTGGCTTTTGGCCAAGCATGGCCATGCCCTGTCCTGGGTAAGCTTTGTTTTCTGTATGAAAAATAGATGTAACTGGCCAGGCGTGGCATGAACACGCCAAAAGTTTTAAAATTTTTGCGCAACTACGAGTATTGCAAAAATGTTATTTTTCTAGCAGTTTTACACCTGAAAATTGTCATAGGGTCGCACAGCACTCCATGTGCTCGCCAGAGGTACCCTGACTGCCATTAGTTACCAGGATGAGATCCTCAGACCCATTGCGAAACCTTATGCAGGTGCAGTGGGCTATGGGTTCCTTCTGATGTATAACAATGCTAGGCCTCATGTGGCTGGAGTGTGTCAGCAGTTCCTTCATGATGAAGACATTGATGCTATGGACTGGCCTGCCCGTTCCCTAGACCTCAAACCAATTGAGCACATCTGGGACATCGTGTCTCATTCCATCCACCAACGCCACATTGCACCATAGACTGTCCAGGAGTTAACTGATGCTTTAATCCAGTTTTGGGAGGAGAACCCTCAGGAGAACATCTACTGCCTCATCAGGAGCATGCCCAGGACTTGTAGGGAGGTAATACAGGCGCGTCGAGGCCACACACACTACTGAGCATCATTTCCTTGTCTTGAGGCATTTCAACTGTTGTTGTATCAGCCTGTAATTTGATTTTCCACTTTGATTTTGAGTATCATTCCAAATCCAGACCTCCATGGGATAGTAATTTTGATTTACATTAATCATTTTAATTTTATTGTTCTCAACTCATTCCACTATGTAATGAATAAAGATTCATGAATGCAGATTTGCAACTAGAACATTTAATTCAGTGATCTCTTTCTGATTTTACCATATAGCATACCAGAAAATGGGAAAAAGATGTGCAAAAAAAGTGCAATTCCACAATTGTTTTTTTGGGATTATTTTTTACCACGTTCACTAAATGCTAAAACTGAGCTAGCAACATGATTCTCCAGGTCACTACGCGTTAGCAGATACCAAACATGTATAGGCTCTTTTTTATTTAAGTGGCAAAAAAATCCAGAATTTGTCAAAAAAATTTTTTTAAAATGGCGCAATTTTCCGAGACCTGTAGCGTCTCCATTTCTCGGGATCTGGGGTTGGGTGAGGACTTTTTTTTTTTGTGCCGAGCTGATGTTTTTACTAGTACCATTTTGGGGTAAACATGATGTTTTGATCACCTGTTATTGCATTTTATTGCAATGTTGCGGTGACCAAAAAGATGTAATTATGGCATTTTGATTTTTTTTCTCATTACGTCGTTTACCGATCGGATTGATTATTTTTTTATTTTGATAGATTGGGAGCTTCTGAAAGCGGCAATACCCAATAAGTGTATATTTTTTATTATTGTTTTATTTTGAATGGGGCAAAAGGGGTTGATTTGAACTTTTATATTTTTTAAAAAATTTTAATATTTTTTAAAACTTTTTTTTTACTTGCTTCAATAGTCTCCTTAGGAGACTAAAAGGTGCGATCTCCTGATCGCTAGTGCTACACATAGCAGGGCTTTAGCCCTGCTATGTGTGGTAGAAATGATCATCTACTTTGAGTGCCAGGCATGGGGTGGCGCTCATAGCAGATCTGCAATGGCAACCACGGGGGTCTTTAGCAGACCTCCTGTTGTCACGTCAACCCATCAGGAGCGCCGCCTTCATGTGGCAGGGGCGCTGATGGGCAGGGTTTGTGACGCCCTTCCAGAGCGCACATGTTAAATACCCCTGTCAGAGATTTACAGCGGCATTTCAAATATATACTTACGTTGTAATGTCTTCACATCCTGTTCCGTTCAGATGTGTCCGGATCCCAGAATTCCAAGCAGTGTTCACCGACCGCCATATTGGGACACCCAAGTGATGGGTCCAAGGTTAAGAAAAAGAGCAGCATCCATCCAGGTGAAGAAAATGCAAAAGCTTTATTCTGCCATAGAAGGTAGCAACGTTTCGGCCATCTTGTGGCCTTTTTCAAGTGCACTCAAACACATGCAAGGGTGTCCCTTATATGGTGTGGAAAAGCCAATCACCATCAGGGGTTACACCCTTTAGCTAATAGATATATAAATGCATAAATAAAACAGCGATCAGACAATACAGGCACAAGCTATTAAATCATAACGTTCATCAAATAGAATAATAATACACAAAATCGGATCAAAAAAAGAAATGAACGAACATAAACAAAAGCTCCCACCAATCAATGTCCGGCTATTTCTTAGCCATGGAGACGGTGGACAAATCACCTGATGTTACACATTCCCCTGGGTCTCACCAATCATGACGGCAGTCTCTCATTGGCGCCTAAATCACCGTCCCATCTGCGCTGTTATTGCAAGTCGTCATACCGGATATCCCCTCTTCACATGGGGGCAGCGCCAGATGATGACGTGAATACCATGCGCCAAGCAGGGCGGGCGACAACCAATCAGTAGTGTTCACCGCTTTGCAGTCATGTGACCAACAGCGTCACACGGGCCGCACATGCGCAGATCATATGAGCTGCTGAAGTCACGCGCTGCAGACATCTCTGTTAGGTTGGGTCACATTGTAAGTCGCCTAAATACCGCAATAACTTCAAATATCGATCTCTTAGCATAGATACAGAGCGCACATAGAAACGCAGGGACTCCAATATACATTGGTGGACAGAAAAACGGGAGGCACGGGGAATCATAAACCTAAATGCAATAAAAGGGAGCAAAAAAAAATTTTTCAATACAGAAAAAATAAAGAAAAAAAGAGAAAAAAATTTTTATTTAATTTTAAATATAGAAAAAATTGAAACACTATTTCTGCCAGTCTTTCCAGACCACCAAGCCTGTGCAAAAAAAGAAGAAAAGAAAGAAGAAAAAATTAAAAAGGTATAAACGGTATTTAGGCGCATGGTATTCACGTCATCAGGTGATTTGTCCACCGTCTCCATGGCTAAGAAATAGCCGGACATTGATTGGTGGGAGCTTTTGTTTATGTTCGTTCATTTCTTTTTTTGATCCGATTTTGTGTATTATTATTCTATTTGATGAACGTTATGATTTAATAGCTTGTGCCTGTATTGTCTGATCGCTGTTTTATTTATGCATTTATATATCTATTAGCTAAAGGGTGTAACCCCTGATGGTGATTGGCTTTTCGACACCATATAAGGGACACCCTTGCATGTGTTTGAGTGTACTTGAAAAAGGCC
>JARQOD010000006.1:18787012-18895099 GCA_033576555.1 Oophaga sylvatica | reverse complement strand
CAGTAAAGAATCCATGTCTAACTGCTCTTACAATAAAGAATCCATGTCCAGCTGCTCTTACAGTAAAGAATCCATGTCCAGCTGCTCTTACAGTCCACATTTATATTGATATAGAAACCTTTTCCTGTAGAAATAGTAGATTTATCTCTTGTTATAGCTACAGTCCTGTGTATAAATACAGTACAGACCAAAAGTTTGGACACACCTTCTCATTCAATGATTTTTCTGTATTTTCATGACTATGAAAATTGTAAATTCACACTGAAGGCATCAAAACTATGAATTAACACATGTGTAATTATACATTACACTTTACAAAAAAGTGTGAAACAACTGAAATTATGTCTTATATTCTAGGTTCTTCAAAGTAGCCACCTTTTGCTTTGATTACTGCTTTGCACACAGAAAAGGTGAACGGATGGACTCTACAGCCTGGTTCCCACCGTGAAGCATGGAGGAGGTGGTGTGATGGTGTGGGGGTGCTTTGCTGTGACACTGTTGGGGATTTATTCAAAATTGAAGGCATACTGAACCAGCATGGCTACCACAGCATCTTGCAGCAGCATGCTATTCCATCCGGTTTGCGTTTAGTTGGACCATCATTTATTTTTCAACAGGACAATGACCCCAAACACACCTCCAGGCTGTGTAAGGGCTATTTGACCAAGAAGGAGAGTGATGGGGTGCTACACCAGATGACCTGGCCTCCACAGTCACCAGACCAGAACCCAATCGAGATGGTTTGGGGTGAGCTGGACCGCTCACCGCTTCAATTCTGAATAAATCCCCAACAGTGTCACCAGCAAAGCACCCCCACACCATCACACCACCTCCTCCATGCTTCACGGTGGGAACCAGGCATGTAGAGTCCATCCGTTCACCTTTTCTGCATGCAAAGCAGTAATCAAAGCAAAAGGTGTCTACTTTGAAGAACCTAGAATATAAGACATATTTTCAGTTGTTTCACTACTTTTTTTGTAAAGTGTAATGTATAATTCCACATGTGTTAATTCATAGTTTGATGCCTTCAGTGTGATTCTACAATTTTCATAGTCATGAAAATACAGAAAAATCATTGAATGAAAAGGTGTGTCCAAACTTTTGGTCTGTACTGTACATAAAATCCTTTTTTTCTAAACTAAAACCCCTAATTTTAGTTCACCCATTCCATTTATTGCTTTAGTTGCCCGCCTATGAATCGCTCTAGCTCTACTAGGCTATTCCTGAGCACCGGTGCCTAAAATTGTATGCACTATGTGTGTCTGACTAGTGAGCCATAAAATGGTAGAACTATGAGCATCGTTGCCCCTTTTGATGCATCCTACGATTTTATTTGCCTTGGCAGTGGCTGCCTGACACTGGTTGATGCAGTGAAGTTTACTTTCCTCCAATATTCTAAGGCCTTTTCCATATCAGTTTTACCCAGTTTTTCCCATTTAGTATACAATGCTGGCATGAATTGCTCCTTCCTATGTGCACTGTTATATTATACAGAGGGCAGTATGGTGATAGGTGGATGGTCCTTTTCTTTTTTTGCTGAGCTTTCAGAATTCTTTGACTACAGATACAACATTGATAAGACATTCCTTTAAGAGTCACGTATTGTAACAGCGGTGAATACCCATCTGATAAGAAGCACATGGAACTCCGGTGATCCCTGTACACCAATAAATAGGTGCTAAAGTGCACTGATTGTCATGATGATGCAACTTATATTATATTTTTATGGCCGGCCCTTATTCAAGCCTTGATGCATTTCGAGTAGACTTACACTTTTCACATTTTGTCCATATTTTTCAAGCTGTCATTACGAAATAACTCCAATATTTGAAGAAGACAGATAATGACCCACCTTGCAAACTCCATTTACACAAGGATTGTCCTTCTCACAGATGTCACTGATAGGCAGACATCCATATTCCCCATATCCATCTCCAGAGTACCCAGGCGGACAGACACAGATTGTCAAGGTACCCTCTGAAAGAACACAAAAAGTAGCAGAAACTAAGTCATAATTTTAGCCAGGTGATGCATGGACTTTCTTCTCTAAATTCAAATAAATCAATATATCTATAATTGTGATGTTAGTCGCTACTCATGGAGAAACCGTGAGGCTGGGTTGTCAAGAGGTCCGAGGTCAAAAGCCATATGTCATAGACAGAGGGGTGAGACAAAGGCATAGTCAGGAAACAGTCCGAGGTCAAAATTCCAAGAAGGTAGCGGATCACGACAAAAGGGCTAGGCAAATGGATGGTCAAGGAAAATCCAAGGTCAAGCAGCAAAGATTAGAATACAAGACTAGGACCAAGAGCAAAAACACACCTCTTGAGCAAAGATACAATTGGCAGAAATCTAAGAAAGAGAAACGTCTAAAAAGCAAGGTAATTACTCTGAACAGGAGACACATGAAGGAAGCCCCGACACACCCTGACCCTAATTGGACGGCTAAACTGTCACTCAAGATGCTGATAGCTCAGCATGCCCCAGCATCCAATTGGACAGATGAGCTGTCCATCATCATCCTGACAGCTCAGCATGCCCCTGTCCTATATTGGACGGCTGAACTGTCATTCAAACATCGATAGGCGGAATTATGACAGTAATATTACCTTCTCTTGGGGCACATGAAGCCAATCGGTGGCAGCCTCCATTATTGACAGAACAGGCGTCCACTTGGCTGCAGGTTTGTCCGTCGCCTTCATAACCTGTTTAGGTTAATAATTTAACGTTTTCAGAGCAAAATATCATAAAACAAAGTCAATTATGAGCGACATATAATAGAAGTAACATACCTGAAGGACAAGGGCCACAATGATAGGAGCCCATAGTGTTCATACATTTTACCAGGGGTGCCAAAGAACAGCCACCATTGTCTGTCTGACACTCATCAATATCCTGACAGCTGTATCCATTTCCTTGCCAACCTATAGAGAGTCAGAGCACAATCAGGAGCCGGAGAATAATTGAGCAAAACGGTGAGCAGAAAAACTGAGTGACAACCCTTGTGAAATACATAGAGACAGCAGTATGGGTTGTCAGACCAGTTTCTCTGTGCTGTATATAACTAGATAACCAGTAAAAGTTTTATGCGAGCTTTTATTTTTTTCCACGTATACATGTACAGTCAGTTCCTAGTATTCACATTTTTTTTTCAATTGAGATGCATGGTAATACCTGCCGGGCAAGGTCCGCAGGTAAAGGAACCGATGGTGTTGTCACACCGCACTTGAGGATTCTGAGAGCAGGGAGGACTGAGCAGAGAACATTCATCGATGTCTTCCGTACATGAAGACGCTCCACTCGGTGTTGTCCATCCTGCGTCACATACACAGCTGTATCTGGGCTGTGAGGGCAGTAGCAAAGATCAAACACAAAATATATGACTGTAAATTCACATTTTTATAAAATAATGTACAGATTATATATTATTAAGACGGAAATAAATGTATATAAAACAAACTTTATTGTAATGATAAATGAATAAATTATTGTAGCTTTTCATAGTACATCTGTGAAGTCTTTATTTGGGTATACAATAGGATTAAAGGAGACATTGTTTTCTATGGTTTGATTACTCTACTTCCCATCTAATCTGCTATCAGGAAACGGTCCCTTTTTACCGGGGCTTTCCCCTCCCACTATGGGCTAATCCTAAACTTTAACAATGTCTGCCCCTACAATATGTTGCTGGGCAGATCTCCTTCACAAACATTATACATTACATTTACATACTTTAAACATATTATACTTATAATGCTTACCAGAGTCTATCTCACCCTATAGTCAATACCTTACATCCTTAATCTTAACCTATACCTGTTCCACACCATATATCTAAAATCGCATGACTCTATTCACATTATAATGTGCAGCACAGCGAGATGGGTAGGAACACAATAGTACAGTCCACCACTCTGATTGATAAATATATACATAATAGATAGATAGATAGATAATAGATAGATAATAGATATAGATAGATAGATAGATAGATAGATAGATAGATAGATAGACTTTGCTATATGTAGGCAGAAAGAAAGATATACAGGTTTAAAGCCCCTATACACATTAGTTGAAAGTTGAACAAATCCACCAACATTGTTGGGACCTGCAGACCACCTGTTAAATATGGTGGCCTATTTACAATGATGTCAGGGAACTTAAGAATTGGGCAGCTAAAATTCCTTGTGCAGGTTGACGCCTATTGAAAACACATATCCCGGGTGAGCCAAGCATTGAGGTATGGGGGGTGTAGGGGGCCAAATGTGTCGCCAGCTATCTCATGGTGTGTAGCCAACTTTACTCTTACCGTGGACCATGGGGAATCTGTCACATGCCATGTAAGAGATACTCCATTATAAATCTTAATTAACTTCAGTTTCATCCATTTGATAAATTATACAAGTTGACTTGAAGTCAGTTACTTACCTGGTCTTGCTGTGTTCTGTCCAAATCTATACAGTTTCCATGCACACAGAGTTCTTCAGACCCTGCTTTACAGTCGTCATACTTGGAGGTACACTGTGGACCATACCACTCTGGAGCACAGGAGCAGCTGTATCACACCAAGGGAATTCATATGGGCAGGTAAATGGCAAATATGAGATAGGTGATAGATAGATAGATAGATAGATAGATAGATAGATAGATAGATAGATAGATAGATAGATAGGTAGATAGATAGGTAGATAAGGACTTGCCTGTAACTTCCAGGTGTGTTCTCACATAACGCTCCGTTTTGACATCCCAGTGCTGTTCCGCCATATATCTGACATTCATTGACATCTTCTGCACATGTTGGACCCTTCATATTGAAGAAATAGTAAAAGTCTACATAGATCAGAACTCCCTTAACTTTTTTGTTGCCTCATAAACTTTATTTTGCTTTAGGAGATGGCTGTGGGAATGCATACTGTACGCATTAAGGGTAATAAAGAAAAGTAGGACCCAAACAGAATCAATAGAAAGTCTTTGCTCTCGTCTTTAGTGTTGGAGAAGCAGCGCTCAGCCAGTGCTCCTGTTTCTTTGAGAAAGACAGAAAGATGCAAGGAGTATTGGATAGACACATGGGTCTTGGGAACTAATTCAGGCACTGGCCACACACAACCAGGGGAGCAGGTTAAGGCACTGGCCACACAAGGATCAGGGGTTTGGGTTCAGGCACTGGCCGCACAAGGATCAGGGGTTTGGGTTCAGGCACTGGCCGCACAAGGATCAGGGTTGGGTTCAGGCACTGGCCGCACAAGGATCAGGGTTTGGGTTCAGGCACTGGCCGCACAAGGATCAGGGGTTTGGTTCAGCACTGCGCACAAGGATCAGGGTTTGGTCAGGCACTGGCCGCACAAGGATCAGGTTGGTTCAGGCACGGGCCGCACAAGGATCAGGGGTTTGGGTTCAGGCACTGGCCGCACAAGGATCAGGGGTTTGGGTTCAGGCACTGGCCGCACAAGGATCAGGGATCAGGTTCTAACTTCAGAATACTAGGACACAGGATGACCTGGCAACATACAGTTGCACACACTAGTAACTACTAGGAAAATATATGGGTTTCTTAGGTACCTCCCTAATGGGGAGGGTGCTTTTTATACACAGATGCCTCCCAGCTATTGGCTGGGAGCATATTACCATGTGCGCACACTGCCCCTTTAAGAGCAAGGGAGCACACACACACTAGGCGTGCTGCCGGGACTAGGCGTGCTGCCGGGAAGTGCTATGCGCACAAACATGGGAAGCAGTGAGCATGCTGGAGACCACACCGCGTGGCCGAAGCGGTCAGCATGTCAACGTCCCTGAATGGAGGGAAAGGGGAACCATGCAGGGGTGCCGGCATTAGCGTTACACCTTGAATATCCAGTAGATCCGAATACTCCACCACGTTGGGTTTTAGATCTTAGCGCCGTACTACCTGCAACTTGCTGCACTACCTACTTACACATTACACACACAACACTAAGTGCATATACTGTAAGAAGTCTTTTTTAGGTTACATGACTTTTGTCTGAGCACATATTTTGTCATGAGTCAAGACTAAATAACACTAGGTGATATCTGCAGATACATCGCTAGTAATGCTCTATATGAATTCTATAATGGCCCCAGAAATTAACCTTGAAGTTTCCAATTGGACTATTCAAAGTATAGCGGCATTGATTGTCACTATGTTGGATAACCCAATAAAAGAATTAAAAAATGCATCACTCAAACTACATTCAAGGTGTTTTATTCAGCAGGCATGCAACCATTCAACCACGACTTTGTTCTGTTTGGATTCTACATCCTCTGTGTATCACAGTACATGGCAAACTGCAGAATAAATGAATTCATCAGTGAGCTCGATTTGACGGCAGGACCTATAACGCTATCTCTATTCTCCTGATCCATCTTCTAAGCTTATTTGCGACCAAGCAAGATGTAAATAAATTGTTCAGGAGAGTAGAGATAAGAGCTGCAAACCTTGTCATCAGAAGGATTCACTTTTTAACACATTGCGCATTCTTCTACGTAATGTGATACAAGGAGGATGTAGAAGACAAAATTATTAATGAAACCCTACGGTAAAAATGTAACATGTTTATCCAAAAATGATTGTATGAAACGGAACGGAATGAAAAACCCAAATTTAATGCCAAAACAAACTTGCATTTCAAGTAAAACATTAAAAATGCCTCCAAAGATGTCAATATCCTACATCTCGACTTTGCGCGTTAGTATTCAAGTTGTCACTCAAGCAAATATGTCCTATTTCCAAGGCTCCTCACAATATTCCTGCTTTTTGCAGATGGAATCCAAAAGGTCAAAGTAGACTTGACGAGAGAGATTGCACCTGAGTTATGTTCTAAGACTCCTCAAGGAGTGAGATATTAAGGGTAGGGATGGAGAGGGCAGTGTGAAGATAATCGTAAGTGTTTGGTTCCAAAGTGACACACATATATATATATATATATATATATATATATATATATAAAACCTCCAGGCATTTTTCCACCTTCTCACAAATGTGGATTCTGTACAGTTCTCGCATGAAGATGGTGTCACAACTTATGAAATGGTTGACACCAGACGCTCATGAGATGCTACCCAACGGTCACACTATACATAGAGATCTGTGGGAATTGCCGAATGTTTATGGGAATATTCTCCAGGGAATTTCCATATGATGTTTACATGATAGAAGAGTAATATACATAATATGTACGCAGCCACTTGAAAGAACCATCATTACGTGTCAATATATTCATCTTCCATCCCCGTAGGTCTTTATAATTGGTCACGAGGACAAAACTGAATTGTAGGAGCCAACAAAAATGATCAGAGTTTAAATAAATTCAACTAAATGGCTGCATGGAGTTATATGTGGTCACTCGGCCAAACAGGATGGAACTATCATAGTTATTAGTACACGGTAAGTTCTATAGTTGTGTTACATTGCTGTAGACTGCAAGTTTATTCCAAACTTGACCAAATAATTCCCAGGTTTGAAAATCTGCCACTGACTACAATATTATGGCATTAAATGGTCAAGGGTAGAAAAAAATAGCACCTCTCTTGTCTATGGGCAGCATATGGTATAACAGCAGAGATTCCTATACTTTAATAGGGAAGAGCTGCAGTACCAGACTCAACCCCTGCACAAAGGAGATGAGGACTCTTTAAACTAATTAAGGAAAACTACTCCCATCGTCGTAGGTGGATATGGTTAAATAGAGCTTGTAAAAACAAGCACTTTTTCAATTTACTGATTATTAACATTTTCAGCCATTCTTGAGCTATAAAAACTTTTCTTTATCGATTGTTTCCATGGAGATTGATCTCTGCTGCCATCTAAATTGTAAACAATGTGCTGAAGCTAGCTGGTGATTATGAAGTAATAGAGTGCTCCAGCGATCCTGGACAGCATCAAAGCAGTACTTACAAGCTCAATAGAAAAGAGCTTGTAAGCGCTGCGCATGTTCAGCTGTCTAGCAGAAGTGGTCGATCACCAAGGCAATGAGCTGTAAACAAAAGAAAAGTGTTAATATCTCAAAAACGGATGAAAATTCTAACAGTAAATTGCGAAATTGCTTGTGTTTACTAGGCCTATCCAACAAAGTTGGGAATAATCCTTTAAGGTTCCACATTACTCTCCTATCAGTTGGCTTCATGCCACAGTGTGTAATCTCTAGATTTTATCTAACTTGGCCAATAAGTAAAGACAAACCAAATAGCGACTCAGTTGCCAATCCAGAAGCATGGTCAATTCAGATTGTGAGGATAAAAAAATAAATAAAATAAATGTCTTTTGACATTTTGCCAAAATTTAGATAAAAGAAGATTAAATGAAATAAAAACACACCGCCGCTATGAACACAAACCGCACCCTTCACTTCCTCCAATCGCTCAACTCTTTACTTGTATGAAAAAAATCTAAGCAAAATGGCGAACTCCTGTAATTTAAGTTGGAATTTAGAAAATAAAAAAAATTAACTGAATATATAAAAAAAAATCATTCCTACGTTTTAAAAATATAGTCCTATATGTCACAAAAAAAACACCTTTTTTCCTTTTTGCACCATGTATATATGTGTATAGTTATGAGGGAGTGACCCTCAAGAAGACGCCAACAGTGATAACCACACCCACTTGGCTAATAAGACTAGATTTATATAAAGGGAAGAAGAAATTGTATATTGGGAGCGGAGAGGCGCAGAAAGAAAAGAAAAACATCTCCTGATTCAGGAGAACAGTGACATTTACACCAGGTTAAAAAGAATACATTTTTATGGCAAGTGACATTATAGGATGCCCATTAAATCAATGGGTTGACCGTGTAATGCAGGACAGGACAGGTCCTTCAGAAGGAGGAACTCTTGCTGAAAACATTAAAGAGGGTAGTAAACATTGTATAAGAGAGGATACTCCCCACTGGAGTACTCCTCCGGTCCAGAGCGGCCGTTCCAGAGCGGCTGTTCCTTTGGTCTCCTTTGGGACCAGAAAAGGTGAAATCCGCCCACCAGTCACTTAACCCAGCAGGCAATCAGTGGTTCCAGCAGTTTGGTGACTGGTGGTCGGGATGTCGTCACAGCAGAAGTCGGAATCGGGCCGGAATGTTGCGTTATGAGTTTTGTAAACAAGACAATCAATTTAAAAGCTACAAGGATTGGTTAACTGGCGCCCTGCCAGGTTTGCGCATTATTATAGATCTTGTCCTGAGCTGAGAAGCCAGATTATGTGGATCTGAGTGTAACATTAGTAGGTGATTGAGGTCGGTTCCTTACCTTCCAATTATCAGTGCACAGACAAAAGAAGGAATCTACGAGATCGAAGCACGTTCCAGAGTTCTGGCACGGATTACTAGTGCACGTTTTCCGGCTGATTTTCTGAAATAAAAAAGATGAACATAAATTGACTTCTCTGACGCTGCCAGTAGGAGAACTAAAAATATATACATAGTTGGCCACGAATAAGGAGAGATTTAAGGGGAAAGACTTATTTATTCAATGTTTGTTCATATTATTTTTCTTAATATGTAAATGATCTTCACATATTAAGAAAAATGAGGATTACTCTGGATAAGACATCGGATCGCAGATATGAAGGTATTTTATTCAACTTTCTATGACGTACATGCCCATATAGACGGCTTTGGTTGACCCTACTGAATGATTCCCTCCCTTTAAAGGGTTATTCTCATTTTGTTAAATGGGTACAAAAGTAAAATGCTTGTAAAAAACAAACCATTTTGCAAATTAACTATTTTTAAAAATCCTCTCCAATCTCAAGAAAGGAAAGATTTTGAATTTTAGAGCTTACAGCTCATTTCCTAGTTACCGGCCACCTCCGTAGTCTTTCAGCGGTGGATGGTTTCCTAAGTAAAGAGCGCGCACTTGCAAGCTCTTTGATTCAGCGCAAGCTCTGCTCTGAAGCTGGCCGAATTGCTAGATCCGGTCAGCTTTAGTATCTCCGTGCTCGTCTGGTTCTGTTCATGCATGCCGCTTTTCTATCAATCTTCTGGAGTGCACCAGTCCCGCAGCAAGCAGGAAGCCCAGAGGCAGGGGGAGCGTTGCGCTCCTGAAGAATGATCATAAGTCAATCCCCTCAAGGGCAGGGACAATTCTCATTTTTTTGTATTTTGTTTGCTCTTTTTCTCCAATAGCCATACATATGTTTTTTTTATTTTAATTTTAGTGTTGACGAGTTGTAGATTTGAATGACACTGTTCACTTGACCATGTAATTTACTGAAAATGGAAAATAACAGAAAAAAAATTCCAAGTCAAGTGAAATGGTGAAAAAAAAACCCCACACAATTCTATCTTTAAAGTTTTACTTTTTACAGCGTTCATAAAATGACCTGGTAATACGTTTCTCCGGGTGAGTATGATTATGGCGGTACTAAGCTTGTAGAGATTTTTATTATTTTAGTGATTTAAAAAAATTCTCAACTTTGTAAAGAAAAATGTAGTATGTGCACTATTTTCTGAGACCTGTAACTTTATTTTGAATGCGGTAGTTTTTATTGATACCATCTTTCGGTAAATGCACCAATTTCATTGCTTTGTATTGCATTTCTGTATGGGGTTTGAGTGTCACGGGTTTACTGCGCGAGAGAGGAACCAGAAGACCGCAGCGTCTGATTTCTCCTACTCCTGCGCTGTGTAGAAGGACTTCACCTTCATATTAAACAGTGCAGGTTTCTTTTAGCAGATCAGGGGTTACTCTGCTCAGTTGAGAGCTCCTGGAAGCTTTCCTGCATTAAGGTTCTCAGCTGAGTTTATTCCATGTCAGAAACAATCGAGTTTAGCACATGCACCTGGGGCCCGAGGGTCCTCCGACTCTCATCATTTATAGTTCAGCTGGCCTTTATTAGACCCTTGGATCAAGTGAAGGGGGCAAGGCATGAGAAAGTGGCTTTATCATTAAAAATAAAAATACACCTAACTATAACTAATGCTCCTTAAAGGGCATGTCCATAAATTGTCGAGTAGGGTTAAATTGTGCAGCAGATAAGTCATGTATTAATGTAAGATCATGAATCTTTGTTTTCTGTGTATCATTTTGGCTACACCATAGCACACATGAGAAACCAGGAGAGCTGCTTTGTCAATATACTGTACATGATTATTCTGGCTGATGAGGCAACGATATGTATTTTATCACTATATAAAGAACGGCATAACTTGAAAGCTCAACAGCCCCATTGGAAAAAATCTCCATCATGGCCCCAACTATTATGAGTCTTTAATAGTATGTCTTCTTATGAAGGCCTCCGTAAGCTCCAGGGCCGGGTGTGCCATGCTATATTTATTCCTCTGCCTTTATTCGTGTCTTACCTCTTGTAGCTGTTGAACTCGGTTTTCAATATCTGTAAACTAAGGGCAAAAGCGACAAAAAAATAAGAAATGCATTCAGTACCTGTCACAACGACATTCATATACATGGACCTGCGGCTCAGACCTGGTCACTTGGTTATGAGATAAACAGAAGTACAGGAAGGCCCCATAGGCTTCTATGATGACCAAATAATGGTGCGAAGCCCTATCATGGTTGTGTGCATAAGCCTCAAGATCAGCATTTTTCTTTAATTTAATCACTGCAAGATTAAAGTTGGGGGCGCTATTGTATTGGCGTCTATGGAAATTATTGTTAACGATAATGGTGAAAAGTAGAATTGCAAGTAAAATTTGTGTAAGTGGATAGGTCACCATCACCAGATTTGATTTCACTATATGTTTTTAAATAAACGTCTTAGACCTAATGAGGCTGGTGTACAGCTAAAGATAGAGCTAATCAGTCCAAGTGTATCCAGTATGTGCTCCCCCAGTAGCCTGACTGACAGCTGCAGCTTGTACAGAGCAGTATGATATTTCAGCAGCAGGGAGGAGGCACACAGAGGAGCTTTCAATCATACTAGGGGTCCAGAGATTCTGCTGCAGAAAGGAGGGACACTGATGAGCTGTGAATCAGGTTAGGTGGGCAGAGATTCAGCAGCAGCAGGGAGGAGGGGCATTGAGGAGTTGTCGGTCACCCTTGATGTGCATAGATTTAGCAGCAGCGAGGAGGAACACCGAGGAGCTGTGAAGCATACTAGGTTTATGGAGATTCAGCTGCAGGAATGAGGGACACAGAAGAGCTTTCAACCATACTAGGGGTCCAGGGATTCAGCTGCAGAAAAGAGGGACACTGACGAGCTGTGCATCAGGTTAGGTGGGCAGAGATTCAGCAGCAGCAGGGAGGAGGGACACTGAAAAGCTATCAATCATGCTAGGTGCTCATAGATTCCTCTGCAGGAAGGAGGAACACAGAGGAGCTGTCAATCATACTAGGTGTGTGGAAATTCAGCTGCAGGAATGAGGGACACTGAGGAGCTGTCAATCAGGTCATGTGGATAGAGATTCAGAAGCAGGGAGGTGGAACACTGAAGAGCTGTCAGTCAGGCTTGATGAACACAGATCCAGCAGCAGGGAGGAGGGATACTAAAAGCTGTCAATCAGGTTAGGTGGACAGAGATTCAGCAGCAGCAGGGAGGAGGGTCACTGAGGAGCTATCAATCAGGTTAGGTGGGCAGAGATTCAGCAGGGAGGAGGGGCACTGAGGAGCTATCAGTTAGGTTTGATGGGCATAGATTTAGGAGGAACGGTAAAGAGGCGGGACAGTAAAGAAGCTATCAATCAGATTGGGTGGGTAGAGCTTAAGACTAAATTTTCAAAAAGGATTGTAGGACCTTTCTGACATGGATTGTCCCCGTAAGTACACAAACCTCATCAGGTCTAAGAGGCTTATGTAATCGTGTATGCATTTTGTATTGTAAACTCTGGTGACAGGAGCGCTTGAAAAAAATGCATTTCTGAAACCGCAAGGATCTACAGTAAGATATGAATAATTATACTGATCGATCAGTGGAGAACCACAACCTCTTTGTTCATGTGCCGGGCATCAATATTGCAGTCCACGTAAATCCCTTTAACTATCTAACATCAGCTGTCAAAGCGCCATCAATAATCACAAACCTTTGTGTTGAGTTGAGCAATTTGGCTCATAACAGTCTGGTTATTTCCAGTAACACCGGCGTTTAACACAGCAATTTCCTCTTTATTTTTATGTATCTGGAATCAAAATGAATATTATTACAATATTTGCAACAATAAAATGGTATATATAAATATATATATTCCATCACTTAAACAAAAAATAAATTATGCAATTTTGCCGAACAAGCAAATAATGGAGAAGAGCAGACGAGTGTCCGCTAAACAACTCTGGGGCTGCTTATCTCCATAAGAAACAATTCAGATCTATCTTTTTTAGCTTGATAAAGGGAATCTAGTCTTCCCAAAATGCGTTGATGTCAAAGAATTCTCATTTTTACCAGTTATTTGCCGATTGCTTCAATAAATTCATCATTCTACCAAACCATCTGTGGGCATTAGCGCCTGTGTTTCCTAATATTCCATAGTGATTCTTGTATTTTCTGATAGAATCCAAGTTGTCCAATCCATGTGTAACGCTGGTATTGTCTGTACTTTGTTTTCCAGCGTTACTTTGCATGTTTTTTGCATTAACCCTTTTGCTCCTTTCCCCCTAACCAGCTGGGATACTGTTGTCTGTTACCTATATGGATGCTGCTCAGTTCCCGTGCGTGAGTGGCTCCGCTGCTTTGCATGACCGCCCGCATGTGCGGTTCCTGACTTGCTGTGAAAGCCGTCCGTAGCTTGAAAAGTCCTCTGCAGTGGTGCATGACTTACTGCATGGTTGGTAGCAGCCATTGTTGGGTTCCCTCTGTGTTGTGCTGTCTGGCTCTGCATAGGGGGCGCGGCCCACACCTGTCCTGCTTTTATGTGGATTGGGTGTTTACTAGAGTTACTGCTCCAGCCTATCGCTGTGAAGCAGCTCATATATAAAGTTCCCCAGCCCTAGTGGGCGTTGCCAGAGCTTCACATTGAATCCACATTGAATCCCTGAACCTAGCCGTATGTGGTTGTGTGTTCAGCTCCTGCTCTGAAGTTGATCAGCTCTGGAGAGCTGATTCCCTGTTCCTGCTGTGTCTTGTTCCCTGATCCTGGATCTAACCCGGTACCTGAATGTCTGAATTGTGTCTTGTGTTTCCGCCTATGCTGGGGGCTGATTACCCAGATCGCCGTTCCTGGAGGCTGTATATCCAGGCCTGTTCCTGCTGTGTCTAATTACCTGAACCCCTGATCTTGGATCGCATCCTGTACCTGACTGTCTGAACTGTGTCCTCTGTGTTATGTTCCTGAAATCCTGCTGTGTCCAGAACCCTGTGCCAGTGACTGTGAATCCTTGCTATATAACCTGAGTTCATCTTGGAAGGAGGAGTCCGGTGTGTGCTGAGTTTCTGTTACTCTGTGCTCAGCCTCTGTGCAATCCCCGGCCAGCTCCCGTTGAGCCTGGCGGGGCTTGCACCAGACCGCTGGGGTTCCTTTTCAGGTCGCTGCCAGATGTCCGGATCCTATGCCTGATGACCATGGCCTGATGTCCGATGTCCGACGACCACTTCCAGATGTCCGGATCCTATCCTTCCTGCCTGATGTCCGGATCCTGCCGATCATTGCCAGATGTCCGGAGCCTGCTGATCGGTGCCAGATGTCCGGAGTCCGAGGCCTGTGTTCCAGTCCGTGTTCCTGTGATTCAATCCATGTTCCTGTCCGTGTTCCTGACTCCCTGAGACCCAGTCCGTGTTCCTGTCTGTGTTCCTGACTCTCTGAGATCCAATCCGTGTTCCTGTTGTTCCTGTGCAGTCTAACTCTGTTTCAGCCATCAGCTCCTGATTCCAGTTACCTGTCTGTTACCTGTCGGCTTGCCTGTCTGCCATCCGTCTGCAGTTCCTTCCAGAGGTTCGGACGTCATCTGCAGAGATCCCCGGCTCTTGCCTGCTCACCTAGGAGCGATCATCTGCCATCCGACTGCAGCTCCATCCGGAAGTTCGGACATCATCTGCAGAGATCCCCGGCTCTTGCCTGCTCACCTGGGAGCGATCATCTGCCATCCGACTGCAGCCTACCTGGAGGCTCCACCATATCAGGTCGTATATACCTGCCTGTCTAGAGACTGCCTGGTCACTTGTCGTGACAACCTGCCTGTCCCAGAGACTGCCTGGTCACTTGTCGTGACAACCTGCCTGTCCCAGAGACTGCCTGGTCACTTGCCGTGACAACCTGCCTGTCCCAGAGACTGCCTGGTCACTTGCCGTGACAACCTGCCTGCCCTGGTCACTTGCCGTGACAACCTGCCTGCCTGGTCACTTGCCGTGACAACCTGCCTGCCTGGTCACTTGCCGTGACAACCTGCCTGCCCTGGTCACTTGCCGTGACAACCTGCCTGTCCCAGAGATTGCCCTGGTCACTAGCCGTGACAACCTGCCTGTCCCAGAGACTGCCTGGTCACTTGCTGTGACAACCTGCCTGTCCCAGAGACTGCCTTGGTCACTTGCCGTGACAACCTGCCTGTCCTGCCGGTTCCTCCTTGGTCTACCCTGTGATGACGTCTGTCCTGGGTCGGTGTCTGATGTTCTCCTGCTGAGCCTGTGCTACGCCTGAGGCCTGAGAGAGAGGCCGTCCTAGTATGCCCGTGCCAGATGACCCTGGACTTCATCAACCCGTGATGACCCCGCCATCGTCTGACGTTCGTCCTGGGCCGGTGTCTGATGTTCTCCTGCTGAGCCTGTGCTACGCCCGAGGCCTGAGAGTGAGGCCATACTAGTATGCCCGTGCCAGATGATCCTGGACTTCATCAACCCGTGATGACCCCGCCATCGTCTGAAGTCTGTCTGAGGTCGGTGTCTGATGTTCTCCTGCTGAGCCTGTGCTACGCCTAAGGCCTGAGAGAGAGGCCGTCCAAGTATGCCTGTGCCAGATAACCCTGGACTGCATCTACCCGTGATGTCCTCCAGCACTCGTCTGTGATCCTGAGTTGTGTACCCTTCTCTGATGTGCGGAATCGGGAGCCCGGTCTTATGTTCTGTTTATGTACTTTTGTTTCTTTAAGTAAACTTTATGTTTCTTCTTACCTGAAGTTGTGCGGTGTTGTCTAGTCCTGCAGGTCACCACCTTGCCCACATGCTCAGCTGCCACGGATCCCGGTCGCTGCCCTTCCCTAGTCCGGGCAGGCCCGGGTCTCCCTCCGTTGTCCAGTGGGTCCACATTCTCTTACCATCTGGGACCCATGCCTCACGTCGTCGTGGACTGGCGGCGTGGGAGCATTGGCTAGCTAGGCAAGCTATGCCATGTCCCGACGCCCCACAGCCGTGGGAAGCGCTACAGTAAGCTCTGGCCATGGACTCCGCTGAGCATGTGCGGTCTGCAGGACTTTCTCCAAGCTCCACCTGATGTGTGAACTAGACTACTTGGTCCCCACAGGGTAAGTGGACTAGATGGCTCGATTCCCCGCTTGGTCAGCGGTTCGGACTTTTCGAGCTATTAACTCTGCTGCCATATTGTGAACTATGGGACTTACCGCCAAACCCAAGTGAATTTTTCTGGGGAATTTTTTTTTACTTGGGTCTTCAGAAGAGGGGGCCTGAGGAGGGGGATACTGTAACGCTGGTATTGTCTGTACTTTGTTTTCCAGCGTTACTTTGCATGTTTTTTGCATTAACCCTTTTGCTCCTTTCCCCCTAACCAGCTGGGATACTGTTGTCTGTTACCTATATGGATGCTGCTCAGTTCCCGGCTCTGCTGCGTACCCGTACTTGCGTGAGTGGCTCCGCTGCTTTGCATGACCGCCCGCATGTGCGGTTCCTGACTTGCTGTGAAAGCCGTCCGTAGCTTGAAAAGTCCTCTGCAGTGGTGCATGACTTACTGCATGGTTGGTAGCAGCCATTGTTGGGTTCCCTCTGTGTTGTGCTGTCTGGCTCTGCATAGGGGGCGCGGCCCACACCTGTCCTGCTTTTATGTGGATTGGGTGTTTACTAGAGTTACTGCTCCAGCCTATCGCTGTGAAGCAGCTCATATATAAAGTTCCCCAGCCCTAGTGGGCGTTGCCAGAGCTTCACATTGAATCCACATTGAATCCCTGAACCTAGCCGTATGTGGTTGTGTGTTCAGCTCCTGCTCTGAAGTTGATCAGCTCTGGAGAGCTGATTCCCTGTTCCTGCTGTGTCTTGTTCCCTGATCCTGGATCTAACCCGGTACCTGAATGTCTGAATTGTGTCTTGTGTTTCCGCCTATGCTGGGGCTGATTACCCAGATCGCCGTTCCTGGAGGCTGTATATCCAGGCCTGTTCCTGCTGTGTCTAATTACCTGAACCCCTGATCTTGGATCGCATCCTGTACCTGACTGTCTGAACTGTGTCCTCTGTGTTATGTTCCTGAAATCCTGCTGTGTCCAGAACCCTGTGCCAGTGACTGTGAATCCTTGCTATATAACCTGAGTTCATCTTGGAAGGAGGAGTCCGGTGTGTGCTGAGTTTCTGTTACTCTGTGCTCAGCCTCTGTGCAATCCCCGGCCAGCTCCCGTTGAGCCTGGCGGGGCTTGCACCAGACCGCTGGGGTTCCTTTTCAGGTCGCTGCCAGATGTCCGGATCCTATGCCTGATGACCATGGCCTGATGTCCGATGTCCGACGACCACTTCCAGATGTCCGGATCCTATCCTTCCTGCCTGATGTCCGGATCCTGCCGATCATTGCCAGATGTCCGGAGCCTGCTGATCGGTGCCAGATGTCCGGAGTCCGAGGCCTGTGTTCCAGTCCGTGTTCCTGTGATTCAATCCATGTTCCTGTCCGTGTTCCTGACTCCCTGAGACCCAGTCCGTGTTCCTGTCTGTGTTCCTGACTCTCTGAGATCCAATCCGTGTTCCTGTTGTTCCTGTGCAGTCTAACTCTGTTTCAGCCATCAGCTCCTGATTCCAGTTACCTGTCTGTTACCTGTCGGCTTGCCTGTCTGCCATCCGTCTGCAGTTCCTTCCAGAGGTTCGGACGTCATCTGCAGAGATCCCCGGCTCTTGCCTGCTCACCTAGGAGCGATCATCTGCCATCCGACTGCAGCTCCATCCGGAAGTTCGGACATCATCTGCAGAGATCCCCGGCTCTTGCCTGCTCACCTGGGAGCGATCATCTGCCATCCGACTGCAGCCTACCTGGAGGCTCCACCATATCAGGTCGTATATACCTGCCTGTCTAGAGACTGCCTGGTCACTTGTCGTGACAACCTGCCTGTCCCAGAGACTGCCTGGTCACTTGTCGTGACAACCTGCCTGTCCCAGAGACTGCCTGGTCACTTGCCGTGACAACCTGCCTGTCCCAGAGACTGCCTGGTCACTTGCCGTGACAACCTGCCTGCCCTGGTCACTTGCCGTGACAACCTGCCTGCCTGGTCACTTGCCGTGACAACCTGCCTGCCCTGGTCACTTGCCGTGACAACCTGCCTGTCCCAGAGATTGCCCTGGTCACTAGCCGTGACAACCTGCCTGTCCCAGAGACTGCCTGGTCACTTGCTGTGACAACCTGCCTGTCCCAGAGACTGCCTTGGTCACTTGCCGTGACAACCTGCCTGTCCTGCCGGTTCCTCCTTGGTCTACCCTGTGATGACGTCTGTCCTGGGTCGGTGTCTGATGTTCTCCTGCTGAGCCTGTGCTACGCCTGAGGCCTGAGAGAGAGGCCGTCCTAGTATGCCCGTGCCAGATGACCCTGGACTTCATCAACCCGTGATGACCCCGCCATCGTCTGACGTTCGTCCTGGGCCGGTGTCTGATGTTCTCCTGCTGAGCCTGTGCTACGCCCGAGGCCTGAGAGTGAGGCCATACTAGTATGCCCGTGCCAGATGATCCTGGACTTCATCAACCCGTGATGACCCCGCCATCGTCTGAAGTCTGTCTGAGGTCGGTGTCTGATGTTCTCCTGCTGAGCCTGTGCTACGCCTAAGGCCTGAGAGAGAGGCCGTCCAAGTATGCCTGTGCCAGATAACCCTGGACTGCATCTACCCGTGATGTCCTCCAGCACTCGTCTGTGATCCTGAGTTGTGTACCCTTCTCTGATGTGCGGAATCGGGAGCCCGGTCTTATGTTCTGTTTATGTACTTTTGTTTCTTTAAGTAAACTTTATGTTTCTTCTTACCTGAAGTTGTGCGGTGTTGTCTAGTCCTGCAGGTCACCACCTTGCCCACATGCTCAGCTGCCACGGATCCCGGTCGCTGCCCTTCCCTAGTCCGGGCAGGCCCGGGTCTCCCTCCGTTGTCCAGTGGGTCCACATTCTCTTACCATCTGGGACCCATGCCTCACGTCGTCGTGGACTGGCGGCGTGGGAGCATTGGCTAGCTAGGCAAGCTATGCCATGTCCCGACGCCCCACAGCCGTGGGAAGCGCTACACCATGTTTCCCCAACTATAGATGTGAGGACACTATCCAAGAACCCCTTGTGACTGAACTGGGGGTGGTACCCACTAAAATGTGCAGTATCTGCTAACTAAAAACCCCCATACACATTAAAGTCAAACAAGTCCTCCTCCTCCAGACTTTTCCAGGACAGATGATACCAGGTTGAATTACACCCAATCCTTTTCCCGGGAGAGAAGCCACCAATAGAGGTGCAGGAGGTAGTGATGAGTGAGTATACTCGTTGCTCGAGTGATCTCTGAGTATTTTGGATTGCTCGGAGATTTAGTTTTCATTGTCTCAGCTGCATGATTTGCGGCTGCTAGACAGGCTGATTACATGTGTGGAATGCCTGTTTGTTAGGGAATTCCCACATGTATTCAGCTTGTCTAGCAGCCACAAATCATGCAGTTGAGACGATGAAAACTAAATCTCTGAACACGTCAAAATAATCGGAGATCACCCGAGCATGCTCGGGCAGACCCGAGCAACGATGCTACTCATCACTAGTAGGAGTTATAAGTGGACATCTCATTTTTGCCTTTTCAAAATGCTCAAAAAGTTGGGCGATGTTAACCTTCCGCAACATACATTACCATCCATCCAAAGAATTCAGAAAGTCAAAGAGGCCACTTTTTAGGTCCCAACTAGTGATGAGCTAGTATACTTGTTGCTTGGGTTTTCTCGAGCACGCTCGGGTGATCTCCGAGTATTTGGAAGTGCTCGGAGATTTAGTTTCTGTTGCCATAGCTGAATGATTTGCGGCTATTTGACAGCGTGAATACATCTGGGATTCCCTAACAAACAGGCAATCCCCACATGTATTCAGGTTGTCTAGTAGCCACAAATCATGCAGCTTCGGTGACAGAAACTAAATCTCCGAGCACTTCCAAATACTCGGAGATCACCCGAGCATGCTCGGGGAAACCCGACCAACGAGCATATCACTAGTCACCTCAGTTCCCGGGTGTGACTGTTACCTCTGCACCCTCTATAACATCCATATAATATGCCATAAATGAGCA
The DNA here is from genome assembly GCA_033576555.1 of Oophaga sylvatica. Lineage (NCBI taxonomy): Eukaryota > Metazoa > Chordata > Amphibia > Anura > Dendrobatidae > Oophaga > Oophaga sylvatica. The sequence continues at coordinate 18,874,772 of JARQOD010000006.1, read as the reverse complement.
TTTGGTGGCTTTACTGGTATCAGGATATAGGGGTATCTTCATTATAGTTCTGTACCATTCTTACCAATTTTTATAAAATCCCCTCTAGGATTGCAGAACTAAACATTTTTACAGTATAAGCATATCCATGCCGGACATTTCTATTTTAATTTGTACAACACTAGGCAATTTCCAGCCCTTCGTGACCAAGCACATTTTCGGATGTTTTCGTACATGCGACTTTAATAGCTCTAAAATCTTTTATTTTTTTTGCATATTAAAAAAATTTTGCTTCTTTTTTTAATGAGGAAAATATGCAGGAAAAAAGGAAATATGAGTTTTTCCACTTTTTTTATGACCACACTAAAATGCATTTTTTTTCCCCTTTCTATAAAAATCAACTTTATATATTAGACACATGTTACTGCTTTTTTTTCAACCTGGATTGGCTTAAAAAAGCTATTTGAACTGGCAATGGTTTTCTTTTTTATTTAATTTTTCCTCTTTTTTTAATTAATTATTATTATTTTTTTCTTTAATTCTTTTTTAATTTATTTTACTCTTTGTCTCCCATGTAATGTCATGAAAAAACTTTTTGGCGCTATTTCAACATTATTTCTATATATATATCTTATTTCCCCTGTAACTTGGCTGGCATATTAGCCCTAGTTACAGTGGAAATTCAGCCTCCTGGCTGCACAGCAGAGTTGATCTGGGTCTGTTAGGACCCAGCAGCTCCAAAGATCACATGATTGCTGGGTCCAGAGGAGAAATCAGTGTTAGGCTAATGTCACACGAGCGATGATTCTCTTTTCTGAGAGAATTGGTTTGATTATGGTAATGACATTCTGCTCAAACTCTGATCCGAGTTTGATCAGTGTCAGTTTATCCGATTCTTTTGGATGAGAGAATTGTATCACAGGTGTGGAGAAGACTGAGAACTTAATTTTTCCATCTTCTCTGTTGTCTGTAACCATGTAAAATCGGACTGCACTTAGATGACATCCAAGTACAGTCCAATGTTTTACACGTTCCCCTTAGACTTGAATGGGTACACATGATGCAATCTGGGAAGCCACTCGCAGCATGCTGTGATTATTTCCACAGACAGGATCTGCACTGTCCTATTGTATAACATTGGTCCTTAGTGATTCCCATACTATATACATATTGCTCATTCAGTGTTGTGTATACATCGATCAGGAAGGCAGAAATGGTAATGAACCATCTCTGCCTCCTCTAAGGGGAGTCCATCTGCTTCTGGCAGCCAACTACTCGTTCCTGCAGCTGCACAACCTCAGCTGCTTACTCAGCTAGGACATTTTAGACTGTCTCTGCTGAGTAGTACAGACTGTGGACTACTCAGTAAATGCCAATGGGGAATGATAGAATGAATCAGGAGTGAGCGATTGTTTATAGAAGCATTAGCGACAGATATCATGGAGAACAATGATAAGGCTCACACCATCTGGCATTATGTTGGCCATTTTATCTGCTGCCAGCTGATCGATGTATTTACATGTGAAGGTTATAAAACGATAATTACAGCTTCTAGAACCTATTAGGGATCATCTGCATAAATTATGATCCAATCTAATCACTGGAAGGTTCAGTAAAAGAGCCCCGAGCCCAAGGTCTGCAGTTTATTGTCCGCAGTTTATGGTCTGAAGATATTCTTGGAACCGTGCTCTGGAGATTATAAGAATCAGACATGTGAGATGTGACACAAAACACAACTCTGATGAGAGTAATGTAAACGTAAAGCCGAGCACCACCGGCGTGTCCATCACATACTTTTTCTTTTTTTTTAAGACCAAGACAGCAAGGGTTCTATTAAAAGACAGCAAACAAAGATCTTGAAAATTGAAAGGAATTGATACGAAAAGTATATTTATTATACAAGTTCTTATCACACAATGAAAAAAAATTATTCAAATTTCCCCAAAAGAGTTCCAGCAGCAGAGCCCATCACAGTGCTCTAGTAATAATGCCTTCCACTGACCCAATGACAGTATCGTCCACAGTACCTCCATAACAGAGTCATACAGAGTACCACCGCAACACAGCCAACCACAGTACCACCATACCAGAGCCAACCACAGTACCACCATACCAGAGCCAACCACAGTACCACCATACCAGAGCCAACCACAGTACCACCATACCAGAGCCAACCACAGTACCACCATAACAGAGCCAACCACAGGACCACCATAACAGAGCCAACCACAAGACCACCATAAAAGAGCCAACCACAGTATCACCATAACAGAGCCAACCACAGGACAACCATAAAAGAGCCAACCACAGTACCACCATAAAAGAGCCAACTACAGTACCACCATAACAGAGCCAACCACAGGACCACCATACCAGAGCCAACCACAGGACCAACATAACAAAGCCAACCACAGCACCATCATAACAAAGCCAACCACAGGACCACCATAAAAGAGCCTACCACAGTACCACCGCAACACAGCCAACCACAGCACCATCATAACAAAGCCAACCACAGCACCATCATAAAAGAATCAACCACATCACCACCATAAAAGAGCCAACCACAGGACCACCATAAAAGAGTCAACCACAGTACCACCATAAAAGAGCCAACCACAGTACCACCATAAAAGAGCCAACCACAGGACTAACATAACAAAGCCAACCACAGGACCACCATAAAAGAGCCAACCACAGTACCACCATAAAAGAGCCAACCACAGTACCACCATAAAAGAGCCAACGACAGGACCACCATAAAAGAGCCAACCACAGTACCACCATAAAAGAGCCAACCACAGGACTAACATAACAAAGCCAACCACAGGACCACCATAAAAGAGCCAACCACAGTACCACCATAAAAGAGCCAACCACAGGACCACGATAAAAGAGCCAACCACAGTACCACCATAAAAGAGCCAACCACAGGACTAACATAACAAAGCCAACCACAGGACCACCATAAAAGAGCCAACCACAGTACCACCATAAAAGAGCCAACCACAGGACCACCATAAAAGAGCCAACCACAGGACCACCATAAAAGAGCCAACCACAGTACCACCATAAAAGAGCCAACCACAGTACCACCATAAAAGAGCCAACCACAGGACCACCATAAGAGAGCCAACCACAGTACCACCGTAACAGAGCCAACCACAGCACCAACATAACAGAGCCAACCACAGCACCAACATAACAGAGCCAACCACAGGACCACCATAACAGAGCCACCACAGCACGATCATAACAGAGCCAACCACAGCACCACCATAACAGAGCCAACCACAGCACACCATAACAGAGCCAACCACAGCACCACCATAACAGAGCCAACCACAGCACCACCATAACAGCCAACCACAGCACACCATAACAGAGCTAACCACTGCACCACCATAAAAGAGCCAACCACAGTACCACCATAACAGAGCCAACCACAGTACCACCATAAAAGAGCCAACCACAGTACCACCATAACAGAGCCAACCACAGTACCACCATAACAGAGCCAACCACAGCACCACTGTACCAGAGCCAACCACAGTACCACTGTTGTGAATGTGCTAGAAATGAATTCTGAGCAGAAGCTCCCTCTGGTGGTTACAAACAGTACTGAACTATCCAATGAAGATTGTGAAGATTGGCGATCAGGTGTTACTGACTGGTCTTATATAAGGGAGGTTCCCTCCCATCAGGGTTGCCGGTGATCAATTGTTCTGGTCTTATCTTTGATTCCTGTTCACTTTGTAGCTTGCTGTTTCGTGCCTGCATCCTGTGCTAACAGATAAGACATTTTCTTCTTTTAGTTTTTTGTGCTTGCTTTTTGCATTTTGTCCTGCACTTCTGTGGGGGTCTGCCGGGTCCCCTCCGGGGGCTTGTGCTCCTCTCAGTTTAGTTCAGCCACTGTTGTTTGTTCATTTGCCTTTTCCATTTTTTCAGTGGCTGCTGTTTAGTTTTGTTACACCAGAGAACTAATTTAGGTGGTAGAGGTCGTGTGATCTCAGGTGTTTTTGTAATTAGTAGAGTTGGTACTTTTCAGGGTTTTTTGGGATTGCAGTAAGTGTCCTTCCTATCCTTTTCTATTTAGGAAGTTTGGGCCCCAACGTTTGCTCATGCTATTTTCTGTCTGTGTCTGTATTTCCTCTTGTATAACAGCCATTACATGTTTGGGGGCTTTCTTTGTTCTTTGGGGATCAGCTCCGGGGCAGATAGTTTTCCTCTTTCTGTCTTTAGGTGTAGTTAGCTTCTCAGGCTGTGACGAGGCGTCTAGGACCAACGTAGGTACGCTCCACGGCTGCCTTTAGTTGTGGTGGTTAGTCAGGGTACTGCAATCCCATAGATTCCAACCTCTCTGGTGTATTTCCTTTTTTGCCTGCTCTCCTCAGCTACCAAATCATAACATACCACCATAACAGAGCCAACCACAGCACCACTGTAACAGAGCTAACCACAACACCACCATAACTAAGCCAACCACCGACCACCATAACAGAGCCAACCACAGCACCATCATAACAGAGCCAACCACAGCACCACCATAACAGAGCCAACCACAGCACCCCCATAACAGAGCCAACCACAGTACCACCATAACAGAGCCAACCACAGTACCCCCATAACAGAGCCAACCACAGCACCCCCAACAAAAACAAGAAAAAGCACATGCATATACGCAGGGATCACCACATGATTTAAGTAAACCAGTGCAAAATTTTATTGCAAGACAAAGAAGAAACACACACAATAAAAACAATTAAAAACCCACTTGGAGTAAATCACACAAGAGAAAACGATCCATAGTACAAAGAGGGAATCACAGTCCACTCTTTTCCTTGGGTAATTTTCAATACATTCCAATTGACTATTATTGTATGCAGTGCTTTATATAGTTAGCTCTAAAGAGATATTGTTCTTTGGAATTGTTAGGCCATATACCCATGTGGAGTCTATGTATGGGGTGTCTACACCTCGATACCCCTGAGTAGTGATGACAGCATGAGTATAGTACACAGCCCTGAGATTGTTGGACTGTGTTGCAATTTGCATGTTTACTATTTCTAATTATGGCATATGAGTATTTTGAGTATTTCACTCTGTACTATGGATCGTTTTCTCTTTGTGTGATTTACCCCAAGTGGGTTTTTAATTGTTTTTATTGTGTGTGTTTCTTTTTTGTTTTTAAATAAAATTTTGTACTGGTTTACTTAAATCATGTGGTGATCCCTGCATATATGCAGGTACTTTTTCTTGTTTTTTTGCATCGTTCAGCGTCAGCCAAAGTACAGACATGTCTATTGCAATGAGATACAGCTCCCAACATATCCACTAATTATAGAGTAGACATTACATTATTAATTGTAAAGTGCTGTGGAATATGTTGGAGCTGTATAAATAAAATTATTATTGAAATTATCATAATGTTACCTGGGTCAGAAGTTCTGTCAGGTCATCATCATTAATTTTAATTTTCCCATAGGAACTGGTTTTGAATTCAATATTTTTGGTTTGGCTTACGCAAAATATTAAATTTCCATTTTCAGAAGACATTCGGGGCCTAAAGCAGAAAAGAAAATCTAAAATATAAATCACTCCAATGTGCAATCGTCCTAAAGAGAAGTCTTGCTCTGATCATGGAGGAAAAATTTACAGGAAAAAAACATGTCATGCTCTACCTAGTCACAAATGGCTGATACCAGAAAACAATAGAGGTTGTAAATCTGCCCAGCATACACACATGGGAGATTTGATTCAATGTCTCTATAGATTAAATGAATCCAATCGTCATCACTTACTGGTCAGTATTCACATCTCTTTTCTCTCTTGTTTTCACAGGTTCTCCCAGCTCATATATTAGTCCAGAAAGTATTAATACTGCTGCTGTCAGGTGCCTGTGGATCCGGCCTGGAGAAAGCATGGTGCTGCTGGCACCCTCCAGGCAGAGCTGTCAAAGTAGAAGAGGTCTTGGAGGTTTATAGAGAGCTGCACTTTGACCTTGTGGATCTGATCATTCCCACGTAACTTGCAGAAAATAGTTAACGCAAGCTCTTCATTCATATTAATTGTTCACTGCGGGTAATGGAAAGGGACAAAGGGCTGACTAGTTACACATCAAACACCTATGAAGGCTTCATGTCTGTTATCCATCAGCTTTATGACCTTTGCAACAAAGAAAAATCCAAGGAAATGCAATGATCTGCATTAGAAAGTCAGAATGTCAGCATTTATAGCAAGTGCATTGTATAATGTAGTAAATCACAAAATGTGAAATTATACATAACCGAAAACTCATGTGAAAGAGAAGCCTCCTATTTTTGAAAAGTCTAATGGTAAAGTCATTCCTGAATGGTTTTATAAAAAAAAAAAATGGGGCCCTAACCTACACTGGTTAGCCCTCACCCTAACCCCCACTGGTTAGCCCTCACCCTAACCTCCACTGGTTAGCACTATCCCTCACTGGTGAGCCCTAACATCCACTGGTTAGCCCTAACCCTATCCCCCACTGGTTAGCCCCAAAGCAAATGGTCTACAGAGAGCCATAAACTTTAGAATAATGTCTGCTGAATATGTCAATTTTGCCAGGCCCGGCCAACCATCTATTTTATATGACAATTTAGGATTTTTCCCTTGATGGCTAATATCAAGAAATAAAGAAAAAGATTGGGTTGATGGATTTCATTTTGCCTCATCCCTCCAGGACAAGCTGACCATCTAGTGGGTAAGAAGTTTTGCCGATTTGCACCTATGGGCAGATTTTGGAGCAAAACAATATTGGGCTGATGGATGACCTTGACGGACTAAGACAGCCATGCACGTTACCATACTACAATCAGCCTCTAACTCATACCATGATACTTTTGGTAGACAGCTGAGAAAGGCTTGAAAAGGAATTATCTAATAATAATTCAGCCTTTCAAGCCAATACCATAAATTTAGTGAGATGATGAGTGGGAACTACTTATTAAAGCTGATATGTGTGCACATGTGAAAGAAAAGGCACCATGTTGGGAACCATGTTTTGACCATTGTTATCCATTAAACAGAATTCTTGAAATTTCATAACTCCAAGACTATAGTGTAGCAGGTTGTTGGCCCTGACAGGAGTACCACCTGCCCCCATAACGGTCCCACATAATCTATTTTTTCTTGATTATTTGATGACCAAGTTTACCTTGACCTGTACAAGTAACAGATTTAATGTACTAAAATAAATACTTCAAGGTTTCAATATTATTAATTGGCCCAGTGGGTAGACACAGAGTGGATTGGTGAGCGCTATGGATGGATTTCTTATGTCAAGGATGAATAGCAAGAACCTTTACATCAAAACTATAGGACTTTCAGGAAAGGGGTGTGAAATGTTATAGTAATTACATATGTCCTGTGATATGAGCAGTTATGATTTGAGTACCGTTAAACTTGTATTTATTGAATCCGACGTCTCTAAGGATTTGTTCTAATCATGGACTTTCTTTGATCAATAATATAATCATAGCCACAGAATGATCTCTCCGTTGTAAGCTTCTAATGGTTCATAGAAGAATGCCTCAGAACCTATAAAAGAGGCCGATACATTACGTCTCCACTCCAATACTATGACTTTATTCCTGAAGAATTCTTGGTCATAGATCAAAAATAAAATGATCATTAAAGGGGTTTTCTCACGAATTACATTTACCAATTATACAAATTGTCTGATTACTGGGACCCCTATGTTCACAAAAAAAGGGAATCCTGTTCTTTCTCACTGAGGTCAGAACGTGATTGAAGCGGAATAGTTGAGACTCCGTGCCACAGCTCTGGGCACTTTCAAATGGTGTTACGCACCGGTCCTGGCTGGGTCGGACTAGGCTCCTTTTCCCTATGGCCACCACCCTTTTCTGTGCTCCACGTTGAGTTTTACAAGTTGCCTGACGTTTCTCTGTGAAATCATCTCTTTAAGGCCAGTTAGAGATACACTCGTCTTAGTATTGAGTCTTTAGTTTCTTTGGAGTGCTCCAACATCCGTTCTTAGTCATGTTTCAATGCTCCCAATTCCTTCCGGTTAACCCTCTGTTATTTGTTCATATTGTGCAATATACCTCTAGTTCCTACGTGTTCTCCAACCGACTTGCCATTTCCCTTTTTGTCTGCCCTCCTGTTCTTACAGCTCAAGTGTGTCCAAATCCTCACTCCTCCATCTGCCCGCCAGCCATCCATACCAACACCCTGGATCCGTGTGACCACCCTGACCTGTGGCTTCGTGAATCTACCTCACCAAGTGAGCCTAGTAAAGGCGTTGACCCAAACGTGACAGCTCCATTCAATCTCTAACCACCAGTGATGAGCCAACGTCCTCGGATAATGTCTTATCTGGGCACACTCATGTGTTATCCCAGCATCTGGGCGTGCTTGTATATTATGTTCGAGTCTCTGCATGCTCGAGGCTGCATGATTTGCGGCTTTAAGACATCATCAACACGTGGGGATTCCCTAAGAAACAGGCAATCACCACGAGTTGAATCTAACAGCTGCAAATCATGCAGCCGCAGGGACTCAAACATAATATACGAGCACACCCAGATGCATGGACAACACCCGAGCATGCTCAGATAAGACGTTATCCGATCACATTCGCTCATCACTACTAACCACATTTTTGAAAAACGGGCGCATGGAGCTCCCATTCCCATTCTAGTGAACAGGGGGTGTACTATTTCCTACTTACAGGATATATTTATTCTCGATTGCCTACAAAAAAAAATCAGAATTCTGATGATTTTCTGGTACCAGCATGCAAAATCTTGTGTTAACGAGCTTACACATTAAAGTAAAAAAATTACATTATTTTGAACATTTTTGTATCATGAGAGGATTGTATGTGGAGTTTAAAAATTCTATTTTCTGAAGATTAGATAATGAATCACTTTTAAAAAGAACCTGACATCAGATTCATGCTGCCAGGAGAACAGGCGGCTTGAAAAAGGCATCCTGTAGATGTGCCATACATGTACAAGGACTATCCCTTCCATCATCAAATGACGTATCAGAAAATGGTGCTTTCCCGCAAAAAAAAAAACAAGCTCTCAAACAGCTACTATATATCGGGGAAAGATTTAAAAAAACAAAACAAAAAAAAACACAACTATTGCTCTCTACTTGCAAAACTAAAAGAAAAATTCTATGGACCAATGCTCCAAAATAGGAATTATCCTAAAGAAGATGATGCTCATATATGTTTTATAAAAAGAAATAACGCGAACAGTCAGAATGATTTTGAAAAGATTTTTGTCACGTTGCTGCAATGCAGGTAGATGCAAGCTCCACTAGATGGCAATAGAGTGGAGGGAGGACTGCACACAGCAAGAGCAGACCTGCAACGCAGCAGCGAGGCCACCACCAGGTGACAGCGGAATAGTCAAAAAGCCGGGTCGATATTAGACTGTAGCGCAGTACAAAAGGAATAGACAAGCACAGAGTCAAAAACAAGCCAAATGTGTCAGAACCGGTCAGGAGCGGATATGCCAAAGACAAAACAGCAGGTCAGGGGCCAAGTCAAGTCATAACCAGGGAGTCAATCCCGAAAGGGGAACACAGAGACGGGACGGGAAGAGGGGATAACAGACACGGGTTCAGTCAGCAAGCAGAGGACAAATCAGGGTAAACGGAGTCAGCTACACACGCCGTAGGCAGAAACTATAACTGACACCGGCTGCAGGATGCAGCGGAGATAAATAGCAAACCTGAAACCAGACTGAGGCTGAGAAAGTTAACCCCTGACATGACCAGACCGGGGCAAGGGGAAGACAGGAGTCAAAACCCGGTCTGAATCATGACAATTTTTCAGTAGGAATAGAGAGATTTCTTATGAAATTCTTTCAGTGTTGCATTTCTCATCAGCTCCAATCAGGAAATGACATGCAAAATCTCATATAACAAAAATATTCTTCACGATTGCACATCACAGGGAACATTTGCATTATTGGGTACATTTTAGTACAACAGAATGACCACTGTTATGATTCGTTAGCTGAGGAGTGCAGGTAAAAAAGGAAATACACCAGAGCAGTTGGAATCTATGAGATTGCAGTACCCTGACTAACCACCACAACTAAAGGCAGCCGTGGAGCGTTCCTACGTTGGTCCTAGACGCCTCGTCACAGCCTGAGAAACTAACTACACCTAAAGATAGAAAGAGGAAAGCTATCTGCCCCGGAGCAGATCCCCAAAGAACATAGAAAGCCCCCAAACATGTAATGGCGGTTAGACAAGAGGAAATACTGACACAGACAGAAAATAGAATGAGCAAACGTTGGGGCCCAAACTACCTAAATAGAAAAGGATAGGAAGGGCACTTACTGCAATCCCAAAAAACCCTGAAAAGCACCAACTCTACTAATTTCAAAAACACCTGAGATCACACGACCTCTACCACCTAAATTAGTTCTCTGGTGTAACAAAATCAAAACAGCAGCCACTGAAAAAACTGGAAAAAGCAAATGTACAAACATCAGTGGCTGAACTAAACTGAGAGGGCAAAAGCCCCCGGAGGGGACCCAGAAGGCCCCCACAGAAGTGCAGGACAAAATGCAAAAATCAAGCACAAAAACAAAAAGAAGAAAAAGTCTTATCTGTTATCAGGAGATGCAGACACGACACAGCAGGCTACAAAGGAAACAGGAATCAAGGATTGAGACCAGAACAATTGATCACCGGCAACCCTGATGGGAAGGCGACTCCCTTAAATAAGACCAGTCAGTAACACCTGATTCCCAATCCTCACAATCTTCACTGGACAGTCCAGTACCGCTTGTAACCACCAGAGGGAGCCTCTGCTCAGAACTCATTTCAAGTCCATTCACAACAGACCACTATTGCCCCGATGGCAGGTCCCTGTGAGAAACATAAATTAGGACCCATGTGTCAAGTGTTTCGTGACTTTTGCTCTGGTTCAGGCAGCATGAATCAGAGCATGGCTTCAAGACTGCAGCCAGGTATATCTTTGTCGAAACGCAACATTTCAGAGAAAACAGTTTGAAGAGCCGGCCGGATTCTCCCTGCACCGCTCCAGTGGATTGAGCGTACATAGAAAGAGACCTGTCAATCACAAAGAAAGGTGCAGAGAATCATCTCTTTGTAGTCTCCAGATCTCTCCTGTAACATAGCGAAAAACATACTGCGCAGCAATTGTACAGCCATGGCTCTGCGTGGCAGCATAAATTGAGGAAAGTCATAAATGGGGTTGCACAAGCCTTAACATTTATGGAATGTACATTGGATATTGCAGCAATAATCGATAGATGTTGGTCCTATCCCTTGGAGAATGGGCCCAGTTGAGCTCTGCTGTCAGAGGTTTATGTAGAGATCAAAAAGATTTTCAAGATCTTGGTCCACGTGTCACAATGGTACTCCATGGTCACTGGCCGAGAGCCCTGGAAACCCCCTCCTACATGCTGACATCCCTGGAGCCTCTTCTGATTAGAAGCCCCAGCGTGACCACGAACCAGATCTAAACCGGGGGTCAAAGTGTTGCTGCTGCTTCTGCATTAGTGATTCTATAACAAAGCAAGCTTATACTGAATCCAAATTCTTGTACTTGGACCTCGTGTGCGTCGAACCACAATCACTATATTGCGTCAAGTTTACTAATGAAAAGAAGCATCGGGAATTTAGCAGGAAAGAAAGGGTTTGCAGGACTATTCATCTGGCCAATGGACCAGGGTCCTTCAAATATTTTTGGTCATTTCTAGTGGCCTGCTTATTTCTACAGGAGCTCCAAAAATTGCTTAATGTGCGTCCACTGATAGTTGCACGCGATGGAGCCTTGTATTCCGGATGCAAGTCCTGGCTGTGCGACCCATTGAGACATTTAGTATATCCTATGGATTAACAATAAATACCTCATTCAGAAAAGACCCTTTAAATACAGAGAAACAACTGGAAAAATTTTTTATGGCATTGATGCAAAAATGACCCCATTTACTGTGCATGAAAAACGCTCATCATAAACTGTAAAAATACAAAAACTTTATTGCATAATTTATTAATATCCCGGGTGTATTCTGTACAGAGATCCTTGAGGCGACGGCGTTACATTGTGTTTTGCAGCAGAAGATATATCAGCTTGGCCACAATGTGCACGTTCAGACTGTTCCCCAGGAGACGATATCGCTGTTTGGTTGTTATCTTATCAGGAAAATCTAAAAAGTAAGGAGACGACAGCTATTTACAGCATAATCTTTATATGAGACACGTATATATTGTAATACATTACTTATATTATCATCATATTGTCTAACATTGCAAAGTGACAGTAAAGACAAGTAACTTTGCAATCTACCTGTTTTTTTTTTAAATCCTCTATGTTCTCAAGAATGGAGAATTTTCCATTCTATATTTTACTGCAGCTTGCAGAGGTTACCGGTTACCTCTGCAGTCTATCAGCAGTGGCCGATCTCCTTGCCAAGGAGTGCAACGCTTACAGGCTCTTTCCAATAAGGTTTCTAAGTGCTGCTTTGAAGCTGACTGGATCGTTGAACTGAGCCAGCGTCAGCTAAACTTCGATACAGCAGAAACACAGCCGTCTTATACAGCAGCACCAGAGAGTTGACAGTTCCACCCAGCGGTGAACGATGCTACAGGTCCAAAATGTCAATATTCCAGAGCGCACCACTTCCCGACATGCAGGAAGCTTACTTAAAGACAACTTGTCACCTCTCCTCATAGTGTATGTCTATTTTATTCAATATTTGCTTTTGTTATGAAAAAATAGCATATAGCATCTTTTTCTTTTAATTCTGCATTTTGCCGTACCTCTGTTATTCCTCCTGAATAAATTAAAACTGAGCAACACCAAACGTACCAGAAAAGAAATATGTCTCTACACGTTGTGATGCTGACAGATGAAGTCAGTCTGTCTAGGAACACGCCCCCAACTTGTAACACCCCATTGTCAATTTATTCATATATTTCCAAGTAACAGAGGAACAAGAGATCAATTTCGAAGGAAAGATGCTACAAAGGTCTCATTTCATAAAGAAATACAAGTATTTACTGAAATCGACATATCCGGAGAGTCGAAAGGTCCTCTCTAATTTGTAAAGAAGTTCTTCTCTAATGTGGACGACCATCAGGAAATTAATCACATTAATTAGTCAAGTCTTCCTAAGTGGTAGTCAGTCTTTGTAGCGGTTCTCCCCTCTTGTTAATAAGGTGGGGCTGTCATCGGGTGACCCTTTGTCCCAAATATGGCATTTTTAGAACTCATTTAAAGGGGATGTCATCCCTAGACAACTATCTTCCATGTGCTTGTAAAAGAAGAGACTCAGTTATCCTGACCACTCTATGGGGCACAAAGAGCCTCCCTCCAGGAAGACCTGACACTTCCATGCAAGATACAGAACCACAGACTGATGATTTTATGGAGTGAAGTGCAGCACTTCATCTCGTCAACACTGAGAACACTGATTTGACAATGTCACACTGTGCTAGGAAACGCTCCATTTACAAAGGAACATTAGAAATACATTTCCAGGAGGAATAACAGAGGAATAAACACATCAGAAGATATTCCAGCATATATATTCAGGTATTTGCTAAACTGGAGAGCAGACAGGCCCATTTAAACTGTATTATTCTGCCCCTTAAGGAGCTGTTCATATCAATGACTTTTACATGTCCCGCTCTCCACATACCGAACTGCGCTGGGAATCCGTGAAGATTTGCAATTTCTCTTGGCGTGAAATATCTCAATTTCAGTGTGGACAGTTTAGCGAGTTTCTCCTCGTCAGACAAGGTCTCCAGTGATTTATACGCTGAACTAATCTGTGTGAAAATGAGAAACAAGCTGAAACCTTCACAGGTCTGTATATAACAGTGATGGACCGCAGTAGTGGCTTGCTAAAGTATTCACCCCCCTGGCATTTTTTGTGTTTTGATACCTCACAACCTGGAATTGCATTGTTTTTTGAGTGTTTGTATCAGTTCATATAAAGAACATGCCTATAACTGTGAACATTTGGTTTTCCTTTTATTGTGAAGCAAATAATAAATAGGACAAAATAACGGAAAACTTCAGGGTACATAACTATTCACCACTCTAAAGTCAGTACTTTGTGGAGCAGTCGCTTTGGATAAATCTCTGAGCTTTCTACATTTTGCCACTGGGATTTTTGCCCATTCCTCAAGGGAAAACTGCTCCAGCTCCTTCACATTAGATGTTCCCTCTGGTGAACAGTAATCTTCAAGTCTGACCACAGATTCTCACCTGGATTCAGGTTTGGGCTTTGACTAGGGCTATTCCAACAAATTTCACCTTAAACAACTCGGGTGTTTCGTTAGCAGTATGCTTTGGGTCATTGTCTTGTTGGAAGGTGAACCTCCATCCCAGTCTTAAATCACTGACAGGCTGAAACAGGTTTTGCTCAAGAATATCCCTGTATTTCACACCACCTTTCCCTTGACTCTGACCATTTTCACTGTTCCTGCTGCCAAAAAACATCTCCAAAGCATGATGCTGCTGCCACCATGTATCACTGTGGGGGTGGTGTTCTTGGTCTGATGAGTTGTGTTGGCTTGGCACCAGAAATATCGTTTACCTTGGTGGCCAAAAAGTTAAATTTTGGTCTCATCTGACCACAGCTCCTTCCTCTATACATTTGTGGAAGTCTTTTGGCAAAATCAAAACAAGCCTTAAAATTTTTGCATTTAAGTAAACACTTTTTTCTGCCCACTCTTCCATAAAGGCCACCTCTATGGAGTGTACGGCATATTGTGGTTGTATGGACAGATACTCCAGTCTCTGCTTGGGAACTCTGCAGCTCCTTCAGGGTTACCATTGTTCTCTGTGCTGCCTCTCTGATTAATGCCCTATTTGCCCGGGCTGAGTGTTTTGGTGGGCGGCCCTCTCTTGGCAGGTTTGTTTGGTACCATGTTCTTTCTATTTGATGATAATGGATTTGATGGTGCTCCGGGGATCATCAGGGAGTGGGATATTTTTATATAACCCAACCCTGACTTGTGCTTCTCAACAACTTTGTCCCTGACTTTGGAGATCTCCTTTGTGGTCTTGGTGTTTGGTTAGTGGTGCCTCTTGTTAATGGTGTTTGGTTAGTGGTGCCTCTTGTTAATGGTGTTTTGGTTAGTGGTGCCTCTTGTTAATGGTGTTTGGTTAGTGGTGCCTCTTGTTAATGGTGTTTGGTTAGTGGTGCCTCTTGTTAATGGTGTTTGGTTAGTGGTGTCCCTTGGTTAATGGCCTCATACTTCATGGTGTTTGGTTAGTGGGGCCTCTTGTTAATAGTGTTGCAGCCTCTGTGGCCTTTCAGCAAAGGTAAAGTGCATATACTGACAGACATGTGACACTTACATTGCACACAGGTGGACGTCCTTTCACTAATTATGGGACTTATGATTTTTAGTTGATCCCATTAATTGAATTTATGCCTATATTTTTCTCACTTCACCAACTTAGACTATTTAGTGACACAGGCGGTAATGTAAAAAATAGGTAAAAAGCCAAGTGGGGGGTGAATACTTTCGCAAGGCACTGTAACAGTGATACACCCCAGTATGTACTGGCCCCTCAATGATTTCACAATGACCAGGCAAATTCATCTGTCAACACATCCCTAATAAATGTCCCCCGCCCTACGAGCTGGGCAGTGTTTGTGGACGGCACAGAGACATTTTTTGCCCACTTGGCTGAACATTTTACTCACGCAGTTGATGAGAGCGCCATTGTCCAGAAGCAATAAAGCGTGCAGAGACAGGCGGCCCCGGCTGCCAGCGCTCCGGACAGCAGGAATAATGCAGCATTTCACATTGCTAAAGCTGTTTGTGTCATTATACTATATGATCTCGCCCGGAGGCGCACACTGTCTTATATGGACAGACTGAAGCATTTTGGTGATCTGGACCTGCTAAACGTCGATATCTGAGACATTCCGGATGATCGGACATTTGTAAAAGTACGTGTAAAAAAAAAAAAAAAAGAATGTTCGGAATGAAAAGGGCAAAATAATAATAACATAATACTTCTGTCAATGTAGGCAACTGCCTCTGTAACTGGGCTTCCACAGATGACAAAATATGTATGTTCTCCTTTTATGACCTTTTTGTTCACTGAGCGCAATGCACTGAATATAAGACATCGGTATTGCCGATACTTCCGTAGACCTGGCGATCACATGATTGCCGAGTGTCTGCAGGCCCAGATTGTTCTGCCAGTAACTTCTGTCACTGTAGGCGACTGTTTGCCTCTGTAACTGGGGCTTCCACAGGTGACAAAATATATATTTTCCCCTTTTATGAACTTTTATGACAAATTATATATACAAAAATCTCATCAGCACATCAGGGGTAAGAAAAAAAAAATAAAATAAAAAAAAATCCCCCAAACTACAATTTTTCATATAAAGAAAGAAGATTCAATGAAGATTCAAACCTCGACATCTGTCGCTGCCTGAAGAATCGAACCGGTTCCCTCCACATAATGTCCATACCTATGAAAATAAAAAAACAATAAATCCCAACAGAAAGTCATTTATCATTTCATAAAGCGGCTCAGTCACCTGATCTCACATGAAAAGCTGAATATATTTTTAATTCAGCTGCTTAGACTTGATTGCGCAGATGTATTTCCATTGAAAATCCATGTAAAGACAGTCTGTATAATCCTGATATTAAAATGAATATTTTATCAGTCCAGCTATAGAGTGAAATAGCTAATGATGAATCCAGGTGTATTCAGTCTCCGCAGACCGAGCCTGACTGACAGCTGCAGCTTGTACTGAGCAGTGTAAGATCTCAGCAGCAGCAGGGAGGAGGGACACTGAGGAGCTGTCCTTTAGGGCAGGTGGGCGGAGATTTTTAGAAAAGTGTTATACAGCCATTTTGACATGGATTTTTAAAACAAGTACACCAACAACATCAGGTTTGAGTCTACAAAAGCTCATAACGCATGCACTATTGTGCTGCTTGCTACTGGTAACAGTCAACCAATATTTCTGCAAAGTGTAGATTCCCATCAGACGCCTTTTATTATAGGAGCTCTGCTGCGTTATTTCTATGGACAATTTGTTGACTGACACCAAAAACAACGAGCAAAATAATGAGTGCAGATCTAAAGTAAAAAAAAATGTAACTCAGAATCAATATCAGTACAAGAGTCATTCAGTAAAGGAGTAATCAGTGCTTATGTATGTATACACACAGTGGTTCAACAAGCAGAATGTATGTACACAGTGACTGCACCAGCATAAAATTGACTGTAGCTGTGGAGTAAATTCAGGATGTAACTCCATAGAATGTAAGTCCGCAAGGACAGGGTCCTCTCCCCTCTGTAGCAGTCTGTCATTGTAAATTTGTTTACTGTAAACGATATCTATAACTTTGTATGTGACCCCTTCTCATGTACAGCACCATGGAATTAATGGCGCTATATAAATAAACAATAATAGCTCAAGATCAGTACAGGATCAGTAATGTAATGTATGTACACAGTGACTCCACCAGCAGAATAGTGAGTGCAGCTCTGGAGTATAATACAGGATGTAACTCAGGATCAGTAATGTAATGTATGTACACAGTGACTGCACCAGCAGAATAGTGAGTGCAGCTCTGGAGTATAATACAGGATGTAACTCAGGATCAGTAATGTAATGTATGTACACAGTGACTGCACCAGCAGAATAGTGAGTGCAGCTCTGGAGTATAATACAGGATGTAACTCAGGATCAGTAATGTAATGTATGTACACAGTGACTGCACCAGTAGAATAGTGAGTGCAGCTCTGGGTATAATACAGGATGTAACTCAGGATCAGTAATGTAATGTATGTACACAGTGACTGCACCAGCAGAATAGTGAGTGCAGCTCTGGGGTATAATACAGGATGTAACTCAGGATCAGAAATGTAATGTATGTACACAGTGACTGCACCAGCAGAATAGTGAGTGCAGCTCTGGAGTATAATACAGGATGTAACTCAGGATCAGTAATGTAATGTATGTACACAGTGACTGCACCAGCAGAATAGTGAGTGCAGCTCTGGGGTATAATACAGGATGTAACTCAGGATCAGAAATGTAATGTATGTACACAGTGACTGCACCAGCAGAATAGTGAGTGCAGCTCGGGAGTATAATACAGGATGTAACTCAGGATCAGTAATGTAATGTATGTACACAGTGACTGCACCAGCAGAATGTGAGTGCAGCTCTAGAGTATAATACAGGATGTAACTCAGGATCAGTACAGGATCAGTAATGTATCTACACAGTGACTGTACCAGAAGAATAGTGAGTGCAGCTCTGGAGTATAATACAGGATGTAACTCAGGATCAGAAATGTATGTACACAGTGACTGCACCGGCAGAATAGTGAATGCAGCTCTGGATAATAATACAGGATGCAACTCAGGATCAGTAATGTAATGAATGTACACAGTGACTCCACCAGCAGAATAGTGAGTGCAGCTCTGGGGTATAATACAGGATGTAACTCAGGATCAGTAATGTAATGTATGTACACAGTGACTGCACCAGCAGAATAGTGAGTGCAGCTCTGGAGTATAATACAGGATGTAACTCAGGATCAGTAATGTAATGTATGTACACAGTGACTGCACCAGCAGAATAGTGAGTGCAGCTCTGGGGTATAATACAGGATATAACTTAGGATCAGTAATGTAATGTATGTACACAGTGACTGCACCAGCAGAATAGTGAGTGCAGCTCTGGAGTATAATACAGGATGTAACTCAGGATCAGTAATGTAATGTATGTACACAGTGAATGCACCAGCAGAATAGTGGGTGCAGCTCTGGAGTATAATACAGGATGTAACTCAGGATCAGTAATGTAATGTATGTACACAGTGACTGCACCAGCAGAATAGTGAGTGCAGCTCTGGAGTATAATACAGGATGTAACTCAGGATCAGTAATGTAATGTATGTACACAGTGAATGCACCAGCAGAATAGCGAGTGCAGCTCTGGAGTATAATACAGGATGTAACTCAGGATCAGTAATGTAATGTATGTACGCAGTGATTGCACCAGCAGAATAGTGAGTGCAGCTCTGGAGTATAATACAGGATGTAACTCAGGATCAGTAATGTAATGTATGTACACAGTGACTCCACCAGCAGAATAGTGAGTGCAGCTCTGGAGTATAATACAGGATGTAACTCAGGATCAGTAATGTAATGTATGTACACAGTGAATGCACCAGCAGAATAGTGAGTGCAGCTCTGGAGTATAATACAGGATGTTACTCAGGATCAGTAATGTAATGTATGTAGGCAGTGACTGCACCAGCAGAATAGTGAGTGCAGCTCTGGAGTATAATACAGGATGTAACTCAGGATCAGTAATGTAATGTATGTACACAGTGACTCCACCAGCAGAATAGTGAGTGCAGCTCTGGAGTATAATACAGGATGTAACTGGGGATCAGTAATGTAATGTATGTATGCAGTGACTGCACCAGCAGAATAGTGAGTGCAGCTCTGGGGTATAATACCGGATGTAACTCAGGATCAGAAATGTATGTACACAGTGACTGTACCGGCAGAATAGTGAATGCAGCTCTGGATAATAATACAGAGTGTAACTCAGGATCAGTAATGTAATGTATGTACACAGTGACTGCACCAGCAGAATAGTGAGTGCAGCTCTGGAGTATAATACAGGATGTAACTCAGGATCAGTAATGTATGTACTCAGTGACTGCACCAGCAGAATAGTGAGTGCAGCTCTGGAGTATAATACAGGATGTAACTCAGGATCAGTAATGTAATGTACACAGTGACTGCACCAGCAGAATAGTGAGTGCAGCTCTGGAGTATAATACAGAGTGTAACTCAGGATCAGTAATGTAATGTATGTACACAGTGACTGCACCAGCAGAATAGTGAGTGCAGCTCTGGAGTATAATACAGGATGTAACTCAGGATCAGTAATGTATGTACTCAGTGACTGCACCAGCAGAATAGTGAGTGCAGCTCTGGAGTATAATACAGGATGTAACTCAGGATCAGTAATGTAATGTACACAGTGACTGCACCAGCAGAATAGTGAGTGCAGCTCAGGAGTATAATACAGGATGTAACTCAGGATCAGTAATGTATGTACTCAGTGACTGCACCAGCAGAATAGTGAGTGCAGCTCTGGAGTATAATACAGGATGTAACTCAGGATCAGTAATGTAATGTACACAGTGACTGCACCAGCAGAATAGTGAGTGCAGCTCTGGAGTATAATACAGAGTGTAACTCAGGATCAGTAATGTAATGTATGTACACAGTGACTGCACCAGCAGAATAGTGAGTGCAGCTCTGGAGTATAATACAGGATGTAACTCAGGATCAGTAATGTATGTACTCAGTGACTGCACCAGCAGAATAGTGAGTGCAGCTCTGGAGTATAATACAGGATGTAACTCAGGATCAGTAATGTATGTACTCAGTGACTGCACCAGCAGAATAGTGAGTGCAGCTCTGGAGTATAATACAGGATGTAACTCAGGATCAGTAATGTAATGTACACAGTGACTGCACCAGCAGAATAGTGAGTGCAGCTCTGGAGTATAATACAGAGTGTAACTCAGGATCAGTAATGTAATGTATGTACACAGTGACTGCACCAGCAGAATAGTGAGTGCAGCTCTGGAGTATAATACAGGATGTAACTCAGGATCAGTAATGTATGTACTCAGTGACTGCACCAGCAGAATAGTGAGTGCAGCTCTGGAGTATAATACAGGATGTAACTCAGGATCAGTAATGTAATGTACACAGTGACTGCACCAGCAGAATAGTGAGTGCAGCTCAGGAGTATAATACAGGAGGTAACTCAGGATCAGTAATGTAATGTATGTACACAGCGACTGCACCAGCAGAATAGTGAGTGCAGCTCTGGGGTATAATACAGGATGTAACTCAGGATCAGTAATGTAATGTATGTACACAGTGACTGTATCAGCAGAATAGTGAGTGCAGCTCTGGAGTATAATACAGGATATAACTCAGGATCAGTAATGTAATGTATGTACACAGTGACTGTATCAGCAGAATAGTGAGTGCAGCTCTGGAGTATAATACAGGATGTAACTCAGGATCAGTAATGTAATGTATGTACACAGTGACTGTATCAGCAGAATAGTGAGTGCAGCTCTGGAGTATAATACAGGATATAACTCAGGATCAGTAATGTAATGTATGTACACAGTGACTGCACCAGCAGAATAGTGAGTGCAGCTCTGGAGTATAATACAGGATGTAACTCAGGATCAGTAATGTAATGTATGTACACAGTGACTGTATCAGCAGAATAGTGAGTGCAGCTCTGGAGTATATACAGGATATAACTCAGGATCAGTAATGTAATGTATGTACACAGTGACTGTATCAGCAGAATAGTGAGTGCAGCTCTGGAGTATAACACAGGATATAATTCAGGATCAGTAATGTAATGTATGTACACAGTGACTGCACCAGCAGAATAGTGAGTGCAGCTCTGGAGTATAATACAGGATGTAACTCAGGATCAGTAATGTAATGTATGTACACAGTGACTGTATCAGCAGAATAGTGAGTGCAGCTCTGGAGTATAATACAAGATGTAACTCAGGATCAGTAATGTAATGTATGTACACAGTGACTGCACCAGCAGAATAGTGAGTGCAGCTCTGGAGTATAATACAGGAGGTAACTCAGGATCAGTAATGTAATGTATGTACACAGTGACTGTACCAGCAGAATAGTGAGTGCAGCTCTGGGGTATAATACAGGATGTAACTCAGGATCAGTAATGTAATGTATGTACACAGTGACTGCACCAGCAGAATAGTGAGTGCAGCTCTGGAGTATAATACAGGATGTAACTCAGGATCAGTAATGTGTGTACACAGTGACTGCACCAGCAGAATAGTGAGTGCAGCTCTGGAGTATAATACAGGATGTAACTCAGGATCAGTAATGTAATGTATGTACACAGTGACTGCACCAGCAGAATAGTGAGTGCAGCTCTGGAGTATAATACAGGATGTAACTCAGGATCAGTAATGTATGTACACAGTGACTGCACCAGCAGAATAGTGAGTGCAGCTCTGGAGTATAATACAGGATGTAACTCAGGATCAGTAATGTAATGTATGTACACAGTGACTGTATCAGCAGAATAGTGAGTGCAGCTCTGGGGTATAATACAGGATGTAACTCAGGATCAGTAATGTAATGTATGTACACAGTGACTGTATCAGCAGAATAGTGAGTGCAGCTCTGGAGTATAACACAGGATGTAACTGGGGATCAGCATGAGATAATTACATTGCATCTACAAGGTTCGCCAACCTCTATGTAGATTATCTATTTTACCCCATGACACGTTGCAGAGGTACTCAAGTATGGACTAGCAGGGCCTTCCCTGGCACATACATATACACCTGTGGACACGCTCACCCTTTTGTAAAGCACGTTGACCTTCTACACGTTGGTTTAACAATATCCAAAATGAGCGCATATCTGAGTAAAGTCTTTGGGGGCAGCAGGTACCGGCCGATCTCCACGTTCTCTTCCAGAAAGTCTTGCAGGGTTTGTACAGAGCAGTCATTGTCCTGGCTCCGTTTTCTCTCCAGCTGCTCAGCAGTTTCCAGTTTGTACAGAAAGGCTCCTTCTGGTCCTTGTTTGTGACACATACTTTTCTCATCCGTCTGTAAGTTTCCTTGCCGGCAGACCGTGCTGCTGGGACAGGCCGGCTCCGATGTATCCGAGCAAGGAAACTCCTCAAGGATCTAAACGGAGAACAAAAGACATACTTTCCCACTATACCAGAAGAAAGGAGACATTACCATTAGTAACTTTCCCTAGACCACCAAGGAAGGACACTTTACCCTAGACTACCAGGGAATATAATATCAACTCCGCCTCTTCTACTCTAAACCAATAACGTAATATTAACCCCTATTCTACCTTAGACCACAAGGAATAAAATATGAATATCTCTTTTTCCTACACCATCATGGAAGGGAGCTTTACCTTTGCCCATCTCCAATTATTACTAAACAATTCTACCCTAGACCACCAGGGAAGAAAATATTATTACCTCTTTTCCTCAGACAATAAAGGAAGGGGCTTTACTTTAGACCATTTGTCATTGATTTTAACACTTCTTCAAATCTAGACCACCAGGGAATAAAATATGTTCTACTCTAGACCACCTGGAACAATAACTAAACAAATCAATCACTCGTGTACCCTAAATTACCAGGGAATAAAAAAAATAATGGCACAGTTACTCTAGACCAATATGGATAAAATATTAAACCCACTAAACAATAAAAAAATAAAAATATTTCTTCTCCCCTAGACTACTAGTGAATAAAAAGTATCTTCTCTTCTACCCTAAACCACCAGGGAATAAAATATTATTACCTCTTTTCCCCCCTAGACCATCAAGGAAGGGGACTTTACCCTCAACCATTTGCAATTCATTTAACATTTCATCAAAAATAGACCACCAGGGAAAAAAATATCAACCCCTCTTCTACCTTAACCCTAGACCAGCAGGAAATAAAATATTTTCTACTATAGACCACCTAGGCCCCCTAAAAAAGCAAAACATATCCACTCTTTTACCTTAGATTACCAGGGAATAAAACAAATAATCCCACAATTGCCCTAGACCAAAACAGATAAAATATTAACCTCTCCATTAGAAAAAAAAAATCTTTCTTCTCCCCTAGATCACTTGTTAATAAAAAGTAACTTCTTTTCTATTCTAGACACCAAGGAACAAAAAATAATAATCCTTCTTAGACCATCAGGGATAAAAAAATAATTCTTCTTGTACTCTAGACCACCAGGGAATAAAAAAAAATCCTTCTTGTACCCTATATAACCAGGAAATAAAAAAAAAATTAAAAAGTAGGATGCAAACAATTATTTTTCCGCCCATTTTTTTTCCTATGGGAGAAAATGTTCCTTAAATTTTCAAGATTGAAGAAATGATAAATCTGCTTTAAACATGAAGAGGAACACAAGGCCCAAACTATAGGTCTGATGGCGCTTTAAAAAGGAAAACTAAACGAAAAGAAAAAAAAAAAAGAAAATAGTTGGCTACTCACTTCATTGGTGATCTGGAAAGCAAACTGTTCCCCTTGAAGCTTTGCAATGAGAAAGTATCGCAGCCTTGAATTTGGGATTCCAAGCTTGTAAAAAGTTAAAATAGTGAACGATTTAATGAGAACCTTACAATAAAGCTTGGCAGTCTGGTCTTACAACCAGTAAAAGTGTCAGGAACAACTATCTTTTTTTCAAATATACTTAAAGGGTAACTGTATTTTCAGGATAAGCTGTTCTGTGTGTACATGAGGAATAACACCATTTCTGGCCATTATGTTATCCTGCATTTTCACCAATTTTCCCTCTTTAGGCTCTATTAATTGACAATTGTCTCTGAGCTGGTAGGTGGAGACCCTCTGCAATGATGAAGTCTCCCACATACTGGTCAAAGAGGCATTACTACTCTTCATTTCTTTGTTAACACACAGAAAGAAGCTTTATCAGCATGGAGGAAACGGCAGCATTGAGCAGTGTAGATGTGAATCCAGCTCTGGGTTAGTGAAAAAGACTTCAAGTAACTTTTCAGGATAAGCTGTTCGGTGTGTACATGAGGAATAATAGCATTTCTGGCCATTATGTCTTCTCCCCTGCATTTTCATCAATTTTCCACTCTGTAGGCTTTATTAATTTACAATTGTCTCTGATCTGGTAGGTGGAGACCCTCTGCATTGATGATGTCTCCCAAATCCTGGTCACAGAGGCATTACTGCTCTTCATTTCTTAGTTAACACACAGAAAGAAGCTGGAGCAGCATGGAGGAAATGGCAGCATTGAGCAGTGTAGATGTGAATCCAGGTTAATGCAAAAGACTAAGTAACTCTTCAGGATAAGCTATTCTGTGTGTACTTGAAGAAAAACACCATTTCTGGCCATTATGTTATCCTGCATTTTCACTAAATTTCCCCTCTGTAAGCTCTATTAAATTACAAATGACTCTGAGCTGTTGGGTGGAGACATTCTGCAATGATGTCTCCCATGCACAGGTCATAGAGGCATTACTGCTCTTCAATTTTTAGTTAACACACAGAAGCTGCAGCAGAATGGAGAAAATGCATTACTAAGCAGTGTAGATGTGAATCCAGCTCTAGTGTAAAAAAGCTGTTAGAAAGCTCAGCACTTTCTTTCTGTATCTCCCTCTGCTTGTTTTCTCACCCTGCTCCTCACTCCCAGTCTCCATAGATTATAATAGCAGGTGTAATCTGACACCTCACTGTGCGGGGCAAGTTCTTCTTGTGTCGAGCCCGACTGCATGAGCTGTTTTTTTCGGAGTGAATGATAAGTTCAGAAAGGAAGAAGTGGTGGAAAAGTGGAGAAGGAAGCAGATTTCTCTGATAAAATATATTACAGTTTCTTATAAAAAAAATAAATATTAAAAATTTAATATCTTTAGTAAAAGACATAAAAAATAGATAAAAAAAAAATCTAAATAAAAAAGGAAAAATGCCACATGGTAGATGAGAGAGAAGTCTACTTACAGAAGGTGGTGATAGCAGGAACTCTTGATGAATGTATCGGCAGCTCTCTAATGTTCTTATCAGGGCGTCTCTGCAAAAATTGAAAAAGGAAAGAAAAAATCCGAAAATGGAAATGAACATTGTACAATATCTGAGAGGCTGCATCCACGCAGCAACGGGGTGTTCCCAAATGACATGTCATGACATATCTCTAGGGTATGATATAATAGGATGATCTGTAGGCTCTGACTTTCTAGGACCCCCACAATTAAGAAAAGTGGAAATGATGGCATACGCTAGTAATGTTTCCTTATGATCATAAATGGGGAAATTTGATAGGTCCTTGTGAAAACAAGCGACTTTGCAAATTACTTCTTGTTAAAACCCCTCTCCGCTGTCAAGAATGGAAAAAAAATGTCAGTTTGTAGCTCATTCCCTAAGTTATCGGCCACCTCTGCAGTCTCCAGTTTCCTAGGCAAGGAGTGCAGAACATGCAAGCTCTTTGGTATAGAGATTGTAAGCGCTGCTCTGAAGCTGGCCGGATTGCCAGATCATATACAATACATTAGCGCAACATGAGAGCAAATACCTTGACAGGCTGCATTTCACATTACAGCCACTAGGTGGACACAAGCAGAGATATGCAGCACAAACATCTCCTGACAGAGTATCACAAAATCATTTTTTTATAAAGCTGCTCATTTGGCATCAATTATTTCTGAATATATCAAAGGCTTGAGGAAAGGTATGGGAGGGCGAATCTGTATGGAAATGTATCCATCAGCAAGTCCAACTTTTATAGATTTTCCACCTCTCCAGAGTTGTCCATTTGCTGTTCTCTACTGGCGTGCAATCTTCTGCCATGTCAAAGATATAAAAGAAGATGGCATTGATGGCGGTCCGGGTGCTGGGACCACCTTAGTCACAATAACAGACCTCAGTGCTATGCTGTGGAAATTCCATTGACTTCAATTTTACTGATACTTTTAGCAAAAGGTGAGAGCTGCAGCCAGCGTGGCTCTTAGCATATCACAGGTATCCACTTACTGCAAATTACTGCACTTCAGTGGGCACTGTACTCCGTGGTAATGAGGGGAACCCAATTCCTTATGCAGTGGTTCCCCCAAATATAACAGCTGTGACAACCCTTCTTTGTCTCACAGTCATGTAATATTTTCAAGTTATAGGATCTACTATTACCTCGCCTCGGAGGTTTCAAATCCCTTCACGTTCTCCAGAAGAATATATCGAGGAGGTTTCTGTAGTCTGCGAATGGGAAACAGAATTATGAGTGTTGTAAAGATTATACATAAAAGTCTCCACCAGGGGGAGCCGAAGAGAAGACTGCATACAGGCTTTACATTGATTCCAATCAGAACACTGTATGCGTTATTCATATGTGCCGTACGTGATGCGGAAAAAAACGCACGGGGCGGCACATGGACGCCGTACCCGGCCGGGGAAGACTAACCTAATATCAATACAGAATATACGAAGCACCGCACAGTCATGATGCTGCGATGACGCACTTAATAAACTAATGGTGCTCAGTCCAGAAGTAACACGAGACTCATCACTATCAAAAAGCAGACACTGCACCTTGGAAGGATTTCCAAAATGTACAGGAAACTCTTTGCCCTTGGGTCAGACACATCTCCTTGCAAGCCGATCCTGAAAGGAAACAGAAGGCATAAAGTAGGAAGAATGTAGAATATTCTTATAGACATTACAACAGCAAAAAGTATCATAATATATACCGTATTTTGCGGATTATAAGATGTACCGGATTATAAGACGCACCCCAAATTTTGAGTAGAAAGATAGGAAAAAAACAATTTTTTAATAAAATGGTGGTGCGCCTTATAATCCATGTGTCTTATTGCTTATTGGGGGTGGTGGCCACGGTGGAGCGGGGTCCCAGGGTCACCACTGGAGGAGGCAAGAGTGAAGAGCTGCTGGGAGGAAGGGGTGTTCCGATGTATGCGGCTGCGGGTGTTCAGTGGTGTGGGGGCTCTGCCCACATTTTGTGAAAGTCCAGAGCCCCGGCACTTACATGGTTTACTGTGCGGTGGGCTCCGGGAAAATGGCTGCCGGGGCATGCGCAGATGGAGATCTCAGCACCAAGGTCTCGGGAGATAGAAGACACCAGACCCAACAATGCAGACGAGCTGAAGGCTGCTATCAAAGCAACCTGGGCTTCCATAACCCCTCAGCAGTGCCACAGGCTGATCGCCTCCATGCCACGCCGCATTGATGCAGTAATTGATGCCAAAGGAGTCCGACCAAGTATTGAGTGCATTTACTGATCATACATTTCAGTAGGACAACATTTCAGATTTTAAACTCATTTTTTCAAGCTGGTGTTTATCTATACCAGACCCGGGCAAGGGGCGGCCCGCGGGCCGCATCCGGCCCGCCGGCTGTCAGTGACCGGCCCGCGGAGGCGCTCCGGCAGTCTCAGGGCCCCGGCATC
The DNA here is from genome assembly GCA_033576555.1 of Oophaga sylvatica. Taxonomy (NCBI): domain Eukaryota; kingdom Metazoa; phylum Chordata; class Amphibia; order Anura; family Dendrobatidae; genus Oophaga; species Oophaga sylvatica. The sequence goes on along the minus strand of JARQOD010000006.1, from coordinate 18,846,760 downwards.
AGCTGGCACAATACTTACCTCTCCCGTACCTCCACTGCTGCAACTCCGGGCTCCACCGGCGCTTCCTCTCACAGCCGGCCGCTGAATGACGTCATCATTCAGCGGCCGGCTGTGTCAGAGAGCGGGGACGCTGGACAGGTAAGACGTGTCTCTGTGTGTGTCTGTGTCTATGTAGTGCGGTGCTTTGTGTGTGTGTGTGTGTGTGTATGTATGTATGTGAGAGAGTGCTTATGTGCTGTCTGTGTGTGATGATGGGCAGGCATTGCTGATAATGGGGAGGCATTGATGATGGGGAGAAGATGATGATGGGCAGGCATTGCTGATAATTGGGAGGCATTGATGATGGGGAGAAGATGATGATGGGCAGGCATTGATGATGATGGGGAGGCATTGATGATGGGGAGAAGATGATGATGGGCAGGCATTGCTGATAATGGGGAGGCATTGATGATGATGGGAGAAGATGATGATAATGGGCAGGCATTGATGATAATGGGCAGGCATTGATGATGGGGAGAAGATGATGATGGGCAGGCATTGCTGATAATGGGGAGGCATTGATGATGATGGGGAGAAGATGATGATAATGGGCAGGTATTGATGATAATGGGCAGGCATTGATGATGGGGAGAAGATGATGATGATGATGATGGGCAGGCATTGATGATGATGGGGAGAAGATGATGATAATGGGCAGGTATTGATGATAATGGGCAGGCATTGATGATGGGGAGAAGATGATGATGATGATGGGCAGGCATTGATGATGATGGGGAGAAGATGATGATAATGGGCAGGTATTGATGATAATGGGCAGGCATTGATGATGGGGAGAAGATGATGATGGGCAGGCATTGCTGATAATGGGGAGGCATTGATGATGATGGGGAGAAGATGATGATAATGGGCAGGCATTGATGATAATGGGCAGGCATTGATGATGGGGAGAAGATGATGATGGGCAGGCATTGCTGATAATGGGGAGGCATTGATGATGATGGGGAGAAGATGATGATAATGGGCAGGTATGTATGTATACAGTATACAGTATATATATATATATATATACAGTATTGGGTAGAACGGAGTTAATTATATTAGTCCGGCCCTCTAAAACCATCCCAATTTCTCATGCGGCCCCCTGGCAAAATTAATTGCCCACCCTTGATCTATACGGTATATATACACACACACACACACACTTGATTATACTTTAGTGACTAGAAAAAAAATCAGAACTTAGTTTAAAAAATTTGTGGCACCATTTTTCAAGCTTTTTTTTATTCTTATTTTTTTTTTTAATTCTTTTCAATATTTTTAACAAAATATTTTTTATTAGTTTTTACTTTTATAGCCCCTACCAGGACTTGACCTTGTGCTGTCAAAGGATCAGGAAAGCTTTGTACATACGTATCCCCGTACCGATGAAAAAGGCTTTTTCGTCTATACTAGTCTAATTCTCACCACATCTATTAATACACAAAAAAAACAAAAAAAAACCCTCACTTGCGGATAACGTAACCATTCATAGTCAGCACATTATTACCGTACCTTGTAAAAGGCTGGCAGGGAGGACTCATCAGGATCATATCAAATGCCAAGGAGTCCAGCTCTTCTAGTGATATTCCCTGGGACAATAAAGGAATATTCTCCATGAGTAATCTGCCTTCATATTTATCTGGAGGAGGGGTGTTTTGATCGGTGGGGGTCCGGTCGTGGCTGAGAATTGGACTCTGAAATCGGAATGGAGCTGTGGCTCCGCGTGCGGATTGACTGCGCCATTCATTCTCTGTGCCGGAGAAAGCAGGACATCGATAATTAAAGGGGGTGTACTATATTACATGCTCTATTACTGGTCACTTATTTACTTGCTTTAGTAGGGTATATGCTCTTTTTTTGCATTCTTTTCTTTTTCTTCCTTGGGTTTCGTCTAATTTAAGCCTATGTCTGTTGTACCAAACTCCTTTTCATCTACCTTATTAGGGAATTCGGTATTAATAGTTCAGGAACCATATCTACAAAGGTTAGGATCTTGGCTACAGGGAATGTGCAAAGTGGACGGTGTGCCGGTTAGGATTTTGGCTACAAGAAATGGGCATGTGGCCAGTGTGCTGCTTAGTATCTTGGCTACAGGGAATGGCTATGTGGCCAGTGCTCGTTTTAGGATCTTGGCTACATGGAAACAGTAAGTGGCTGGCACGCCCGTCAGGATATTGGCTACAGGAAATGGGTAAGTGGCCGGAATGCTGGCTTCTTGGAAAGGGTAAATACCAGGCATGCCCATTGGCACGATGGCTACTGGGAATGGGCAATTGGCAGGCATGCCTGTCAGGAAGTTGGCTACAGGGAAAGGGTAAGTGTCTGGCACGCCCATTGTACCAGTGGCCACAGAGAATGGGTAACTGGCCGGCACGCCCATTGTACCAGTGGCTACAGGGAAAGGGTAAGTGTCTGGCACGCCCATTGTAGCAGTGGCCAGAGAATGAGTAACTGGCCGGCACACCCATTGTAGCAGCGGCCACAGAGAATGGGTAACAGGCCGGCACACCCATTGTAACAGTGGCCACAGAGAATGGGTAACTGGCCAGCACACCCATTGTAACAGTGGCCACAGAGAATGAGTATGTGGCCGCCACACCCATTGTAACAGTGGCCACAGAGAATGGGTAACTGGCCGGCACACCCATTGTAACAGTGGCCACAGAGAATGGGTAACTGGCCGGCACACCCATTGAAACAGTGGCCACAGAGAATGGGTAAGTGGCCGGCACGCCCATTGTAACAGTGGCCACGGAGAATGGGTATGTGGCCGGCACACCCATTGTAACAGTGGCCACAGAGTTTGGGTAACTGGCCGGAACACCCATTGTAACAGTGACCACAGAGAATGGGTAACTGGCCGGCACACCCATTGTAACAGTGGCCACAGAGAATGGGTAACTGGCCGGCACACCCATTGTAACAGTGGCCGCAGAGAATGGTTAAGTGGCCAGCACACCCATTGTAACAGTGGCCACAGAGAATGGGTAAGTGGCCGGCACACCCATTGTAACAGTGGCCACAAAGAATGGTTAAGTGGCCAGCACACCCATTGTAACAGTGGCCACAGAGAATGGTTAAGTGGCCGGCACACCCATTGTAACAGTGGCCGCAGAGAATGGGTACGTGGCCGGCACACCCATTGTAACAGTGGCCACAGAGAATGGTTAAGTGGACGGCACACCCATTGTAACAGTGGCCACAGAGAATGGTTAAGTGGCCAGCACACCCATTGTAACAGTGGCCACAGAGAATGGGTAAGTGGCCGGCACACCCATTGTAACAGTGGCCGCAGAGAATGGGTACGTGGCCGGCACACCCATTGTAACAGTGGCCACAGAGAATGGGTAAGTGGCCGGCACACCCATTGTAACAGTGGCCACAGAGAATGGGTAAATGGCCGGCACACCCATTGTAACAGTGGCCACAGAGAATAGGTAAGTGGCCAGCACACCCATTGTAACAGTGGCCGCAGAGAATGGGTACGTGGCCGGCACACCCATTGTAACAGTGGCCACAGAGAATGGGTAAGTGGCCGGCACACCCATTGTAACAGTGGCCACAGAGAATGGATAAGTGGCCGGCACACCCATTGTAACAGTGGCCACAGAGAATGGGTAAGTGGCCGGCACACCCATTGTAACAGTGGCCACAGAGAATGGGTAAATGGCCGGCACACCCATTGTAACAGTGGCCACAGAGAATAGGTAAGTGGCCAGCACACCCATTGTAACAGTGGCCGCAGAGAATGGGTACGTGGCCGGCACACCCATTGTAACAGTGGCCACAGAGAATGGGTACGTGGCCGGCACACCCATTGTAACAGTGGCCACAGAGAATGGATAAGTGGCCGGCACACCCATTGTAACAGTGGCCGCAGAGAATGGGTAAGTGGCCGGCACACCCATTGCAACAGTGGCCACAGAGAATGGGTAAGTGGCCGGCACACCCATTGTAACAGTGGCCACAGAGAATGGTTAAGTGGCCAGCATTCTCAGTGGCTACTAGGAATGTGTAAGTGGCCAACAAACAGCTGGCTTTATGCTAAGGGTAAGAGGCGAAGTGTTGCGAAGTTGGCTACAGGGAATGGGTAAGTGGCCGGCATACACAATGGTCACACTCAGCCTCTTGTGAAGGATGAATTATAAAACCTGCTGCACTGCACTCAGTTATCCCTTATTATGTCCACAGTTCGCATCATATATAATAAAAGCTATGAAGCGATAATCCCGTCTGGATAAGATAATGTAATAGACAAGGTTGCAGTAAATAGCCTGCTCAGACGGCACCTTGCTTTTTTACTACCAATAAAGTTATCATTGTTATCACATTAATTACCATAAAAAGGAGGTTTGCAAACTTCTTTTACCCCAATCCAGGTAGAGATCCCACTGCAGACCCTTACCTGCTCTCTACATAGATGGCAAATCGCAAGACCACCATGGTCACTTCGTGCGAGCGCAAATGGCCAGCTGACGAGTCACCAGTATAGACGGCGTATCAACATTAAAGGGAAAGGGTCATCAGAAAATTACTAAGTTTTCATAGTAAACATATTTTATGTTTTAGCGATTATTTTTAACATTTTTTCATAAATTTTATATAAAAAAAAAAATCTGGAAATCTTGCAGTTTTCATTGAGTCTTTTAATAAATCCTGTTCTGTAGCGATCCCTTCTCCGCAGTCATCTCATCATCGCAGGCAGGATTACAAAGACACCTCTGTATAGATAGCACATTATCCAGCATTCACAGCTCACCTCCTCCCCCTCCCTACACAAAAAACGGATCCATTCCAAATGAAAGAAAAACTGATGGCTGATTAGCAGATCCTTTTTCCATAGACTTCAATGTTTAAAAAAAACAGATCCAGCAGAGATAAGTTATTTAAAAACGGACTAAAAAGTTGTGTCTGCACAACTTTTTTGCCAATGGATTGCTGCTGGATCTGTTGTAAGTGATCACTACTGGACATGTTAATGTAGTGATGTGCGTCATTAACACAGCCTAACATGTAACACCTAAAATGTACAATGGGTTCGAAAAGTATTCAGACCCCTTTAAATTATTCAGTCTTTGTTTCATTGCAGCCATTTGGTAAAATTAAAAAAGTTCATTTTTTCTCATTAATGTACGCTCTGCACCCCATCTTGACTGAAAAAAAAAAAAATGTAGAAATTTTCGAAACTTTATTAAAAAAGAAAAACTGAAATATCACATGGTCATAAGTATTCAGACCCTTTGCTCAGACACTCATATTTACGTCACATGCTGTCCATTTCCATGTGATCCTCCTTGAGATGGTTCTACTCCTTCATTGGAGTCCAGCTGTGTTTAATTAAACTGATAGGACTTGATTTGTAAAGGCACACACCTGTCTGTATAAGACCTCAGAGTGCATGTCAGACCAAATGAGAATCATGAGGTCAAAGGAACTGGCCAAGGAGCTCAGAGACAGAATTGTGGCAAGGCACAGATCTGGCCAAGGTTACAAAAGAATTTCTGCAGTACTCAAGGTTCCTAAGAGCACAGTGGCCTCCATAATCCTTAAATGGAAGAAGTTTGGGACCACCAGAAGTCTTCCTAGACCTGGCCGTCCAACCAAACTGAGCAATCGTGGGAGAAGAGCCTTGGTGAGAGAGGTAAAGAAGAACCCCAAGATCACTGTGGCTGAGCCCCATAGATGCAGTAGGGAGATGGGAGAAAGTTCCACAAAGTCAGCTATCACTGCAGCCCCCCACCAGTCGGGCCTTTATGGCAGAGTGGCCTGACGGAAGCCTCTGCTCAGTGCAAGACATATGAAAGCCACATAGAGTTTACTAAAAAAAAAAAACACATGAAGGACTCCCAGACAATGAGAAATAAGATTCTCTGGTCTGATGAGATGAAGATAGACCTTTTTGGTGATAATTCTAAGCGTTATGTGTGGAGAAAACCAGGCTCTGCTCATCACCTGCCCAATACAACCCCAACAGTGAAACATGGTGGTGGCAGCATCATGCTATGGGGGTGTTTTTCAGCTGCAGGGACAGGATGACTGTTTGCAATTGAAGGAAACATGAATGCGGCCAAGTACAGAGATATCCTGGATGAAAACCTCTTCTGAGTGCTCTGGACCTCAGACTTGGCCGGAGGTTCACCTTCCAACAAGACAATGACCCTAATAACACAACTAAAATAACAAAGGAGTGACTTCAGAACAACTCTGTGATCATTCTTGACTGACCCAGCCAGAGCCCTGACCTAAACCCAATTGAGCATCTCTGGAGACACTTGAAAATGGCTGTCCACCAACATTCACCATTCCACCTGACGGAACTGGAGAGGATCTGCAAGGAAGAATGGCAGAGGATCCCCAAATCCAGGTGTGGAAAACTTGTTGCATCATTCCCAAGAAGACTGATGGCTGTACTAGCTCAAAAGGTGCTTCTACTCAATACTGAGCAAAGGGTCTGAATACTTATGACCATGGATATTTCAGTTTTTCTTTTTTAATACATTTGCCAAAATTTCTACATTTCTGTTTTTTTCAGTCAAGATGGGGTGCAGAGTGTACATTAATGAGAAAAAATGAACTTTTTTGAATTTACCAAATGGCTGCAATGAAACAGAGTGAAAAATTTAAAGGGGTCTGAATACTTTCCGAACCCACTGTATATTCACCTTCTACCATTCATGTAGAGGTTTACAGACCATGCATTGTATATATTATATTGGGTACCGCCAGGTCTTATAACCCATTCTCAGCCGGATCTGCGGCCCTCTCCTTGGATTAAGTAAGAAAAGACCAGTAATGATAACATTGGAGCAATATTGCCTGGGCTGTAGCCGGTCGGGTTCACTGTGACCTGCACTGATAATGAGTGCAGTAGTGTAAGGACCTGCTTATCTGTGGACCTTTGCACTGTGCTTAAATTCGCTGATCACATAATTACCACTTGTGTCTCTAACCCCAGAGATCAGCTGATCCCATCAGGGAGAGCCACGTATGACCTCTGGAGGACTGGTGCAGTCATACATCATTACATGGGGATCATGGAGAATAACTGAGCATTGCATAAAGAGGCCAAGCCCCAACTACGAAGGTACGAAGGCTATATTCCTCAATGGGGCAGAAGGAAATCTCCAAATTACACAAACCCTTTAAAGTGATTTTTGCTCTTGGATATCACTGGGATATGCCATCATTTCATCACTAGGACGGGTCTGACCTCTGGGAATAAAGAGGATGCAGCGCTGGTTTACAGCCACATCACCATTTCCGGATTTCTTTGCACAGCGGTACATCCACCACCGAACAGGTCCTACTGAAAATTACTACACAACCGGCAACATGGACTCCATGTGCAGGGGAAACACAGAAAGGGACCCAGCCAGGGCGTAACTAGAATAGGTGCAGGGGAAACACAGAAAGGAACCCAGCCAGGGGCGTAACTAGAATAGGTGCAGGGGAAACACAGAAAGGGACCCAGCCAGGGGCGTAACTAGAATAGGTGCAGGGGAAACACAGAAAGGGACCCAGCCAGGGGCGTAACTAGAATAGGTGCAGGGGAAACACAGAAAGGAACCCAGCCAGGGGCGTAACTAGAATAGGTGCAGGGGAAACACAGAAAGGAACCCAGCCAGGGGCGTAACTAGAATAGGTGCAGGGAAGCACAGAAAGGGACCCAGCCAGGGGCGTAACTAGAATGGTGCAGGGGAACACAGAAAGGAACCCAGCCAGGGGCGTAACTAGAATAGGTGCAGGGGAAACACAGAAAGGACCCAGCCAGGGGCGTAACTAGAATAGGTGCAGGGGAAACACAGAAAGGAACCCAGCCAGGGGCGTAACTAGAATAGGTGCAGGGGAAACACAGAAAGGGACCCAGCCAGGGGTGTAACTAGAATAGGTGCAGGGGAAACACAGAAAGGGACCCAGCCAGGGGCATAAAAGAATAGGTGCCGGGGAAGCACAGAAAGGGACCCAGCCAGGGGCGTAACTAGAATAGCTGCAGGGGAAACACAGAAAGGGACCCAGCCAGGGGCATAAAAGAATAGGTGCGGGGAAACACAGAAAGGGACCCAGCCAGGGGCGTAAACTAGAATAGGTGCAGGGGAAGCACAGAAAGGGACCCAGCAGGGGCGTAAAAGAATAGGTGCAGGGGAAACACAGAAAGGGACCCAGCCAGGGGCGTAACTAGAATAGGTGCAGGGGAAACACAGAAAGGAACCCAGCCAGGGGCGTAACTAGAATAGGTGCAGGGGAAACACAGAAAGGAACCCAGCCAGGGGCGTAACTAGAATAGGTGCAGGGGAAGCACAGAAAGGGATCCAGACAGGGGCGTAACTAGAATAGGTGCAGGGGAAGCACAGAAAGGGACCCAGCCAGGGGTGTAACTAGAATAGGTGCAGGGGAAGCACAGAAAGGGACCCAGCCAGGGGCGTAACTAGAATAGCTGCAGGGGAAACACAGAAAGGGACCCAGCCAGGGGCATAAAGAATAGGTGCCGGGGAAACACAGAAAGGGACCCAGCAGGGGCGTAACTAGAATAGGTACAGGGGAAGCACAGAAAGGGACCCAGCAAGGGGCGTAAAAGAATAGGTGCAGGGGAAACACAGAAAGGGACCCAGCCAGGGGCGTAACTAGAATAGGTGCAGGGGAAACACAGAAAGGGACCCAGCCAGGGGCGTAACTAGAATAGGTGCAGGGGAAGCACAGAAAGGGATCCAGCCAGGGGCGTAACTAGAATAGGTGCAGGGGAAACACAGAAAGGGACCCAGCCAGGGGCGTAAAGCGTTACTAGAATAGGTGCAGGGGAAACACAGAAAGGGACCCAGCCAGGGGCGTTATTAGAATAGGTGCAGGGGAAACACAGAAAGGGACCCAGCCAGGGGCGTAAAAGAATAGGTGCAGGGGAAACACAGAAAGGGACCCAGCCAGGGGCGTAACTAGAATAGGTGCAGGGGAAGCACAGAAAGGGACCCAGCCAGGGGCGTAAAAGAATAGGTGCAGGGGAAACACAGAAAGGGACCCAGCCAGGGGCGTTACTAGAATAGGTGCAGGGGAAACACAGAAAGGGACCCAGCCAGGGGCGTAAAAGAATAGGTGCAGGGGAAGCACAGAAAGGGACCCAGCCAGGGGCGTAACTAGAATAGGTGCAGGGGAAACACAGAAAGGGACCCAGCCAGGGGCGTAACTAGAATAGGTGCAGGGGAAACACAGAAAGGGACCCAGCCAGGGGCGTAACTAGAATAGGTGCAAGGGAAACACAGAAAGGGACCCAGCCAGGGGCGTAACTAGAATAGGTGCAGGGGAAAACAGAAAGGGACCCAGCCAGGGGCGTAACTAGAATAGGTGCAAGGGAAATACAGAAAGGGACCCAGCCAGGGGAGAAACTAGAATAGGTGCAAGGGAAACACAGAAAGGGACCCAGCCAGGGGCATAAAAGAATAGGTGCAGGGGAAACACAGAAAGGGACCCAGCCAGGGGCGTAACTAGAATAGGTGCAAGGGAAACACAGAAAGGGACCCAGCCAGGGGCGTAACTAGAATAGCTGCAGGGGAAACACAGAAAGGGACCCAGCCAGGGGCGTAACTACAGTCATGGCCAAAAGTTTTGAGAATGACACAAATATTATATTTTCACATGATCTGCTGCCCTCTGGTTTTTATGTGTGTTTGACAGATGTTTTTATCACAGACAGAAATATAATAATTGCAAACATATGAGTAACTAAAGCTTATATTGACAGTTAGAATGAGTTAATGCAGCAAGTCAATATTTGCAGTGTTGACCCTTCTTCTTCAGGACCTCTGCAATTCTCCCTGGCATGCTCTCAATCAAATTCTGGACCAAATCCTGACTGATAGCAGTCCATTCTTGCACAATCAATGCTTTCATTTTGTCAGAATTTTTAGGTTTTTGTTTGTCCACCCGTCTCTTGATGATTGACCACAAGTTCTCAATGGGATTAAGATCTGGGGAGTTTCCAGGCCATGGACCCAAAATCTCTATGTTTTGTTCCCTGAGCCATTTAGTTATCACCTTTGCTTTATGGCAAGGTGCTCCATCATGCTGGAAAAGGCATTGTTGATCGCCAAACTGCTCTTGGAGGGTTGGGAGAAGTTGCTCTTGGAGGACATTCTGGTACCATTCTTTATTCATGGCTGTGTTTTTAGGCAAGACTGTGAGAGAGCCGATTCCTTGGCTGAGAAGTAACCCCACACATGAATGGTTTCAGGATGCTTAACAGTTGGCATGAGACAAGACTGGTGGTAGCGCTCACCTTGTCTTCTCCGAATGAGGCGTTTTCCTGATGTCCCAAACAATCGAAAAGAAGATTCATCAGAGAAAATAACTTTACCCCAGTCCTCAGCAGTCCACTGCCTGTACCTTTTGCAGAATATCAGTCTGTCCATGATGTTTTTTCTGGAGAGAAGTGGCTTCTTTGCTGCCCTCCTTGAGACCAGGTCTTGCTCCAAGAGTCTCTGCCTTACAGTGCGTGCAGATGCACTCACACCTGCCTGCTGCCATTCCTGAGCAAGCTCTGCACTGCTGGTAGCCCGATCCCGCAGCTGAAACACTTTTAAGAGACGGTCCTGGCGCTTGCTGGTCTTTCTTGGGCGCCCTGAAGCCTTTTTGGCAACAATGGAACCTCTTTCCTTGAAGTTCTTGATGATGCGATAGATTGTTGACTGAGGTGCAATCTTTCTAGCTGCAATACTCTTCCCTGTTAGGCCATTTTTGTGCATTGCAATGATGACTGCACGTGTTTCTTTGGAGATAACCATGGTTAACAGAAGAGAAACAATGATGCCAAGCACCAGCCTCCTTTTAAAGTGTCCAGTGGTGTCATTCTTACTTAATCATGCCAGATTGATCTTCAGCCATGTCCTCATCAACACCCACACCTGTGTTAATGGAGCAATTACTGAAAAGAGGTTAGCTGGTCCTTTTAAGGCAGGGCTGCAATGATGTTGAAATGTGTTTTGGGGGATAAAGTTCATTTTCTAGCCAAATATTGACTTTGCAAGTAATTGCTGTTAAGCTGATCACTCTTTATAACATTCTGGAGTATATGCAAATTGCCATTAGAAAAAGTGAAGCAGTAGACTTTGTAAAAATTAATATTTGTGTCATTCTCAAAACTTTTGGCCATGACTGTAGAATAGGTGCAGGGGAAACACAGAAAGGGACCCAGCCAGGGGCGTAACTAGAATAGGTGCAGGGGAAACACAGAAAGGGACCCAGCCAGGGGCGTAACTAGAATAGGTGCAGGGGAAACACAGAAAGGGACCCAGCCAGGGGCGTAACTAGAATAGGTGCAGGGGAAACACAGAAAGGGACCCAGCCAGGGGCGTAAACTAGAATAGGTGCAAGGGGAAACACAGAAAGGGACCCAGCCAGGGCGTAACTAGAATAGGTGCAGGGGAACACAGAAAGGGACCCAGCCAGGGGCATAACAGAATAGGTGCAGGGGAACACAGAAAGGGACCAGCCAGGGGCGTAACTAGAATAGGTGCAGGGGAAACACAGAAAGGGACCCAGCCAGGGGCGTAACTAGAATAGGTGCAGGGGAAACACAGAAAGGGACCCAGCCAGGGGCGTAATAGAATAGGTGCAGGGGAAACACAGAAAGGGACCAGCCAGGGGCGTAACTAGAATAGGTGCAGGGGAAAACACAGAAAGGGACCCAGCCAGGGGCGTAACTAGAATAGGTGCAAGGGAAACACAGAAAGGGACCCAGCCAGGGCGTAACTAGAATAGGTGAGGGGAAACACAGAAAGGGACCCAGCCAGGGGCGTAACTAGAATAGGTGCAGGGGAACACAGAAGGGACCCAGCCAGGGGCGTAACTAGAATAGGTGCAGGGGAACACAGAAAGGGACCCAGCCAGGGGCGTAACTAGAATAGGTGCAGGGGAAACACAGAAAGGGACCCAGCCAGGGGCGTAACTAGAATAGGTGCAGGGGAAACACAGAAAGGGACCCAGCCAGGGGCGTAACTAGAATAGGTGCAGGGAAACACAGAAAGGGACCCAGCCAGGGGCGTAATAGAATAGGTGCAGGGGAAACACAGAAAGGGACCCAGCCAGGGCGTAACTAGATAGGTGCAGGGGAAACACAGAAAGGGACCCAGCCAGGGGCGTAACTAGAATAGGTGCAGGGGAAACACAGAAAGGGACCCAGCCAGGGGCGTAAAGAATAGGTGCAGGGGAAACACAGAAAGGGACCCAGCCAGGGCGTAACTAGAATAGGTGCAGGGGAAACACAGAAAGGGACCAGCCAGGGGCGTAACTAGAATAGGTGCAGGGAAACACAGAAAGGGACCCAGCCAGGGGGTAACTAGAATAGGTGCAGGGGAAACACAGAAAGGGACCCAGCCAGGGGCGTAACTAGAATAGGTGCAGGGGAAACACAGAAAGGGACCCAGCCAGGGGCATAAAAGAATAGGTGCAGGGGAAACACAGAAAGGGACCCAGCCAGGGGCGTAACTAGAATAGGTGCAGGGAAACACAGAAAGGGACCCAGCCAGGGGCGTAAACTAGAATAGTGCAGGGAAACACAGAAAGGGACCCAGCCAGGGGCGTAATAGAATAGGTGCAGGTGAAACACAGAAAGGGACCCAGCCAGGGGCGTAACTAGAATAGGTGCAGGGGAAACACAGAAAGGGACCCAGCCAGGGGCGTAACTAGAATAGGTGCAAGGGAAACACAGAAAGGGACCCAGCCAGGGGCGTAACTAGAATAGCTGCAGGGAAACACAGAAAGGGACCCAGCCAGGGGCATAAAAAGAATAGGTGCAGGTGAAACACAGAAAGGGACCCAGCCAGGGGCGTAACTAGAATAGGTGCAGGGGAAGCACAGAAAGGGACCCAGCCAGGGGCGTAACTAGAATAGGTGCAAGGGAAACACAGAAAGGGACCCAGCCAGAGGCGTAACTAGAATAGGTGCAGGGGAAACACAGAAAGGGACCCAGCCAGGGGCGTAACTAGAATAGGTGCAGGGGAAGCACAGAAAGGGACCCAGCCAGGGGCGTAACTAGAATAGGTGCAGGGGAAACACAGAAAGGGACCCAGCCAGGGGCGTACTAGAATAGGTGCAGGGGAAACACAGAAAGGGACCCAGCCAGGGGCATAAAAGAATAGGTGCAGGGGAAACAAGAAAGGGACCCAGCCAGGGGCGTAACTAGAATAGCTGCAGGGGAAACACAGAAAGGGACCCAGCCAGGGGCATAAAAGAATAGGTGCAGGGAAACACAGAAAGGGACCCAGCCAGGGGCGTAACTAGAATTGGTGCAAGGGAAACACAGAAAGGGACCCAGCCAGGGGCGTAACTAGAATAGCTGCAGGGGAAACACAGAAAGGGACCCAGCCAGGGGCTTAAAAGAATAGGTGCAGGGGAAACACAGAAAGGGACCCAGCCAGGGGCGTAACTAGAATAGGTGCAGGGGAAAGCACAGAAAAGGGGACCAGCCAGGGGCGTAACTAGAATAGGTGCAGGGGAAACACAGAAAGGGACCCAGCCAGGGGCGTAACTAGAGTAGGTGCAGGGGAAACACAGAAAGGGACCCAGCCAGGGGCGTAACTAGAATAGGTGCAAGGGAAACACAGAAAGGGACCCAGCCAGAGGCGTAACTAGAATAGGTGCAGGGGAAACACAGAAAGGGACCCAGCCAGGGGCATAACTAGAATAGGTGCAGGGGAAACACAGAAAGGGACCCAGCCAGGGGCGTAACTAGAATAGGTGCAGGGGAAACACAGAAAGGGACCCAGCCAGGGGCGTAACTAGAATAGGTGCAGGGGAAACACAGAAAGGGACCCAGCCAGAGGCGTAACTAGAATAGGTGCAGGGGAAACACAGAAAGGGACCCAGCCAGGGGCATAACTAGAATAGGTGCAGGGGAAACACAGAAAGGGACCCAGCCAGGGGCGTAACTAGAATAGGTGCAGGGGAAGCACAGAAAGGGACCCAGCCAGGGGCGTAACTAGAATAGGTGCAGGGGAAACACAGAAAGGGACCCAGCCAGGGGCGTTACTAGAATAGGTGCAGGGGAAACACAGAAAGGGACCCAGCCAGGGGCGTTACTAGAATAGGTGCAGGGGAAACACAGAAAGGGACCCAGCCAGGGGCGTAACTAGAATAGGTGCAGGGGAAACACAGAAAGGGACCCAGCCAGGGGCATTACTAGAATAGGTGCAGGGGAAGCACAGAAAGGGACCCAGCCAGGGGCGTTAACTAGAATAGGTGCAGGGGAAACACAGAAAGGGACCCAGCCAGGGGCGTTACTAGAATAGGTGCAAGAGAAACACAGAAAGGGACCCAGCCAGGGGCGTAACTAGAATAGGTGCAGGGGAAGCACAGAAAGGGACCCAGCCAGGGGCGTTACTAGAATAGGTGCAGGGGAAGCACAGAAAGGGACCCAGCCAGGGGCGTAACTAGAATAGGTGCAAGAGAAACACAGAAAGGGACCCAGCCAGGGGCGTTATTAGAATAGGTGCAGGGGAAGCACAGAAAGGGACCCAGCCAGGGGCGTTACTAGAATAGGTGCAGGGGAAACACAGAAAGGGACCCAGCCAGGGGCGTAACTAGAATAGGTGCAGGGGAAACACAGAAAGGGACCCAGCCAGGGGCGTAACTAGAATAGGTGCAAGAGAAACACAGAAAGGGACCCAGCCAGGGGCGTAACTAGAATAGTTGCAGGGGAAACACATTTTTATGTGAGTTCCGAAAATATGATTGCTCATATTCGGGATCCCCATAGAAGTAAATAGAGGTCACCTTTCCTGGTGGTGCAGAGTAGGCATCCATTCTCGAGACAGATGCGGGATTAACATCTGGGACCTGCACCTATAAGGCTTGAAGGTTGGGGCTACTAGACGACTTTGACCACAACAGACATCGTGCGACTGAAGTTCAGTCGGTGCCGCTGCCACATGGCGGTGCTATACAAGTGAATAGAAGTGGCGCCATGTAAAGCCGAATATAGGCTGAAGTTGCTTGGTTACACATACACGAGCATGCCCATAAATACACACGTACCTCTATGGACTTGGGCCATAATGGGGTGTTAGGAAAGTTGTGCTTGTACACTTCATTGGCGGTGGTGTTCACGTCCACGGCTGCCACCACCTCAGCAGATACTCCGCTCTCTGGAACAGACATAGACAAAGTCATTAGTAATTGCCTTTCATTTGCCGTTTGGGTTTTTCTAAAACTATTAGGAAATTGGACAAAGGTGTCATCTAAAACAAAGAGGTCCGAGAGCAGAGACCTGTAAATGACGGAGGTCGGCCGTCCCACCTCTCTCCACCCAGCACCAGACACTTCTATGTTGTTCTTGCTACATTATAGGGTCCCCCACTAGCAGCTGATTGGGGTCTATCTTGTGATTTTACCATGAATATGAATGTTTTATAACATTAGAAAATAATTCGTTACCGGGTACAATTCCCATTCTCTCATACCTTCTTGTGTTTTGCTCCCAAATGACCTGAATATTAACGTTCTGCCTTTTTGATAGCAGGGTAACCAGTCCTCATAGTAAGTAGTCGTCAGATGTGGCCACCTGCACAGGTGAGGGAGCGCTGACATCTAGTGTGGAGCTCTTCATGCTCATGTACCTCCTTACACCGGTCACCGACGGCCAAAACTTCACATTATGTGGCCTGGGGGCAGCATGGCCACTTTTATGGGGGGCGCATATATAACTCTGCTATGTGGCCACCCAAACATGCTTTGCAAACAGGTGGCAGTATAACAGGCTTCATTAAGGGGCCCTACAACAAGCTTCACTATGAGGGCCCTATAGCAAGCTTCATTATGGGCGCCCTATAGCAAGCTTCATTATGGGGGCCCTACAACAAGCTTCATTACGGGGGCCCTACAACAAGCTTCACTATGGGGGCCCTATAGCAAGCTTCATTATGGGGGCCCTATAGCAAGCTTCATTATGGGGGCCCTACAACAAGCTTCATTATGGGGGCCCTACAACAAGCTTCACTATGGGGGCCCTATAGCAAGCTTCATTATGGGGGCCCTATAGCAAGCTTCATTATGGGGGCCCTATAGCAGGCTTCATTATGGGGGCCCTACAACAAGCTTCATTACGGGGGCCCTACAACAAGCTTCATTACGGGGGCCCTACAACAAGCTTCATTACGGGGGCCCTACAACAAGCTTCATTACGGGGGCCCTACAACAAGCTTCATTATGCGGGCCCTATAGAAAACTTCATAATGGGGGCACCATAGCAAGCTTCATTATGGGGGCCCTATTGCAAGCTTCATTATGGGGCCCCACACCGAGCTTCATAATGGGGGCCCTATAGCAAGCTTCATTATGGGGGCCCCACAGCGAGCTTCATTATGGGGGCCCTATAGCAAGTTTCATTATGGGGGCCCCACAACAAGCTTCATTACGGGGGCCCCATAACAAGCTTCATTATTGGGCCCCACAACAAGCTTCATTATGGGGCCCCACAGCAAGCTTCATATGGGGGCCCTATAGAAAACTTCATAATGGGGGCACCATAGCGAGCTTCATTATAGGGGCCTCAAAGCAAGCTTCATTATGGGGGCATCATAGTTAGCTTCATTATGTGGGCCCTACAGCAAGCTTCACTATGGAGGTACCATAGCAAGCTTCATTACAGGGGCCCCATAGCAAGCTTCATACGGGGCCCTAGCAGCTTCATTATGGGTGCCCCACAGCAAATTTCATTATGGGGGCACCATAACAAACCTTGTTATTAGACAGAATATTATATAGGGCCAGAGCAGAAGGCTTATTTTTAAATAAGTCTGGTACTGCCAGTAGGGGGCGCTGTCTTATAGGGGCACAGTGGCAGATCTTACGTTTATATGTGTGCGGCCACAGCTTGGCATCTTGGGCTACCAGAGAGGGCCGGGATGTCCACAATCACACCATGAAGACGCATCCAAGGCTGAGAAAAACCTGTGATGATGGTCCGGGCCAGATAGAGAGCAGAGGCCATCAGTATGTAAGTGCCAGGGGCCCTGCAGACCTCCATAACCGTGCACATGGAGGACATATTACTGCAGTATGTCAGTACCGGGCACACTGGGTGTCACTTGGGTTTAGGACACGTTACATGCTGTACATTTTCTTGTGTTTTCATTAAATATCAGTGTCCCAAAACAGCAGATGCCCCCACTATTAACCGCTGAAAGGCTGGCATACCAGTGTCAGTGAGTCAGAGTCTAATCTTCCTGCCCGCACTCCTACAATGGAGGCACTGAGGCCTCTGCAGCTATGGGGGAGGACGCTGTATCGCTGGCCATGACATACCAGTTGGGGGCTGGAGAGCAGGGGGCTCGGGCGGGTGGGAGGTTGGAAAATGAACATTTCTAACAATATCTTTTTTCTTACATAAAGAAGTCCTACAATGGTGGGAGTCGCGCCGCACTCGGCCAGAAAAGTGGCCCGATCGTCACTATTACGGAGGTAGAAGAATAAGGACGCTGGCGCATATCCACGACTATTACTGAGGAATTTCACCAACTACACACCTCCGCCTTGATATTAAAGGGGTATTCTGGTCCATCATCCACAAGAAAGGACATACCGTCTAGAGACCCCCACCGACCACCAGAACGGGGAATTTTAGTCCTCCATCTGAATGGAGCGGCAATGCACAAGCTCGACGGCCGCTCTATTCATTCCATACGGTACTGTGCTTTCTCCGGCAGTCCCATAGAGAATGAATGGAGCAGCCGTCGAGCATGCACAGCCATTGCTCAATTTTGGAAGGTGTCTCCGCAGTAAGACACTACTCCTTTGAATGGGTAGTCCAATATTAGGCATCCATGGCTTAAAGGGGAATATACCTTTTTCCTGGGATTATGTCACTAGTATCATGAGCTCTCATGTCTCTGATTTAAAAGGAATCTGTCAGCAGGTTTTTGCTATGTATTCTGATGTAGGGACAGACAGCATGATTCCAGCGATGTGTCACTTACTAGGCTGTATGTTGCAGCTTCAATAAAATCAGTGTTTTCTCAGCAGAAGATTATCACTGCAGGACAAGCGGCCTTGTGCCCCCTAGTCCTACCCTGCCACTGATGCACAGTGTACACAGAAAGCAGCCAATCAGTGGTGTGGGCAGGATTATGCACAGCTCAGCATTCTGAGCTCTGCAGGAGAGAAAACTGTGATTCAGGCACTACTCCGACACCCAGTAAACGAAGTGATACATCGATGGAATCAAAAATGAGATGGCCGCAAATGGAACGGCACGTGACCAAAAACGTCAAGTAAACCTCCCATACACAATAGATGCTGTAGCTTTCGGCTTGAACGATTGTTGTGCTGATAGTTCGTCTGACAGCCATCTTTCCCGAGTCCCCTGTACACAGGAGGTCTGAGCGCTCTATGGTATATGTCAGCGTCTTATCTCAAGGAGAACAAAAGGATCGGCCGTCTGAAATCTGTCCGATTCTGAAAGGAGGAAAGCATGGAAAACTGAAGATCCGGCCAACTTCAGAGCAGAGTGTGCAAGCTCTACAGCAAAGAGCTTGTAAGTGCACGCTTCTTGCCTAGGAGACCAGCCACTGCTGATAGACTACAGAGGTGGCCACTAACTAAAGCAATAAGCTGTAAACTTATAACATTAAGAATCCCTTTCTTCTTGCGAACATAGAAGATTGTTAGTAAGAGTTTGCAAAGTTGCTTGTATTCACGATCACGTGAGACAACCCCTTTAAGAGGATTTCATTCCTGCTAAGTTTGACCATATTTTTGCCTTCTCCGTTATCCCAAAACTTCAAACATTTCCAGCCTTGCCTCATTATTACCGAGCCTTCGAGAGAAATCTGAGGTCCAGTCACTGACCCGCTGGCCGGTTTTCTTCCTATCCAGACGTTGTCCGTGTGTGGTCTAAGGCCTCTTTCACACATCCGTTGTGCGCCTGACGGCGCCCTCCGGCAATTTTTTGTCCAACCGCATCCGGCGAAATGTAATGCCGGATGGTTTTTTTTTGCATTGACTTTCATTAGCGCCGGATGGCGCCGCATGTCAGTGCGTTGTATCCGTTTTTGTCCGGATCCGGCGGAAATGTACATTCCGGCGGCCGGACACAACGCAGCATGTAACGTTTTTGTTTTTTTTTTTGCCGGAGCTGCCTGATGTGCCTGAAGCGGCGCATCAGGCGGCCGGAAACAATAGAATTCAATGGAACCGGATCAGACTTTTGTGCAAACTACTACTACTACTACTACAACTACTACTTTTTCCAGTGTCTCCGGGCATCAGAAACCCTCTTTTTATGGGTTCAAACGTTCAGGTCGGATCCAGCAAAAAACCAGATCCGTTGCATCAGTTTTTTTGTTTCAGCGCCGGATCCGTCCCTTCAGGCATAGGACGGATCATGCCTGATACAAAAAGACGGATGTGTGAAAGAGGCCTTAGAAAGTCCCCATTACCCAGTGGGAAAACTTCCTTCTATGCACCTGAACTAATGGACGCGACCCCCACACTCATTTCTGGTGACTCTTAATTAGGAACGCTACCAGGAAACTCTGCCTGTTGTCAGGGTGTTACACAGCGGGGTGTACAAATATTTAGGAAAAGCAGATCTCTCCGTTTTCTTGAGCTTTTTTCATCATCACTGAATGTCGTGAAGCCAAAAAAACAAAGGGACAATCTGGAGACGCGGAGGCCCCTTCTTTCCAGAGCGAGCGGATCCGGTAATCAGATTAGTCATTGGCACCTACAGACGTTCGGCACTATGGATAAAGCTGTGGGTAAATAGTTAGAGATGATCAGAAAGAGTAACGGGGAGCAGAGTCATCAGACTGTTACCGGATTTTGCAAAATTTTTCACCATCTTGTAATTGCACAAAAATTTGTTGACTTTTTATGATTTTACACCAGCGCCTCCAACTTTTTACATACTGTATATACCGCACACGTCTACTATAAAACATATGCAATATATATATGGTGGTAAAGCCAGGTAGTGCCGGGTTAAAACCGATCACTGCAGATGTTGATCTTGGACTAAGAACCACTTGGGGAGGGGCGTCAGTCTTCTGGGTGTTGAGCATAATCGAATGTGTTGAAGCTGGCGAGTGACCAGACAAAAGGTGAGCTGTAGCTGGAAGACAACACAGAGTCTCTCTCTGAATGGAGACTGCATGGGTCAGCTAAGAAAGCTCAGCAGTCTGTGTGTTGGAGCTGCAGAGAATTGTGTGGAAGCTGCAGCCTGTTCAGTGTGAACAGTTGCCGAAGCCTACTAAAGGGTTATTACCCCCAAAAATCAAGGTATCCCCTTTCCATAGGATAGGCGATAAAATGCTGATTGCAGGTCAGACTACTGGGGACCCTTTCAAGCTTTCAAAGCTTGAGAACAGGGCTCTGTAGCGGGTCCTACATGGATCGGAGTTGCACATGCTCAGCCTCAGTTTTTTTCCGTCAATACTACAGGCATATGCACCTTCACTTCATTCAGGACGGGGGCGCAGAGTTTAGTTCTCAGGGTGTAAAGGCCTCGATCTTGAGATCTCTGGAGGTCCGACTGCTGAGATGGGATCCTATCGACAGGGGATAGCTTGATTTCTTAGGAAATACTGCAGTCATTGTGTTTCAAAGACACAAACTGCGGTGAACAGAGTGAAAAGTGACCCGGACCCATCTTTGGCGATCATAATGTATTTTCCAGGTGTACCCAGGAAAACGCACTGGACAGCTGTGACGAGAATGTGCCCCGCACAGGAGAAGAAGCATCCGCGTGACCTTGTGCAGTAAGGAGTTAAGTCACAGAATGCAGCTATTAGTGAAGCTGAGCGCAATGCAGTATGGCGGTATAGGCACACAATTTACCATTACAATTCCCCCTACGCGGAGGAAGACGGGTAAAGGTTACAAAGCATGGTCACTCTCCTTCCACCAGCTCAGATGTCTCAGAGTTAACTGAGAAACTGCCAGCGAGCTCTTCTCCCGGTCTGGCAGGGAGTTTCTAACTCTATCTTTTTCTGAGCTGCTCTCAGCTGATACATAACCACAGAACACAATAAGGTTGAATGAGCCGGGAAACAAAAAGCTTGTAAGAGCTGAACGGTGCAAAACCTGTAATAAAACCTGACAGCAAAAATGTTTTGTTTTTTTTAGCTCCAAATATGTAAGACAAAAACTCTCCCCATAGGTGGACAACTCGTTTAGGGCAGCATTTAAAAGGGATCTCCCAGTTTACATTTCCCATCTCTGGAACTTCAATCTTCTGCACTGTACAGACTGAGGTACAGGGGGCGACAGAGAGACCGGAACTCAGCCTGGATCTACTGCATTCAGAGATCCAGTGTAAAATGGGAATATATACCGCTCTACACAGGTCCAGGATCACTATATACCGCTCTACACAGGTCCAGGATCACTATATACCGCTCTACACAGGTCCAGGATCACTATATACCGCTCTACACAGGTTCAGGATCACTATATACAGCTCTACACAGGTCCAGGATCACTATATACCGCTCTACACAGGTCCAGGATCACTATATATAGCTCTACACAGGTCCAGGATCACTATATACAGCTCTACACAGGTCCAGGATCACTATATACCGCTCTACACAGGTCCAGGATCACTATATACCGCTATACACATGTCCAGGATCACTATATACCTCTATATACAGGTCCTGGAACACTATATACCGCTCTACACAGGTCCAGGATCACTATATACCGCTATACACAGGTCCAGGATCACTATATACCGCTATACACAGGTCCAGGATCACTATATACCGCTATACACAGGTCCAGGATCACTATATACCGCTATACACAGGTCCAGGATCACTATATACAGCTCTACACAGGTCCAGGATCACTATATACCGCTCTACACAGGTCCAGGATCACTATATGCCGCTCTACACAGGTCCAGGATCACTATATGCCGCTCTACACAGGTCCTGGATCACTATATACCGCTCTACACAGGTCCAGGATCACTATATACCGCTCTACACAGGTCCAGGATCGCTATATACCACTCTACACAGGTCCAGGATCACTATATACAGCTCTACACAGGTCCAGGATCACTATATACCGCTCTACACAGGTCCAGGATCACTATATACAGCTCTACACAGGTCCAGGATCACTATATACCGCTCTACACAGGTCCAGGATCACTATATATCGCTCTACACAGGTCCAGGATCACTATATACCGCTATATACAGGTCCAGGATCACTATATACCGCTCTACACAGGTCCAGGATCACTATATACCTCTATATACAGGTCCAGGATCACTATATACTTCTATATACAGGTCTAGGATCACTATATACCGCTATATACAGGTCTAGGATCACTATATACCGCTCTACACAGGTCCAGGATCACTATATACCTCTATATACAGGTCCAGGATCACTATATACAGCTCTACACAGGTCCAGGATCACTATATACAGCTCTACACAGGTCCAGGATCACTATATACAGCTCTACACAGGTCCAGGATCACTATATACCTATATACAAAGGTCCATGATCATTATATACCGCTGTATACAGGTCCAGGATCACTATATACCTCTATATACATGTCCGGTATCACTAGATACCCCTATATACAGGTTTCCGGGTCACGAGTCTACGTGGCCCCCGTTTCCGGTACCTGTCAGGCCGCAGTGCATGCCCCCGATGCCGCTGTACAGCTCCAGCACCCGCAGCGGCGCCATCCTCCCGGGTCCCGGCTGTCTGCGGCCTGCACGGGGCCTCCTCCAGCTCCAGAGCCCGGACACTTCCGTGTGAGGACGCCGGAGCCTGCACCGCTCCCCGGGGCTCAGCTCTGCCGGAGGCGGATGTGCGCGGTCCTGAGCGAGTCTCTACTGTACTCTGTGTGCAGCATAATGCTCCACTGTGCAGAGCTCAGCTGTGTATGAGAACCCCGACTCATACTCTGTATTACTACTGCCCAGGTGCCCTCTACCTCCAGTGCCCGCTGCCCCCAGTGCCCTCCTCCCCCTCAGGTGTCCCTTCTCCAGTTGCCTTCCTTCCGGTGCCCCCTGGTCTATGTGGCCTCCTCTCCCTCCAGTACCCCTGCTCCAAGTGCCCTCCTCTCCCTCCGGTACTCCAGGTGTCCTCCTCTCCCTCCGATGCCCCCTGCTCCAAGTGCCCTCCTCCCCTTCCGTTGCCCCTTGCTCCATGTGCCCTCTCCCTTCGGTGCTCCAGGTGCCCTGCTCTCGCTTTGGTGCTGAGGTTCCCTCCGATGCCCCTTGCTCCAGGTACCCTCCTCTCCCCCCGGTGCTCCAGGTACCCTCCTCCCCCTCCGGTGCCCCTTCTCCAGTTGCCTTCCTTCCGGTGCCCCCTGCTCCAGGTGCCCTCATCTCCCTCCAGTGCCCCCTGCTCCAGGTGCCCTCCTCTCCCTCTGGTGCCCCCTGCTCCAGGTGCCCTCCTCTCCCTCCGGTGCCCCCTGCTTCAGGTGCCCTCATCTCCCTCCGGTGCCCCCTGCTCCAGGTGGCCTCATCTCCCTCCGGTGCCCCTGCTCCAGGTGCCCTCCTCTCCCTCCGGTGCCCCTTCTCCAGTTGCCTTCCTTCCGGTGCCCCCTGCTCCAGGTGCCCTCATCTCCCTCCGGTGCCCCCTGCTCCAGGTGCCCTCCTCCCCCTCCGGTGCCCCTTCTCCAGTTGCCTTCCTTCCGGTGCCCCTGCTCCAGGTGCCCTCATCTCCCTCCAGTGCCCCCTGCTCCAGGTGCCCTCCTCTCCCTCTGGTGCCCCCTGCTCCAGGTGCCCTCCTCTCCCTCCGGTGCCCCCTGCTTCAGGTGCCCTCATCTCCCTCCGGTGCCCCCTGCTCCAGGTGCCCTCATCTCCCTCCGGTGCCCCCTGCTCCAGGTGCCCTCCTCTCTCTCCTGTGCCCCCTGCTCCAGGTGCCCTCCTCCCCCTCCTGTGTCCCTTCTCCAGTTGCCTTCCTTCCGGTGCCCCCTGCTCCAGATGCCCTCATCTCCCTCCGGTGCCCCCTGCTCCAGGTGCCCTCCTCTCCCTCCTGTGCCCCTGCTCCAGGTGCCCTCCTCCCCTCCGGTGCCCCTTCTCCAGTTGCCTTCCTTCCGGTGCCCCCTGCTCCAGGTGCCCTCATCTCCCTCCAGTCCCCCCTGCTCCAGGTGCCCTCCTCTCCCTCTGGTGCCCCCTGCTCCAGGTGCCCTCCTCTCCCTTCGGTGCCCCTGCTTCAGGTGCCCTCATCTCCCTCCGGTGCCCCCTGCTCCAGGTGCCCTCATCTCCCTCCGGTGCCCCCTGCTCCAGGTGCCCTCCTCTCTCTCCTGTGCCCCCTGCTCCAGGTGCCCTCCTCCCCCTCCTGTGTCCCTTCTCCAGTTGCCTTCCTTCCGGTGCCCCCTGCTCCAGATGCCCTCATCTCCTTCCGGTGCCCCCTGCTCCAGGTGCCCTCCTCTCCCTCCTGTGCCCCCTGCTCCAGGTTCCCTCCTCCCCCTCCGGTGCCCCTTCTCCAGTTGCCTTCCTTCCGGTGCCCCCTGCTCCAGGTGCCCTCATCTCCCTCCAGTGCCCCCTGCTCCAGGTGCCTTCCTCCCCCTCCGGTGTCCCTTCTCCAGTTGCCTTCCTTCCGGTGCCCCTGCTCCAGGTGCCCTCATCTCCCTCCGGTGCCCCTGCTCCAGGTGCCCTCCTCTCCCTCCGGTGCCCCTGCTCCAGGTGCCCTCCTCTCCCTCCGGTGCCCCTGCTCCAGGTGCCCTCCTCTCCCTCCGGTGCCCCCTGCTCCGGGTGGTCAATATGAGAATCTTTTTTATAAACATAAAAAACTGAGAAGTTCCTTTATAACTCTGACCAACATAGAAAATGTCCATCTACAGGTCAAAGTTTTCTTCACACTGGAAATAATGTGAAAAATTGGAAAGAATGTGCAAACTTCAGGGATTTCGTGCTAGTTTTCTGAGGGCATTCCCGATGTTTTACGCTTGTTGCCGCACTGATGATTGATTATGTGTCCTCACGCCCCTTCACATTAGCCCCGTGTGGATGTAAGGCCACTGTCTTGACTGGAGCAGGTTCTGAACCTCTGGCAGGATTACTAAGCCGCAAAGACATTATACGAAAACTGCTCCCTGTGCATACTGACCAGCACCTCAGGGCTTGGATGTCTATGTCTGGTTTTCACCCCAAAATGTCCAGGAGCACCTAATTTTAGGTGGAGTTTTATGTTAAAGTTGCTTCTTACCGTAACAGGACATTCCTAAATTAGACAGCATTGGTTCTGTCGGCCCCATAGACATTGAGTAGGAGTCAAAGTATAAATACTTCTCCATGGCTCCTTCGGGAACCTGTGACCCCTTTCCCAGTGATCGATGGGGTGCAACTATATATTTATGACATCCTGCTTTTTTTTGTAGGCCAGGTCCTTAAACCGTATCACAACAGAATAAGGAATTTTAAAAAAAAAGTTCTTAGTGCATTCTGTGCATATAAGGGTGTGACCGCCCTGTTTCTGAGTTGAGAAAATCCATCCTGTCTGGCCTGAGCTTCAACTGGTAGGATCAGTCCCTCTGCCTTGTTCACATTTGTGTCACTTGACAAGTGAAAAGGTTTTTAATATTAGAGTAGGACTGTCCCACAAAGGGTTGCCTTGACGTGGCGGGATGGCTTGTACATTCTTTTGATCAAAGTTATGTTTACCAAATACCCTTATTATTATTATTACTACTTCATGCATGTTTTGCAATATATATTTTTTATTTTGTTTTATTTTAGGATATTTGTTTCTTGTTTTTTGTTTTCTCAGAATAAGGAATTTTGTCTGGAGTTTTGGTGTCCTATATCCCCATCCAAGAAGTTTATTTCATTTTTGCTGTCTCGCCCTCCTGTAGACCTCGTAAGAAGCCCAAGCCAGCCATTGCTACCCAAACAATGCAGAGTATGTATAGGTAATGGTAATAAAGGTTAAGGGCGTGTAGACTATATAGATGTGGTCATTTCGAGACCTGATTTTTGACAGTAGGGTTAGGAGCAGAAGGCACCAGGAGTAGAGTTGGTGCAAATTGTGGCACCATGATGCACGTGTGATGTCGCGCCATTCAGCTAAAAGAAGAACCGCAGATGCAAGTAGGTAAGAAGCAATTCTCAAGGATCCCATCCCTAGAGCCACAGATTACTAACCTGGACCGGGTCCTGCGAATCGATCCGCACCAACACTAGGACCTCAAACATCATGAAAATGGAAAAGCAGGCGGTAATAGGGACTACATGAGTAGTTCACGGACCCACTTTGTGCTGGGTTGTATCTACGGTCAGGCCGGCTGTAATATGAACACTATTGTGGCCTCATTACTGCCATCCAAATGAGGCCATATTTAGGCAGCACAACCAAAACTATTACTGCACCTTGCTGTTGGGTGTCGGTGTTACACCTGCTAATTTGCTAAAAAAAAAAGTTTGCATGACATCCCAATCACATGTGACTTACAGTGAAATAACGACGATCAAAGGCGCGAGCAACCGATGACCAACAATTCAACACGCCACATTCACGCCTATCCTCAAAAAGCCAACTCTCGACCCAACCGCTATGTCCAGCTATCGCCCAATATCGCTGCTCCCACTCGCTTCCAAACTCCTGGAGCAGCACGTCCACGCTGAACTTTCCTCCCATCTCTCATCTAACTTGCTCTTTGACAATCTACAATCTGGTTTCCGCCCCATCATTCCTCTGAAACAGCCCTGACCAAAATTACTAACGACCTACTCACAGCCAAAGCTAACGGACAATACTCTATACTCCTCCTTGACCTGTCCTCTGTTTTAGACACAGTTGACCACTGCCTTCTACTACAGATTCCTCCTTTGGCATCAAGGACCTTGCCCTATCCTGGATCTCCTCATACCTTTCCAACCGCACATTCAGCGTCTCCCACTCCCACACTACCTCCTCGTCCCACCCTCTCTCTGTTGGAGTCCCCCAAGGCTCTGTTCTAGGACCCCTACTCTTCTCAATCTATACACTTGGCCTGGGGCAACTCATAAAGTCCCACGGATTCCAGTACCGCCTTTATGCTGATGACACTCAGATCTACCTCTCTGGCCCAGACATCACCTCTCTGCTGTCCAGAATCCCAGAGTGTCTATCAACCATATCCTCCTCCCGCTTTCTCAAACTCAGTGTGGACAAATCTGAACTCATCATCTTTCCCTCATCTCACAGATCTTCCTTACCTGACCTATCTATAACAATTGACAACATCACGCTTTCCCCCGTATCGGAGGTCTGCTGCCTCGGAGTAACCCTTTACTCTGCCCTGTCCTTCAAACCACACATCCAAGCTCTTTCTACCTCCAGTCGCCTCCAGCTCAAAAATATTTCCAGAATCCGTCCCTTCCTCAACCCTCAATCTACTAAAATGCTCATCATCTCCCGCCTCGACTACTGCAACATCCTTTTCTCTGGCCTCCCTGCTAACACCCTCGCACCTCTCCAGTCCATCCTTAACTCTGCTGCCCGACTAATTCATCTCCTCGCTACTCCTCCGCTTCTCCCCTCTGCAAATCTCTTCACTGGCTCCCAATCTCTCAGCGAATCCAATTCAAATTACTGTATATACTCGTGTATAAGCGACCCCCCTAATTTTGCCACAAAAAACTGGGAAAACGTATTGACTCGTGTATAAGCCGGGTGTATAAACTGCCCTCCTGCTCTGTGCTGCCCCCGTCCTGCTCCTTGCTCCCCCATCCAGCTCTGTGCTCCCCCATTCTCCTCTGTACTCCCCCCCCTCCTGCTCCGTCCTCCGCTGTGCTCCCCATTCCTTCTCCGTCCTCCTGTGCCCCCCCGTCCTGCTCCGTGCTCCTCTGTGCCCTCCATCCTCTCCCCCCGTCCTGCTCTGTGCTCCTCTGTGCCCTCCATCCTCCCCCCGTCCTGCTCCGTGCTCATTGTCCTCCTCCATGCTTCCCCTGTCCTCCGTTCTCCCCCCGTCCTCCTCCATGCTTCCCCCGTCCTGCTCCATGCTTCCCCCGTCCTCCGTTCTCTCCCCCCGTCCTCCATGCTTCCCCCGTCCACCGTTCTATCCCCAGTCCTGTTCCGTGCTCCTTGTCCTCTCCTCCATCATACTCACACCCTCCCCGTGCCATCGCTGAGCGTCCCTGCAATCCTGCGTTCTCCCCGGCTTCCTGCAGCTCTCTCCAGCACTGAGCGGCGATGTAATACCGCTCATTAAGGCCATGAATATGGAGGCCACGCCCATGGGAGTGGCGTCGCGTCCATATTACATGACCTTAAAGAGCGGTATTACATCACCGCTCAGTGCTGGAGAGCTGCAGGAAGCCGGGGAGAACGCAGGATTGCAGGGACCCTCAGCGATGGTCCCCCCCCTACTGCTCCGTCCTCCGCTGTGCTCCCCATTCCTTCTCGTCCTCCTGTGCCCCCCGTCCTGCTCCGTGCTCCTCTGTGCCCTCCATCCTCTCCCCCCGTCCTGCTCTGTGCCCTCCATCCTCTCCCCCCGTCCTGCTCTGTGCTCCTCTGTGCCCTCCATCCTCCCCCCGTCCTGCTCCGTGCTCATTGTCCTCCTCCATGCTTCCCCTGTCCTCCCCCCGTCCTCCTCCATGCTTCCCCCGTCCTCCGTTCTCTTCCCCCCGTCCACCGTTCTATCCCCAGTCCAGCTCCGTGCTCCTTGTCCTTTCCTCCATCATACTCACCCCTCCCCGTGCCATCGCTGAGCGTCCCTGCAATCCTGCGTTCTCCCCGGCTTCCTGCAGCTCTCTCCAGCACTGAGCGGCGATGTAATACCGCTCATTAAGGCCATGAATATGGAGGCCACGCCCATGGGAGTGGCGTCGCGTCCATATTACATGACCTTAAAGAGCGGTATTACATCACCGCTCAGTGCTGGAGAGCTGCAGGAAGCCGGGGAGAACGCAGGATTGCAGGGACCCTCAGCGATGGCACGGGGAGGGGTGAGTATGATCCCAGCCACCGGCTCCTGCCGCGGCATCCCCTCCCCCGCTGGTTTCTGCCCTATGACTCGTGTAATAATATAATAATCTTTATTTTTATATAGCGCTAACAGATTCTGCAGCGCTTTACAGATTTGCACACATTATCGTCGCTGTCCCCGATGGGGCTCACAATCTAGATTCCCTATCAGTATGTTTTTGGAGTGTGGGAGGAAACCGGAGTACCCGGAGGAAACCCACGCAAACACGGGGAGAACATACAAACTCCTTGCAGATGTTGTCCTAGTGGGATTCGAACCCAGGACTCCAGCGCTGCAAGGCTGTAGTGCTATCCACTGAGCCACCGTGCTGCCCTATAAGCCGAGGGGGCATTTTCAGCACAAAAAAAGGTGCTGAAAATCTCGGCTTATACACCAGTATATACGGTACTAATACTGACCTACAAGGCCATCTATAACCTGTCTCCCCCATATATCTCTGAACTAATCTCCCGATATCTTCCCTCACGTAATCTCCGATCCTCCCAAGACCTCCTTCTCTCCTCCACACTTATTCGCTCCTCACCCAACCGCCTCCAAGACTTCTCCCGAATATCCCCCATCCTCTGGAATTCTTTGCCCCAACACGTCCGACTATCAACCACACTCAGATCCTTCAGACGTAACCTGAAAACCCATCTCTTCAGGAAAGCCTACAGCCTGCAATGACCCCGCTGCCTCCTCACTACTACCGGAGCTACCGCCTCAACCAACACCGGAACTGCTGCAATCCCCCAACCTGCTGTCTCTGTCCCCCATCCTGTAGAATGTAAGCCCGAAAGGGCAGGGTCCTCTTCCCTCTGTACCAGTCTGTGATTGTTAGTTTGTTTACTGTAAGTGATATCTGTAATTTGTATGTAACCCCTTCTCATGTACAGCACCACGGAATCAATGGTGCTATAGAAATAATAATAATAACAGGGTCGGATATTTTGCAATGATCTTGTGTTAGTAAGTGACAGTGCAAACCTATTGGTCAGTGAAAAATGATCATTAACGGGTTTGTCCAGGACCACAATACTGATGATCTGTCTTTATGATAGGTCATCAATACCAGATAAGTGGGGGTCCAACATATGACCCCGCCCCCATGATTAGTAGCTGGCAAGTTCTGGCAAATATATGGAGCCAAAACAACAGTCCTCAGGGGTGGGTCTACTGTGAGACCCTCCCTTGTTCTGATATTGATGACCTAGCCTACAGATAAGTCATATTTAAAGTCCTGGACAGCTATATAATCCAAGAGTTGTGCCCACATTTATAATAAAACAGTCCTTGGTATATAGGAAAATACATACATGCAGATGTATACATATCAAATGAAAATGCCCTCCTTTCCCTCCGATGTCCCCTGCTCCAGGTGCCCTCCTCCCCCTCCAGTGCCCCCTGCTCCTGGTGCCCTCCTCTCCCTCCAGCGCCCCCTGCTCCTGGTGCCCTCCTCTCCCTCCAGTGCCCCCTGCTCCAGGTGCCCTCCTCTCCCTCCTGTGCCTCTGCTCTATGTGCCCTCTCCCTTCGGTGCCTCCTGCTCCAGGTGCTCCCTCCCGTGCTTCGGCTCTATGTGCCCTCTCCCTCCGGTGCCTCCTGCTCCATGTGCCCTCCTCTCCCACCGGTGCCCCCTGCTCCAGGTGCCCTCCCTTCAGTGCCCCCTTTACAGGTGCCCTCTTCTCCCTCCGGTGCTCCCTGCTCCAGGTGCCCTCCTCTCCCTCCGGCGCCCCCTGCTCCAGGTGCCCTCCTCTCCCTCCTGTGCCTCTGCTCTATGTGCCCTCTCCCTCCGGTGCCTCCTGCTCCAGGTGCCCTCTCCCTCCTGTGCCTCTGCTCTATGTGCCCTCTCCCTCCGGTGCCTCCTGCTCCATGTGCCCTCCTCTCCCTCCAGTGCCTCCTGCTCCAGGTGCCCTAATCTCCCTCCGGTGCCTCCTGCTCCAGGTGCCCTCCTTTCCCTTCAGTGCCCCCTGCTCCAGGTGCCCTCTTCTCCCTCCGGTGCCTCCTGCTCCATGTGCCCTCCTCTCCCTCCAGTGCCTCCTGCTCCAGGTGCCCTAATCTCTCTCCGGTGCCTCCTGCTCCAGGTGCCCTCGTCTCCCTTCAGTGCCCCCTGCTCCATGAGCCCTCTTCTCCTTCTAGTACCCACTGATCCATGTGCCCTCTCCTAGTACCCACTGATCCATGTGCCCTCCTCCTAGTACCCACTGATCCATGTGCCCTCCTCTCCTTCTAGTAACCACTGATCCATGTGCCCTCTCCTAGTACCCACTGGTCCATGTGCCCTCTCCTGCTAGTACCCACTGATCCATGTGCCCTCCTCTTGTACACCTGCTCCATATGCCCTTCTCTACCTCCAGTGCTACCTGCTCCATGTTCCCTTCTTTCCCTCCAGACTTTGAGCAAACCTTGCAGAAAATTATCGAAGCAACACTTTTTTGGTTAAAAATTGGAGCTTAAAGTGTTTGTCTCCTGACAACGACGCGTCCATATGATCTACTACATGCACATATGCAGGTCAGTGGCCATGTAATGCCCCCCCCGTAACAATCCCTTTAATTGTTTGCATGAGTGTTTTTCTTTCAGTCCGCAGCCATTAGTGTGGGGTATTGCACATTGGATGTGCGTTTTATCTTCTCCGCACATGTGTATCTTTGTTGGGTGTTGATCATTTTTGGCATTGCAGCTCTCTCTTCACTTCATGACCTCGTCTGGAAGAATATCAAGAAAAGGAATGGAAATACAGGTGCAGCTCACAAAATTAGAATATCGTCAAAAAGTTAATTTATTTCTGTTCAATACAAAAAGTGAAACTCATTCTATAGAGACATTACACACAGAGTGATCTATTTCACGTGTTTATTTATGGTAATGTTGATGATTATGGCTTACAGCCAATGAAAACCCAAAAGTCATTATCTCAGTAAATTAGAATACTTTATAACATCAGCTTGAAAAATGATTTTAAAATCTGAAATGTTCTACTGAAATGTATGATCAGTAAATGCCCTCAATACTTGGTCGGGCTCCTTTTGCATCAATTACTGCATTAATGCAGCGTGGCACGGAGGTGATCAGCCTGTGGCACTGCTGAGGGGTTATGGACGCCCAGGTTGCTTTGATAGCAGCCTTCAGCTCGTCTGCATTGTTGGGTTTGGTGTCTCTCATCTTCCTCTTGACAATACTCCATAGATTCTCTATGGGGTTGAGGTCAGGCGAGTTTGCTGCCAATCAAGCACAGTGATACTGTAGTTTGTACACCAGGTATTGGTACTTTTGGCAGTGTGGACAGGTGCCAAGTCCTGCTGGAGAATGACATTTCCATCTCCAAAAAGCTTGTTGGCAGAGGGAAGCATGAAGTGCTCTAAAATGTCCTGGTAGACGGCTGCGCTGACTTTGGTCTTGATAAAACACAGTGGACCTACACCAGCAGATGACATGGCTCCCCAAACCATCACTGATTGGCATCAACTTCTTGTATTTTACACCACTCCATAGGACTGGCATTCATCTTCCTTATCTTTTACTTCACTTTGGGGGGTGGGCTGATGTACAGTTTCCATGTATCTTACTCCATTCCGGGGGCTGGCATACATTTCTGTCGATTTCTGTTTTTTCATGGACTCATTGATTAGAATTAGCTAGATAATGGATAACTGATCTATCCATTAAAAAAACCAGACGTTTAATGAGGCTAAAAACAAGTCTACAGAATATAACCCATACATTATATGCGTTCTGACCTGCGGACCTATCTGTATCCATATATGGTGAACATACACTGCAGTTTCAAGATATTATTTTTCTTGGATGCTGTATCTTTCCATGATTCCACATTATCCGAGCATGCCAAGATATAATATTGCAAGCGTGCGGTAATTAGAAAGTATGAAGTTATGCTCACCACCAAAATAACTGTAGACATTGTACTGAACATGTCAGTGGCTTTGCTATCATTTATGTAATTTATACTGTTTTATATTGATGTTTTCATACAGATATGTACATGCTAATAGAAACAAACAGTGGATATAAAAGTCTACACACCCCTGTTAAAATGCCAGGTTCTTGACATGTAAAAAAAAATCTTATCAACTAGAAACATTTCAGAAGTTTTTCCATCCTTAGGCCACGTTCACATGTTCAGCATTTGGTCAGTATTTTACATCAGTATTTGGTGGTGACGTGTTTCTATGATACTTTTCCTCTGATTGTTCCACTCCTGATTTTGGCTTACAAATACTGATGTAAAATACTGGAGTAAATACTCAACACGTGAATTTAGCCTTAATGACACCCATAATCTGTATAATTCAATTGAAAAATAAACAAATCTTTTTGGGTGGGAAAAGAAAAATTAAGAATTAAAACAATGTTGTTGCATTAATATGCTCACCGTTTAAATCTTTTGAATGGCCCTCTGATTTTATGGCAGCATTTAGTCTTTTTGGGTTGGAGTCTATCGTCTAGAATTGTCAGTCTTTGCCCACTCTTCCTTGCATTGAAAACTGTTCATAATTTCTTCCACCTTGACTAAGCCTAGAGCACAATGCTACCTCCACCATTCGTCACTGTGGGTATGGTGTTCTTTTGGTGATGCACTGTGTTGGCTTTGTGCCAGACGTACCTTTTGGAATTATGGCCAAAAAGTTCCACCTTGGTCTCATTGGAACATAACACATTTTCCAACATGATGTAGGTTTTGGCAAACATAATCGGGCTTTGATTTTTTTGTTTCAAAGAAAAGGCCTCCGTCTTGCCACCCTACCCCACAAGCCTGATATCTGAAGAATACAAGAGACTGCTGTCACATGCAGCACAAAACCAGTACTTGACAGAAAATCCTTCAGCTCCTTTGATATTGCTGTAGGCCTCTTAGCAGCCTCCCAGACAATTTTCATCAATTTTTGAGAGATGTCCAGTTCTAGGTAATATCACTGTTGTGCCAAATTTAAGCCACTTCTTGATGACTTCATCACAGTGGCCATAGTATATCTAATGCCATAGAATTTTTGTTGTGCCCTTCTCCTGACTGATAACTTTCTACAATGAAGTCCCTTTGCTGTGTTGTCGGCTGTTGTGGCTTTTACTGTAAAATACAATCAAGAAAATATCAGGAACATCCTCCTAGAACAGACAAACATGCAACAGACGAGACATGCAGCCGCGGGGACTCGAACATATTTTTTGAGCACGCCGAAGACGAAGACACTCGGTTAGCACCTGAGCATGCTCGGATAGCACAGAGAACGTTCGCTCATCACTAGTTTCCAGCAGTCATCCAGAGCAAGAGCCACTTTTTATAGTGACTCTCTAGCTCATCGAAATTGGTCTTAAAGGAATTATCTGTTGGTAATCACCGGCGCATCGCATGTGAGCGGAACCGATTACGTCACTCACCTGCCAAGATACATGCACAATTGGCCAAAAACTTGCATTGGTCATAAAAAAAGAAGCAAAACTGTGTCTGATCCTGGAAGCAGAAAATATTCTGGATCTGAACCTGTTAACTAGGTTGCCGATGATTAGAAAATGTGGCTGCTCTCAGAAACGGCGCCATTCTTGTCTACAGATTGAGTGTGGTAATACTGTTCAGCCCCATGTACTTCAACAGAGCTGGGCTGCAATACCAGACACAACACACCGAAAAACTAGCCATGTTTTTCTAATTGTGCTCAACTCCCTGATAAATACAAGACACTTAAAAAATGCAAGATTAGGCTGTACAAAGTGGGTCATCTGACGTGTGGGGAGGGAAAGGAGGCATATGTTGGGTCATTTGATGGGTCGCGTAGAAACACACAGATGTAGGAGACAACAATCGGATGTATTGCCCTAGCTACTGCATGTGAATCCTCAAAATGAATACAAACCACACCCTACACACTAATATAAATCACACACAAAGGTATCTTTCACTGTATATGAGAGTACACTATGTAGTAATGGACACCACTATACATAATAAAGGAGGACACTGTAGTGTAATAACGGATACCATTATACAAAATAAGGGAAGGCACTATATAATAAAGAATGACACTATATATAATAAGGGAGAAAATTAATAATGGATGACACTTTACATAAGAAGGGAGGACACTGGTATAATAATGGACACTGCTATACATAATAAGGGAGATTACTAATAATGGATGACACTATACATTATAAGGCAGGTCACTATGTAATAATGGATGACACTATATATAATAAAGGAGGAGACTGTAGCAATGTATAACACTGCATAAGGGAGGAAATTATGTAATAATGGATGGCACTATACATGATAAGGAAGTCATGTAATAATAGATTACACTATACATAAGGGAGGAAATTATGTAGTAAGGGATGACACTATATATAATAAGGGAGGAAATTGTTTAATAATGGATGCTGCTATACAAAATAAAGGCGGACATTGTAATAACGAATGACACTTTACATAATAAGGGAGGACACTATGTAATATGACACTACATAATAAGGGAGGACACTATGAAATAACATTTGACACTATACATAATAAGGGATGATATTATGTAATAATGGATGACGCTATACATAATAATGGAGTGAATTGTGTAATAATTGATGCTGCACTGCAAAATAAGAGAACACATTTATATAATGGACACTGTTATATATACTAATGGATGATGTAATACTATATAATAATGGACAGCGCTATGCATAACAAGAGAAGACACTATGTAAAAATGTATGCAGCTATGTAATTATAGATGTGACTTGACTTAGCAAGGGAGGTTGTTTAGTCAATGTGGGGCCCCCCGCCCTCACAGTTTGTTATTCAATGTTCCCCCTCTTCACAGTCTCACCCATTGTGCTTGAACTTGCCCTCTTTTAATCAAATTAATTGTGCCAAATAAATGAAAAAAAATGAACCTGATTATTTCATGTGGTACCACATCTCTGAGCGCCATAGGCCTCTTCTGGGAGAGATCCTGCTGAATGACATATGTGGCACAATGACATCATGGAACCACCTGTGTCTCAAAGATGGTGCTGGGCAGGCAGCCATGGGTGGCTTTCTGAAGCATGTATTCAATTAAATCTGCATCTTGAAGACAAATTACAATGGGCAGGTAGTGGAGCTGCAGGAATCCATCCTTACTCTTTACATCACCGTGCTGCTCTAAAGATTATATTGGAAGTGATCTGACAATGCGCCCTCTTTCCCGGAGCCTTGGACCCCTGTCCAGTAGCCCAGAATGCCCTTATTATAATTCACCCCAGTATGTTATGTGTGCACCTGCTGCATGATCGTGGCCGCATTCTGATAATGTTCACAAACGTTTTTGGATTTTTTGGGATAGCAGTAGAAAGACAAACCTAGATCTTCATCTGTTTGCAAATTCTCCAAAAAAAAAGAGGTCAGCTCCCCAGCAGGAACTAATGAGATCCTTGTGACAGTTGTGAGGAGAACAAGGAGCTGTATTGTCACCAGCACTGAGGACATGCTTGGACTGAGATAAAGCTCTGGAGATTTGCTCAATTCTGACCATCTCCTAAAAGCTAGAGATATAATATAAAACCATTGCAACATGGTTTGGTAGATCAGCTCACTCAACTGTGCACGGAAGTAGACATGGGAACACTGTCTCTTTAAGATCTTCACTGGTTTATTATAATCGGGGCATAAACCGTGAAGAAGTAAAAATAAACATGGCCCTTTCGGCTAACACACGAAAAACAAGTGGTAACACAAAGCACAGTACTTGTGGTAGCGGCGGGCCACCCGCTCAGGGTTAGCAAAAACAAACGGTTCAGGTTAGTACAAACACATTTCTGGAGTTAAGGGTATGCCACACTAAACGAGATCGCAAACGAGTCGCAAACGAGATCACTAAAACGTCACTATTTTGCGATCTCGTTAGCGACCTCGTTGTGTGTGGCATGTAGCAACGATGTGGCCCCTGCTGTGATGTCGCTGATCGCTCACTAGCGTTCTGGACCGTTTTTTGATCGTTGGTGTCCCGCTGGTGAGCCTATATCGCTGTGTTTGGCACCTTTTGTGAACGACGAGCGACCTCGTTTGTGATGCATATGGTGTTTAGCGTCACGGAATGGATCGGAAAATCTGTAAGTTCTCTTTTGCGTCACAGAGAGGATCGCAGAAGTTGCAAAGCAGGCTAGCAGGACGCAGAGAGCAGGAGCGATGCTGGAAATTCCTATGAATCAGAAGCGCTCAGTACATGCTTATGACAGATCCTAACGACCGCCAAAGTCGTTAAAGAGATCGCTGACCGCTGATGAGTTGTTAATGAGATCTCCTGTTTGGCAGCTACTAGCGACCTAAAAGAGATCACACCAACGATCTCATTAGCTTGCGTCGTTATTGAGATCGCTAACCAGATCGTTAAGTGTGGCAGTACCTTAAGCCTCTCCAGACACACAGAACACTGAACGCCTCAGGAGGCTGACTATTTAAACCCCAGACTACACTCTTGGGTGGAGATAAGGTGGACAACCCCCACCTGCTCTATGATTGTCCACAAAAACCCAGCCTTAAAATGGCCGATTAACCCCGCTCAACTCTCAACTCCTGGGTTTCAAATCACTGAAGCTAATAGCCTCAGTGAGACGTATCTTCTGTCCAGCACTTTGTCAGTGACTTTGCCAAAATGGCTACAACACAAAAAGGACCATAGCAATGTAATCCCTGGTCACCCTCTACTCAAAGTCTGGGATTTTGGCACCTTTACTCACTAAGAAGAGAAGTCTGGACACAGCATCTGCGTTACCATGTAATTTCACTGGCCTATACTGAACGTGGAAGCTGTAGTCCTGGAGCGTCAGAAACCACCTAGTCACCCTGGCACTCTTCCTGTTCCTTTCATCCACCTCAGGGGTGCATGGTCTGACGCTACCTGAACATCCAGCCTAACAGATAGTACCTCAGCGTGTCAATTAGCCATTTGCTGGCCAAGCACTCTTTTTCCATGATGGTGTGGTTTTTCTCAAAGACAGAGAGTTTTTTGCTTAAGTGTAGGATGGGATGCCCCTCCTCGTTCACTTCCTGAGACAACATGTCTCCCAACCCCACCGTCTCCCAACCCCACCTCTAAGGCGGTTGTCTGGACCACGAATTCCCAACTGAAGTCAGGTGCGATCAAGACCGGCTGCTTACACAGGGCGAGCTTCAACTCCTGGAATGCCATCTCTGCTTCAAAGGACCATTTGGCCATCTTCATGCACCTAAGAAGATCAGTTAGAGGGGCGGCTATCAAGGCGAAACTCAGGATAAATCGACGATAGTATCCCACAATTCCCAGAATTTGTTTCTTGGAGTTCGGTTGCGGTCAATTCTGGACTGCCTCTACCTTATTTACTTGCAGCGTGATTTTGCCTCTTCCGAATATATAGCCCAAGTATTTCACATCTTCATTAACAATGGGGCAATTCTTTGGGTTTATGGTAAGCCCTGCTTTCCTCAGCGCATCCAGTACCGCCTGGACCTTCTGTAAATGACTTTCCCAATCTGGGCTGAAGATCGCCATGTCGTCCAGATATGCTGTGGCATACTTTTTGTGAGAGAATAGGATACGGTCCATTACCCTATGAAAGGTATCTGGGGCTCCCTGCACACCAAACAGTATCCTGGTGTATTGAAAGCACCCGTCAGGTGTAGAGAAGGCCAGCTTCTCCTTGGCACTTGGGGACAGGAGAATTTACCAGTACCCTTTCGTTAGGTCCAGGGTGGTGATATACCTGGCTTACCCTAGTCTCTCAATGAGCTCATCGACACAGGACATTGGATATGCATCGAACTTGGACACCACTCTCCATCCAGCTTCAACACAAAGACATTGGGGATAGACCAGATGCTCTTTGACTCCTCGATGATGCCCAGACTCAACATTCTCCTCACCTCCTCTGAGATCACCCCGCGGTGAGCTTCAGGAATCCGATACGGCTTTAGGTTCACCCTCATATGCGGGTCTGTCAGGATTTCATGCTCCACAACCTGATCACGGTTCCGCTGAAGCAGCTCTTGGCACTGTTGCTTCTGGGTCGATAACGGTGTCTCTGCCACTGTGACATCCTCAACCCTACCTTAAGGATTGGCTCCTAAGCACGTCACTTCCACGAGTTCCCTGTCTCACCATGACTTGAACAGGTTAATGTGGTACACCTGGTACAGCTTTCTTCTCCCTGGTTGGTGAACCTTGAAGGTGACATCACTCAACTTTTCGACCACTTCGTATGGCCCTTGTTACTTGGCCAGGGACTTACTTTCCACCGTGGGGATCAACACCAACACTTCTCGAGAGATAAACTGTCTGTCTTTCCAACCGATTGTAGACCTTGCCTGGGCCTTTTGTGCTTGAAGGAGTCTCTCCCTCACAATTGGCATTACCCTCGCAATCCTGTCCTGCATTTGGGACACATATTCGATGACGCTTCGGTGGGGTGTTACCTCCGCTTCCCAGGTCTCCTTTGCAATGTCAAGAAATCGCCGATGGTGCTTTCCATATAGCAGCTCTAATGATGAGAACCTCATGGAGGCCTGTGGGACTTCTCTAATGGAGAACAGTAGGTACGATAGCAGGCAATCCAAGTCTCGGCCATCCTTCTTCATGACCTTCAGCATAGATTTCAAGGTCTCGTTGAACCTCTCCACCAGGTCGTTTGCCTGTGGATGGTACACCGACGTCCGGAGTTGGGTAATCTAGAGAGCCCTACACAACTGCCACTGGACCATCAGGATTTCCTTTGGCAGGCTCGTCTGTGACAACATATGGAATAGCTCTCACGCTATACTCCTGGTGGACGAATTTCTCAGTGGTACTGCCTCCGGGTTATCATGTTGCATAGTCCATTACCACTAGAATGTATTGGTGACCCCTGGCGAACTTAACTAAGGGCACGACAAGGTCTATGGCAATCTGGTCAAATGGGACTTCTATTAAGGGCAATGGCACTAGGGGACTGCGGAAGTTGGATACGATAGCAGTTAACTGACAGGTAGGGGATGATCAGCAGAAACTAACAATGTCCCGGTGACATCCAGGCCAATAGAACCTCTGAAAGACCCGCTGTTGAGTTTTTTCTACTACTAGATGCCCACCCAAGATATGAGAATGGGTCAGATCTAATACTCTATGCCTACAGGGACCCGGCACCAACAACTGCTCTATCACTTTCCCTCTTGGTTTAGTGACCCGATAAAGCAGCTGCTCATTTAAAGTAAAATATGGAAACCTGGTGTCGGCCCTCATCTCTTGAGCAACCCCATTTATCGCAGTCACAGTATCAAAAGCCCCTTTCAATGTAAGATGTTGCATTTGGACAGTCCCAAAATTCTTCCCAGAAACCCCCAACTCAGGAATGTCATCCTCACGGGTCACTGTCTCGTCCTCGTCACCAGCAAGGACACACGGGGGAACTCATCCGTCTCCGATTGCAATGGGGATTCTTTTGAGTTAGTGGGCACCTTCGCCTTTTCCCATAATTCCCAGAACAGGCTAAAGTCCCGCCTGATTATCACTCGGAGTAGCAAGTCTTTGACTACTCTGACCTCATGGGACTTGGTGCCAAGGTTCGTTTTTATCATCACTGTGGAGACAGGGTAGTTCTTGGCGTCCCAGTGGATACAGCAGATGCCCATGTTTTTCCCTGGGATCAACTGGTGGGGGGAGTGTGGCCCTTACCAGGGTTACTAAACTTCCTGAGTCCAAGAGTCCTGACATCAGCTCCCCATTTACTGTCACGGACTTGCCTGCGGCCCTTCACTGGGCTGATAGTCCACACTGCAGGCGAGACAGGCATAGTATGAACATTGTCTCCTTAGCTGCAGTCCATCTATTCAGAGGACATAGGACACGGGCGGCTATGTGTTCCGGACCGTGACATCTCCAACAGATAAAATCTTTACCTGCCGCCATTGGCAACCCTCAGCACCCCCTTGGGACCTTGGACTCCCCCCAGTGGTGGCTCTACTACCCCTCTTTTGATATTCGGGCTCCTGAGTACCCCAGTATGGGGATGCAACACCCCCCGGTTTCCTTAGTTACCTCTCGACCACCTAGTACCTTTCTACTAGGCCAACCTAGGTTGTCTGCATTTTTAGGGTCACCCTGGGCAACCCAGGTCTGCACCGACCTTGGAAGGGAGTGGATAAACCTGTCCATTACAAACCGCTCGATAATCTGGGCTGGAGTGAAAGACTCTGGCTGCAACCACTTCTGTACAAGATGCAATAAATCAAACATTTGTGAGCGAGGGGATTTGTCACCATAATACGCCCAGTGGTGAACCCTTTGTGCTCTGACCGACTTAGTCGCGGGTGCCAAAATTTCAGTTTTTAATTTGGCATACTCTTGTGCATCCTGTAACGCCAAATTATAATAAGCCTTTTGGGGCTCGCTAGTTAGATAGGGTGCCAGCACCTTCACCCAGTGTTCTGGCGGTAGTTTCTCACGCTCTGCTACCCACTCAAAAACAGTCAAAAAAGCTTCCACATCATCACCTGGGGTCATCGCTCGTCTTACCACCTTCCGGACGTAGTCACCTGGACTTGGGAGAGGGGCTGTCGGCATCTGTGAGCCACTCAATCTGCAGCTGCTGTTATTGTATTTGCTGTATAAGCAGCTAACTGGTCTCTTATTACTCCAGCTGCTGCTGTATCTGTTGCTGGTGCTGTTGCTACGCCTGCTGTTGCTGGTGCTGTTGCTACGCCAGCTGCTGCTGCTGTATCTGTTGCTGGTGCTGTTGCTACGCCAGCTGCTGCTGCTGTATCTGTTGCTGGTGCTGTTGCTGCTGAATTTGTACCAGATTGTTTGCTGGCTTGTAGTCGCCTTCACCCAGGACATGTAGTACCTCTTGTAGCCATCACATGTGTTCGCTGGGAACGCTTCCCACACTTTTACCACCTGTGGTAGATTGGCTTACTCAGCTGTGCACGGAGGTAGACACTGGAAGACTGTCGCTTTAAAATCTTCACTGGCTTTTTGTATATATGGCATAAACCAAGGAGAAGTAAACATAAACTTGGTCCTTTGTGTCAAAAACAGGAAAAACAAAGCAAAGTGGTAACACAAAGCACAGTCCTTGTGGTAGAGGGGATCCGCCCTCTTAGGGTTAGCAAAAACACTTCTCTGGAGTTAGCCTCTCCAGACACACTGAACACTGAATGTCTCAAGTGGCTGATTATTTAAACCCCAGACCACACCCTTGGGTGGAGATAAGGTGTACAAATTCCCACCCTCTCTATGGTTGTCCGCAAAACCCAGCCCTTAAAATGGCTGATTAACCCCTCTCAACACATAGTGTGCTGGTGCAAACTTCTAGGTTTAAAATCACTGATGCTAATGGCCTCAGTGAGACATATCTCCTCTCCAGCACTTTGCCAGTGACTTTGTCACAATGGCTACAACACAAAAACGACCATTGCCATGTAATCCCCGGTCACCCACCAGCCAAGTCTATTGCAAATCAAGACAAAAGCTCATTATGGATCTGGCTTCAGAATCTGGAGCTGGTCTTACATTTCACTGGATGCCTTTTATTCCGATGACCATGTAATAGGTGGACTGGCCAGGTCCTGTACAGCAAGAACCTCCCTCTATAATGCGTAAATGCCCCAAACTTGTAGAGGAGTACGACACCTTATGATAAGTCATCAATATCAGATTGGCAGGGGTCAAAACACCTGGCACCCACTTGATTACAGGTCCCAAATTGTACACAGTGTGCAGAACCGGAACGGCAAAGCTCTGTTCACTGTGTAGTTGCTTTTCTTGGGTACAACGGTTCAGTTCCTATTGAAGTGAATGGGATTCGATATGCAGCACCAGAGCTGCCTATTTGACAGATAAGACGTTACTTCTCATCCGGAACCAGATCCAGAGAACAAATGCTCCAAATCTATGCCCCTAGGTGCTCCTCTGACCTCCACCAGCTCTAGTGTGCTGCTCTAAGGCTATGTGCACATGGACCTCGGTGCAGCCGCCAGGTTATCCCAAGTGACGACGTCAGGAGTCATTTTATTAAAGTGGTCTTGCCGTTATTCTTGTAGTGATTCAGCCACCAGCATCGTTCGCTCTAAAGTATGAAGTATAGAGAGCGGATGTCTTCCAAGCGGAAGGCGGCTGAAGAATGAACATGCTGAACCCTGAAGCGGTAAAAGAATTGACATAAGACGGAACATAGTGCACAGCAGGGTCGTTTTGACATTGCTGTGCACTATGTTGATTTTATGGGACATTTTTGCAGGTGGAAAAAGACGCCGTGTGCACAAAGCCTAATGGCGGAGTCATTTCACTCTCATCTCCTTAGCATTTATCACCGCCTCTTGGCGTGAATTGACTTGATTTGCTTTCACTGAGCCAATTACTAAAGGTCAGCTATTAAATGCAGAATTCGGATTCTTTCTCCTCCGCTACATCTCTCTTTCATGGCAGCGGTTACTGAACTCTTCATTAGTCATGGAAATTTCTAGCCTCAGACTTGGACCATAAAACCTTGTGGGAGGAAGAAGTAATCTCTGCAAGTATTGGATGCACATTTTAGAAGTCGGTTTTTTCTTTTTTTTCTTTTTGGAAACCCTCCCTAGATTTCCCGCGCTACAATGGAGGAAGGAAATGACTGAGAAGGGCTGTCCCCACAAGAAAAGACTGCCACACCTCAAGTCAAGTCACCCAGATGCAGAAACGTCCGGCTTAACCATTGAAAGCGCGAATCAGTCTCTGTAGCGGTTTTACCAAGAAATCGCTACGTCTTCGTCTGCTGCAGAAAAAAAAATGGCTAAAGGTGCAGCAGAGCTGAGTTTGTCACAAACGAGGGAACGGCAGAGCTAAGTTTGTCATTTACACAACCAATGACGTTACAAAGTATAATTCGTGATTTGCCGGTAAATTTGCAACAGAGATTTTTTTTTTATGTGATTTAAGCCTCATTCAGACATCTCTTTTTTCATATATGACAAATAATGGGGCGTTTTTCATAAATGCGCTGGATCCAATTTTCATCCATTTTTGGTCTGCACGTCCATTTTTACTATCAGTGTTTCATATGCAAAAAAAAAATACAAACTTCTCCAACCCCTCAACAGTAAAAGACACACAGATGGCTTCCATGCGCTGTTTTTCTTTTTTTTTTTCACAGACCCCATTGATTTGAATGGGTAAATTTAATTCTTGACTCGGATCTAAAACAAACATGTCTGTTTTTTTTTGTCTTTTCTTTTTTCACACTGTCTGCAAAAGAAAAAAAAGCCAGCGAAATATGGATTACGGATGCAATTTGTGATTGGAGCAATTTTCTACTTGGGTGAGGAACAAAAAATCGGACATGTGCATGGAACCATAGAATAACATTGGTCCGAGTGCGATCCGATATTTTGTCGAATCGCACTTGGAGCAAATATACTTTCGACTGCACGAGACCTTATTATAGTAGAATTTTTGCAGCTATTTTTCTGGCTTTTTATTTTGTAACGTGGCATACGTGCATTTTTTCAGTTCTATGGAATAGCCAAAAGGAAAACATCCAAAATAACACTGACCTAAGAAAAAAAAGTAACAAAAAGTGCAAAAAAAAACCAACGCTGACAACATAGACTACAGACTTGCTCTATATTTTTTCACTTAAAAAACGGAGAAAATCCGTTCTTTTTCATTATTAGGACTCATTCAGATGGCCAATTTTGACATACGAGATTAAACTGTGATTTTCACGGATATCACTGTGATAGTCTATGTGGCCATTCCCATGTCCGTGATCTCGGTCCCATGTCCGATTCTGATACAAGGGCCGGATCAAAATCCACAATACAAGTCAATGGGCCCAG
This sequence comes from Oophaga sylvatica, assembly GCA_033576555.1. Taxonomy (NCBI): domain Eukaryota; kingdom Metazoa; phylum Chordata; class Amphibia; order Anura; family Dendrobatidae; genus Oophaga; species Oophaga sylvatica. The sequence continues at coordinate 18,801,997 of JARQOD010000006.1, read as the reverse complement.
GAAAAAAATCGGATTGCACTTGGATGACATCCGAGTGCGATCCGAATTTCACGGACTGTGAAAAAGGAGGAGAATTTTTTTCATTTTTCCGCTTGTGAGAAAATCAGTCCGATTTTTTTTTTTCACACGTGGAAAAGTCAGAGGACTAAAGGAGCCCTTATTCATTCATTTCAGTGGACAATTACCCCCACCCACCAATGACACTTTTATGGCACATCCATGTATATAACAGAATTAGAACAGAAAGAAAATCTTGTTGCTCAAAAAACTTCGGTTCCCAAAGAGTTAAATGAGATTCAGCTCTGCTACATCTGGATGTGGCTAATGAAATTCTCATGTGTAGGGGAGGATGGGTTGTGGATGGAGGCAGACAGGGGCTGGATTTTGCTGAATCCCCCAAGCTCCCACCCATCCCCCGACTGGGCTAGGTCTCCCTGGGATCCTTTGTCTACAGAGCAGCATTTGCCTGTGTTCCTAAATTTCACATCCTGCAAAAAATAAATCCATCCCTCACTGGTTACTGAAATTTACATTTTGGGATGACTGATAAAACCCATTAATAGTGTAGGAACCCCAGTGGGGGGGGGGAGTGGACTCATCTCAAAAGAGGAAACTTTTTGTCATGTTATACTGGGTTGCCATGGAGAAGAACACACTTGGGATTGGATATGACCTCACCATTTTACAATGGGGTGGGGCAAGCGGCCTTTCTAACAGCCGCAGAGGCACTACAATGCCAGCATGCCCAACAAAATTGAACTTCAGATAAAGAAACCCATTCTAGAAACAGTTTCTTTTTATTGCTATCATTATTTATTTTACATTTATTAGCGCCATTTATCATGGGCTTTTCATGAAAAGGGAAATTAGACAGATACAATAAACATCTAGCAAGGACACACAGTACAGAGGAGAGGCCCTGCGGAGGCTCAGTTAGAGTGAGAATCATAGATAGGGAGGGTCTGGGCTTAATGCGTGGACTAATCCCAATTGCCTAGTCTAATAATATGGTGACTGCGCTGCACGTATAGCTAACATCCTTGAACTATTTGTCCAAAGTGATGCTACTGTAGTACAACAAATGCCAGCCTGCCCAGCAAACTGAACAACAGAGAAACCATTCTAGAAACAGTTACTTGTATTGCAGAGCATGAGACATAATGCTGTGGAACTACAAATCCCAGCATGTGCTATTAGTCCAAAGTGATGCTGCTGTAGTACTACAAATGCCAGCATGACCTGACATTATTGCATTCTACAATGTCAGAAATATATATTCTTTGTGTCCCATTGCCCCCTGCCTGTTTTTAGAAGGTTTTTGCTCTTTTCTTCATAGCACGCAGAAGTTGGAAGAAACTTTTGAAAACTTTTAGAAGTTAAAAAAAAGTTTTGCAGAAGTTGAGATCTCTCTGGCAGGAGACAAATAACGATGCTCCAGCTCTGAGGTCCAGCCCAGTGTGTTCCTATTGGCTGTGGATTAGTGAAGGTCCCCATGAGGCACAGCAGATTGGTCGCCTGTGGCATCACTCCTCACCCCTGTGCCCATATCTGCACTATAAATGCCAGTCTAGATGCCAGTTCTCCTCCTGCTGAAGCACTGACTGGTCTGCACAGGGGACCACTGCAGCCTGCATTGCCACCTCATACAAAGGAATATCTGCTCACCATGAGTACCAAGTCTTCATACAAGAGGCTCTTTGGGGGGAACCCCAGATCCAGCTCTTCTGGAAGTCGCTATGCCACCTCCAGCAACAGGTACACCCTGGGCAGTGCCTACCGCCCTGGATACAGCAGTGGTGGAGGTCTCACCAGCAGAGTGGTCTACACAACCTCTTCTTCCCCAGCTACTTTAACCAAGTCTTCCTCTGTCAGGCTGAGGAGCAGCCTTCCTCCAGCCAGGCTAGCAGATAGTGTAGACTTCTCCCTGGCAGATGCCATCAACATGGAGTTCAAAGCCAACAGGACCAATGAGAAGGCTGAGATGCAGGAGCTCAATGACAGGTTTGCCAACTTCATTGACAAAGTTCGGTTCCTGGAGCAGCAGAACAAGATACTTTTGGCCGAATTAGAACAGCTGAAAGGAAAGGGGACCTCCAGGGTGGGGGACCTGTATGAAGAAGAAATGAGGGACCTCAGGAGGCAAGTGGATCTTCTGACTAATGAGAAAGCCAGGGTGGAAGTGGAAAGAGACAACCTGGGAGATGATCTGCAAAGACTCAGAGAAAAGTAAGTTTCTTGCCAGTGAATTATGCTTTGCCTAAATATATTTATTTAACAGCCTTCGTCTCGATCTCGAGTTATGGCGACTTGATAATGGATAAACGATCTGTAAGAACCTCGATTCTGTGCAAGTCTAGATAGGTCCACCAGGGTCTTCTCCGCCATAATCTTGATAGTATCAAGCCATCGGGTTACCGGTCTCCCTTCACCTTGTTCCTTCTATTCTTCCTTCGCCTTGTTCCTTCTATTCTTCCTTCTCCTTGTTCCTTCTATTCTTCCTTCGCCTTGTTCCTTCTATTCTTCCTTCGCCTTGTTCCTTCTATTCTTCCTTCGCCTTGTTCCATCTATTCTTCCTTCGCCTTGTTCCATCTATTCTTCCTTCGCCTTGTTCCTTCTATTCTTCCTTCTCCTTGTTCCTTCTATTCTTCCTTCTCCTTGTTCCTTCTATTCTTCCTTCGCCTTGTTCCTTCTATTCTTCCTTCGCCTTGTTCCTTCTATTCTTCCTTCGCCTTGTTCCTTCTATTCTCCTTCTCCTTGTTCCATCTATTCTTCCTTCTCCTTGTTCCTTCTATTCTTCCTTCTCCTTGTTCCATCTATTCTTCCTTCTACCTTGTTCCTTCTATCTTCCTTCGCCTTGTTCCTTCTATTCTTCCTTCGCCTTGTTCCTTCTATTCTTCCTTCGCCTTGTTCCTTCTATTCTTCCTTCGCCTTGTTCCATCTATTCTCCCTTCGCCTTGTTCTTTCTATTCTTCATTCTCCTTATTCCTTCTATTCTTCCTTCACCTTGTTCCTTCTATTCTCCCTTCACCTTGTTCTTTCTATTCTTCCTTCTCCTTGTTCCTTCTGTTCTTCCGACCATGATGTCCATCTCCAGTAATTTCTCTCTTCGTATGATGTGTCCAAAGTCGGCAAGTCGTAGCTCGGTGATCCCTTGCACAGTAAATAGTTAGGTCTAAAGTTTCTTCTCGAAGGTTAAACTTTCCCCAATCTGTTGTGTAAATATTTACAAAGTTTCTTGTTTTGCACCACTCAATGGTTACTTTCTCCAGTATGATTGGGGTTTTTTTTTTCTTCCTAAATTGCTTCACTAAGTTTTCAGAATGACTCGTTTTCATAAACCTGTGGCCAAAAAAAAGAGGAAAAGTTTCTTGCCAAGAGAAGTTGTTAAAGTTGTTTAAGTCAGGACAGCGTTAACTGTTAGGGTTAATTTTTTTTTGGCTTGGAACAGGGGCAACTTTATCCATCAGTGTTTAAATTGCTGGTCCAAACAAAAAAAAGATGAAAAACTCCAGCCATGCAGGATAATATTAGGTCTGGGATCCTAGTGGCGGTGCCCTAGGCAAGAGAAAAAGAGAGAGAGAGATCTTGGCTACAAAACTGGCTGGTCTGTAGGTCCACGTTTGGATGGGTGTGGCAGGCCAGAATTGGGATCGGGGCCTAGCTTGCAGTATGATGGTGGGAACGGGGAAAGTTTTATATGTATAGGGTAACACAATTCTTAATTAATATCCTATCAGATAATCAATTATTACAATTCTTTTAATTAGGTGCTATGCTCTGGAGACATTATTAGATATTACTATGCACAATTTAGTTTCAACCCTATGTACAACTCATCCCAGGATGACAATTATGTTACATTAAGTCAACTCTGCTACATCTGTAAGGATTAGAGTCTTTATAACATTTAGATGTGACTTTCTGGTAGCTGACTTGACCTCTTTTTAGGAAATATTCTTATTTTGATGGGGGGGGTCTCTTCTTTCGTTCCTTATAGGATAAACATGATCAATTTGGTTACGCAATATTCTTTTATGCTGGGGCGTCTCTTATTTTATTTTATTGGATTAAATTTATTATCCATTTTTTTTTCATTTTTTTTTTTGCTTCTAGGCTTCAAGATGAAATGATTCAGAAAGAAGAAGCTGAGAGCAATCTTCAGTCATTCCGACAGGTTTGTGGCTTTGCAGATGTGATACTCAAAAACAACCCCCAGGAAATGCTGACTGACACCCCCTTCTTTCCTGTTGGCGCCATGAGGCTTTTCTCTTCTGTGCCCCCTCGTGGCCAACTGTATATAAAATAATTAAAGGAGACGTAACGATAGTCGTCGGCTTATATAAAATGCCACTAATATTAGTCGCACATGTATAATAATTCCGGAGCTTCTTAACACTGGAGATACGCAGTTTAAAGAAACCGGGGAGAAGGGATTTATTTATTTTTTTACACTTTTTGAAGAATATCATGAGTAGCTGCTGATAATAGAGAACAATAGCTTCATTCAGCTCTACTGTAAAACATTTACATGATGATTATTGTAACTTTAATAAGTTTTATGTAGAAATTAAAATGAAAAAAGTCAGCGTGATTTCAAATAACAGTTTTTTCCCTAATTGTGCCAGTTTTGCATAAAATAATAGAAATTTTGTATAACAGCAAATTCCTGCATTGCAGAAATCAAGTAAATGGGGCTTGCAGAAATCCATGTGTTGCCCCCAAAATTACCCCATTCCGATAAATGATTAGTTCCGCATGGAACTTGCAGCAAGACTCTGAGATCTCGGCTGTCACACCCATGAACTGATAGAGCTGAATACAAGCCCCCTATGGCAGTGAAATGTTTCCATTAACATTCCAGTCAAAAGTGAAAATTATAGATATGTATAATGACTATTCTTTAGTGGGCGGGGCATGACACAAGAATTCAATGCACACCAATGAGAAAATCCCTGTCAAGCTTCTCCTCTTCAGGCTCGTCCTTGAATTTTCCTATTTTGCTCCTTAACAAAGGACCTGGAAAAGGTAAAATGTGATATTACATACAGTATAACGGAGGCTGCAAATTTAGAATCCAGATCCACAGTAATTACTCCAATGCCTGTTGCATTCATAAAAAGGGTTTTATGCTGAAAAAAAAAAAATTGTCATAAATATGTAATGCTTTATCTGATGTAAATGCCGCTGTTCTCCTGAATCCGGCGATGTTTTTCTTTTGTTCCTGCGCCTCTCCGTTCCCGAGATACGGCTCTCTCTTCCTTGAATGCAAAACTAGTCTTGTTAGTCAAGTGGGTGTGGTCCTTGAGAAAACGCCCACAGACAAAAGTGAAAGACCACACCCATTTGGTGAGAAGACTAGTTTTATATACACGGAAGAGAGGAGCATATCTCAGGAACGGAGAGGCGCAGGAACACAAGGAAAACGTCGCCGGATTCAGGAGAACAGCGGCATTTATCCAGATTGAAAAAGAAAACATATTTAAGACAAATTATTTATTCATCATGAAAAACCTTTTCATGAATGATACAGTCCTGGTATTGGAGTGATTACTGTAGATATGGCTTCTAAATTTGCAGTCTCCGTTACATGTAATAGGACATTTTACCTATGTAATATAAGGATGAGTCAATTCCACGTGGTCCAATAATACCGAGCGGCTCAGGCTCATAGAGAGGGTGTAACAGTCCTCCCCTCTATAGGAGCCATTAATTAAGAGGCTCATAACTATCAGATAGTCTAACAAGTCTAATTAAGTCTTAGTCTTCCATGGTCTGAAGAATAAGTTGCCCTGCCGCAGGATTCACGAGCCCTAAGCATTTATTTCCTAGAGGACTGCACACAATGGCCTCCACTTGTGTGATCCTTAAAGGGTCCTCAGTCTGTGTCTCCCATTCCTTTACACAAAGAGGTGTCCCCTCCGCATGGCCCGGCACAAAAGTATCTTACACTGAGCCATAGAGCGAAGGGCCCATCTGTTTCCTTTCCTGACATTCGCTGCTGCTTTCTCACGCCCGGAATGTGGGAACTAAACCAATAGCCTGGAAGAAAAGCTCGCTCTGTGGGATTATTGTAGGGTTTTGTTGCTCGCAGCATTTTATTATGTGTGGGACGCAATGGAAATGCTATTCATTTGATTAGACGCCCATGAAAAAAAGCAAATACATATACCGTATATATCATGTGATTGTGTGCAGGCAGTAGACCTTGTGCATTACATAATTTTCCTGTTAAGGAGCTAACGATCACGCGGATTTTAAAAAAAAGAATTAAGTTGTGCAATCCAGAGATAGCCGATGTGCCAACGCGTCCCACCCACAGAAGCTTAACCCTTTTTTATTTCATTGCAAAGCAGAATTTTTTTTCCCCTTAAATTCACTGTAAATGCAAAATGTGGCAGTGTGACTACAACTCCTAAGAAACCGGGTACTTTTACCCATTAGGTGATGCGTCGTCCCAAATCCCAAGGCGGTTACTTGGAAATATGTAAAACTAGAAAGTAGTAGACAGCGTCCGGGCTTGGGTGATTACAAAAAAACAACTTTTATTCTGCCATACAGGATGCAACATTTCAGCCTAATACGGGTCTTTTACAAAAATCTATCTATTTATCCAGCTATCTATCTATCTATCTATCTATCTATCTATCTATCTATCTATCTATCTATCTATCTAGTTATAAGAGAGTGGACAAGGAGTCCTGTCCTCCTCATGAAGACTTCTTGGCAGAGTTAACTGTAAGGGCGTCCTCTGGGAGTGGCGTCTAAAGCCTTCCCACTGGTTCCCCTATAGGACCGCCCTCCCCCACACCCAGGGGACGGCCTTGCAGTTAACCCTGCAGTAACTTGACACACGCAACGGCCATAGGATAAAATACTTTTTTATAAAATGCACAAATATAACCACACAAAATAACTTTCAGCACACTCGCCACAACATCTTCATGAGGGGGACAGGACTCCTCGTCCTCCCTCTTACACAGTGATAACAGCTATATCCGTAGCACAGAGCTCCGTTATTTGAGGAGCGGTCAGTAATACAATGGGAGATTAGTCAGTGACACATTTGGTTCCCATAGCAGTTGTCCAACACACTGGGGGTCTTTGAGTTGTGGTCTTTCATAAAGACTTATTGACATGAGTAAAGTCAATCAGTAATACATTGGGCGGGGTCTCATAGAGAAGCACATAGTGACTATTCATTGAAAGCTATAAAGCCATTGCTCTGTATTTATGTTCAGAAGTTAATGGCTGAAATGGGCACATAAAGCTCAATGCGTCGCTCTCCATCCTTTGAAGATGTAGATACTGGTCATTTTTGCAGAATATTTGTGGAGAAATCTCCAAACAGCAGCAATGTCTTCTTCTCAGGAGGATGACGGTTTATGTTCTTGGTTACGTTACCTTAAGGTTATGGTCAAGATGGAGGAGCACTGGGAGAAGTCTTCTTCTCTACAATCTGGCAGTATCTCAAGACAGCAACCTGCACCCTCCAGCTGTTGAGAAACTACAACTACCAGCATGCCAGGAGTTGAATTGTCACCACAGCTGGAGAGTCACAGGTTTCTTCCACCTGCCATATGGGAATCCCATTTATATGAGCGCCTTCCTCTAACTATACCTGAATTTTATAGGGATTATATAGGTTGGATTTATTTCTCACCCTTTGAGCCTTTGCTTTTTCCTTTATTCATCCTGCAAAATAATAAATGAATTAGCCCCTTTTTTGTTACAATCGCCCTCTTCAATGAGATGGGTCCATCAAAATTCTGACAGTGTCCAATAAGTGCTGAGACATCCCGTTGACAAGAGCAGTGGTCAAATCCACTTGACAATTTACTCATACATTTCCAGGAAGTAAGAATTATAGAAAAGATGTTCCAGATTTGTTAATTTTTGGGAAATGCAATTATTTACTAAACAGACAAGTCGGGAGAGGAGACAGCTACCCTAAAAGGGCTTCAGAGTCTCATAATATTGGTGCACTCTGCCACCGCCCCATCTATTTCACCAAAATGGAGAGGTAAACCAGACTGACTACTAGTGATTGCCGAGTCTTCACCCGAGAGTTGAACCTTGATGATGAAGACCTAAATCAAACCTATAAATATCTAAAATCTGTAAAGTCAACTTTTTGTTTCTTCCTCGCAGGATGTAGACAATGCAAGTCTGGCTCGCATTGACTTGGAACGCAAACTGGAATCTCTCCAAGAAGAAATCATTTTCCTGAAGAAGTTACACGATGAGGTAAGTCCCCTCCAAAAAATCTTCAAGACACATGGACCGTACTTTACATTAGGCATCTGCAGGATAAATGCGATGTAAACTGTGATTTATTGGACCATTCAAAGTAAAAAAGAACATTTCTACGGAGAATACAAAAAGTTATCTGTGGTCCTAAAATGTCCACTTGTGGTAAAAGTAAGTTTCTCTGGTCTAGAATGGACTTCCACGAAGACTACTGTCCCTTTTACAGTCTTACTGGTTGCGGCATATCCATAGCTGTTATTTCTTTAATCTTCCACTCATTTTCACCGCTGTCTTTTTGACTTTGTGGTCCTCATCAGATCTTTTTTCACTTTGTGGTCCTCAGATATCATCAAAATAATCATAGCTACATTTCCAGGTCTCATGGATTATTAACACCTCCAAACCTAAGTGCTATTTTCCATTGGTGGCCAAACATATTAGATGAATGCTAGTGTTGGGTAAACCGGTCAATCATCGAATGGATATGGGGGTGTCCCAACTGTCCCCCAAATGTGGATGTTGGATGAAAGAAAGATCAGAGTGTTGGGTTTTACCATACCTGATCTTCTGCTTACAGGAGTTGTGCAACAATTGTCCTTCAGACCAAAGCCTTGCAAACCTCCTCCTGTTTGTCACCTTTCTTGGTGTCTCTTCTAATTAGTAGGCACGGCGTGTTGTCATCGTTGTGGCATGATATATGCACGACATTGCGTGGGCGTACTAATCAGAAGAGACACAGAGGGTGTTGACATGTAGAAGAAGGTTCACAGGGCATTGGTCCGGCAGCCATGGCCTACCAACGTGGCTGTTAGACTAGGGTCCTGCAAATTATTTAGCTCAACTCTACCAAATAATGGAAAGCAGCTGTGGAAACTAAATGATGCCATCTCAGATATGTTGACTTCACTAGTTCCATCAAGGAAACCAAAAGCTATGCCAACCTACTTGGGATATCATAGACATTTATTGAATTTCTAACACTTCTTCATTGTTTTCCTCAGGAAATCCGAGAACTTCAAGCTCAACTCCAGGAACAACATGTCCAGATCGACATGGATGTCGCCAAACCAGACCTCACATCCGCTCTGCGCGATGTCCGCCAGCAGTATGAGAATGTTGCTGCTAAGAATCTGCAAGACGCAGAAGAATGGTACAAGTCCAAGGTAAGAGGGGAAATACACGAGTTACGAAATACATGAGATGAGATTTCCTATGTAATATATGAAAGGTCCAAAGATTTTTGCACTCACTTATTCAGGGGGGTACAGAGCATGAGATCAGTCCTATGATATCCATATGCACTAATAGTACAAAACTTCATCAATTGCATGACAGCGTGTAGCTGACGTTGACTTTTTTCGTAAATGGTCATTGTTGTTTCAGCAAATTTGGCATAAGTTTATAGTAAAAGTGAATATAAGAAACTTGTAATATATCATATCAGAGAAATGTGTGTCTTTCTCCACTTATGAGCCACTTCTCCTTCCCTTTGCCGCCTGAACTCATCATTTAGCCTAAAAACTAGCTAAAATCCATTCTGGCCAATAGAAGATGGACTGCCAGCTCACTGAGGGATCAGATTACAGCTGCCTATTGAGGACTATGAAGAGGAGCGAATTGTAGAGAAAGGAGGAAGCTGAGTGAGACAAAGGTTGAAAGAGGGCACAGACACACAGAACTATGTAGCAGTAAGGTGTTCATTCCACTTAAGAGCTGGATTTACAGCTACACTGTTCAGTACTACTGTAAAATATCCTTTCCATGCCGCAGCTAGCTACATATCAGGGAGTGCTATGTAGAGACCAGAGAGCAAGAATCCATCATGCCTGTATATGGGAGAGATTATAGCAGCTAGTCTGCACCTACAAGCTCAGAGACAACTGAAAATTAAAGGTGGAGTCTGCAAGGTGAAAACAGGATGCAAGTCACATAATGGCCAAAAATAGTATCATTCCTCAAGACACACACAACAGATTATTGTGAACAGTCGCCTGAAATGACAGCTAGGCTTTAATCAACTAACACCGTTTTATTTTTGCAGTTCGCTGACCTGTCTGAAGCTGCTAACCGCAACAATGATGCCTTGCGTCAAGCTAAGCAGGAGACTAATGACTACCGCAGACAGATCCAGGCCCTGACCTGTGAGATTGATGCAATGAAAGGATCTGTAAGTAATGTAATATAATGCATTATATCTAGAGTATGAAGCCATTTTTACTGCTCCCCTCCACTGAAATACAGAATAAAGTAACCTTGCAAGCAATCTTAACCCCTTCCCGCAAATAGACGTGTTATTCACATCCTGGAAAGGGGTCCTCACTTGTGGAGGGGGGCTCAGGAGTTGACTTTCCACCACACACGGCAGGTACTGACTATATTAAATAGCCAGCATCTGTCTCTGAAAGCCACAGCCAGTGCCGAGTTCTGGTTGCTGCTGTTAACCATTTATATGCCAATGTCAATCTCTGACAGCAACATTTAAAAGGAACGAGCGCCAGTGTTCTCGCGCATCGCCTCCTATCTGTTTCCACAAAGCCATCGCTGTGGACCGATGGGTTACAATGACAGCCGGGGCTCAGCTGTAAAATCAAACTTCCTGTCCAAAATGGCAGAATTGCATTTTTTTCACCATTTCATCAAACATTGGGATTTTTTTTTACCTATTTTCAGTACATTATTTCGTAAAGTAAATGGTACCATACAAAACTACAACTGGTCCTGCAATAGACAAAAAAAAAGAAAAGTTTTTGTGAAAGTGAACAACAATTCTCTAATATTCTGTTATCAGAATCATTCAATGAATTGTCATTGTGTTCCAGAATGAGTCCTACGACCGCCAAATGCGTGAAATGGAAGAGAACTTCGCCCTTGAAGCTGCTAACTACCAGGACACTATTAACCGTCTGCAAGAGGAGATCCAGAACATGAAGGAGGAGATGGCTCGCCACCTGCGCGAGTACCAGGATCTGCTGAACGTGAAGATGGCACTCGATATTGAAATCGCAACTTACAGAAAACTGCTGGAAGGAGAGGAGAGCAGGTAACAAGAAAACTACAGTGCCATCTGGATCACACATATCTTTATTATGTACTGTACAAATCGGATTCATTATTATAATTTTTTTTTTTTTTGCAGAATTACTATTCCAGTTCATTCTTTCTCCAGCATGAGCTTGAGAGGTAAATATTAAAGGTCAAAAGCGATAATGCATTTTGTGGGAGTTTATGTCACTTGGGTATATGTGGTTCCTTTATGAGAGAGGATATGGTTATGTGATATGGGAAGATTTTATTATTTATTATTATAGAGGAGCAATGCTGGAGGTGTCTGGTAGATGGTATTCTCCATCCTTAGAAAAAAACAGTATATTGTGGGCTGATATCTGCAGTGTTGATTGGACAATATTCACTTTTCTACAGTTCATTCATGCCAGCATACCACTTCAGTCCTGTACTTTACCTCCCTGCAGTCCCATACTGTATTACCTCCCCACAGTCCTGTACTATATCTCCCACAGTCCTGTACTACTAATTTATCCTCCCCACAGTCCTGTACTATATCTCCCCACAGTCCTGTACTTATACCTCCCACAGTCCTGTACTATACCTCCCACAGTCCTGTACTATATCTCCCCACAGTCCTGTACTATATCTCCCCACAGTCCTGTACTATACCTCCCCACAGTCCTGTACTATATCTCCCCACAGACCTGTACTATACCTCCCCACAGTCCTGTACTATATCTCCCCACAGACCTGTACTATACCTCTCCACAGTCCTGTACTATACCTCCCCACAGTCCTGTACTATATCTCCCCACAGCCTGTACTATACCTCCCCACAGTCCTGTACTATACCTCCCACAGTCCTGTACTATACCTCCCACAGTCCTGTACTTACCTCCCCACAGTCCTGTACTATACCTCCCCAGTCCTGTACTATACCTCCCCACAGTCCTGTACTTACTCCCACAGTCCTGTACTTACCTCCCACAGTCCTGTACTATATCTCCCCACAGTCCTGTACTATACCTCCCACAGTCCTGTACTTACCTCCCCACAGTCCTGTACTATACTCCCACAGTCCTGTACTATACCTCCCACAGTCCTGTACTATACTCCCACAGTCCTGTACTATACCTCCACAGTCCTGTACTATACCTCCCCACAGTCCTGTACTATATCTCCCACAGTCCTGTACTTACCTCCCCACAGTCCTGTACTATACCTCCCCACAGTCCTGTACTATATCTCCCCACAGTCCTGTACTATACCTCCCCACAGTCCTGTACTATACTCCCCACAGTCCTGTACTATACTCTCCCCACAGTCCTGTACTATACCTCCCACAGTCCTGTACTATATCTCCCACAGTCCTGTACTATACCTCCCCACAGTCCTGTACTATATCTCCCCACAGTCCTGTACTATACCTCTCCACAGTCCTGTACTATACCTCCCACAGTCCTGTACTATACCTCTCCCACAGTCCTGTACTATACCTCCCCACAGTCCTGTACTATATCTCCCCCAGTCCTGTACTATACCTCCCCACAGTCCTGTACTATACCTCCCACAGTCCTGTACTATACCTCCCCACAGTCCTGTACTATACCTCCCCACAGTCCTGTACTATATCTCCCCACAGTCCTGTACTATACCTCCCCACGGTCCTGTAATATACCTCCCCACGGTCCTGTACTATAGCTCCCCACAGTCCTGTACTAAACCTCCCCACAGTCCTGTACTATACCTCCCCACAGTCCTGTACTATATCTCCCCACAGTCCTGTATACTACACTTATAGCCTCCCCACAGTCCTGTACTATGCCTCCCACAGTCCTGTACTGTAACTCCCCATAGTCCTGTACTATACCTCCCCACACACCTGTACTATACCTCTCCATAGTCCTGTACTATATCTCCCCACAGTCCTGTACTATATCTCCCCACAGTCCTGTACTGTACCTCCCCACACACCTGTACTATACCTCTCCATAGTCCTGTACTATATCTCCCCACAGTCCTGTACTATACCTCTCCATAGTCCTGTACTATACCTCCCCACACACCTGTACTATACCTCCCCACACACCTGTACTATTCCTCTCTTTAGTCCTGTACTATACCTCCCCACAGTCCTGTACTATACCTCCCCACAGTCCTGTACTATACTCCCACAGTCCTGTACTATACCTCTCCCAAGTCCTGTACTATACCTCCCCACAGTCCTGTACTATACTCCCATTATACTCCCACAGTCCTGTACTATACCTCCCCACTCCTGTACTATACTCCCACATCCTGTACATACCTCCCACAGTCCTGTACTATACCTCCCCAGTCCTGTACTATATCCCCTCTTACTCCCCCAGTCCTGTCATACACTATCCACAGTCCTGTACTATACCTCCACATCCGTACTATACTCCCACAGTCCTGTATAACTCCACAGTCCTGTACTATACCTCCCCCATCCTGTACTATACCTCCCAGTCTTACTAACTCCCCACGTCCTGTACTATACCTCCCACACTGTCTAACTCCCCACCTGTACTATACCTCCACTCCTTACCTCTATCCTCTCTAACCTACCCACTCCTTACTATCTCTCACCCCTGTCTACTTCCAGTCCTGTACTATACCTCCCCAATCCTGTACTATACCTCCCCACCACATCCTCCTACGTACCCCATCCTGTACTATACTCCCACAGCCTTACTTACCTCCCACAGTCCTGTATATACCTCCCACGGTCCTGTACTATACCTCCCCACGTCTGTACTTACCCCCCAGTCCTACTATACCTCCCACGTCCTGTATATACCTCCCCACGTCTTATACCTCCCCACGTCCTGTACTATACTCCCCATCGTCTGTACTACCTCCCCACAGTCCTGTACTACTCTACTCCCCGTCCTGTATCCTCCCACAGTCCTGTACTATATCTCCCACAGTCTGTACTTACTTCCCCACAGTCCTGTCCCTATCCCACCCTCCTGTACTATACTCCCAGTCCTGTACTTACCTCCCACAGTCCTGTACTATCCCCCAAGTCCTGTACTATACTCCCCACAGTCCTGTATCTTCTACCTCCCAAGTCCTGTACTATCTCCCCCAGTCCTGTACTATCTCCCACAGTCCTGTATATACCTCCCACCACCTGTACTATACCTCCCATATCCTGTACTTATCTCCCCACAGTCCTGTCTATACCTCCCACGTCTGCTATACCTCCCCAATCCTGTACTATACCTCCACACACCTGTATATCCTCCCTTATCCTGTACTATACCTCCCCTAACTACCTACGTCCAACCCTCTTACTCCCCACTCCTGTACTATACCTCCCCACACCTGTACTATACCTCCCACAGTCCTGTACCTACCTCCTGTACTATCTCCTCCTGTACTATACCTCCCCAGTCCTGTACTATCCCTTCTACTAACCTGTACTATTCCTCCAAGTCCTGTACTAATCCCCACAGTCCTGTACTATACTCCCCACAGTCCTTACTATACCTCCCCACACCTGTACTATACCTCCCCACAGTCCTGTACTATATCTCCCACAGTCCTGTACTATATCCTCCCCACAGTCCTGTACTATACTCCCCACAGCCTGTACTATACCTCCACTGTCTTACTCCACAGTCTTACTATCCCCCAGTCCTGTACTATACCCCCCCACAGTCCTGTCTATCCTCCCCACAGTCCTGTATTCTATCCCCCAGTCTC
>JARQOD010000006.1:18767085-18786912 GCA_033576555.1 Oophaga sylvatica | reverse complement strand
CCCCCACATATGGGGTATCAGCGCACTCAGGACAAATTGCACAATAACTTTTGGAGTCTTGTTACCCTTGAAAATAAAAATTGGGGTGAAAAGATCATTTTTGTGGAAAAAAATGATTTTTAATTTTACGGCTCTACGTTATAAACTTGTGTGAAGCACTTGGGGTTCAAATTGCTCACCAAAGATCTAGAAAAGTTCCTTAGGGGTCTATTTTCCAAAATGGGTCATTTGTGGGGGGTTTCCACTGTTTAGGCACATCAGGGCTCTCCAAATGCAACATGGCATCCAATCTCAATTCCAGCCAATTTTGGTTGGAAAAGTCAAATGGTGCTCCTTCCATTCCGAGCTCTGCCGTGCGCCCAAACAGTGGTTCCCACCCACATATGGGGTATCAGCGTACTCAGGACAAATTGGACAACAACTTATGTGGTCCAATTTCTCCTGTTACCCTTGGGAAAATAAAAAATTAGTGACTAAAAGATATTTTTTGTGGAAAAAAATAGGATTTTTTTATTTTCATGCCCGGGCATTATAAACTTGTGTGAAGCACTTGGGGGTTCAAATGCTCACCAAAGATCTAGATAAGTTCCTTATGGGGTATAGTTTCCAAAATGGGTCACTTGTGGGGGTTTTCCACTTGTTTAGGCTCATCTGGGCACTGCAAACGGAACATGACCCCCATCAACGTCTGCATTCCAAAACGTTACTACTTCCTTTCCAAGCCCTGCCGTGCACCCAAACAATTTCCCCCCCCCCACATATGGGTATCACGTACTCAGGACAAATTGGACAACAACTTTTGGGTCCAATTTCCAAATTCAAAAATTTGGGACTAAAAAATCATTTTTGTGGAAATTTTTTTTTTTTTTTTTCACACCCAGGCATTATAAACTTTTGTGAAACACTTGGGGTTCAAAGTGCTCACAACAGATCTAGATAAGTACCTTAGGGGTCTAGTTTCCAAAATGGTGTCACTTGTGGGGTTTTCCACTGTTTAGGTGCATCAGGGGCTCTCCAAACACGACATGGCGTCCAATCTCAATTCCAGCCAATTTTAGTTTGAAAAAGTCAAACGGCGCTCCTTCCCTTACGAGCTCTGCCGTGGCCCAAACAGTGGTTTTCCCCCACATATTGGGTATTGGCGTACTCAGGAGAAATTGCATAACAACTTATCTGTCCATTTTCTCCTTTTACCCTTGTGAAAATAAAAAAAAAGTTTGTAAAAGATCATTTTTGTGGCTAAAAAGTTAAATATTAATTTTTTCCTTCCACGTTGCTTTAGTTCCTGTGAAGCACCTGAAGGGTTAATAATCTTCTTGAATGTGGTTTGAGTACCTTGAGGTGCAGTTTTTAGAATGGTGTCACTTTTGGGTATTTTCTGCCATATAGACCCCTCAAAGTGACTTCAAATGAGAGGTGGTCCCTAAAAAAAATGGCTTTGTAAATTTTGTTGTAAAAATGAGAAATCGCTGGTCAACTTTTAACCCTATTACTTCCTAACAAAAAAAAATTTTGGTTCCAAAATTGTGCTGATGTAAAGTAGACATGTGGGAAATGTTATTTCTTAACTATTTTGTGTGATATATTTCTCTGTTTTAAGGAATAAAAATTCAAAGTTTGAAAATTGCAAATTTTAAAAATTTTCGCCATATTTGCGGTTTTTTCAAAAATAAAACGCAAGTTATATCGAAGAAATTTTACTTCTAACGTGAAGTACAATATGTCACGAGTAAACAATCTCAGAATCGCGAAGATCCGTTGAAGCTTTCCAGATTATAACCTCATAAAGAGACAGTGGTCAGAATTGAAAAATTGGCCCGGTCATTAACGTGCAAACCACCCTGGGGGTGAAGGGTTAAACTTGTGTGATAATGATGATGATGATAATGATAATGATGATGATGATAATGATATGATCATGATAATGATGATGACCATGATAATGATGCTGATGCTGATAATGATGAAATCATGATAGTGATGATGATACTGATCATAGTCATGATAATGAATTGATAATAATGATGACTATGATAATGATGAAATTCCTTTGCAGTGATGTTGGGAACGAGGATGGTGGTTCTCGGGAACCGAGTGTCCCTGACTTGCCTGTGTCCTGTGACAATTTTGAGAGTGAGCAGTGGCGAGACCCACTCTTAGGGCGCACGGAAAAATATGATTGTTCTAAATGAGGTTTCCCAGGAGCCTGCTCTGAGGAGAGGTTTCCTCATGCTGCCATGAACAATAACCTATTGTATAGGGACACTGAAGTCCAGGGAGAGGTCGTGAGTCAGCTCCTAGTACCTGAGCTATATAGAAGTATAGTGCTGGGTTGTCACATAGTCACATACTTGAGGGACCAATGTGAAGTTAATGTTGTGGATGACATTTTTAACTAAGGTTTCCAGATCAGGATGTGAATGAAAATGAATTGTATAACCCTGACAGTGAGCAGGATGTGAATAAAAATGAATTGTATAACCCTGACAGTGAGCAGGATATGAATGAAAATGAATTGTATAACCCTGACAGTGAGCAGGATGTGAATGAAAATGAAGTGTAAAAGCCCTGACAGTGAGCCAGATGTGGCTGAGAAAAAGGGGTCAGATAGTGATAGTGAATCATCTATGACCATAAAGCAACCATGCAAATGAGAAGGCATGGTAGCAGAGAGTTGAGAGTCCTGAGAAGAAAGCTGATGCTGACCTTACAGCCAGACAGAAGATGGCATCTGAAGATGTTTTACAGTTGGCCGGTTCCCTGGCGAAGACTAAGGTGAAAGGAGGAGAGCTGACTTTAAAGGCAGGACTCTGAAACTGAACACAGCACAAGTGGATGCTGTTGAAGATGAGAAGTTGCCGGTGGTGGTGTGGATCTGCATCATGCCAAGGACTCTGAAGGTGATGCTGCAGAGTGGAAAAAGCCATAGAAGTGGTAGACACCAAACCAATGCCTCATCAGTAGCTGCAACTCGTGAAGCTCAGGCTGGAAGTTCGGCGCCCGGAGCCCCAGCGTGTTCCCGAGTGATACCAAGGATCTGGATAAGTCACAAGATGAGATTTTGAGACATCGGGCTGGCGTTGGTGAGCTCAAGCGCACTTTCAGGGAGGCTACATCGGAGCCACGTCCCAACAAATGGGAAAAGCGATGTGTCACTCCGTTGCCGCTACAGACACACGGAGCCCAGATGGGATGCAGAACGTGGTGAAGAGAAGAATCCGGCGGGTTCTGAGTATACAGATGCCGCTATCAAGGAGAACTTGAAAGCTGGAATAAATGGAGATATTGGAGACCAAAATGATGTGACTGAAGAAGTAGAATGTAAGACTGACGTAGGGCTTCTGAGCATGTCCTACCAGAAGAGCCTGAAGAAGGGGCTGAAGACATAAAGGCGTCCAACAGGTACAAGATGAAGTGATTACTTCTCAGAAAAAACTCCGAACTGTGATGAAGGAGCGTGATGAGAGCCATGAGCATCTTCTGGAGAAGCTCAATGAAGTAAAGAAGGTTCAAGGGGAAATGGAGAAAAGTGAAAAACCCCCTATACCTTCTGTGATAGTTGGTGACACATGGTCAGTGCACCAGGGACAGGAGGTACGTGAGTTTCTGAGGAAGAGTCAGCAGAAGTGTCCTGATGTGCCGGTCGTACTTCTCTGGCCAGGCACTATATCGAAACTGAGCCCGGCCCTAAGGCAAGATGAAACCGGGCAGGATACCCGAGGCCCGCAGAGAGCATAGGCCTGGGAGGGTACAGGGTAGTACGGATGCTTCAGATGAAGAGAAAGCTGATGTTGCTATGGCTCAGGTGAATGTACGGATGACAGTAATAAAGATGAAGCTGATGAGGGCCATGATTGGTCCAGAGTTCACTGTCTCTGTTGGATTGTTGACCAGCCCTCCGGTCTGGATACCAGCCCTCCGGTCTGGAGAAGAGGGAGGGGATATGTGAGACAGTGAGGAATATGTGTTGATTGGGTGTACATTTCACCTAGGTATAAGGGAAATGTGTGCTTTGTAAACCTAGTGGTAGAGAAAGGTCACTACACCTTACATTCATTACACACTTGCAGCTCAGGCCTGAAACTACTCAGGTGTTAATTAGGAGACCAGAAGTAGGTGTCTGCAAACACAGTCTGAGAGCTGGCTTAGTCTGGACACAGGAAGGTGTCCCGGCACAAGAAGCATCTCCAGGAGTGTTGGAGCTGGCTTAGTCTGGACACAGGAAGGTGTCCCGGCACAAGAAGCAGTCTCCAGGAGTGTTGGAGCTGGCTTAGTCTGGACACAGAAGGTGTCCCGGCACAAGAAGCAGTCTCCAGGAGTGTTGGAGCTGGCTTAGTCTGGACACAGGAAGGTGTCCCGGCACAAGAAGCAGTCTCCAGGAGTTTGAGCTTTCTCAGTCTGGGTGCAGGAAGTACCCCGGACACAGGAGTAGTCTCAGTGCGAATCCGTGTGAATAGCGGCTGAATAGGAGTGGATCTCTCTCAAGTCTGGACATTGAAGGTGCCTTCAGACACAAGGAGGAGTATCTGTGAAACTCCATACTGGTAACATATATCATATGTGTTTTTTTGGGTCAGGCTGGTAGAGCCGGGACCCGGATAGACAGGCAATCGATCTATGTGTAATTATGGCTAGACAAGCCTAGGTTTTCTGTTTATGCTTTATTTTTATCTGTTTGCTGTGGACTTTAATAAAGCTGGTTGCGGCCAGTTTTACACCAGAACTGTTGTCTGAATGAACTCTTTTCGTGCCATTCTGTCTACCCAGACAGCGATCTCAGAGCTATATCCCCTGGAAATGCTACAATATATTCTATGTGTATGTAACTGTTCTTTCTTTTGTGATGTAAAAACTGTTATTGGGATCCATTATATGTCGGTTTTGCAAGCTGGCGAGAAAATCTCGCCGTACGGATGCCATACGGATGCCACAACGGATGTTTTGATGCGAGGAAATCGCATCCTCACATTGCAAACGGATGACATACGGATCACTTTTCAGGGGACTTTTCTGCTATTACGGCCATATAATACGGTCCGATTTTTTATCGTTGTGTGTGACCCCGGCCATAGACGTATTATTATGTATCCGGTGTGTTGTAGATCTATCTAGTACAGTGATGTAATGTGGACTGTATCCGTAAACGGCAGCACGTGACACACATCGTTCTGCTATTACACACATGATGCAGCAGAATGACACTTGATAAACCACGAGATAATCATGTGACGGTCTTGGGACTTCCTGACATCTGAATAATATTTAGGAAACTGCTGATATCATTTTATTCTAGAATTTCTCCTATTACGATTTTATTCCTCAATATTTTTCCATAAAATTCTTCCCAAAGCGAAATAGAGGACACATCACTAAAAAGGGGGCTGTACTTAGGCTCTGTGCACACAACGTCTTTTACAGACAGATTCTGCCAAGAATCGGCCTGAAAAGGCGCCGTAAATTGCTATACTCATTCTTCGGAAGCTGTTCGCTCGCTATACTAAAGAGTATAGAGTAAAAAACGTTGACGGGAAAAGCAATAGCGAAGCAGCTTCAGGAAAATAACCGCCAGACTTTTCCTGTAGCAATTCTGCCTGGGAAAACTCGACAGCCGCGCCAGTGTCTTTTATCCTTAGGTGGGTTTCACTCATCCATGTTTCGCAGTAGGCATGCATCGTCTGCGGGTCTCCAGACTTGAACTCAACAGCCTCTTATATTTGATTAGAGATTTTCAATTTTGGACCAGGAGACCCGTAACCAGTCCGGGCAATATTCAGATCATGAACAACGTGGACAACCGCTTTAAAGGGAGAGTGTCAGCCCAAGCCTGCAGTATAAAATAAGCACATGGACATGCAGCGGAAGCATCCCCAATAAAAATAGTAAAGATGTATATCCCCAATAAAAATAGCACATTTAGTGATCGAGTAGCTACCTTCATTCTGCGGAAAAATGTTATAAACAAATATGCTAATTAGGGTGCTCCCTTGATGTGACCAAGAGGAGCAGTGCTCCGTTTCGCCCACTGGTTTCACATGTCTCCTCCTCCCTCCCTGGAGACTGGCAGCACTGGCTTGCCTGAGCTTTCTCTACAGACAGTGCTCACTCCAGGCAGGCCAGTGCTGTCAATCACCAGTGAGGGAGATGGGGACATGCGAAACCAGGGGCGAAGCGGTGCACGTGTCAAAATTGACAAATAGCATAAGAAATAATAAACGAAAGCCGGGACAAAAAAAAGTTTGTAAAAAATGGTAAAATCTTTTCAAAATTATGCAAAAAAAAAAGAATATAAAATACTAACAGATGTAATTACAACCAAAGAAAAAGTCTATTTATGAGTACATAAGGGCCATGTGTTTCAGTACTAAACCAATGCCTTTCTAGGCCATAACCCATGTATAGCCTGAGGAAGGCATTAGTGGCGAAACTCATAGCCTTATGTATTCATAGATAAACTTTTTCTTTGATGTATTTTCATCCTTTACCATTTTTTTATTTTTTTGGGGAAAAGCAGCACCCATTTTTCCACTTTATTTTTAGTCTTATGCTATGCTTCATTGTGAGAAATGACATCTATGATCACCTGACTGTGTCCCTGTACGATTCTTACAGATGTGGCGCAGATCTGTCCGGTCCCAATGGAACCTTTACCAGTCCCGATTATCCTAGGAGGTATCCAAATAACCGTGAATGTATCTGGCATATAACCACGTCCCCGGAAGCAGCATTCAGATCAGCATTGTGGATTTCGACATAGAATACCATACGACGTGTAGCTATGATGTGCTGGAGGTAAGGTCTTCCTAATGATGCTGTACGTGATAGTCCTGTATTAATAGAATATAGTCTCGTGATTGATCAGTGATCCTTGCTCTGGTAATACCTAAGTGTAGCCCCCCAAAAAACGGCACTAGATGAGTTACTACACTATGTCTCTTATGGGAAAAGTTGAAGTTGGCCAAGTGACTACAAAGATGGTCTCCTGCTCCGAGCACCTGTCCTGTCCTGTATTACACAGGACGAGTTGAAGCGATACTTTCCGATATCCAAAAGTATCGGAATCGGAATGGTATCGCCGATACCATTAAAATATCGGCGATACCCGATACCGATACCGAAGTCCCATGTAAGTCTATGGGAACAAAATATCGCAACTAAAAAAACCTCTTTCTTTTTCCCTTTTAAACACTAAATATACACACATAGAATACATATATATATATATATACATGTCATTGTGACATATATATATACATATATGTATAGTTTATACACTTCTACATAGTAAAATATCCCTGATTCAATTGCCGGGTAAAGTCGGCTTCTGTGAAAAGACAGAAGCACCCGACATGAAATGACACTTGGTGTACATAGGGTTAACCATGTCTTTTCATGTCGTTTGCTATCTGATTTGCATATACAATTACATCAGTCTATGTGTGCAAAATTTCACACCTGTAGGGGTTAATTAAAGTGTAAATTCGTTGTAAAAAAACGGACTTTTTGCTACGAATTTACACCTTTAATTAACCCCTACAGGTGTGAAATTTTGCACACTTACACTCATGTAATTGTTTGTGCAAATCAGATATCAAACTACATGAAAAGACATGGTTAACCCTATGTACACCAAGTGTCATTTCATGTCGGGTTCTGCATTTTCACAAAAGCCGGCAATTGAATTAGCGCTATTATACTATGTAGAAGTGTATGAACTATAAATATAAATATATATATATATATATGTGTCACAAATTCAATGACATGTATATATATATATGAGGTGTAAAATTGCTGAAAAAAAATGCGTGGCTCCCGCCCTATTTTCGCAACCAGACGGACAAAGCCAGTGAGTGGGGCAGATAATAATAGCCCAGAGAGGGACCATTTTTTTTGCCCCCCCCCGGCACTTAACATCTGCCCCCAGACACCCCAGAAAGGGCAAATCTCTAATTAGATTTGCCCTTTCTGGCACTTTGCCCGTCTATTCCCATTGCCCTGTAGCGGTGGCGAATGGGTTAATAAGGGGTTAAAATGACCTTGCAATTGAAAGGTCACTTTAAGCCAGGTTAATAATTGAGAGCTGTCAATTAGACAACTATCAATTATTAATCCTATTGTATGAAAGAAAAATCAAACACACACACTTTAATAAAAAATAAGTTTAATGAAATAATCACACAGTTTTTGACCATATTTTATTTACCTGCTAAAACCATTTCCTGTAATAAAAATAAAATAATAAAGCAAAATTATTCTTACCAATCCCATGCACAGTCAGGTCCCACGGTGTAATCCTTCAGAAAGGGTTAATGTTTACTGCAGGGACCGCAGCTAATGCTGCAGCCTCACAGTAAACCCCCAAATGAATGAGCTCCTCTCCTGGCTGACAGGAGAGGAAGTGGAAAGCTTAATTGATTGCTTTCCACTTTCACTTCAGGTCAGCCAGGGACACCATCAGTGACGTCAGAGGGAACTGATTAACAAAAATAGGGGTTCCCTTCGAAAAAAAAATGGCGTGGGGTCCCCCTATTTTTGTTAACCAGCCAGATGAAGCAGACCGCTGAGGCCTGGATTTTCAGGCTGTTAAGGAGCCAAGATCCATGGACCTTGCCAGCCTGATAATACCAGGCCACAGCAGTCTGCATATCTTGGCTGATTAACAAAAATAGGGGATCCCCTCGAAAAAAATTGGCGTGGGGTCCCCCCTATTTTTGTTAACCAGCCAGATGAAGCAGACCGCTGAGGCCTGGTTTTTCAGGCTGGTAAGGATCCAATATCCATGGACCTTGCCAGCCTGATAATACCAGGCCACAGCAGTCTGCTTAGCTTGGCTGGTTAACAAAAATAGGGTATCCCCTCGAAAAAAAAAACGGCGTAGGGGTCCCCCTATTTTTGTTAACCAGCCAAGTAAAATGCAGAGTGCTGCTGCCTGGTATTAAAAGACTGTCAAGGCCCATGGATTTTGGCCCTCAACAGCCTGATAATACCAGGCTACAGCAGCCCCACATTTGGCGCATCAAAAGATGTGCCAATTGTGGCACTTTACCCGGCTCTTCCCACTGCCCTGTAGCGGTGGCAAGTGGGGTAATAAGGGGTTAATGTCACCGTTGATTGCACGGTGACAATAAGCCCGGTTAATAATGGATAGGCGTCAATAAGACACTGATCCATTATTAATCCCAAAGTTTTTAAATGTGTAAAAAAAAGACACAGCAAGAAAAAAGTATTTTAATGAAATAAAAGAGACAACACAGTTTTCATTTTTTTTATTACTCTCTCATTCCTGCGACGCCATCGATCTCCTGTAAAAAAATAAAAAAAACAAACCAACAGTATACCACCTGTCCGACGCAGTCCATAACGACAGTCCCACGACGATCCAGCTCTGCTACATCGCAATGACAGGCAGAGCCTGTCATTGCAACGCAGCACAGCTGATTACCTGCTTCCCCGGCGGTGACGTCATCGGACTGACTGCTTTTACGGCCGGGATTACCCAGCAGTCACTGCAGTTATCGCGAGAAACTGCATGTGACTGCCGGGGAGAAGAGGATGGTGGCCATGAAGCAGTCCAGGACGTGACCGCCGGAGATCTTCTGCCAGGTAAGTGCCGCTGACTCCTGACAGACCCGACAGACGGACACTGACAGTGACAGTGACATCCCGATTCCGGTATCCGATATGACGAAAATATCGGAACTCGGAATCGGAATTCCGATACAGCCAATATCGGCCGATACCCGATATTTGCAGTATCGGAATGCTCAACCCTACACAGGAGGAGAGTAATCCAGCTCACCCTCATCAGATGTCCCTGTAGTTCGGAGAACAGGAGACATCTAGATAACCCCTTTAATTCTGCAGCAGAATACAGAGGTGTCCTTCACGGTTCCGCTTGGATTGAGATATTCCAAGATGTTGCAAGATAAACGGGTTGGAAACAAACATGTGGCGATACTCTGTCGGGAGATGTTTAAGTTATATGTGTCTTTAGGGTTTTGCTTTCATGACCCCATAATGTGTATTGAGAGACGTAAATGTAAAGGTAAGGGTGACCAAAAATCTGTATAAAGATCCTCCAGCTGACAACTATCACTCCCGACTCCTCCATATACAGTATGGCACGGCCGAGCTCTCCGGTGTTCTCTATGATAGTGCCGCTATCAGACTCCACTGTCGGACGCTTAAACAAAAGGATCGGCTATTGAAAATCCAATAGGTCAAATCCTTCTTTCCCCCCGATTAGACTGTCGGACTCGTCACCCGATATTGGCAGGTTCAGCCAACTTTCATCTAATGTGTATGGTGGGCAAGGGGGGTCTTTACTAATCTTTTTTACTGAATTCACCCCTTTCAAGATCTGGACGATGGACCCTGTAGGAGTGGTCATTTAGGTAATAGTACAGCCATCAGCTGCTCTATCCTGACATATCAGAGCGGAGAAGGTCCCCCGGCCCCTTGAATTGTAAAGGGTCAAATCCTTCCCCGGTTGCTATTATCCAGCAGCGGAGGCCGTCCTGAGCTCATATAATACTGCGCTGCGCTCCATAAATCGCGCCTCCATTGCTCAGAACTTTGGAATGCCGACCGAAATCCATCAGTAAATGGAGCTAACAAGGCAGAAGAAAATGCTGCAAACAGCTTAAACCATCAGCTTCACTGACTATACAGCGAGGTCCAGCCGAAAACACAAACTCTGCATGCAGCGCACACCGCCCCCTCTGTGTGCACGGACATCCAGACTAATTTTTTAGGGGGCTTTGATTCATTTGCTTTTTTTTTTTTTTTTTTCATGCAAAAGTTAAGAACTTTTGTTATAAAAGGATGTATGTTATAGAATCCATGGCGCCCGGTCCATTGACAGCATGTATCGCAGACTGGCTGTATGATTTCAGCACCGTACGCTGCGGCGTTTCAGAGACAAATATACTTTAAAAGCCGCACCGGAGACTAGTCGGACAGGCGCGTCCCCAGTGGCTTCTCTCCGCCCGCTCCCCTGAAGTGACTGTTCTCTCCCTATAAATGCATGCGTGGAGAGACCTGTCACTCAAGAGGAATGGGCAGGGAGAAGCCGCCGGGAACCCGCCCGTCTGACTAGTCTCCTGTGCGGCTTTTCTGAAACGCTGCTGCGATTCACAAACATACCGGATTGAGCTCTTACCGCAATGTCTGCTTTCGGCAGCACGTATTAGATGTCTGGTTCCCTTTAAAGGGGCATTCTGGTCATAAGAAGTTATCACTTATCCACGGGATTGTGGGTGTCTGACCGCTGAGACCTCACCAATAGAATGGGCACTTTTGTCCCCAGTCTGAATGGAGCGGCCCTGGGCACTGGATCATTTCTCCACTTATCCACTACGGGACCACCGGAGATAGCCAAATGCAGCAGCTCAGTAGTCAGAACCCCCCCTCACCACCAATGGGTTCTGTGGATTTTACATTAAATCTTTATGTAGACAGATGTAACAGATGCTAATAGTAATACAATACCCCATAAAAGTGTTTCACTGAAATTTTGGCAAATGATATCCTAAGAGATTAAGATATTAAAAAGTGGAGTAGGCAGAACATCCTGCCGCATGGAAATGTCTGACTCACCGCAACCTCAACTGCGTTTTCATGACAGTCCAAAATATATTTGGGATTTCTGTGCTCCTCTTGTGGCTGTAATATGTAAAGAAAATAAATAACAAAAAAAAGAAAACTTATTTGATTTTGCCAACTTTTAGGAATAAATCTGGAGAGATGGATCTGCCATAAATGCCCCAGTTTGTAATAACGCCCAGTCGGAGTATTCTCATCTATCATCGCTGGGATATGCCAGCAGTTTGTGATTGATGAGGGAGCAGACCTAAGCCCCATTCCCCACCTATCATGACAATATGGGGGCTCCAGTGATGGTTTGCTGTAGATTTCAGCTTTCTGCAGAATCATCAGCTCAGTCATTGTATGAGAATGAAGTGTTTTGCTTGGGGTATACAGCACTGATATAAAGGAGAGGGGCCATATGCTGTCCCTCCAGCTTAGCTGCAGCTATTGCTATAGGCCCAACAGCATCCCCTATACTGTTCTTCCCCGGCCACTTGCTGAGCAGAGCTGCATCATGGTCCCATGTAAGTCAATGGTGCTGCCTGCAGTATTCTGTACGGTGAGCGCTATGCGCCTTTCATTCTCAGGATCAATCGGGGTAACACCGGGGATAAAGAGATATCACGTCTTAGTGATGATCGGAGGATATCCCAGCTGTGGGACCCCCAGCAATCATACATTTATTGTGTATCCTGTGGATAGAAGAGAAGTAAAAAATGAGTGAATTCTCCAAAATTCATTTCAGGCAGATTCACTTGAATTTGGATATAGATTAAATTCCATCCGAAGAAAATGTGTTTTGAATTAAATCTGCCACCAGACCCCAAATCATAATAAACCATGGACTGGGAAGGGGTAAGAAAAATGTATACATAGATTATATACCCTTGTCATAGGGCCCT
This sequence comes from Oophaga sylvatica, assembly GCA_033576555.1. NCBI lineage: Eukaryota > Metazoa > Chordata > Amphibia > Anura > Dendrobatidae > Oophaga > Oophaga sylvatica. Next base: position 18,774,421 of record JARQOD010000006.1, on the reverse strand, counting down.
CCTCACCTGTCCTAGGGCCACTGCTCACCAATCCAAGGGCCACTCCTCATAGGTCCTAGGGCTGCTCCTCACCTGTACTATGGACGCTCCTCACCTGTCCTAGGGCCATTCCTCACCTGTCCTAGGATTTCTCCACACCTGTCATTGGGCCGCTCTCACCTATCCTAGAGCTGCTCCTCACCTGTTCTTGGGCCGTTCCTCACCTTACTTACCGCAGCAGCTCCCCATCTGGTCCTCCACTTGTTTCGGATTAGTCTTCGCTCCAGTTCACTTAGGCCTCACATAATTTTATGGGGGCGTGAGGTGCATCATGGACGTATATGACATGCATTGCACCACATATCATCATGTGAGGCCTGTGCAATGCTGGAAAATCTGGACCAAAGAGAAGGCCGACCCGAAGCACGTGGAGGAGCAGGCAGGGAGCGGGAGTTATTCTTTTTAACTACTTCCAGCAAACTGACATTCCAATCTGATGAATCTGCAATTTTGGGGAATTTTTTTTATCTACTTTGATTTGTTCCAAATCATAAAAGTATTTAGTGGTAAAACCCATTTGTTAAAAAAAAAAGAAGAAAAGTTTTAAAATAGTTATTTTCCTTTGGCTCCAAATAAAAAAAAATCAGTACCTGTGCTCTGTTGTATACACTAGGCCTCATACACTTTATAAATGTGAGTGTACAGTATATATCCTATATAAACTCATTACTACAGTGGTGGATTTTTTCCCATGACTAATATTTCCTGCCTCTGGTCCCCAGAGAGGTGCACATGAGATATACTTTCCCATTACTATATTATGATTGGAAATCTTTTTAGTACGTAATAAAATCGCAGCTTTGTTTCCGATCTGTAAACCTTATGCAGAGAGACAAGGCATTAAAATGTAGCACAATGACTGCAGTACCTCCAACTACCACTAGAAGGAGTATAGGAGCTACCTGCATACTGGTCATATACACTGACCTCAATAATAACCCAGTATTCCGCAAGCTCTCAAGCTCCCCCTAGTGGTGACTGCAGGCAGCCAGAATGTTAGCATTAAAAGGGTATTTCACTTAGTAATATATATTATCTGTAGGATGCACCATTACTTTATGATCAGTGAGGGTCCTTCCTCTGAGAACCCATCATTCTGAGCATGAAGAGGATAGTGCTGTGTCCCTTTAATTTTTTTTACTGCACAGCGCCCCCTTCTCTATCTGTCTATACAGGGAACTACTATGTGATGCTTGTGTGATCTTTTTCTGGACACCGCTTCACAATATGTTGGTGCTATATAAGCATCAATAAATAATAGTTAAAAGATTGAAGTAGATATATAGCTGCACCAAGATAATGCATATTTAATTTTTTAGGGACCGGTCACTTGCATTAATAAGTCATTATTTTGCCTGGTGTAAATGCCGCTGTTCTCCTGAATCCGGCGATGCTTTTCTTTTGCTCCTACTCCTCTCTGTTCCTGAGATACGGCCCCTTCTTCCTTGCTAATAAATCTAGTCTTGTTAGCCAAGTGGGAGTGGTCCTCATGAAGATGCACACGGAAAAGAGTTCATAACCCCGCCCATTTGGCTAAAAATACTCAACTTCTATACAAGGAAAAGGAGGCCATATCTAAGGAACGTAGAGAAGCAGAAACCAAAGAAAAATAATGCCGGATTCAGGAAAAAAGTGGCATTTACACTAAGTAAAAAAAAAAAAAATACATATTTATGGCAAGTGACAGGTCCTTTTTTAAGTGCCAGATCCTTACCAGGATCCAACAGTCTATGAAATCTTTGTATAATCCTCTCATCTTTATGATTGCATGAGCAAAAGGGACCCAAATAAATCAGTATAGTATTGAGAAACTGACTGAGCCACTTACAAACATGGAGGTACGACATAAAAAAAACACTAATTATACTTCTACTATTTCATAATCCCAAAATCTGACAATCCAGCATTCGTCCAAACCTCTAATCTAATTTTTACTTATTTTTTTTGCATTTTTGCTGTTTTTTAATATCTTGTTCTTTGTGTGTTTTTTTTCATCAAGGCTTTTATTAGCCTAGCACATAATATTATTATATCCAAAGACATAGTCAAAGGAGTAGTGGAATACAATAATTATACAATGGCTATTGTACTTTTGCTAAATTTGCATAAAACTTTTCCTATTTTCTTTCTATTGTCTCAGTGGTGAAAGGATATTTTCAATCAGTGAAACTAATGTGTATTTCAGATTTACGGTGGTCCTGAGCTGTCCTCTCCGAGGCTGGCTCAGCTCTGTACATCCAGAGCCCCGGGGAATCCTCTGCAGGTCTCCAGCACTGGGAACGCCGTTACTGTTCGGTTCAAGACGGATATCAATGTGAACGGAAAAGGGTTTAATGCTGCTTGGCGGGAAGTGCCTGGAGGTACTGGGAGCTTTACTGCTTGCGACTTTTATATCTTTATAAATTGTGGTGGTGTAAAAAAAGAGAAAGTTCCTTAGGTCTCATTCAAGACATCTTCATGTGCGATTGGTACTCGTGGCTTTCCCGGATCGCACTCACACCTGCGATGGTCTATGGGACTACTCACACGACCGTCCAACAGATCAACAAAACATCTCAAATTCATGTTCGATTTTGAATCAACGTTTGGGTCAAAATTAACAATGCAAGTCAATGAGTCAAAAGAATCGGAAAGCACTTGGATGTCATCTAAGTGCAGACCAATTTTCGCCGACTGTCAGAAGGAGAAGTAGAAAAAACGTTCTTTATTTCTCCACGTATCACAAAAACGATGACACTCGGACCTCACTCTGATCAGAATAATCAGATCGTTTTTCTCAACTGTTGAAAAATCGGACGTGTGAATGAGCCTTTGGGTTAATTTTTGATACGCCGGAAACGCAGAGTCTTACAATTCTAGCAAAGTGGATGGAATTTATAGAAATCTCATGCCCACTGTCCGTAACGTAAAGTGACCTGCATTTTTTTTAAAATCTACCACTATTAATGTGTTTTGTGTGGATTTTTCCCATAGAATTGCATTAGATGCGAAAAAGAGATGTGCATACATTTGCAGCCATTTTATTAATCCAGTGCTTCTAAAACAATAACATAAAGCAATTTCGCAAAAGTCTTGATTTAAAATGTCCTACGAATACAGCTCCTATACATTGAATAAGAATGCAGTCTTTGACTACAAAGGCTTTGTTTGTAGTCTGTAACCATGGAGATACATTCCTCTAAATAGGAGCTGCTGAAACAAAATAGTTTTCTTTCAGTATTTTTCAATCAAGTCCAAGCTCTTTTGTTTTCTTTAAGACCTGATTAACACCTTACTGATTAGATTGGATTGGCAGAGATGGTCTAAGTTAATTGATATCAGCTAAAATTTTGAGAATGAACCGAAACTTAACCAAACATTTTTTAAATTAGCATTGTCATTGGAGATGTTTGTATTCAGGACATTAGTCATTTCATTTTTCTATTTTTTCAGGTTGTGGAGGAGTTTTTCAAGCACCCAATGGAGAAATCCATTCTCCAAATTACCCAAGACCCTACGATGACAACACAGAGTGCTCATGGCTGATCAGAGTTGACCCCGGACACAGAGTCTTCCTCAACTTTACAGACTTTGAACTTGAGCCTCACTTTTTCTTTTCATTCTGCAGCTATGACAGTGTCAGAGTAAGTGATTCTAGTATTACTTATGATGGTAACTTTTTAATATAGTTTTACCACCAGCTATATGAGCATAAACATGAAATCCAGCTGTACGAACGAGAAAGTGTTCAGCCAACATCTAGATCTATTCACTTACCCATAAACATGAAAGCTGATCGGCTGAGCATGCACGTTTATTTTAGCAGGGAGAAAAAAAATAGGCAGGCACTTCCAGGATGTATAAAAGAAGTTGTATTGGAAGTCAATTTTTTATTAGAAAATGGTCAGACTGGGTTCCCCGCACCCTTTCCAATTTTGCCCAGTTCCCCTCCAGTCTCTACTTTCGGCTACATTGATGACGTCCCAACAAAGCAACACAAGGACAGGCGGACTAATCATTGGCTGCAGTGGATCACCGTCGAGGCTGGTGATTGGCTTCAGTGGTCATATGTCCTTGTGATGGAACATCATCTACATAGCAGAAAGTAGACACCGGCTGGGGACTGACAGCATCGGAACATGAGCGGTGGTGGCAGATTGGTGACGTGAGTATGCTTTTTAGAAATTTTTTAAAATTAAAAAATGAATCCTTTTATGTTTGATATCTGAGGAGGACAGGAACAACAGCAGGGCAGCCGAACACCTGAGATGTTGGTAACTAATGGGTTGCAGATTCCTAAACTAACCACACAACTAGAGGCAGCCGTGGAGCGTTCCTACGTTGATCCTAGACGCCTCGTCACAGCCTGAAAGATAACTACACCTAAAGGCAGAAAGATGAAAGCTATCTGCCCCGGAGCAGATCCCCAAAGAAAATAGGAAGCCCCCAAACATGTAATGGCGGTTAGACAAGAAGAAAGCACGGACACAGACAGAAAATAGAATGAGCAAACGCTGGGGCCACAAGCTGACTAAATAGGATAGAACAGGAGAGATTACTTTCTGCAACCCAGAAAACCCTACAAAAATCCAACAATTCTGATTACAAAAATACTGAGATCACACAATCTCGCCACCCACTAAATCAGATCTCAGTGTGAACAAAAACCAAGCAGCAGCCACTGAAAAAACAGGAAAAAGAAAATGAACAAATAACAGTGGCTGCAGAAAAACTGTGAGGAGCACAGGCCCCAGGAGGGGACCCCGCTGTCCTCCACAAATGTGCAGAAAACTATGCAAATAGCAAGCACAAAAAGAAAAGCAGAAAATATCTTATCTGAAAGCAGTAGACACAGGCAAGACACCAGCAAACTTCCAAATGAACCAGGAACCACAATTGAAACCAGAACAATTGATCACCGGCGACCATCATGGGAGGGAACCTCCCTTATATCAGTCCAGTCAGTGATCCCAGATTGCCATTCCTCGCTGGAAGGTTCAGTACTGTCTGTAACCACCAGAGGGAGCCTCTGCTCAATCACAACAGAATCCCATACACAATCTGAAAAAAAGTCTTTACTTATTTTCATGGTAATCTAAATTCAGTTTAGTTGTACATCACTGGATCCAGATATTGCAGCCATAATACAGACCCTACTATTAGGGCTCTACCACCATTCATGACTGTTTAGAGACAAGAGGAATATTATATTCTAGACCTATGCGGAGGGGTTGGAGACATTGATCCCTCTGGTATGTAAAGACCTCAGAGAATAACATCTCTCTCTGTCAATGGACTAGAGAACATGACACCCCGTGATCTTCTCTGTCATGTCTGAAATCTCCGAACAGTACTCAGTTTGTGTTCTCTGCGTGTGTGCGGACAACAGGGAGCAAAGGAACCTGCCAAGCTAGAAGTAGTGTAAGGGCACCAATTAATCTTCACTAATCATCAGATCTCTGAGATAAACATGAGCGTGGAGATCTTCTAACTGCTTCCTTTGGAAACAAAGTTATTTAGAAGCTGGACGAGGAACAATGGGAAAAGTGAATGTTCTGCTGCTTCTCAGAATCTGGTCTTGCTCTGGTATTACATATGAAGAGCCATGTTACCATAAGGTGGTCAGAAAGACTATTGTAAGAGGATGTCCAACTATTATCATATCAGTAAGATTGTGGAACCTAGACAATTGGGGGTTCTGACCACTAGGACCACCTCCTTGGATGCCTAGGACAGTTGTCCAATGCCCCCTAATGTATATGCCAGAGATGAAAGGAGAGAAGAGCGGAGATGAGGCCATGTGTGCTCATGCGTTCTCCATTATCTACATATATACCATCAGCCAAGACCTCTACAATTGCCAGCTAGATGCTTCAGTGGTAGCAACTCTCCACACTCATCCTCATTGCCCCAAGTGACATTGACCCAAAGTGTCCTCTACCACCTTCTCTGCCAACTTTTTCAAGTACGATGTGTGTAGCCCAGCTGTGACTGGAGCCACATGTTACCCAGGAGGATGCACGGAAAGGTAAATCCATGATAACCTATAAGCACACAACATTTCACATTTTCCCTGGTGCCACCAGAGGGAGCCCTTGAAATGACAGCAGTGAGATGAAGGCACTGGCAGTCTAGCTGCGAGTTAGCTAGTCGTTGGTTTTACCTCAGAACACCTCAGAGAGTGAGAAGAGAGAGACATTCCTGTCAGACGAGACGGAAGAAAACGAGCTAGGTACCTCAGACATGCTGAGAGGGAACTCTAGCCAGAAAGAAAGACTTATCTGAAAGCCTGAGGACTTCAGCAAACACTCAGCGTATATAGTGGAGTCCAGTGTAGTGGAAAGGATTGCCACTTGGTCTGGTCAAGGTTGAGTCCACTGAGAGACCAACAGTGAGCGTTTTAGTAAGTAAGCGTGCCGACGCTTGGAGAGTGGTGAAGAAAAGAAAGCTGACATCTGCTGCTAGTTTGTGCTTATGATAGTGGTGAGAGTAGGACGACAGGCAAGTGGAAAAGGGAAAGAGAGTGACCGAGGTCAACCAGCATTGATAGCTTACCTCGACTCTGCACCACCGGACACCGGGTCCGCGCTTACCAGCATCTGCACGACTGGTAGAAGACACCAGAGACCCTGCTGGACTACAGGTCACAGAGGGGCCCTTCAGTGCTGATACGTAACCGGGGTCAGGAAGAACAAGAGTCTAGCAGGGCGCTGCATATAGAGACTAGTTCTGTCCAAAGGAAGGCTCCACCACAAGATCAGCCGGGCGTAGCAAAGAGAACGGAGTTAAACTTTGTTTTATGCAAGTTAGAAACTCACACACATAAAGACGTAAGGAGGCCCTACACCTATTCAGTGGATTACTGGACGTGCATCCTCCACCCTGAGCAGCTTCCCGGGACGTGCCTGCAAATATCACCAGTAAAGGTACAGAAAAGAGACTTTATTGTGTGTGTCTGCCTTATTGCCCTGCACCCCTACATCGCCATATACCTCGAGGGATCAGTCTCACCTGTGGGAGACTTAACACCTTGCTGTCCAATAACAACCCCTCAGAGGATTCACCCTGCAGCGCTGGTCACCCTGACCAGGAACCACAGGTGGCGTCACGAACATTTCTATCATCCCCTGTAAATATCCCCCTTTAGTGAGCGCCCAGGGCAACGGACCGAGCTGCGCTACCCATGACATCCCCCATAAAGATCAACGGGCTCGGTGCCGAGTACCCCAAAGCCCTGGTACGTGCGACTCAGATGCGCATCTATTGTTGCCCAAAGCCCCCCTCCTATTATCTGCCATCACCGCCATGAGGGAGACCT
>JARQOD010000006.1:18737325-18766985 GCA_033576555.1 Oophaga sylvatica | reverse complement strand
CAGTTTGCGATGCGGTTGCAATGCAATTGTGATTCAGTTTGCATGGGATTGTGATGCAGATTGTGATGCAGTTTGCGTGTGGCTTTGTGATGCAGATTGCGATGCGTTTGCGATGCGCTCGCGATGCAGATTGGGGTGCAGGTTGGGGGCGTGTCCCAGGAAACTGCGCTTATTTAGGTACCCCCCCTCTTCACCACGCCTGAGGCGCGAACATGGCGGTAAAATGGCGAATTTGCGCCAAATGCAGCAAACAGTCTTTTTCACCAAACATTCAATAGGCACACAGGACTCACAATTGCAAGCTTTCGTATCCTTTCGTGACGCCAAATAATTGACACGCACCACAATTGTGGATACAGGGCTATGGGGTACTCGGAGCCGACCCATAGATTTCTATGGGAGTTGTCACTGGAAGCGGGACTCGGTCCGTGGCCCTGGCATCAAGCGATGGGGATATTTACAGGGGATTTTAAGGATAGGTAGTTCGTGACGCCACCTGTGGTATCTGTTTAATTGAACCACGCTGCTATTAGGATCTTCGCAGGGATATTATGGGCAGCGGGTGGTAAGTCTCCCAAGGTGAGACGGTCCCTGGAAGTCTATGGTGAGATGCTGGGGTGTAATTAAATTCATCACACACAATGCAGTTCTTTTCATACCTTTTACTGGTAGAATGGTTCAAGCAGATCCCGGGAGCTGGTCGGGGTGGAGAATGCACATTCGGGTAACCGCTGAGCAGTTAGAGCCTCCTTAACTTCAATATGTATCTGATCCAACTTGCGTGAAGCGAAGTTAACTCTGCAATCCCAGCTCTCTCAATAAGCTGCCAACCCCGCCGACATTGTGGTAAGCCTTTCGATGGTAAACTAAGTCTATGTCTGCAGCGCCCGCTAGACCCTGTTCTCCTGACTCCAATTACGTATCGACACTTTGAGCTGCCTTCTGCGACCTTAGTCCAGAAAGCCTCCGGTTTTCTTATCACTAAAGCATGAAGCTCTAGCAATTCCTCGGACCTCCGTGTCCGTGAATTAGTGCAGTAATCTGGTACCTGAAGCACTTCTCTGTCCTTCTCCACTGCGCCCTTCGCCCTGCTCTCGCTCTTAGCATAAGCACTTGTAGCTTTCGATGGAAAAGTCAATTTCTCCAGAGCTCGCTGAGTAGCTTCAGTATCCTCCTTGTTTCAGTTCTGCTGAGGTACTGATTAAGGTAGCTCTGACTAGCTAGGATGATGCACTTCACCCGTACTAGCCTCCACTTCTTTGTCAGGTGAGCTACGCTAGCTCTGCAGGATTCAGTCCTCTCTCCTCTCCAAGTCCAGACTGAACTGGCACTGAACTGCACTTCCGAAGACCGAAACTGACTGATCTGCACTGTCCTAAGACAGAAGCTTGAATGAGCTCTGCTACGTGTCACTCCCTCCTATACCCCTGGGGGTGGTCTGAAAGTGTGGTGAAGTGCATGAATAGCAAGCTTTTGCGATTACCTTCCTGTGCATTCCCTGGATTTTATGTGTGCCTGCATAGCTGGGCCACACACAAATATATATGCAAATCTGCAAAACGAAAACAAGGACTCTACTGCCACCTATTGGAGGTTGCAATCCAGATATTATATTGGGAGGTATAAGTCAATATTAACCCTTCGAAAACCTTGACACATAACTGAGAGTGTATAAGTCAAAACCAAATCTTCATCAACAGTAAAAGATCTCCATTTGCAGACAGCTAAAGTATTTCTGGTTCTTGCATGGAATACGAGGAAAGGCGTCCGCTTGGCGGTTTTTTTAAAAGAGAGTCTGTTGGAAAAATTTCACCCCAAAGTATTTATATGCACATATACCTCTTTCAAAGACAAGTCCAGCATACCTTTACATGGCCCGTCCGTTCTTCCATTATGGAGAAATCAGGGTTTTTAAATTGCCGAGTAGATCTGAAGCCTCTTCACTCCAGCTCTATTCCCCGCCGCAGCCCTCTGCTGTGGATTACAGGGAAAAGAGCAGGCGGCTCTCGGTGGGAAATAGACCTGGATGACAGAGGCTTTAGATTTACAAAGTCATTCAGCCTCATTTCCATACAAACCAAACACTGATTTCTCAGTAAAGGAGGAACGGGTCGGTCATGTAAGGTATCGCAGGGACTTGTATTTGAAAGAGTTACATACATATTGTAAGCTTTTCAGGGATTAGCTCTGGGATCGCCGTCTTAGGGAGACGGAGTGGATAAAGAGACCATTCACAGACAGTGGTTCTGTTAAAAACGGCCGCAACCAGTTTTATAAAGTCCACAGCAAACAGAACAGAATTAAAACAAAATCATAAACATAAAAGCCTAGGCGTGTCCCCACTAATTACACTTAGATAGATTACCCTTTCTATCCGGGTCCAGACTCTAATAGTCTGTGCCCAAAACAACACATATTTCAGTAGTTACCAGCGTGCAGCTCACATGAGGCTCCAATGGCGTCTGAATCAATCCAGACTGAGAGATAGAGCCCCCTCTGAACTCTCAAGCAGGTACTTATGGCTGCCCAATTAAGCAGCTGTGTTCCCTCCGGGGTTTTACTGAAAACCTGTCCCAATAGAATGGGAATGAACACCGCATGACAACCTATTTTATGCGCCCCACTAAGAAACCCGGCGAGATATACACGCCGCCACACACACCCCTTCACTGTCTCACATATCCCCCCCCCCTTCTCCAGACGAGGACTGGTCAGAAATTCCGAAGAGACAGTGAACTCTGGACAAGGCATCAGCATTACCCTGTAATTTCCCAGGTCTATGCTCCACCGAGAAATTGAACTCTTGAAGTGAAAGGAACCACCTTGTCCCCCCTGGCATTCCTTTCCTTGTTCTGCTTCATCCATGTCAGAGGAGCATGGTCTGATTGCAATTTAAATCTCCTACCCAAGAGGGAATACCGTAGGGAGTCCAGGCCCATTTGATTGCGAGGCACTCTCGCTCCACAATGGCATAATTTTGTCAGCCGGTGTCATTTTTCGACTTAGATACAGGACGGGTGTTCTTCACCCTTCACGACCTGTGACAACACCCCGCCCCTAACCCCACATTAGAGGCATCAGTTTGAACAAGAAACTCTTCCCTGAAATTAGGGGTGACCAGAACTGGTCTTTGACACAAAGCCATTTTCACGACAAAATGCTTTTCTTGCCTCCGGATTCCAATTTATCATTTTGGACTTCCCCCCTTTTGTCAGGTCAGTCAAGGGGCAGCAATGGAGGCATAATTTGGTACGAATCTGCGATAGTACCCAGTGATGCCCAAAAATGCTTTGACCTGTCGTTTTGTGAGGGGTACAGGCCATTTCGAATTGCCTCACTTATCGATTTTGGCTTTTATCAGCCCTCTGCCAATCACATAGCCCAAGTACTTGGCCTCTTCTAGGCCAATTGCACATTTCTCTGGGTTTATGTTCAGCCCAGCTCCGCCTATCGAGTCTAGGACGCTTGTACCTTAGCGAGGTGGCTCTCCCAATTTAGAACTGAAATTACCACATCATCCAGGTAGGCAGCTGCATAGGCTTGATGCGGGCGTAGGATCTGGTCCATAAGCCTCTGAAAGGTAGCTGGGCTCCCGCAACCCGAATGGCATCACCAGATACGAAACAAACCTTCCGGGGTTGCAAAGGCCGTTTTTTCTTTTGCCTCCTCAGATAGGGGTATCTGCCAGTACCCTTTTGTCAGATCGAGGGTTGTAATATAACGGGCACCCCCTAACCTCTCGATTAGCTCATCTACCCGTGGCATCGGGTATGCGTCAAACTTTGACACTTCGTTCAACTTTCGAAATCATTACAGAACCTCCAGGTTCCATTAGGTTTTTGGGATCAGAACAATCGGGCTACACCACTCGCTTTGGGCCTCCTCAATGACCCCGAGGTCTAGCATACGTTTGATTTCAGTAGAGACTATCTTTCTGCGGGCTTCTGGAATTCTGTACGGTTTTATTTTTACCTTAGTACCGGCTCAGTCTCGACATGGTGTTTACGAGAGAAGTCCGGCCCGGGCAAGTCAAAAACCTCTGCCATTTTTCTGCAGAAACTCCCGTACTTCCTGTTTTTGGTGCACGACAATGTCTCACCAATGTCACCGAGGTAGAGATGGTTTTTACCCCTTTCTCTACTTCACCCAGCCAACAATGCCTCTCGTCCCTCCAGGCTTGATCAGATTGATATGATATATCTGGTAGGGCTTCCGTCTCCAGGTTGGTGTACTTTGTAAGTAACCTCGCTCATTTTTTGAACGACCTCGTATGGACCATGCCACTTGGCCAAAAACTTACTTTCCACCGTGGGAATTAGAATTAGGACTCGATCCCCGGGATTGAAAGACCTAATTTTTGCTGACCGATTATAGACTCTGCTTTGAGCTTCTTGGGCTCTCTGCAGATGATTCTTCACCAATGGCATAATTTTAGCCATCCTCTCTTGCATCTGGCAATATGCTCTATAACACTCTTGTATGGAGTTGTCTCGGTTTCCCAAACCTCCTTGGCTATGTCCAGCAACCCCGGATGCCGACCATACACCAACTCAAAGGGAGAAAATCCCGTAGAGGCCTGGGGAACCTCTCTGACCGAAAACAATAAGTAGGGTAACAGGTAGTCCCAGTCCCCTCCCATCTTTCTCTACTGCTTTCTTTAACATATGTTTTTAATGTTTTATTAAAACGTTCAACCAACCCATCCGTCGGGGGTGATACACAGATGTCCGAAATGTGCGAGATTTTAAGCAACTTACACAGTTCCTTCATCACTTTGGACATAAAAGGTGTGCCTTGGTCCGTGAGGATCTCTTTAGGAATTCCTGTCCTGGAAAACATATGAAAAAGTTCCCGTGCAATATTTTTAGATGCCATATTTCTTAAAGGGACCGCCTCGGGGTACCGGGTTGCATAATCAAGGACAACTAAGATGTATTGGTGTCCCCTGGCTGATTTTACAATAGGACCTACCAAGTCCATTGCTACCCTTTTCAAAGGGATTTCTATAACCGGCAACGGAATTAATGGACTCCGGAAGTGAGACAACCGGAGCATTTATCTGACACGAGGGCAGGTTTTACAATAATCCTCCACATCTCGATAAACCCCGGGCCAGTAAAACCTCTGAAGAATTCTTTCCTGGGTTTTGTCCATCCCCAGGTGCCCACCCAGCACGTGGTTATGGGACAAACCCTAACACCATACTTCTATATGACTTAGGTACCAGGAGCTGACTCACGGCCTCTCCCTTTACTTAGTGACCCTATACAGCAGGTCATTGTTCATGCAAAATGGGAAATTTTTCATCAGAGCCGGGCTCTTGTGGGATCTCATTCAGAACAGTTATATTCTCCCTGGCATGTTTAAGAGTGGGGTCTTGCAATTGCTCACTCCCAAAATTGCCACGGACACCGGTAGGTCAGGGACATTCTGTTCTAGAGAAACATCCTCCCCCTCCCCCAACATCACCTGAAATGGAAATTCATCATTTCAATATCATATCATGATACTATCAGCATCAGCATCATTATCAGGGTCATCATCATTATCATGATCATCATCATTATCATGGTCATCATCATTATCATGGTCATCACATAAGTTTAAAACGGCCCACTAGCCTTGTGTTCCGCCCCTCGGACTGCGCACCCTCAGATAGGAGCTTCATCACACTGTCCAGCAGAAACATTTTTTTTCCAAGACCCAAAACAGGGGAAAGTCACGACCCAATATGGCGGGATGCATCAAGTTCTTCACTACCCCCATTCATATGAGATCTCCCCGATTTTGTGACGAAGTCTGAGGAGGTTACTGGGTAGACTTTGACGTCTCCATGTATGCACACCACGCTTAGGTACCTATCTGTGACGAAGTTCCCATCAGCCAGACTAGCATGTATTAGAGTCACTCGGCTTCCTGAGTCGAGTAGGGCCTGTACTGGGCACCCATTTATCACGACCTGACACAGCTGTGGGCCAGTCTCCTCGACTAGGGTGGCCACCACACGGGCTCGGCGAGGAACGAGAGAGACTTCCAGCGTCACAGTCCATATGGTTCCCCCACTAGTGGACAATTGGCTGAAATATGACCTTGTTCACGGCATCTCCAACACTGTCTCAGGTCAGGGTGTTCAGACGGGAGACCTTCCTAGGTCTGGGTTCTCCTGGTAGGTAAGTATCACCCTTCCGCTCATACATGTCCCCTCGGGGCTGACCCGGACTATCAACAGCCCCCCTTGCCCCCACAGCTGGAACCCTCTTACCGGAAGATGACGGAGGCCGGGTATTCCGAACTGATGATCGCTCGGACGGCTGGTCACGTAGATATCTTTGGTGGCGAAATACCTTTCTATTAGGCTGACCAGTTGATCGGCATCTTTGGGGTCTCCCTGTCCGACCCAGAGCTGGACCTCAGGGGAAGGGCCCAGATGTACCGGTCCAGCACCACCTTTCAACCATTTGGGCAGGGGTGCTGACGTCAGGTTCCAACCACTTTTACAAAGAAATCAAGTCATACATTTGTGAGCGAGCAGGCTTGTCTCGCCTGTATCTCCAGTTATGGACTCTCCCTGGCACGGAACTGCCCTCGGCACACCCAGGCGGGCAAGAATCTCAGCTTTCAACTTAGATAGTTTTTGCTGTCCTGCTCGCTGAGGTCAAAATAGGCTTTTTGGGGTTCCCCAGTCAGATAGGGCGCGACCACCATAGCCCATTCAGATTGTGGCAGATTCTCCTTCTCTGCCAGTCTCTCAAATATAGCCAGATACCCTCCACATCGTCATGAGGCGTCATCTTCTGCAGAGTCTGTTTTTACCGCCTTCTTTACGCGGATAATGCCGGTAACCCGGCGTCTTCATTCGGGGACGAGGTGCTAGGAGTTTTTTTTAGTGCTGCAAACCTGCTCCAGTAACAACCGGTTGGTTTCCTGCTGTTGCTTGCTGGCTCTGGGGCCTCTAGGTGTTGTTGCTGCATGGCTCGCTGTTGCTGCTGCATGGCCTGCTGGGCCTCTAGGTGTTGTTGCTGCATGGCTGCTGTTGCTGCTGCATGCTCTGCTGTTGTTGCTGCATGGCCTGCTGATGTTGCTGCTGCATGGCCTGCTGGTTCGGGGCCAGCTGCTTAACGAGCTCCTCCATACTGCTGGACATCTTGGCTGGCTGACAGCCTTCACCCAAGACATATACACTCCACAGTCTTCTCCACAATAAGTTCAGTTTTGCGGTGCAGACACCTTTTTTTTTTTTTTTTCAAAGTCTTCAGCCACTGTGCTGCCCGCATTCTCCACCAATTGTAAGCTTTTCAGGGGATTTAGCTCTGGGATCGCCGTCTAGGGAGACGGAGTGGCAAAAAAGAACCATTCACAGACAGTGGTTCTGTAAAACTGGCCGCAACCAGTTTTATTAAAGTCCACAGCAAACAGAACATGAATTAAAACAAAATCATAAACATAAAGCCTAGCGCGTGTCCCGCCACTAATTTACACTTAGATAGATTACCCTTTCTATCCGGGTCCAGACTCTAATAGTCTGTGCCCAAAACAACACATATGTTCAGTAGTTACCAGCGTGCAGCTCACATGAGGCTCCAATGGCGTCTGAAGTCAGATCCAGACTGAGAGATAGAGCCCCCTCTGAACTTCTCAAGCAGGTACTTATGGCTGCCTAATTAAGCAGCTGTGTTCACTCCGGTTGTACTGAAAACCTGTCCCAGATAGGAATGGAATGAACACCGCACTGACAACCTATTTTATGCGCCCCACTAAGAAACCTGGGCGAGATATACACGCCGTCCAGCACACACCCCTTCACTGTCTCACAATATAAATAGATTGAGGGCTGAAATACTGCTGATGGATTACATTTAAGGAGACTCTTTTACCCCGCAGATCTTCTATCAAGGTCTCGCTCCCAGCCAACCTGTCTCCTACTTATTTTCTAATTCTTCTGGAAGGTTCTCCAAAGAGTCAATATTGACTTCTGGAATTGCTAGCTTCAGTAGGTGGCACTAGAGACCTTGTTTTCTTCCTGTGTGAAAAGCTTGTTTGATGATTTTAGCTAAATATTCACATTTTGCCCTATGCTTTAAGATCATTGGTCGTTGGCGTTACACGTAGCGTTTGTTCTTGTCTTAGTCGTTTCTGTGGCACAGTAATACCCCATCCCGTCACGTCGTTCAGTAACGCCCTGGTGGTCAAATTTGTCTCTAATAACGATACAAATATGAGGGGCTTCCATGCATCGTACTCAGCATCATGTCGGGTAAGACTCATAATATTCCTTTAATAGTCCAACAAGTCCCCATTTTCATCCATTCAGACAGTGAGTCTAATGATTACCTCCACCCGAAAATGTCAGTAGAGCATGACATCACTGAGCTGAGCAGAGGGACATCACTGAGCTGAGCAGAGGGACATCACTGAGCTGAGCAGAGGGACATCGCTGAGCTGAGCAGAGGGACATCACTTAGCAGAGGGACATCGCTGAGCTGAGCAGAGGGACATCACTTAGCAGAGGGACATCACTGAGCTGAGCAGAGGGACATCACTGAGCTGAGCAGAGGGACATCGCTGAGCTGAGCAAGGGACATCACTGAGCAGAGGGACATCACTGAGCTGAGCAGAGGGACATCGCTGAGCTGAGCAGAGGGACACACTGAGCAGAGGGACATCACTGAGCTGAGCAGAGGGACATCGCTGAGCTGAGCAGAGGGACATCACTGAGCTGAGCAGAGGGACATCACTGAGCTGAGAAGAGGGACATCGCTGAGCTGAGCAGAGGGACATCACTGAGCTGAGCAGAGGGACATCACTGAGCAGAGGGACATCACTGAACAGAGGGACATCACTGAGCTGTGCAGGGACATCACTGAGCGGAGGGACATCACTGAGCTTGCAGAGGGACATCGCTGAGCTGAGCAGAGGGACATCACTGAACTGAGCAAGGGACATCACTGAGCTGAGCAGGGACATCACTGAGCTGAGCAGAGGGACATCACTGAGCTGAGCAGAGGGACATTACAGAGTTGAGCAGGTGACAATCACTGAGCTGAGCAGGGTGACATCACTGAGCTGAGCAGAGGGAAATCACTGACTGAGCAGAGGGAAATCACTGAGCTGTGCAGAGGGACATCACTGAGCTGAGCAGAGGGACATCACTGAGCTGAGCAGGGTGACATCACTGAGCAGAGGGACATCACTGAGCTGAGCAGAGGACATCACTGAGCTGAGCAGAGGGACATCACTGAGCTGAGCAGAGTGACATCACTGAGCTGAGCAGAGGACATCACTGAGCTGAGCAAGGGACATCACTGAGCTGAGCAGGGTGACATCACTGAGCAGAGGGACATCACTGAGCTGAGCAGAGGGACATCACTGAGCTGAGCAGAGTGACATCACTGAGCTGAGCAGAGGGACATCACTGAGCTGAGCAGAGGGACATCACTGAGCTGAGCAAGGGACATCGCTGAGCAGAGTGACATCGCTGAGCTGAGCAGTGACATCGCTGAGCTGGCAGAGGGACATCACTGAGCTGAGCAGGGTGACATCGCTGAGCTGAGCAGAGGGACATCACTGAGCTGAGCAGAGTGACATCGCTGAGCTGAGCAGAGGGACATCACTGAGCTGAGCAGAGGGACATTACAGAGTTGAGCAGGGTGACATCGCTGAGCTGTGCAGAGTGACATCACTGAGCTGAGCAGAGGGACATCACTGAGCTGAGCGAGGGACATCACTGAGCAGAGGACATCACTGAGCTGAGCAGAGGGACATCACTGAGCTGAGCAGAGGGACATCACTGGACTGAGCAGAGGGACATCACTGAGCTGAGCAGAGGGACATCACTGAGCTGAGCAGAGGGACATCACTGAGCTGAGCAGAGTGACATCGCTGAGCTGAGCAGAGGGACATCACTGAGCTGAGCAGAGGACATTACAGAGTTGAGCAGGGTGACATCGCTGAGCTGTGCAAGTGACATCACTGAGCTGAGCAGAGTGACATCACTGAGCTGAGCAGAGGGACATCACTGAGCTGAGCAGAGGGACATCACTGAGCTGAGCAGAGGGACATCACTGAGCTGAGCAGAGGGACATCATGAGCTGAGCAGAGGACATCACTGAGCTGAGCAGAGGGACATCACTGAGCTGAGCAGAGGGACATCACTGAGCTGAGCAGAGGACATCACTGAGCTGAGCAGAGGGACATTACTGAGCTGAGCAGAGTGACATCGCTGAGTGAGCAGAGGGACATCACTGAGCTGAGCAGAGGGACATCACTGAGCTGTGCAGAGTGACATCACTGAGCTGTGCAGAGTGACATCACTGAGCTGAGCAGAGTGACATCACTGAGCTGAGCAGGGTGACATCGCTGAGCTGTGCAGAGTGACATCGCTGAGCTGTGCAGAGTGACATCACTGAGCTGAGCAGAGTGACATCACTGAGCTTGCAGAGTGACATCACTGAGCTGAGCAGAGTGACATCACTGAGCTGAGCAGGGTGACATCGCTGAGCTGTGCAGAGTGACATCACTGAGCTGAGCAGAGTGACATCACTGAGTGACTTCTGTGTATTATGTGACCCTCTTCTCTCTTTCAGCGTGTGGAGGGACCTTACATATGGGAATGGAGCATTTAACAGTCCCGGTATCCAGACAATTATCCCGCCAATACGGGGTGGTGTGGAAGATTCTCAGCTCTCCTGGCAATCGGCTCGTGCTCTCATTCATGTAAACGTCTTCTCACTTCATATTATTCCATTTTAACGGCCTTCCAGAAGGAAATGTGACATCTGGCAGGAAAGCTGTTATTATAAATTGGAATCTGGAGAGATAACAATCCTCCAGAGCGTAGCATTATTAACGCTGCTGTTATTGTCAAACATGTACCCGTATGGATACATAAGAGCTGCACGTTAGACGGGAAATCAGCGTTAATCATTTTCTGATGTGCTACAGATGCCTGTAAGAAAAGTTTATGAATGGGGTTGTGAAGCTCGGAGTCCCATAAAGGCTACGTATCCACGACCGCTTTCTCTGTAGCCGAGAAAAATGGTCCGAATCTAATCCGACTCCGACTACAGTTTGATCAGAGTGGCATTAGTATTTCTCGGAGGTGGAGTGGGAAAAAAAGTTTCTCCACCTTCTCCATTCTATCAGTCCGTGACAATCCATAGATTAGCATTGCCAATTTTGATCAGACGAAAGGATCAAAATCGGACATGTCCCATTTTTTTCTTGGACTGAGTCGTCTGATAAAAAAAAAAAATCGGAAACATTCCAATTTTGATCGCAGTGTCAGATCAAAATCAGCAATGAAAGTGTAAGGATCCATGAAAAAAATCGACATGCACCTCCCCGAAGAATGTAATGGGTGCGAGTGCTATCCACGAAAAGCACGGAGAGCGCTAGTCCAATATAACCGGACATTTCCACAATCCCTAGGATAAAGCAAAGATTGGGGAGATTATGAGCAGGGTTGGAGGAGCCTGACAGAGCAGGAGAGGATCCTCAGGTTGGCCTTGGCTCAGACACATTTCGGAGAACCATCACACTTGCCTCTAGGGTCTATTGGAACCTGTTACATTGAACATGGTGCCTGATGTGTCAGCAGTATGTCATAGAACAGATTGATAAATGGGTTTGCACAAAAATATTCAGCATTACATGTATTTTACGGTTGAAATTCCTGCCCATTCAGTGCTTAGGAGTCAAGGGGGCGGTCCTAATCAGTCTCTGATGGCCTACTCTGTATTGGGGTAGGTTCACATGAGTGATGTCTCCACATCCGAGAAAAACGGCCCGATTATTCTGATCGGAGTGTCATCAGTTATTCTTGGAGTTGGAGAGGAAAAAAAAACATTTCTCCACCTTCTCCATTCTGCAGTCAGTGAAAATCTGACCGTACTCAGATTTTATCCTAGTGCGGTCCGATATTTTTTTTCATGTACCCATAGGCTTCAAAACCGGACATGTACACAGCCCCGTAGAATATCACAGGTACAAGTGCTGTCTGTGAAAACCACGGCTAGCACTCATCCGAGAAAATCAGTCCTTCTCATGAGCCGTGAGAGTGCATACAAAGATAGATGCCAGTCACCAATTAGGCCACCTAGTGGACACCTAGTCATCAGGCTTGTTTCCCTAGTCATCAGGCTTGCTCTGTACATGAGGTAAGCAACATAGCTAATCAGTAGAACAAATGCTAAATTACTAAATGGAGGTATTTGCTAATATTATTTACCTACTGCTTATTGTGATAGGATATAGGAGATGGGAATACCCCATTAATGATGCCGTTAGTTTAGGACATTACTTTCCATAAATCCCGGTTCTTCTGAATTTCCTTTGTAAATCTTACAGGCACATAATAATTTAGGTTGAAAACCCATTTCTCCATGGCAGAACCTCTCGCTCACAAGAAGGACCTGTCACGTTCTGGGTATTGTTCGACCTCTCGGAAATCTCCCTACATTCCGCCCCCTCAGGTCATTCTCACTTCAACCAGTGACAGCTGCTCCAGTGATTAATGTGGACGTCAGAGAAGGAAATGACACCGGTGTATCTTTAGGACATTTCTGTGGAAACACATTGCCAATAAGTCACCTCAATCATGGGCCACATCCTTTGGTGAAGTTTCTGTCTGATGCTACTGTCGCGGCCCTGGGTTTCGAGCCACCTTCTCCCACTGTAAGTCTGCCAGTTCACCTCATTTCCATCTGTTCTCAAAATACACAATAAAATGTAAATCAAAAAATTTCGATAAGAGATAATAATAAATGTAAAAAAACTTACATGAAAAAAAAACGTTTAAAGGGGTTTTCCCCAGTTTCAAAATCCCTTATTTCCGATACTATAGTTTGTTTCAGAAAAGACTGCACTATACTCACCCTCCTGGTCCAACACTGAGTCTCCCTGCTGCTCCCATGTCCGTTGTCATTGTCATCATGTCAGCAGCATACAGCCAATCGGTGAGCTCAGAACGGGTGACTTCAGTAATTGGCTGCAGTGCTATCAACATGATGTCAGCGCTGCAGACAATAACAGGCATCGGGAGCGCACGAAGACTTAGCGCTGGACCCAGGAGGGTAAGAAAGGTTCAGTTTATTTTTTGAGCTCGGGAAGGAAGAGGGGTTTTCTGAAACTGGAAAACCTCTTTCTACTGCTGGAAAGGATAACCAAAACTCAACATGCGCACAAATCAGATCTATAGAACAAATCAATATGCTGTGTATCTGATACTGTAGCTCAGCTCCTTTAAATGAATAGATTTGGCTGAATACTATCAACACCAGTGGCTAGTGTGGCGCTGTTTTGGTAAAGAAAGTATAGTTGTTTCTGTGAAAATCTAATCAATTTGTATTCAATACCTGTAGTATTTGGAACAATATAGAAGGAAGCTCTGGACAAATGCTTTTCCGCTGTGGCCCCGCAGTACCCTCACCATTCGACTACACCTGGAATATCAATGTGGAATCGGGTCGCATCATTGAGATTACAATTTTGGAGATGGACATTGAAGACCACGCAAGGTGCAACTATGACAAACTAGGAGTAAGTTTTACTCCCATCATTTAGGGGATAAAACTCTTTTGATATCATTATGCTCATTTCTTTGGGGTATTCCTATTCTAAGGATTTATGTCACATCCACATAACCACCAAAAAGGTTGCAGACCTCACCTACTACAAGACCGGGGGTCTGCTGATCACTGTTCTTCAATTCTCACCATCCTTCTCCATACCTTTCCATGAAGAAAGGCTAGATGAAGTCTATGGAAGTGCCTGCAGACCCTTGTTCAGTAGAAGAGGGTCCCAGAGTTTGAACCTGAATCTAATAAATATTTTGCCATTTCCTTCAACATCTCACAAACACCAGGCTGATGCCGATTTAAAGGGTCATTCCCATATTCGCAATATATATATTTCAGCTGCAGATGGAAGGAAGAGAGCCACAGTATTCATTACTGATGGGTAGGCGGAGCCCCAGATCAGGATGTCACCTCAAATCAAAAGAGTGCTGACTGGCTGGCCCCTCCAGCTCGGGCTCCTCCTACCAGCTCCAGTCTAAGATTTGAGGTCCAGAGGATGGTCGCTGCTAATGCAGCTCCTCAGAAGATTTAATTATTTTACATTCGGACAAGAACTTGGATCACTAGTTGGTCTAGAGGTCTCAGGGTATCAGCGCTGCGTACCCCAACCTCTCCCTTGGCGGATCTGTATTTACTCAAAGTCCCTGCAGAATCCTTGCCGGCCCTGGGGATGAGGAGAGCTTCCCTGGCGGGACGCAAACCCACACGTGCGTCACTGCGCCCTCGCCTGGGGGAAGCATGGGCACAGCGCCAGAAACCCCCCGAGGGTCCTGTGGCGCCTTGGCTGGTGAGTACTCCACACAAAATTTTATTATTAATGTGTGAGAGCGTCTGATGGCAGCGCTATTACATGTATATCAGTATGCTTCAGCACTGCGGGACAGCGCTATTACATGTTTATCAGTGTATTCACCAGCCTCTCCCTTGGCGGATCTGTACTACATTATGGTCCCTGCAGAATCTTGCCCGGCCCTGGGGGATGAGGAGAGTTTCCCTGGCGGGGGCGCAAACCACACACTGGGTCACTGCGCTTCCCCCCTGGGGGAAGCATGGGCATAGCGCCAGAAACCCCTGGGGGTCCCTGTGGCGTTTCGGCTGGTGAGTACTCCACATTTTTGGTAAAATGTGTGTGAGTGGTTTAGCGACGCTGCGGCAGCCGCTGTAAAATATTGCCGATGACTATTTTTTCTATGTCCGCAGGAGGATGCCTGCAGGACGAGGGAAAGGAGGGGAGTACGCGCTCTTTTTATTTTTTGAATTTCGCGCCGCTTCTGACGCGCGCTTTACTGCAGCCTCCATTTCCGGCTCCTCTACATGGAGCACACGGAGGCAGAGCGCGGCGGCCATTGCTGACAAGCGAGCCGGCCGGGCAGAAGCTTAACCCCTTCACCTCCACAGCGTGGCTATTGCTGATAAAGCGCTGTAGTTTGAAAGCTCCCCGGATCGTTCTCCTCCCCTCCCGCTAGAATACGTGTCCAGCTTGGTGAGTCGCTTCTAGCCCGCCGGGCAGAAGCTTAACCCCTTCACCTCCACAGCGCGGGCGCCGTCTGGGGCACTTCTGAGTGACAGATTGCGCTGTCCTGCGGCTGTTCTCGCATAAGGGGCTCGCACACTCTTTTAATATTAATAAAGAGGCTGTGGGGAGTCTGCGACATTAATGCTGCCACTATACGTTTCCGCTGACGATCCTGATGGCGTCGCATAATATTGCGATCGTTTGTGTGTCATTTTTAATGTCGCTATTAGCTGCCAATCTGGGCGATCTCGTTGGCATCGCATAGGCGATTAGCGATCTCCTTGACAACTTTGGCGGTCATTGCGTTATAAAAAACAGCGCAATTTTTTTGCGATCTTGTGGAACGTTTTCTGTTTAGTGTGGCATGGCTGTCCTGCAGCTGCGACCTTATAAGAGGCGCCTGAGATTCGCACAACCCTTTTTCACTATCAAGGTTGTGGGGAGTCACTACTTTAACCCCTTCTTAGGAGGTTAACTCTTAATGGGAGACAGCTGGGGTAGCTCTTTCTTTTGAGCTTTAACCCTTCAGCGTTTGTTTTTTATTTAAGTACTGCTCTGGTTACTGACAGTTTATTCTGCCATATACTATGCAAGGGTATGTCAGAGACCCTCTCCCAGATCCGTTACGGATCAGCCTCGCGTATCTGACACGCAGACCTCGACCATACACGGTCAGAGGTTCCAATGGTGTCAAAATGAAGGCCTTCACTGTTTCTATTGATGACCTTTTAGGTTATGGAGTGTCAACTAGATCCTCTCAAGGGAGCGACACAAATCGGTGTTTTCCTTCTCGCTTAGCGAAGAAGTCCGATTCGGTTAAGGAGGATCGGCAGGGACACCCTGCCTCTCTCTCAGGGCCGTACTAAAATTTCTGGGAAGCCATGTGGACGTTACAGTTACCAGAGGAGGTAACTAGTCGTCCTGGTAAGTCGGCCCGGATGTTGCAAGGGTCGCATGGGTCGCGATGACCTTACAAACTGTATCCGTTTTTCTACGGAGTTATTTGTTAATTGGACCCCTTCTCCTGAATGAATGTTCCTTCATTCCAGCTTAGCAAATCTTCCTGATAAAAGGGAAGACGAGTCTGCAGGACACGCTGGACAGAAAAACGGAGATGGCAACAATTTCCATCTGCGAGGCCGTGGATAATAGATTCGGTATTAAGGATCTAGGTGTACTTGTTAAGTTCCCCTGAGCCGGTTGGACCGTCTAAGGAGGGCGTGGCAAGTTTCCCTCTATCAAGGTAGATGGGCTTTTCTAGTTGAAGGATAATGCGTCACTGCTATCCAGGCGCAATCCTCGGCAGTTACAGTCAGAAGAGCACTGTGACTTGGATGGAACGCAGTTTTCCAACAGGGTTTGCTATCTTTAGCTTAGAAAGTGGTCAGCTATTTGACTGACCTCACGGAGCTGATGCCAAGGCAAAGGCAAAAGAAGCAGCTTTACCGCAGCGCAGAGCTGTGACTTCTGCGTCTGGCAGGACTTGTGCCGATAGTTTATCGGCAGTCCTTTTCGGTTCAAGGGATGATCTGACCAACCCTCTGGGGTTTGTGTCGTCTCTCTCTTTTTAAAAAAAAAAAAAAAAAAAAGGGGAAATTCTCAGAAATTCCGCATACCCTGGAAACAGAACTTCTGTTAAGGCAGAAGCTGGCAAAAAAAAAAAAAAAAAAAATTCGCTAAGGCGGACTGACTTCTGACATTCCGTCAGAGCCGAGCATGAAGTCGCTTCGCTCAGTTATGGCAGCCCTGTCGCAGAACGATCAATCGACATTCGCGACGCTTTTTGGCATGTTCCCATCGGAAGACCTCACCCAGGTTGTGGCTCGACCATTCGGTTTGGCTTTAACGCCCAGAATTTTTACAACGATTCTGACGCCAGAATCTCATGGCAATCCTTCAAAGACGGGGATTTACGATTCGTCCCTATTTGGACGGCCTTTTCGGTTGTGGCTTCAAAGGAGAAGTCGTCTCTGGAATCGTCGCAGGCAATCCTGTTTTTGAGGATGCATTTCGACATGGTACGGGCGGTGTTGTCCCTACCTCCAGACAAGCAGGCATGTCTGCTCCAGCATGTACAGACTATGAAATCTGCGACAGCAGTGTCCCTTCGGAAGGTATGCGCCTTCTGGTCTGACGGTGGCGTCCATGAGGTTTTTTCCGTTTGTCCAATTTCATTCCAGAGCTCTCCATAGGCTCATTCTGAGTCGTTGGGATCAATCGCAAGGTTCGCTGGATTGCAGCGTCATCATCTCTCACAGGGTGCGAGAATCCCTAGGATGGTGTTTATGTCCAGGAGCGTTATCCCTGGAAAGCTTTTCCTCCCTCCGAAGTGTCGGTCATAACCACCGATGCCAGCCTGACGGCTGGGGGGGGTGTTTGGAACAATCTCTGGATTCAGGAGTATGGTCATCGGAAGAGTCTGTTCTTCCGATCAACATCCTGGAATTGAGGGCGATTTCCTTTGCCTCCAACATTGGACGGTCCCTTTGAGCGGTCTGCCAGTCCGAGTGCAGACAGACAATGCGACGGCTGTCGCGTATATCAATCACCAAGGTGGGACAAGGAGTTCCAGACTCATGGTAGAGGTGTCCCGAATTCTGATTTGGGCAGAGGCCAGTGTGCCAGCCATTTCGGCGATTCACATTCCAGGGGTTCAGAATATTACAGCGGACTTTCTCAGTCGCAGAAGGATGGATCCCGGGAATGGAGCCTCCACCCGGAAGTTTTTGCACTACTGTGCTCTCGCTGGGAACCCCCCAAGTGGATTTGATGGCATCCAGGTCCAATGCCCAAGTTACCGACGTTCATGTCCAGGTACAAGGACCCGAAGGCTGTGGCGGTGGATGCTCTAGTGGCTCAGTGGGATCAGCTCGAGCTGATCTATGTATTCCCGCCGATATCCCTACTTCCTCTAGTACTGCGTCGGATCAGACTAGAGAGAATTCCAGCTATTTTGATAGCTCCAGACTGGCAAAGAAGGGTGTGGTTCTCGACAATAATGTCGCTGTTGGCGGCAACTCCTTTTCCACTCCCTCTTCAACCGACTTGTTGACTCAGGGGCCCGTTTGTCATCCGGACTTGATGTCCCTGCGTTTGACGGCGTGGCTCTTGAGACCGAAATCTTGACCCGTAGAGGTTTCTCAGCCGAGGTCATTGCTACCCTTCGTGCTGCAAGAAGTCCGGCTACTACTAGGATTTTCCACAAAATTTGGGAAACCTTCTTTTAGTGGTGTTTGGGGTCCTCTCGGAACCCGAGAAAATTTTCCTTTCCCAACATGTTGGCTTTTCTGCAGCATGGCTAGACAAGGGTTTGGCAGTCAGCACCCTGAAAGGTCAGATTTCTGCTCTGTCCTTATTGTTCCGGAGAACCATTGCTTCAAATAGAGACGTGCTCCCCTTTTTCCGAGGTATATCTCGTAAGTTTCCGCCGCGGAAGGCGCCCGTGTCTCCTTGGGCTCAACCTTGTTTTGGAGGGTCTTCAGCATAAACCTTTTGAGCCTATGGTTTCTGCTAGCCTTTCTTTACTTTCTTGGAAGGTGGCTTTCCTTGTTGCAGTCACTTCCTTGAGGAAGTTTCTGAGTTGGCAGCTCTTTCTTGTTCGCCTCCTTTTCTGGAGTTTTTTCCGGATCGTGTAGTGCTTCGCACTCGGGGATTTTTTGCCTAAAGTGGTATCACAATTTCATGTTAACTAGGATATTGTGTTGCCTTCACTCTGTCTGGATCCGAAGAATGCGAAAGAGCGAGATTTACACACATTGGATTTAGTGCGGGCCTTGAAGTTTTATCTATCTATTACTCAAGGTTTTCGTAAGACGGACTTCCTGTTTGTGGTTTCAGCAGGTCGTCGGCGTGGTCAACGAGCTTCCAAGGATTCTATAGCTCGTTGGATCCGGTCAGCTATTTTGGAAGCTTACCGCCTTCGGGGTGAACCTTGCCCGATTAAGATTCGAGCCCATTCCACGTGAGCTGTGGCTTCATCGTGGGCTTTTCATCAAGGTGCCTCAGCAGTGCAGCTCTGCCGGGCGGCAACTTGGCGCTCTGTCCACACGTTTACAAAGTTTTATAAAGTGGACGTCAGTGCTTCCGCTGATGCAGCCCTCGGACGTAGGGTCCTGCAGGCAGCTGTAGTTTAAAGTTCTGGATGAACTTGTGTTTAGCGCTGGTTGCGCTTTGTTGTTAAGGTTGTTGGGTTTCTGCCTTTTGTTGGTTTTTTCCCACCCTTATTTTTGAACTGCTTTGGGACGTCCCATCAGTAATGAATACTGTGGCTCTCTTCCTTCCATCTGCAGCTGAAACACGATTTTGGTAAAAACTTACCTGTAAAATCCTTTTCAGCGAAGGAAGGAAGAGAGACACAGCACCCTCCCAAGGCAGAAGTGTGTTGATGTTTTCAGATGCAGCGCGACCCTTATCTGATAGCGATTATCTGGGCTGAGGTCAGCGCGCTAAGGCTCTGTTCCAGCATCGCCAGCTCATCGCAGTAGTCAGGTTCCGTGAGTATACCTGGAACTCTGTGGTTTTTGGCTTTCTTTGCATGCATAACCTGTATCCTTGTGTTTTTTCTCTGAAGTTCCTTCAGAAGGGGTTATGTTGCTCCGCTGGTGATCTTGGCTCTTTTCCTAAAAGCTTTGGTACGACTGGAGCTGAGTAGGAGGAGCCCGAGCTGGAGGGCCAGCCAGTCAGCACTCTTTTGATCTGAGGTGACATCCTGATCTGGGGCTCCGCCTACCCATCAGTAATGAATACTGTGTCTCTCTTCCTTCCTTCGCTGAAAAGGATTTTACAGGTAAGTTTTTACCAAAATCCGTGTTTTATTCACAAAGCTTGACTATTGTTAATCTACAGTAACAGCCTAACAAAAAAAATTTCTTTCATATACCTTTTAATCTTTTTTCATGTCCTGTCAATCTGTGCATCCAGCTTCACAGAGCTGAATGGGCGGTCATATTCTTGGCTGCTCTAACTACATTTCCCAGCAGCACACTGCTTCTCCTCAGTGCTGCAGACCTCTCTCTCTGCTCTCCTGTGGGCTTTCTCATCAAGACAGATAGGTAGTTCACAAAATGTAGAGACATAGGTGAGAGACAGAAAGAAAGGGGGAAAGAAGGAAATGTGAGAGAGAGGTACAGAGAAGAGAGATGGGGAAAAACAGAACGAAAGAAAGAAAGAAAGAAAGAAAGAAAGAAAGAAAGAAAGAAAGAAAGAAAGAAAGAAAGAAGGAAGGTGAGAAAGAGTTACAGAGAAGAGAGGGGAAAGAACAGAACGAAAAAGAAGAAAGAAGGTGAGAGCGGTACAGAGAAGAGAGGGAAGTCAAACAAAGAAAGCAGGTGAGAGAGAGGGGTACACAGAGGAAAAGGGGGAAGGAAAAAAAGAAAGCAAAAGAAAGCAGGGTGAGAGAGGTACACAAAGGAGAGGGGGAAACAAAGGAAGAGAAAGACAGAAAGAAAGGTGAGTGAGATGTACAGAGCAGAGACGGAGGGGGAAAGAAAAAGGGAGAAAGAAAAAGGTGAGAGGAGGAAAGAAAGAAAGGATGAGAGAGAGAGGTACAGAGAGAAGAGGGGGAAGAACAGAAAGAAAGATAGAAAGAGAGAGTAAGAAAGGTGATGAGAGGTACAGAGAGGAAGAAGAATAAGCAGGGTGAGAGAGGTAAGTACAGAGAGGAGAAAAAAGAAAGAAAAAGAAAGAAAGAAAAATTGAGCAATAGGTACAGAAAAAGAGAGGGGGAAAGAACAGAAAGAAAGAAAGGTGAGTGAGTGAGAGGTACAGAGAGGACAAGGGTCAAGAAAAAGAAAGCAGGGTGAGAGGTACAGGGTGAGAGGTACAGAGAGGAGAGAGGGAAAAGAACAAAATAGAGACATACTAATAATTTAGAACTGTTTTTCCGTGGTCTTTTTACTAAGATAGACATTTAAGAAGAACTATCAGGCCCATGTAAAGTTTGCCCCATCCTGGATGTGGGCTTTAGAATGCTGCCGCTGCTTTTAGCTAGTGCAGCAGCTGTTTTGTACACTATAATTATGTGTTTTCTTATTTTTGTGTGATGCCGTTTTGGATTGTACTTTTTTTTGCAGATATTTGATGGACCTACCATACACTTTCACGTGATTGGCACGTATTGTGGAGTGACCCCTCCACCTTCACTCTTCTCCTCTGGTAGCACAGTAACAATACAATTCCTGAGTGACAATAGTATCAGCAATAGGGGTTTCTCCTGGAATGGAGAGCAGTCAATGTGTCCCCAGGGCCAGTACCCACCATAGCTCCAGGTATGAATCTTAGCTACCTGTAAAAAATTAGGAAAATATAGATTTTTCAAGTATTTTTTTTAATAGTTTTAACAAAGCTATTGGTTTAAAAATTTGAGATTGGGGTGCTTTGTCATTTTTCATCTCTAGAAGGTCTCCTGATAGGGCTGATCTGCTACGGCTGTTTATTCATTGTATCACAGGTGCATGTGGTGGAGCTTTACGGACCGGAGAAACACCATTATTCCTTTTCTCTCCTGGGTGGCCCAATATGTACGCGCCAGGGATTGTCTGTACCTGGGTGATCAGGTCTCCTCAATCCACGGTGGAGCTGAATCTCCTGTCAGTGGATATTGAAGCACACCCCACTTGTAGTAATGACAAGCTAGTCATCAGAGACGGTGAGAGATTATTCTATAAAGAATATAATAAAGTGTCTACTATTTATTATCATATTTTTGGTTGTGATTTTGTGCTTCACTTTTCTGATGCAGAGATTCAATTTCCGAGACACCACTAGAAGGAGCACAGTCTGCATTAGGCTCCAGTGCTCCCTCTAGTGGTGACTGTGGGCATCCAGAATGTTATCTATTAAATCTATGTCTATCCGTTATCATTATCGTTGTTGGTAATATAATTTTCTAATATTGTTAATATATTGTATTATTTGTTTGGCATCAAGGAGACAACAACATTGCCCCCATACTTGCCACTATCTGCGGTCGAGAGATTTCTGGACCAATTCGATCATCTGGTGATGCTATGTTCTTGTACTTTGCCTCTGATGCAAGTGTTTCTGGAAGAGGGTTCAATGCGTCTTATCACAAAAGTAAGGCTTCTTTAATCTTATTCTGTACATTTAAGGTTGGTGACTGACTCCGTCCACCCCTTGGTACTGATTGGTAAGAACCTGTTCAGCACTCCCCGCCCCTGAGGAACTGTATTCATAGCAAACAAGGGGTGAGGAGTTGGCAACGTGTTATAGTAGGAGGACACAAACCTCATTCTCCATTGGCTTCATAACAGGAGTTTCTAATTAGATTTTTGCTATGGGGCCCTCTCTCTTTTATGTACACGTTATACAAAAAAAGGTCTAAAATGACGAAGTTTAAAAATCCTCCCCTGCTGTACACCCATGAAGAATTTTTATTTTTTTTATGTATTTTTTCCTTTTATTCAGGTTGTGGTGGATATTTACATGCAAATAGGGGACTGATCACATCACAGAATTACCCTGAAAACTACATCCCCAATCAGAACTGCACGTGGCACGTCCTGGTCACCACTGGATTCACAGTTGCCGTCCATTTTGAACAAACATTCGAAGTACTGAACAACGATGGCTCCTGCGGAGGTGGAGACTACTTGGAGGTACCTTAAAAGGGAGACAGATTTATCCTTGTGGCTGTTGTTGGATAAATCTTTCACATCTTTCGACTTTCTAGTGTAAGTTTACACATCCTACTAGTTAGTTTACTGCGTGACAAAATTTAGGAACATGGCGTTGCACGTAAGGCCACACCCATTTTACAACAAGCCACACCCATTTTTTGCAAAGCCACACCTCCTTGCGCAGAAAATGAAAAATAGAAATGTTATAAATGTGGTGCAAGATAGTTTTTGCTACAAATTTGCAAATAAAACACACTCAGTCGCTGTCAGCACCCACCGACACCGTAAAATGATGCCGTCACCGTTCACCCGTCTCAGGATCGCTTCCGTATTCAAAGTAGGAGGAAAATATTGTAATGAATCAGAACACAACAATGAATATAACCCTAATGGTGTACTTTACCAGATGAAAAATGGACCCGATGAGTCAGCCCCTCCACTTGGAAATGGAAAATTTTGTGGCAGGAACGCGCCGTCCACCATGCACACCTCCGACAATGAACTCTTTGTCCGATTCATCACAGACGCCAGTAATGAAGGGAAAGGGTTTAAATTCAGATATGAGGCAAAAAGTCTAGGTATGTGATCCTGTTATGCAGATGGTCTCCAGACTCTGACAAGTAAATACGACTTTCTCTGGTCATTCTCCTGTGTATAGATCTTGCTGGTTATACACTTGTTACGGCGCCCCCTGCTGCTTTTGTGACTCCTTCTCAGAACGTCCATCTAATGTGTCCAGTGCGGGTGAGGAGAAGATACCGTAATGCTGGTAGATAGATTCCTAGTGACTGCTCTTCACAGTAACAGGAATCAGTCTGCCGCCTGCGGGAAGGTGATGCAAGTGAGCTACTGAGCATGTGCGACCGCCGACACCGGACACATTGGGATGACTGGGAATTAAGAGAACGCTAGAGGAAGCCCTGACAAGTGTGGAATCACAGTATCAATTCAACACCATTTTTCATGATTTTACTGTTATGTTTTATGATTTATGTTGGCGCTATGTAAAATAAAATTATTATTATTACCTGATACTAATTAGAGGGGTACTCCAATAACACATTCATTGTATAATGGAAAGTTAATATAGTTTTTAAAAAAAAAAAACTTTGTCAATTTTTAACAACTGTCCAAATCACTGCTTATGGTCATTAAACCGGTTACCATTTGTTTGTTTTTTTACTTAAAGGAGTTATCCAGGACTATTTAATTTTTTACTATGCTCATAAAACTAATAGGCAGGTAGTTACTAACTACCTGGCTATTGTGCCCACTGCTGACGCTGGCACTGAGCGGTCACTGACCGGTGCTGCCGCCGATTCTGCTGAAGTCACTTCGACAGAGCAGCGGCTTTGCTTCTGCTCTGCTTTATTGACAAATCGTGACTGCCGACGTCATGCTGATCGACAGCCGAAACCCTGCGGCGGGGAATCGGCTGTCAATCAGCATGACATCAGAAGTCACACCCCGCCAACAGAGCAGAGAGGAAGAAGAGTTGCTCTGTCGGCGATGTGACGTCAGCGGAAATGCCGGCAGCACTGGTTAGTGATCACTCTCTGCCGGAAGAGATCGGCGCCGGCATAATTGGTTTTTAGAAGAAGATGCCACAATCTGACTATAGGGGTCAGTGGATGAAGAGGATAGGGACATTATATACTATATACCATATATGCCATGATAACATTTTGTTTATGATTGTGCTTATTTCCAGCGTGTGGCGGAACCATTTATGTCACAGACTCCAATCCCAACGGTTTTGTTACATCACCAAATTATCCTAATCCTTATCCTCAAAATACAGACTGCGTGTGGACCATCATAGTACCGAATGGTGAAGCCGTGGAGATCCACTTCCAAGAGGAATTTTACATTGAAACTTCTGACAAGTATTTTTACTTTCCTAATACTTTCTATACATTTATAGATATGAACACCTTCATGTAATTTCATTTTTTTTATCCACCATTCGGTTCCAGAGATATGAGCCTTTTGATTTAGTGCTAATTTCTATGTTTTTTTACAAGAGGGTGTGGATCCTCTGGGGCGTATCTTTTGACCGCTCTGGAGTATTATCCTGTGAGCCCTGCCCCCTGGATGAATAGCATGAAATTTACACCAAATAAAAAGGCCCATATCTTCGGAACAGTATGGTGGATTTAAAAAGTAAATAAATAACTGAGTAACGAGAGAAGCAGCAGGAATAAACTAAGAGCAAAAACTGCACACTACCAGGGAAAAAAAAAGAGCCAAATGGTGCAAACTTTTTAAATAAAACACGATTTTTGTTCTGTGAATTTCTGCACCACGTACGCAGCAAAAAAAAAAAAAAAAGCCAAGTGTGAACATACCCTAGTGGTGTACTGCTGCCATAGTTTCCTGACTGGGAGCATCTGATTGCTGGAATCCCCTGAAAGCCTCCTTCTCAGAATCGGCTTGAGTCCAAGCAATCAAGAAGTTATCACCTATCCTATAAGAAGGATAACTTGCTTTAACCCATTGAAAGAGGTTGTCCGGCCTCAGGATACATGCAAGTCTGCAGTCGCTCTAGGAGAATTCTGACAGTGCACAGAGTGTCACAAAGAGTGACTGCAGACTTGTAGACAGTCTAAGGCCGGACAACCCCTGATGAAGCTTAGCTCTCACATTACTATGAAGTCATGGAGATTCCCATTTTTACTACATTTTTACATAATGTTTTGGCTTCTAATACAAAACACATTTTCTTAGTTGCAGCAGCAGTTCCCTGGAATTAAGAGATGGTGCGGATTCTGCCAGTAGGGTCCTTGCAAAACTGTGTGGGAACACATTACCCGTCACCTATAAATCCTTGGGCACGACTATGTACGTGAGGTTTAGAACAGATGGCAGCACACCCCGTGCCGGATTCAATGCCCAGTACTCCATAGGTAAGCAGCAGGACCACCATAATCTACCATCTACTGCACAGGGGAGAGGCTCCTGCTGCAGACAGTTGTCTTACAGCCAGACACAGGACAGTGAGGATGAGATGGAGGAGGACATGACTGATCTTCTGGGATACACAGAAATGAGGTCTAATTGTAATATGACATAGTTTGAGCCATTTTATTAGGTCACTAGATACTTTATTCTCTTAAATTTGATTTTCTTTGATAACATTTGCATTTTACGTGTTTGCAGCTACTTGTGGAGGAGCACACTATGGGCAGAGCGGCAGCATCCAGAGTCCTGGTTACCCGACTCAGAATTACCCCGACGCCTCCTCGTGTGAATGGTTTCTCCACGGTCCTACAGGGCATTACCTGATCATCAGATTTCAGTCTCTGGATCTTCAGAATTCATCAAATTGCTTAAGTGACTTTGTAGAAATCCGTGAATATGACGCATCTGGTTAGTTCACGCGTATGTCACATCCTATAGTAGGGCTGGACTACCTAGGTACGGCGAGGCCCAGAAGTCTGGAGGGACTAGGCATCTGTCCCCTAATGAACTGCTAGATCTTATAAGTGCAAGGTTCGGCAACCTGCAGCACTCCAGCTGTGGTAGAACTACAACTCTCAGCATGCTCCGACAAGCTACCCGACTGTCCGCAGCTGTCATGGCATGCTGGGACCTGCAGTTTTGCAACAGTTGAAGCGACGCAGATTGCTGGCCCTTGGTCTAGTGTACATGCAAAATAAAAACGTATGCAAGTTTTGCTTTACTTTCATGTCCTGGTAGTTTGCTACAGTGTTTCAGTGCAAGTAAAATGTGTCAGCCTCGTCGAAAACACATTTGTAGACATTTCCATGCATGTTACATCATCGTTGTGTCTAGTGCAGACATTGATGAGGACTCCATGCAAATAGAATATTCCTTTTTAGGTGCAATGTTAGCCCCTTATTGGCTCATGTACATAATTCGTTCCACTACAAAAACTGCATAAAAAGATATCCTTTTTTTTTCTTTACTCATATAGGTAAACTATTAGGAACGTTTTGCAGTAACACAATACCAGGAGAGGTGAGGACTTCCGACAGCTTCGCCTACGTGAAATTTGTCAGTGATGGATCTGTGAATGCCGAGGGATTCCGCCTCCACTATGAAGCCAGTGTAGAAGGTGAGACACTCAGGGCAGCGTAGCTCTGTAATCTCGGGTAATCCCTGGCGGGATGCTTCATCTGTCACTCAAAAACAGGGGGTAGGGGTTGTGAAGAGTTGTGAGCCGCACTTGGTTAGGGAATGTCCAGCGGGGGCTTGTGGGAGAGTCAATCCCCAGATTATAATTTCACTTTACATTCATGCTACATTCATGATACTAAAACCCTACACAAAAGGTGAAATTCTACATCTCTACAGTTCTTCTATCTAGAGCTGTCGGCTGTTACGTAGCGTCAACCCTACCGTCAGAGTCCATTACATGTCATCAGAAAATATCCTATTGTTTAAATCAAGTTTTATGTTATTTTTTTTTTACTTTTTGATATTTTTTTCAAGTTTATATCTAAATAAAAAAATGGAAATCTTGCCCATTTTCACGCTGTACACTAGGTCAATTACTAAACTCACACGTCCTGTACTTTACAGATGAATTTCAAGCAGTCTCATTATCACCACAGACAGGATTACAATTATCAAAAACACCTCTATATACAGTCAGGGCCAGAAATATTTGGACAGTGACACAAGTGTTGTTATTTTAGCTGTTTACAATAACATGTTCAGAAATACAATGATATATATAATATGGGCTGAAAGTGCACACTCCCAGCTGTAATATGAGAGTTTCCACATCCAAATCGGAGAAAGGGTTTAGGAATCATAGCTCTGTAATGCATAGCCTCCTCTTTTTTCAAGGGACCAAAAGTAATTGGACAATGGACTCTAAGGGCTGCAATTAACTCTGAAGGCATCTCCCTCGTTAACCTGTAATCAATGAAGTAGTGAAAAGGTCTGTGGTGGATTCGAGGTGTGTGGTTTTGCATTTGGAAGCTGTTGCTGTGACCAGACAACATGCGGTCAAAGGAACTCTCAATTGAGGTGAAGCAGAACATCCTGAGACAGAAAAAAAGAACAAATCCATCAGAGAGATAGCAGACATGCTTGGAGTCGCAAAATCAACAGTCGGGTACATTCTGAGAAAAAAGGAATTGACTGGTGAGCTTGGGAACTCAAAAAGGCCTGGGCGTCCACGGATGACAACAGTGGTGGATGATCGCCGCATACTTTCTTTGGTGAAGAAGAACCCGTTCACAACATCAACTGAAGTCCAGAACACTCTCAGTGAAGTAGGTGTATCTGTCTCTAAGTCAACAGTAAAGAGAAGACTCCATGAAAGTAAATACAAAGGGTTCACATCTAGATGCAAACCATTCATCAATTCCAAAAATAGACAGGCCAGAGTTAAATTTGCTGAAAAACACCTCCAGAAGCCAGCTCAGTTCTGGAAAAGTATTCTATGGACAGATGAGACAAAGATCAACCTGTACCAGAATGATGGGAAGCCAAAAGTTTGGAGAAGAAAGGGAACGGCACATGATCCAAGGCACACCACATCCTCTGTAAAACATGGTGGAGGCAACGTGATGGCATGGCCATGCATGGCTTTCAATGGCACTGGGTCACTTGTGTTTATTGATGACATAACAGCAGACAAGAGTAGCCGGATGAATTCTGAAGTGTACCGGGATATACTTTCAGCCCAGATTCAGCCAAATGCTGCAAACTTGATTGGACGGCGCTTCATAGTACAGATGATAATGACCCCAAGCATACAGCCAAAGCTACACAGGAGTTCATGAGTGCAAAAAAGTGGAACATTCTTCAATGGCCAAGTCAATCACCAGATCTTAACCCAATTGAGCATGCATTTCACTTGCTCAAATCCAGACTTAATAGGGAAAGACCCACAAACAAGCAAGACCTGAAGGCTGCAGCTGTAAAGGCCTGGCAAAGCATTAAGAAGGAGGAAACCCAGCGTTTGGTGATGTCCATGGGTTCCAGACTTAAGGCAGTGATTGCCTCCAAAGGATTCGCCACAAAATATTGAAAATAAAAATATTTTGTTTGGGTTATGTTTATTTGTCCAATTACTTTTGTCCTCCTAAAATGTGGAGTGTTTGTAAAGAAATGTGTACAATTCCTACATTTTCTAACACATATTTTTGTTCAACCCTTCAAATTAAACGTTACAATCTGCACTTGAATTCTGTTGTAGAGGATTCATTTCAAATCCAATGTGGTGGCATGCAGAGCCCAACTCGCGAAAATTGTGTCACTGTCCAAATATTTCTGGCCCTGACTGTATAGTAGATAACACCATTCACAGTAGGTGAAGTCACAGCTCACCTCCTCCTCCTGTACAATGACTGACAGCACCTCTATATACAGTACATAACACATAATTTACCATTTACAATAGGTGATGTCACAGCTCACCTCCTCAACCTCATGTACAATAACTGATAACACCTTTATACACAGTAGATAACACAGGAGCCACCATTCTCAATAGGTGATGTCACAGCTCACCTCCTCCTATATACAATGATTTATAACACCTCTATATACAGTATAAAACGCATGATCCACCATTCATAATAGGTGATGTCACAGCTCACCTCCTCTTGTATAATGACTGATAACACCTCTACATACATTAGATAATATAGGATCC
Source organism: Oophaga sylvatica (assembly GCA_033576555.1). Classification (NCBI taxonomy): domain Eukaryota; kingdom Metazoa; phylum Chordata; class Amphibia; order Anura; family Dendrobatidae; genus Oophaga; species Oophaga sylvatica. The sequence continues at coordinate 18,737,624 of JARQOD010000006.1, read as the reverse complement.
ACCATTCACAATAGGTGATGTCACAGCTCACCTCCTCCTCCTGTACAATGACTGATAACACCTCTATATACAGTAGATAACACAGGATCCACCATTCACAATAGGTGATGTCAGAGCTCACCTCCTCCTCCTGTACAATGACTGATAACACCTCTATATACAGTAGATAACACAGGATCCACCATTCACAATAGATGATGTCACAGCTCACCTCCTCCTCCTGTACAATGACTGATAACACCTCTATATACAGCAGATAAGATAGGATTCATCATTCCCAACAGATTATGTCACAGATT
>JARQOD010000006.1:18502031-18737225 GCA_033576555.1 Oophaga sylvatica | reverse complement strand
GGCACAAGCCGAGCAGTAAGGATCAAGCCGCACAATATGGCACAAGCCGAGCAGTAAGGCTCAAGCCGTACAGTACGGCACAAGCCGAGCGGTACAGCACAAGCCACGCACTACAACACAAGCCAAGTGGTATGGCACAGGCCACGCAGTATGGCTCCAGCTGCACAGTACGGCATAAGCCTAGCAGTACGGCACAAGCTGAGCAGTATGACACAAGCCAAGCAGTACGACTCAAGCTGCGCAGTACGGCACAAGCCAGAAAGTATAACACAAGCTGCGCAGTACGGCACAAGCCAGAAAGTATAACACAAGCTGCGCAGTACGGCAGTAGCCGAGCAGTATGGCACAAAGCTGCACAGTATGGTTCAAGTTGCGCAGTACCGCACAAGCAGAGCAGTATGGCACAAGCGGAGCAGTACAACACTAGCCACGCAGTACAGCACAAGCAGAGCAGTATGGCACAAAGCCATGCAGTATGGCTCAAGCCGTGCAGTACGGCACAAGCACAGGACAGATAGTGGTGAGGCATGTGGCATAGGGCTCCCTTATCTAACACATCATCAGACTGTTTTGATGTTGATACAATTTAAAGTAGCGCATGTCTGGATCACCGCCGCTACTTCTATGCCCTTTAGGTTCGCCCCCTACGTCACCATTGATTCTTGCTCCCACGTGCTGTAAGTTACAGTAATGCTGCCGTTACTCTGTCTTCCAATCCGATCACAGGTGTATAATGGTTATCGGCATCAGTCGCCTCTTTTGGAAAAACTTTGTGGTAACATCACTCCAGACACAGTAATCAGATCTTCAGGCAACACCATGAAAGTGTCATTTGTCACAGATGGGTCCGTGTCCAGTGGAGGATTTCAGGCTACATTCACTTCATTGGAAGATGCTGGTAAATAAGTAATAAGGGCTCATGCTCATCGCCGTATTTTCGGTCCGAGTGCAATCCGACAAAACATCGGACCAATGTTAATCTATGGGACTGTGCACATGTCTGATCTCTTGCTTGGACAGAGTTGTTCTGATGAAAAAAATCGCAGCATGCCCGAGATGGATCCAATAATTGGATCACACTCGTCCACGCAAGTCAGTGAGACCGTGGAAACATCGGGCTGCACTCGAATGACAACTGAGTGCAGTTCGATTTTCACGCGCTGACAGCATGGAGACATTCTTCTCTTCATCTGAGAAAATCGGATCATACTATGGTCAGAGTGTGACCAGCATAATCGTCCCGATTCTCCTGGATGAGAAAAAATACAGTCTTGTGACCTGGGCCGACTTATAAATGGTGTTACAGGTGGAGTGTTGTGCAGATGCACCAAATCTATCACAGTGGATGATAAATGTCGCTCATCTGTAGACACGTTGTCGATCTGCAGACCACGTCATGGTTGGCTTATTTTAAAACAAGGTTTTTTGCACAAAAATATTTGGGCGCGATGTGGAGCACTGAAGACACACCCCTTTGTATAATAAGTCTCAAAAGAATATAAAACACAATCTGGCATGAGAGATTTATGAGCGGTGCGAGAGGTTTTGTATAGTTGCGGTCCGTACTCGGACCATGATATACGGAGGTCGAAGCTGATGGACAACTTCCGTTAAGTTGTCATATTTTGACCGTTGCTTCACGCTTTAGTACAAGCTGATGCAGCGCGGTTATATATCCGCCCCACTAAAACCGTGCACGTAACACCAGTCACATTTACCTTGCAGTTTGCGGTGGGTCACTCATGGAAGCTGCTGGGGGAAACTTCACGTCTCCGGGATATGATCAGGTGACGAATTACGCAAAGAACCTGAACTGTGAATGGACAATTAACAATCCAAACGCCTATAACTCAACGACATACATCGAGCTCAGGACGCTGCAGCTGGAGCCGCACCAGGACTGCCAGAACGACTTTCTAGAAATCCGCTCGGATCACGCAGAAGGCGAGGTCATCGGCCGAGTGTGCGGACGGACAAAGCCGTCTGTTCCTCTCGCTCTTGCTGCTGCCAGAATCTGGGTGCGTTTTGTAAGCAACGCCGACGTGGAAGACCGCGGATTTGCTGCTGATTATTTATTCACAGGTAAAGGTTACAGTCGGTCATATCTGTTATATTTGTATTGTTGTCGAGCATGGCTAATGACACCTTAGCTGATGGCCGCAGAAGCCAATCCAGTGATCTGGACTTTTTCAAACAGGTTCCATGTGACAACCGTATATAGGGTCGGATTCCATCAGGCAAATCCTGATGAGATCCCTAGATCCCATTTTAAAACTAAAGATCTATCAATCGCGAATTGACAACTTCCGCTCTACATTACTGTCAACACCTCTAATGGTTAAATATTTCAAAGTGCTGGTAAAATCAAGCAACCTGCTAATTTACTTGTTAATAAAAGTCCTCTAAGTTCTCAAGAACAGGTGGATTTTACTGCTTAATGCTCATTGTTTAGGTCACTGGCTTCCTCCGCAATCTAGCATTGCTGGTTGAGCATGCGCAGTGCTCACAAGCTCTTTTTAATAGAGCTTGTAAGTGCTGGTCTAAAACCAGTGGGATTGATGCTGTAGAGGCAAAGCTTCCTCTGCTTGCAGTATCAGGAAGACCCAGCCATGCTGACGGTCCAAACTGTCAATCTTCAGGAGCACACCGCACCCGGCAATCAGGAAGTCGGGAGGCAGGGGAGGAGATCAGCCGCTCTCAGTTTGCATGGCAGAGTTGTTTTCCATCTCCAGAGTCACTGGATAGGTTTCTCTATTCTGTAGAGTGTAAGCTCTTATAGACAGTAAAGTCCTCTAGTGATAATCTCCTGATAAAAGAGTGATTTTATAGAACCTACACCAAGCAGCTCAGTCAGTGGCACATCACTGGAATCAGCGTCTCTGTCCCTTCATCATGCTGCTCTCAGACTAGGTGGCAAAACTGTGGTAACAGTGTCTCTATAATGATTCCTTATAACAATAGTTTCTGTTCTGTTGTAGGTTGTGGCGGAGTACAGAGTGGGGCATCCGGAGTGGTCGCTAGCCCCAACTTTCCGGAAGAATATCCAGCTCTCAGCCACTGTGCCTGGCTCTTGGAGGCCCCAGAAGGAGACATAATTACTGTGAGTCTTTTCTGAAACGTTCGAAAAAGTTCTGATCAGATCATAAATGAGCAATTAGTGTAGAGTCACCGAGCATGACCACTACTAGAGGGGATATCCTACCGTATCCGACCTTAATTCATGTGAAGGCCTAAACCTAAATCCTAAATCTGTTGGTATCCTGTGCACGGAATCCATGCCCCTTATACCATCCGAGCCGTATGGGGTACAGTATAGACCCATACAGTTTTTTTTAGGGTGCCATAGACCTATAGAATATTGAGAACATTTTGGGAATGTTCTTAAATCTCTCCATTACCTACCGATGACTGTTTGCTCTGGTGGTCATGTTATTGTCAGAACCATACAACAAAATGTAATAACAGTACCTCGATCCAAAAAAATGAGCTAAATAAGTAAAAACTTCAAAAAGTCCCCGTGATCCTCTTACATGTTTTCTTCTCTAGTGACAATATTAGTATAATGTCAACGGTTCATGGTGTAGATGTAAAACTAGATCACGTTGTCTCCATTTCTAGCTTTCCTTTGCAAATTTCAACCTGGAGTATTATTCGGTTTGCCGCTGGGATTCAGTCACACTCGTGAACGGAGCTTCACCCGGATCAGCCGTTATAGGACAATACTGCGGCACTACTTCTCCGGGAACAGTACAGTCCGCATCCAACAAGCTGTTCGTCATCTTCAATGCTGAGCATTCAATGAATGGTGGAGGGTTTTATGCCAACTGGACATCCGACTCACTAGGTGGGTAACACGTCCTTCTTACAAGGTCCCTGTTTACCAACCAAAATATGAACCAAGAACACATCATAAAGAGGTGACATCTGCTTTCAAAATGGGCAAACATTACGATTGCCCCAGATCCCATCCTCTGCCTCCTGGTCAAAGAGCGGATATTCCCACCACCTGCCTGGAGAAGGAGGCAAGCCATTGCTTTGTAGTCATTACTTGGCCACCATTATTATGTATAGCTGTCCTTGTATTATAAGAATAGCTCAAATCTGCCAAAACAGGAGCCGCACACAGCTACTCCGAGATCCCAAGTGGAGGACCCATGCTTTTATGATGTCCATACAATATGCGTCAATAGGGCATAGGGACATAAAGTTTTCTTGGTCGACCACCTATACAATCTCAGTAGTGTTCATCATTACTATTCTTTTAATTTTTCTTGTATATTTCCAGGGTGCGGTGGTTACATCAGTGCAGACAGCGGCAATATTAAATCTCTAGGTTGGCCTCTAAATTTCCCCGTCAACAGCAGGTGCACATGGACCATCCAGACACAAGAGAGCAGCCATTTTGAACTGGATTTCAATGACAACTTCAATATTCCAAATAGCAGCGGACAATGTGAGAGAAGCTTTGTGAAGGTCAGTACAAATCAATTATGTCCCATAATTCATAGCTAAATTCAACATATTTTTTTAAAATGAAAGTCCAACTTTTATGACTATATTTTTGGATACAGCACTTAGCCGTCATTCATTTCTTAAATCGGTTGGCCGACCATAACGATATATCACCTATCAACTACCCTAGTCAATACATTGTTGTACGCTTGGGTCCCCCACCATTCCCGAGAGCAGGACTCGGAAGTCTCCCATTTGATTGGAGCATGAGTCCCACGTGCTCGTCCCTTCTTGATTCATTGTCTATGGGACTGACAGATTCTGTTATCTCCTTCAGTCCCATACACAATGGGACCCATGATAGTTGAAAGCCTTCCAGGAGGTTTTGCATTGGGGTCCACGAACGTCATGTTACGCAATTATCTAGAAGGTAATATGTCTATAAGTCTTGATGCATTCACCTATGCCGATGGTAGGTAGGAACTTGCGTAAACCTCTACTGTATAATTGAGGACTCCTGAACCTCAGTGTCTCTTATAAAGCAGAGATATGTCCTTCAAATAAGTCCCAGCCGTGATATAGATTTTGGTATCTTACCCGCAAGATCCAAAGAGTTTACAATTTTTTATTTCTCTCTGTAACCTTCGACAGGTATGGAGCGGTGTTGAAGAGACAGACGAGGCCCTGTTGTTAACAGCCTGTGGAAATACCGTGCCCGGTCCTATCATTTCTCCCGGCAATACCGTAAAGTTGACCTTCCAATCACAAGATGATCCAGGAAATGGCTTCATGACCAGCTTCAACAGTAGTAAGTAACAATCCCAAGTGGTCCATAAACAAGGCCGGAAGGGCATTTTAACCCCAAACTCCAAACATCTCTTTATGTATTATACTATTATACAATAGGGGTAGGCTTTGTTAATTTTCTATTGATCATTCTTAAATGGATTCAAAATGTTATGGTTTTGTAGCCAATATTAAGATCTGAATCTTCACGCAGACTTGGGTGCTTGTATGTTGTGTGCTTTGGTCAGATGATGACAGAGATCAGAGGTAATGAAAAGCAGAAACATGAGAACGAGCGTCATAAATAGCTAATACGAGAATAATAACAAATGTCAGCAAGATGTTGGGAAATGATGACCATCTGTGTTTAAAAAAACTGCTCAACCTGAAAAAAAAGTAAAGAATAACTATTTATAGGGCTCTTTTATGCTAGAAATTAGCGATATATCATTAGAATATGCCAGTAATAGCCATTTGGTGGGAATCTGACCTATGTTACCCCCAATGATCACAGCAGTTAGACCCTTCCTTGATTTTAGTTCTTTCTGCCATCAGTTTATTCGATCTTTGTTTGTACAGAGAGGTCCATTTGCTTGTGATATTAATGATTTTATTTTGCAGGGTGCGGTGCAAACTTCACAAAGTTGAGTGGTCGGATTGTTTCTTTGAATTATCCTAATAAATACGAGAACAATCTAAACTGCAATTATACCATCCACGCCGACGACAGCATGTTCATCGCCCTCACCTTCCTTACCTTCGAAGTTGAGGGTGAGTGTTTGCACATCAAAACCACGGAGATTATCTAGTGAAATCCTCATTAATTGCATTTATACACAGAGCTGTAGAGTCGTAGAGTTGGTAGAAGTATTCCAAATCCACCTCCGGCTTCAAAATAAAAATATGAAATATTACCATGTATATATTATAGAAAAGTATTGGACACATGTCTTAATCAATGAATTCAGATTTTCATTTAGCTCCATTGCCCCGGAGTATAAATTCGGCCCCTCACCCCTTGGTGTATAACATCTGGGCCTATTGTCCCCGGATTATAATATCTGGCCCTATTTCTCCCGGTGTACAATATCTGGCCCTATTGCCCCCCGGTGTATAATATCTGGCCCTATTGCCCCAGTATATAACATCTGGGCCTATTGTCCCCGGTGTATAACATTTGGCCCTATTGCCCCCCGGTGTATAATATCTGGCCCTATTGCCCCAGTATATAACATCTGGGCCTATTGTCCCCGGTGTATAACATTTGGCCCTATTGCCCCCCGGTGTATAATATCTGGCCCTATTGCCCCAGTATATAACATCTGGGCCTATTGTCCCCGGTGTATAACATTTGGCCCTATTGCCCCCCGGTGTATAATATCTGGCCCTATTGCCCCAGTATATAACATCTGGGCCTATTGTCCCCTGTGTGTAACATTTGGCCCTATTGCCCCCCGGTGTATAACATCTGGGCCTATTGCTATCGGTGTATAACATTTAGCCCTATTGCCCCCCTGTGTATAATATCTGGCCCTATTGCCCCCGGATTATAACATCTGGCCCTATTGCTCCTGGTGTATAACATTTGGCCCTATTGCCCCATGTTTAATATCTAGCCCTATTGCCCCCGGATTATACTATCTGGCCCTATTGCCCCCCGGTGTATAACATCTGGGCCTATTGCTATCGGTGTATAACATTTAGCCCTATTGCCCCCGGATTATAATATCTGGCCCTATTTCCCCCAGTGTATAATATCTGGCCCTATTGCCCCCGGATTATAACATCTGGACCTATTGCTCCCGGAGTATAACACCTGACCCTATTGCCCCCGGTATATAACATCCGGCCCTATTGCCCCCAGTGTATAACATCCGGCCCCCAGCCATGTCGTCTGTCTTTTCTAACATGTCACAGAACGGCCGGTGGTGCAGAGCTCACAGACCAGAGGTCCTTCTGGCCACTTGGATTTAGCCTCTGCAGGTTTCTCAGCCGAGGCCGGCGGGTATGTGTGCATGATACATGCTCCCGGCTAGAACCTGTCCAGGGGGCGTGGCCTTATTCTATACACTTGTATGGAGCGAGACCGCACCCACTAATTGGCCACGCCCACCTGCGTCACTTTGCGCGGCGGTTACCAGGCACGTCACAAGGCGGAGGAGCGGCGGAGTCTCCAGACTGTGGAGCAGACAGCAGCTGATAGGACTCCTGTGGTGAGACAGTTTCTCTTCCCTCTGTCCCCAGAGGGGTTAATGGGATCGAGGTCTCAGAGAGCAGGAGCTCTCCACATGTGGAGCTGGGTCACAGATACCAGTGCGGTCCTGTAATAGGAGCCACCGGTGTAACAAGTCCGTTCATGACATCTATTCCTTCTAAATCTTCACCCATCACCTGTGAGTGACATTATTGAGAGGTGGAAGGAACCACAGCAACTCACAGTCATGAAGGGGAGACCCCGTCATGTTATGGAGCGGGGGGCCGAGTGCTGAGGAACAGAGGGCAGAAAAGTCACCAACGCTCTGCTGATTCCATAACTGCAGAGTCCAGACCTCCTCTGGTATTAACATCAGCACAAACACTTCCCCCCGCCGGGAGCTTCATGCCTGAGCAGCTGCGTGCAGCCGTACATCACCAAGCACAATGCCGAGCGTTATATTGAGCGAGGTCACACACATCTAGATGGAATGTGGCCAGAAGTGTGCATATGGCATACTACATAATTACATAGAGTGACTGCAGACTTTTCTTGAAAAACATGGATAACCCCTTTAAGCCATTCCCTATTTAATGCTAAATATCCAATTAAAAGGGATATAGCCTTAAAATGCCCATATGGTGTCATAAAGTGCACAAAAATTACATACTTTGTCGGCATATAGGAATATTTGTCTACATAGTGCAGGTGTCCACACAGTGCTCAACTCTGCCCGTATAGAGCCCCATAGTGGTGTCTATACCAGTACCCATATAGTGCAAAACAGTCATACACAAGATGGACCCAATGGTGCTTCACCTGATCGTTTGGCCGGCAGCACACTCCCATACAGAGGTCCGCTCGTTTGGCCAGGCGCTCCTGTGTGCTCTGTGAGACATGTCAGCTGGCGGCTTTCCTCTGGGGAACAATCCCATCAACAGTCCACAATCAGACATGTCGATCGACATCTCCCCCAACAGTCAGTCGGCCGAATGTGTATGAGCGCCTTAAGAGTGCATTGCATAGTCCTGATGTCACGCAGCGGTGGCCGAACATGTGCAATCTCTCTCTGTAAGCTCTGCCCTAAGGTACATTGTTAAATCTCGATCCCGGCCAGCTCCAGTGCTTGTGCAATGCAAATCCTGCCAGCAGCGCAACGACGCTCACTCAGGCAGAGGTGCCCGTTCTCCCAGCAAGCAGAAGGCGGGGGAGCCGTGTGCTCCTGCTCCAGAAGTTTGGAATAACCCTTTAACTGTATCATCTCTTCTTTACAGACAGTACATCCTGTAATAGGGACAGAGTGAAAATATTCAGCGGTACGTCAACCTCTGGAAGCTCCTTGGCGAACCTGTGCGGAGACACCCTGCCTGCAGCGGTCAGCAGCAGAGGAGCAATGTCCATTAATTTCTATACAAATTCTAACGTAACCATGCACGGATTTATGGCGACCTACAGAATGTACCGTGAGTAACTCCAGTCAATGTGTGACTAACCAGCATCATTTTTTTGGTCGAGACTGAAACCATCAAAGGGAACTTGTTGACATGTTTTTACATATGGATGCGGTGGTATGGCAGTGTAGGCGGCTGTCCTCGCAAAAAAACAATACCGATACCTTTTTTTTTTGTAGAGATCTGATCTGCCAGTCATGAATAATCTTGTATAAAAGTCATATGCAAATCAGGTGGGAGTGCACTGGGGGCGTGCCAATGTCACTTGTACCGCAGTGACACGCCCCCAGTGCACTCTTGGCCAGTGTTACATAGGGCTTCTACATTAGATTTCTCAAGGAGACAAGCACCTACACCGCTATACCACTGCTTCCATACATAAAATGTGCTGGTTTATGATCAACTCTATGCTTATTTTTTATTTATTGTTTTTTTTTAATTAATTTAATTTCATTTTTTTGAAATATATTTATTGTGATTTTTGTTTTCATGTGCTCTTTTTCTTCTTTTCTGGTCTTTGGTGATCTTTACCTCTAATGTGCCCATTATTACTGTGTTTCAGCTTGCGGAGGAACATATAACAGAACTTCTGGGGTGTTACAGAGCCCGATGCACTCGATCACTAACTACCACAACGACATGAACTGCTCCTATCTCATCACCGTAGAAGAAGACAGGATCATTGAACTAAAGTAGGATGAGAAGTTTTTTGTAAATATTTTTGGTTCTCTGACAACCGCAAAACCAGACCCTTTAAGATTCTGCCCTGTTCCTCCGCCATCGACCTCCATGGATCCCGATCTCTCCAGTGTTATGATCTCGATACAATGAAGTGTCATCCATAATCTCCAACCGTGGCGGGCGAATAGTCCTGGCCACGGAGCTGGTGTCATAATGTTTGTGACTGTAACACTGCGGCATCGAGGATCCAAGGAGGCTGACAGTAGAGGAACCTGGTGGAGGTATGTAGGTACTTCTGTGGGGTTTTAGATTGTACGAGGACTCCTCTAACCTTATATATCTGTATATTATAGATCTTATTATGCTCGTTCACAGATTCAACAAGTTTGATGTGCAGGAGTCAAGTTCTTGTTCATACGACTATGTTTCGGTCTATGATGGATCAAACATCTACGGCACACATCTCGGCAAGTTCTGCGGGAAAGTTATACCTCCAGTTGTAAGAAGCTTAAGCAATAACCTATTCCTGGTCTTTTTCACTGATTTTCATGATGTTGGAGGTGGCTGGAGAGCATCCTATAGACAGACATTAGGTACGTAGTTAGTTATTTCCTACGAGACACAGGTGGTTTGGGCACCACTAGACCTCATGGTCCCTTCTCTGTCCTCCACTCCTTGCCAATATGGCCTCCCTCTTTTGGACCCAGCTGTCCAAGAGGCAGGTCATCAGGTCCTAGATCTGCCCAAGGTGCAATATAAATCTGCAAGGTTTTGTGCAGCAATTTCCCAGCACAGGACCATTGCACCACATTTCCCCTTACGGTACTGGCACCCTGCAACGATCTACACAATGCCACCGGGCCGTTTCTTGGAGCACAAGATGGAGTTCAGTTTGGCCTTATATTAGTTTATACCTTTCTGAAATTCAGGACAGCACAACAGTCCTAAATCGATATATGGACACGGGTTTCCCATACTTTACATACACAAGCAAGGGGTCTCTGCAAAGATGAAGATTTCCTGTACAGCGTATATTGTCCGAACCTTTAAGGGTTTGTCCCTTTATATATTTATGGCCAGTCTTTAGGATAGGTGATGAGTATTAGATCGGTAGTGGTCTGACACCCATCACCTTCACCTATCAGCTTTTCTTAAGCTCCTGTTGAAGATACTAGCTGATCTGCAGTACCCGGCATCGGCGCATTTTAGCTCCTTTCAATATTTACCATCCGACTACCAGCAGAGGTAATAACAGCCGATCAATGGAAGTGTCGGTGTCAGTGCTGAACTCCAGTGATCTGATATTGATCACCTAATCTAAAGACTAGTTCTTAAATATAAATTGAGCAGACTACTGCTTTATACGGTAATAATCAAATTACGGTACCTCCATTCCATAGGATAGGGTCTAACTTGCTGATTGCTGGGGGTTAAATATAATATAGCAAGGAGTGGGAGTGACTGCCCACGTAACAGTACTGTAGTTGCCGATAATCTCACTTAATCAATAATACTACAGCAAAGTGTGAGAAAAATAATAATTAAGACACAACTTTTAATGGGACAATGGGATTCAGAGTAGCCCCATATGTCCCTGTATGGGCTCAAGCTCTGACCCAAAGTGCTCCCGCCCTGACAAGGGCAATCCACAGTGTGCCCAGTACCGGAGGCCTGGCACTTTCCCTTATTGCACATCCCCACGCGTTTCGTTCAAGCAAACTCTTCAGAGGACTATCTGGTATACCTGTAAGTATAAGGCGCTAGATGCAAAAAACCTTGTGGGTCCCTCCACTCTCTGTCCTGTTCCGCTGGGGGTCCAATCATTTGTTGGGGTCCATTATTTGTCTACGGGAACGCCGAGTACAGCACTCAGCTATTTCGGATTGGACAGTCACATAGTCAATGAATGGTGGAGCGTGCGCACCTCTGCTCCTTTCAGAACAGGGCTTCAGAGCTATGGTCTTGGGGTTTCAGAGCCCTAATCTTGCGATCGTTGGTGATCTAATTTACGGTATCTCCTTTGTGGACCGTTGGTTGCTTACCCACTCACATTGACATTCTCATAGACTTACACTGGGAAATGGACTTCCAGTCCACACAAAAGACGTACATTTCACCGGTTCAGAAGAGAATCGGGGCGACCCTGAAACCGGAGATGGCGGTCCGTTTGTAATCAGAGTGACACAAACTGTGATAAAACTCGTGGTCACACTTCCCTGAGGATTTGGGACCAGTCGCATCAGTATCCTCCGCCTTATGGATTAGTCATAATGACTACTGTGCTCAGTTCCCCGATGTTCAGTAACATTTGGGACAGGGAGTTTTAATCCTCACTCTGAAGCCAGAATTAATTCCTAAAGGAGGTTATGATTAGTGGGTCCATATTGGGGTATGTGCAGACGGAGGGGTTTTTTTTTAGGCTGTAAAAAGTTGTTGAGTGGAATCCACTTTGGGAAAATGGTCCCTCCTAGGTGAAGCCACTTTAGGAAAAAAGGGCAATTTTTTTTCCATTGTTTTTACGGCGCCATTTTTTTCTGCGATTTATAACTAGCGAGAATAAACAGAATACTGCTTTTAACCACTTCATGGATTTCCAAACCCTGAAGAAATTAAAAGAAATTATATAATTGTGATCACACCTCTTCAACCTTTCACTTACAAATGGTGTCTTTCCTTCATCCTTCAAACACGCTTCAATCACACCGATCCTCAAAAAGTCCTCCCTCGACCCATCCTCTGCGTCTAGCTATCGCCCGATATCTCTTCTCCCCTACGCCTCAAAACTACTGGAACAGCATGTATATCTTGAACTGTCCTCCCACCTCTCCTCCTGTTCCCTCTTTGACCGGTTACAATCAGGCTTCCGACCACATCACTCAACTGAAACTGCCCTAACTAAAGTCACCAACGACCTGCTAACCGCCAAGAGCAAGCGACACTACTCTGTCCTCCTTCTCCTGGACCTGTCTTCTGCCTTTGACACTGTGGACCATTCCCTCCTGCTACAGATTCTCTCATCTCTTGGCATCACAGACTTGGCCCTATCCTGGATTTCATCATACCTAACAGACTGAACATTTAGTGTCTCCCTCTCACAGACCACTTCCTCACCTCGCCCCCTGTTTGTCGGTGTTCCTCAAGGCTCAGTCCTAGGACCCCTACTCTTCTCCATCTATACCTTCGGCCTGGGACAGCTCATAGAATCCCACGGCTTGCAGTATCACCTCTACGCCGATGACACGCAGATCTACCTATCTGGACCTGACCTCACCTCCCTACTGACAAAAATCCCACAGTGTCTGTCTGCTATCTCAGCCTTCTTTTCTGCTCGCTTTCTCAAACTGAACATGGACAAAACAGAATTCATCATCTTTCCCCCACCTCATTCTACCCCTCCACCAGGCCTATCCATCAATGTCAATGGCTGCTCGCTTTCCCCAGTCCCACATGCTCGGTGCCTTGGGGTGATCATCGACTCTGCCCTCTCTTTCAAATCACATATCCAAGCCCTCGCCACCTCCTGCCGCCTCAAACTCAAAAATATTTCCCGGATCTGCTCATTCCTCAACCATGAAACCACAAAAACACTAGTGCACGCCCTTATCATCTCCCGCCTCGACTACTGCAACCTCCTACTGTCTGGCCTCCCCTCTAGCACTCTGGCACCACTCCAGTCCATCCTACACTCTGCTGCACGACTAATCCACCTGTCTTCCCGCTACTCCCCTGCCTCCCCACTATGCCAGGCCCTTCACTGGCTCCCTATTGCCCAGAGGCTCCAGTTCAAAACCTTAACCATGACATACAAAGCCATCCACAACCTTTCTCCTCCATACATCTGTGACATGGTCTCCCGCTACCTACCTACACGCAACCTTCGATCCTCTCAAGATCTCCTTCTCGACTCCCCCCTCATCTCTTCTTCCCACAACCACATACAAGACTTCTCCCGGGCTTCCCCCATACTCTGGAACTCCCTGCCGCAAAACATCAGACTTTCACCAACAACGGAAACCTTCAAGAAAAACCTGAAGACCCACCTGTTCCGACAAGCCTACAACCTGCAATGATCCTCAGTCTACTGAACCATCGCACGACCAGCTCTACCCTCTCCTAGTGTATCCTCACCCATCCCTGTAGACTGTGAGCCCTCGCGGGCAGGGTCCTCTCTCCTTCTGTACTTGTGTGTCCCTTGTCTAGCACGTTTATTGTACCTGTCTATATTTTTCCCTTTTCATATGTAAAGCGCCGTGGAATAAATGACGCTATATAAATGTATAATAATAATAAAATAATAATAATAATAATCATGTGCACAGCAGTCGCTTTTACATTGCTGCGCATTATGGTCATTTTTGTGCTGTGCATTTTCAGGCGGAATTTGCCTGAAAAAGGCGTCATGTGCACAAAGCCTTGGGGAAGTTTTTGGAAAAGTTTTTAGTTCCTTGAAGCGGTTTTGGAAAAGTTTTTTGTTTTCCTAAAGCATTTTTTTTGCAATCCTTTGATTGGACATTGATTTGTTTGGAGAGGAATCCGTTAGATGAACCTTCAGAGAATTGATGGGCACTTCTCTTTTTCCCCCCATTGGACGAAGCAGAAAAACACTGAAAAGACTGAACTTACGAGCAGTAGTTTTATAATAAAAATTAAATTGGAGTCTTTAATGCATTTTGTTGAGTGATTTTACAGGCATTTTTGTAGCGGACCCCCTTCAGAAAGATTCTAGATGCACATTTTATCTATCATTCTGTAAAATAATAATCACACGTGATCAGATATCTAGGAAATCTGATGGTCTTATTGCGGCTGCCACCAATCACCGCTGTACAACAATGCCTATAGTGTAGCAGTTTGGATGTTTTGTTGCATTGCAGTGCCCCCTGCTGGACTAATGCAATAATGACCTCCACAGGCCTCGGTACTTTATTGGAATGTAGTTGGGTTAAAGGATTATTTTTTGTCTATTACTTTTAATATTGATAATTTTTCATCTGAATCTAAACAATCAATTATTCTTCAGGCATTACAAAGTTTTGATTTCTCACCTCTCCTACCCAAGCAAATAGAAAAAAAAGTGAACCCCGAAATGGCAGCAATAAAAAAAGTTGTGGCTCTTTAAAGTAGGGGGTGGACAAAATAATGGCGCAAAAATGAAAACTGACCTGTCAGGAAGAATTTACCTTCACAAAACTTTTTACCATCCACCCGATGTCACTTCTATGCTATGACCAATCGATCGCAGATTCTTCTTTTCATTCATTATTATAACAGTTTCAGTGTGTTTTTCGTTTCCTCAGGACCTGGACAAGGATGTGGAGGATACCTGACTAATGCCACCGGCAGATTTGGCTCTCCGGACTCGAACGGCGATGGGAAATATGACAAGAACCTGCACTGCGTCTGGAACATTGTCGCCCCCGTTAACAAGCAGATAACGCTGACGTTCAGCTCGTTCTTTTTGGAGGCTCAGGTCTTGGGAACGTGCAGATATGATTTTGTCAAAGTAAGAACAGACGATATCGTGCAACGTTAGTTCTGACCTAAGAAAGTCCTAGATAAAGAACATCCAGAACTCAACTAACCTTTTATGCCGGGAATCAGCTGGAGTTGTGTGGCTTGTGAAAGGTTGCGAGACTTGAAAGGTTATTCCCATCTCAAAGATCCTATCCTACTATGTAGTAAGTGTAATAATAATAATATTAGCAAATACCTCCAAGTAGAAATGTAGTATAGTTCTTCTGATCCACTGTCTCTTTCCTCATGTGCAGGCATTGCAGGACCTTTGGTATCCATGGTTATGACCACTGAAATAGTGACAGTTAGTTGCTAGTGGTCGTAACAATGGATACCTAAGGTCCTGCAATGCCTGCACATGAGGAAAGAGACACAGTGAATCAGAAGAACTATACTACATTTCTAATTGGAGGTATTTGCTAATGTTAATATTAGTACACCTACTACTTTTTGGAGATGGGAATACTCCTTAAAGAAGTTTACCTGATCCAATCAGAATTTTACTTTACTTCCGATGACAAATTCTGAGACAGAGACATTCTATATACACTGATACAGAATATTACAGCATTTAAAGGGATTTTCCAAGCTTAAGGTACTGATGACCTATCCTGGGGACAGTGGAACAGATACACAGTTCTCTTGAAGAAAAAGATACCGGTGCTCAGGAAGGGTTCCATCCTATGTATATGAGGAAATTATACGATACTTTGCACTCCAAAATGTGTAACGGAATTTTTTATTAGGTAATCCAAGTAAAAAGTCACTGACGTTTCCTCCTTAAGACATGGGCCTTCATCAAACACGGATTGCTACAGTAACGTGGAAATGTCCTCAGTTAGGTGACAGCGCGGAATTTTGGCCACTCATCTTTGCAGAAGTGTTGTAATTCAGCCACGTTGGAGGGTTTCTGAGCATGAACTGCCTTTTTAATGATGCCACAGCATCTCAATCGGATTAAGGTCAGGACTTTGACTAGGCCACACCAAAGTCTTAATTTTGTTTGTCTTAAGTCATTCAGAGGTGGAGTTGCTGGTGTGTGTTGGATCATTGTCCTGCTGCATAACCCAAGTGCACTTCAGCTTGAGGTTACGAACAGATGGCCGGACATTGTTCTTCATGATTTTTTGGTAGACAGCAGAATTTGTGGTTCCATTTACCACAACAAGTCTTCCAGGTCCTGTAACAGCAAAACAGCCCCAGACCATCACACTGCCACCACCATATTTTACTGTTGGTATGATGTTCGTTTTCTGAAAAGCTGTGTTACTTCTACGCCAGATATAAGGGGACATACACCTTCCAAAAAGTTCAAATTGACTCTCGTCAGTCCACAGAGTATTCTCCCAATAGTCTTGGGGATCATCAAGATGTTTTCTGGCAAAACTGAGACAAGCCTTTCTGTTCTGATTGCTCAGCAGTGGTTTTCGTTATGGAACTCTGCCATGCAGGGCATTTTTGCCCAGTCTCTTTCTTATGGTGGCGTCATGAAAACTGACCTTAACTGAGGCCTGCAGTTCTTTGGATATTGTTGTGGGGTCTTCTGTGACCTCTTGAATGAGTCGTCACTGCACTCTTGGAGTAATTTTGGTTGGCTGGCCACTGTTCCATGTTTTTGCCATTTGTTGGATAATGTCTCTCACTGTGGTTCGCTGGAGTCCCAAAGCTTTAGAAATCGCTTAATTACCTTTTCCAGACTGATAGATCTCAATTCTTTTGTTTCTTATTTGTTCCAGAATTTCTTTGGATTGGGCAGGATGTCTAGCTTTTGTTCTACTTCACTTTGTCAGGCAGATCCTATTTAAGTGATTTCTTGATTGAGAACAGGTGTGGCAGTATTTAGCCCTGGGTGTGACTAGGGAATTTTATCTCCACTTCCCAAAGATGTGATAAACCAGTTATTTTATGTTTTAACGGTAACCATTCACTTTTTCACATCACTGTATATATCGTCCTGCTCTAGACCTTCCTGCCGGCAGACTGAACATCATACTCAACATGGCAGGTGCACTTTCATGGGTAATAACAATGGTTTACCCGCTGTATATGGAGGTGACCGGTCCCCATGATTCCATCTCTCATTTCAGATATTTGACGGCCGGAGCACTAATAGCAGTTTACAGGGAACGTTTTGCGGCTCTAATGTCCCGACACAGTTCGTCACAAGCAGCAACGCTCTCACGGTTTGGTTCGTCAGTGACATGACCGTGGAACTGTCCGGCTTCAATGCTACATATATCACGACTGATAGTGAGTATTATTCTAGTGAACGAGGATTCTGCAGTGAGACGTTATAATCATATAATCGGTGGTGCACATAATGAAAGAGTTGGCTTCATAAATGGCTCCATTCTAACAGGGCAGTTCAGAGCCCGGTTCAGGAGATCAGTGGGGATTATAGTAGGGGTCCCACAAGTGAACCCACCACTACAACTGTGCTTCACTCCCCAGGTCCAGTGCTTAGTCTTTACCGTTGCTGCCGATGTCAATTACTGTCTGCAGTACTGGCGTCACAGGGCTGCAGCCAGTGAGCTCAGCGGCTCATGCTGTCATCTCGGCAGAACTGCTGAAATCAGTTATTGGCTGCAGCGCTGTTGACATACCAGCACAAAATGTCTGTACCAAGCACAGGCGCTTGGTGCACCCTTGTAGTGGCTGAGCAATCTTTCCACCTACTGCTGGCTCTACAAAGCCAGAGCTGTCAATCAAAGTAGAGGAGGGGTATAGATAGATGGAAAACAAGTAGATAGGATGCTGCATCGAACTGCTCGGCCACACCAAGGATGCACCAAGCGCCTGAGCTTAGTTTGAACAGTCATGTTGTTCTGACAGATTCCTTTCAATGTCAAGTTTTTTTGGAAACTATTAAAGCATGTGTTAAGAAACAGCGATCTGTTCTGTTGTGATCATCTTATTACCTAAAGGGTGGAGGAGACTTGTAAGACATCTCAGAACATAACAGAGGTAATATACTGTACCAACGGTGCGACGGGTATGGTGAGAAAGTGTCCTGATGGGAATTTTCCTCACTACAGTAATATGTGGAGGGATCTACAATGCAACATTGTCCACGACGAGTGCAACATCACCAAATTATCCGAATTCCTACCCACCATTCACAAGCTGTATGTGGACCATTGACTCCCCGGAGAACGAGAATGTGAAAGTCACAATTCAGTCCTTCCACCTCCAGCCTGGGCTACACTGCTCCAATAACTACCTGGAGGTTAAGGACTCACCTGTGGTAAGTCGGAAGTGTGATTGGCATCCAGAATAAGCAGGTGCCCGGGCGTAGTAACTAACTGTGGTCAGTTATAACAAATTATAATAAAAACATTTCACGTCATATATTCAACACTACAGATTTGCAACACAAATTAACTGAACGATTACCCAAGTATTGATAGTATTTTATTTTCAGCTCATTCAAGAGCCTTTTGATAAACATTTTTGGTTTTTCCTTTCGGTGCAAAGATGAACAGATTTTTGGCAGTTCCGACTCTTGGACAGGCCAGTAAAGTTGACCATGAGAAAAGCATGGAGATTGCAAATCAATCCCTACTACTTTCAAAGACTGCCCCTGAGCCTTGTTAATGGACATTGCAAATGCCGGTCGAAGTGGAAACTGGAGGCGTTTAAAATCAAAAGGCAAATCAGATGGAATGAGTGGAATTCTTGGAATGAAAATGTCCTCTCATTTGGCACATTCTGTTGCTGAGCTGTGTATCTAACCCTATACTGTGTGATACCGTCTGCTGAGCCGTGTATCTAACCCTATCCTGTGTGATAGTCTGCTGAGCCGTGTATCGAATCCTATCCTGTGTGATACTGGGCTCCCTGCAGTCTGTGTCAGAGGGTGGTCTGTGTCGGCACGGTAATAAATTGTGTTATTTCCAGCTTTACAGAAGGACGATAACACCATAGAAATGATAAGAATAATAGGCCTCAGTTACCACAACTGTCTACAAGGAAAACTGTTGTTCATAGCAACCAATCACAGCTCAGCTTTCATCTTTTAAACAGCTCTGGTGAAATGAAAGATGCTTAGTGATTGGTTGCTATGTGGAGTGGGCGTGGCTTGATACACACACTCAATATATATATATATATATTATAGAGAAAGAGTTAATTTAACTTGTATTTTATTCAGTGAAGTCCCTGCTCTATTGTTAGGAGTCCAGTGGGCGGTCCTAATCAGTGATTTATGTCATTAGTGATTAGGACCGCCCATTGGACTCCTGATAGAAAATTCAGATTCAAAGAAATAAATTACCAGTTATAGTCAAAATCCCCCCACAAAACTACAGCATACAGTATATCAATCTGCTCCTCTACTTTTGCTCTATAACATTGCAGATCAAACACCACGTTTAATGTGACAAGTTTCCTTTAAGGGAGTATTCACACGTTGCACCATTACATTCTTTGCTAAGCAGTGTGTGGATACAGATAGTCATCATTTACCATGTGCGGATACAGATAGTTATCATTTACCATGTGCGGATACAGATAGTCATCATTTACCATGTGCGGATACAGATAGTTATCATTTACCGTGTGCTTTCCTCGCTCTCGTCTGCAGGGAGACTTCGGACGGGTCCATAGATATTGCGGCACTGACACACCTGAAGTACCGGAGTTTTATTCCTACGGCCGCACGGCTGTTGTAACCTTTAAGTCTCAGGAATTCATGGCTGGCAATGGATTGAGATTCACATATCAAATCTCAAGTAAGCATCATTCATTTTTGGATCAAATTTGTGATTTTTGCCATTTTCTAGTGCATCATGGACCAGTAATCGAGTGTTACAGAAAGTGGTCATTTTGGGGAATAATGGACCTTTCTTTCTTCACAGATTGCAGTCGGGAATACAACCAGTCATTTGGTTACTTAAAAAGCCCCAACTGGCCGGGGAGCTACCCGAACAAGCTGGAATGTGAGATAATCCTGCGAGCTCCGGAGAATCACTCAATATCGCTCTTCTTCCATTCATTTCATCTAGAAGCCATTAGCTCATGTCCTGACTACTTAGAAGTAAGACGTCCTGGGGGAATTATTAACAGTTTTGCACCAGTTCTTTTTTTCACTATAAAAAAAAAAAGTGACTTTTTCGAACTTTACAAAAGTGTCAAAAGCAGGAGAGGCGGCGAGCCCAGGAGGGGCGGCGGGCCCAGGAGGGGCGGCGAGCCCAAGAGGGGTGACAGGCTGGTGGGCCCAGGAGGGGCAGTGGGCCCAGGAGAGGCGGCGGGCCTACCATCAGTCAGAAGGAAGAAATGAGCAATTTACTTCTCCCTGTCCTGGTCAGCGTTCGGTCCGGTCCTTAATGGCAGCCAGCCTTCATTTCTGCTACCGCTTTACAAAAGTGATAGCTGTGAAGAAGAGGAGGCGAGCGAGGGCATTTCTGTACTCATCTTGTGTGACTAGGAGATGAAGCATATCCATATATAATTCTTCTGATTCAGCAACTTCTATAGGAAGGATAGAAGGTGTGTGTGTTTAAGATCCTTAAAGGGAATCTGTCAGCAGGTTTTGCTATGTAATTTGAAAGCAGCATGATGTAGAGGCTGACACTCTGATTCCAGTGATGTGTCACTTACTTGGCTGTGTTTTGCTGTTTCAATATAATCAGTGTTTTATCAGTAGGAGATTATCATTACAGGACTAGGTGTCTCGTGCCTCCGAGTCCAACCCCACCTTCACTACTGATTACCAGCTGTCAATATACAGTGCACACAGAAATCAGCCAATCAGTGATGTGGGCGGGGTTATACAGGGCTCAGCATTCAGAGCTCTGCTAGATTTGCAGCAGAGAAAACTGTGATTGTATCACAACTGTTGCACCCAGTAAACTAAGTGACACATCACTGGAATTAGGGTCTCTGTCCCTACATCATGCTGCTCTCAGCTTACATAGAAAAACATGCTGACAGATTCCTTTTAAAAAAAAACCTGTAAAAAACAAACAAACGGTATTTTCCTGCAGCCATAGTGGTAATCTGCAGGTAAAAACCATGTTAACATTTGTGGCCGTGTAATTGGGAGGGCGGCTGCTGTGATAATTTGAACATTTGTCAGAGCTTTGTGTGGTAGTGTGGAGTCCATTCTGGTTTTCCACTCCACAGGTTTCTCTCCTTTTCTATGAATGTTGGGGGGCACCTTTACTTCTAGCGATCATTGAAAGTCCTAGCTCTTGTTTGTTATTGGGGTCTTCTTACTAAATACACTTCACCCATCCCCAGGATCGGTGATAAATGTTTGATAGCTGGAATCGTGCTTATGGAACTAACAAATCTGAGAACAGGGGCCCTGGGGGGTCCTGAAGTCCCCTGTGTGTGAAAGTAGCCATTACGCATGTGTGTCCATCACTGAGAAAGCCGTTCCTCCAGTCCCATAGTCTCACTCCCATAGGAGAGACAGGAGAGCCATTTTTTCCCAACTTTTTGGATATTTCCTTTCTAACGTGTCTCCTTTTTGGAAATTTGCAGGTGAGAAATGGCAGCGCCCGTGACTCCCCGCTACTCGGCAAACATTGTGGAAACAGTCTCCCTGACCCAATATTTCCTAAAAATCATATTCTTCATCTGTTTTTCAAATCCGATGTTATTGCAGCTGGAGATGGATATGAAATTACTTGGACGTCGTCTCCAAAGGGTAAATAATGTTGCGGGTGAAGAACTACAAGTATCAGATCGTAAATATGAAACCATCTACAATATGTGATGATTGCTGGGCCTAGCTTCACTTCAAAATGACACAATATGGGAGGGGGGCACATACTTTTTCAGAACAGTCAAGTTATAGTTTAATTATAGTTCCACTACATAATAGTAATAAATCATAATAATATGTTAAGAATTACTAAATAATAATATGCAAATTGCCTCTTCAAACAAAGAGGACTTGTACTCTATAGCGCCACCTATTGGAAGTAGCGATCCTACAAGTCACAATCAACCCTTTAACGAGTCTTGTAATATGACTTAGGATAAAAGTTCAAACCTCAAACCTCGACACGCCAGAGCTGGTATGTCACTCTCCACAAGGAGAAACCTTACCCCCTAGACCCCAGTCCAGAGCCTCTCATCTAGCCAAATCAGATCTCTCCTACTTTGCACTGACGAGGACCAATAGTCCGAAACACCGTGTCTGCAAATGGAGATTCTGATTTGGCTTTTATCCTAAGTCATATTACAAGACTCGTTAAAGGGTTGATTGTGACTTGTAGGATCGCTACTTCCAATAGGTGGCGCTATAGAGTACAAGTCCTCTTTGTTTGAAGAGGCAATTTGCATATTAAAATTTCCCAGAGGAGCATTGCACGGCGAATAAGCCTCCTTACCTCGACACGCCAGAGCTGGTATGTCACTCTCCACAAGGAGTAACCTTACCCCCTAAATAATAATAATAATTGCCCATTAATAATTATATAATTGGATATTTAGATAATAATTATAATAACTAGATGATAATATTAGATAATAATTAAATAATAATAGTTAAATAACAATTTGATAATTAATAATTACATGATAAAAATAATAATGAAATTATAATAATAATTAGATAATGATAATAATGAAATAATAATAAGTACCGGGAGATAATGATAATAATTAATTAGATGACAATAATAATAATGAAATAATAAAAATTAAATAATAATGACATGACCATATAATATTATTAAAGTCTTCCCAGGAATACCAATCATCACACATCCATAGGTTAGGTAATAGATGTTGGCACAATGGGGTCTAATTACATAGTTATTGAGCCCAAAATTTTTGAAGAAAAAAAATGGACGAAATGGAAAAAAAATGTAAAATGCAGGATGGGAGAGAAGAGGTAATTTAATGGAAATTCAGACCCCTAGATACATTCAGAGCGTAGTCCAGACTATTAAATTCATAATACAGACCCCAAAATAAATTGCTGCAAATACTGGTGTGCACAAGCCCAAAATCATCCAGGCAGCTGACAGCAGCCAAAGACCTCGCAGGATTCCCCATTTATACTCACAGATTTGGACGATTCTAGGAAAACACCAATGTACAATATAGATGATATGATCCCATCTATTAGCAGCATATACCAACCTGATTTATTTGGAAAAAAAGTGCCACCACTGTTCAGGAGTTGTGTCTGGTTATGCAGCGGAGTTTATTGAATTGGATTGGCGCTGCAGTACCGGTCATGACCTAAGGTCAGATGTGGCGCTGTTTTTCTAATCTTATTGAAGGTTTTGCCTAGGATAAAAATAGAAGGGTTGGCTTTTTACAAGTAAAAACTATCCATGATTTGTGTCTGGAATTGCAGCTCATTCCTATTTATTTCAGGGGGTTGGGCTGCAATAAAAATCACATCCAATGGCCTAGCATGGTGCAAATAATCAGACCCTTCTTCCTCTACCTGGACAACCCCTTTAGTTGCGTGATTCAGTGTTCTCTCCATTAAGCAGGGCGCCATGTTTGTGGCTGTAGCACCACGTGGCCAATGCAGGCGCACTCCCTAGTCGGCTCTTGCTTGTATGCAGAGACGGGGACGGCAGTTCTTTGGGGGCGTGCTGCAGGATTGCAGCTGTAGGTGGTGTAACCAATCCAGAAGGGGCACAGTTTACCTAAACCCTGCTCAAAAGTGAACTTTCCGCATAAGTAACCGTGGTGTCTTCTGCAGGCTGCGGAGGGACCTTGTTTGGGGATCACGGCTCATTTACTAGTCCTGAATATCCGCGGAGTTACAGCAACAACACAGACTGTGAATGGACGATATCGGCTCCTCCAGGGCGGACGGTCGCCATAAGCCTGGCTGCATTTAGTATTGATGATCCAGGAGACTGCGAGAAAAATTATCTCAGATTTTACGATGGAGCGGCCTCCACCTCACCGCTGATGAGAACGTTCTGCGGAACGGTAGGTTTTATCTAAAAACATTTGTTTTTCACTAGAGACATAAGCGCCATCTAGTGGCTACATGGGGCTTTTCAGGTTGGGAATTCTCAACCATCTCAGCACTTGTATGGGAACAGTAGTGACCTTTCCCGAGTTCTGCGGCCCAGATTACATGCACTTCTATAGGAGCTGTGCTGTAGAATCGTTTTGGCTTCGTACACTCGTTTCATTCAGCCGCCATTTTTTTGCTTTAGTTTTTTTCCCAAAGACCCATGACTTTTATATTTTTCTATCGACAAACCATATGAGGGCTTTATTTTTTTGCAGTTTTGAATGACACCATTCATTTTATCATAAAATATACTGAAAACTGAGAGAAAAAAAAATCCAACTGGTGAAAGAATGCAAAATTCAACATTGTTTTTTGGGATTGTGCTCTATGATTATATATATTTATTTATTTTAGTGGCTTAAAAAAAAAATCCAAATTTCGCAAAAAATAAAAAAATTGTTTCGTGTCGCCATTTTCTGTGAGCTGTAGTTTTTGGTGCCATTTAGTTTGGGTATATACACATTTTTTTTTATTGATTTTAATGTATTTTTTGGGAGAGGAGAATTCACTGAAAAACAGCGATTCTTGCTTTTCTTTACACCATTTACTGTACTGAATTTTTTTTATATATTTTTAAAATCCTTTTAAATTCCTTTGCTTTTCAATGTATTTTTTATTCCCCCCAAACTGCAAAACTACAATATTGCAGCATAAAATAAATACGGCAACCTCCCATGAAGCCCAGCTTATAGGTGTATCAAGATGGCGGCACCGGAGGTCTTCACAAGGCCCCTAACTGCCATGGGCATCCCATCATTTCAAAGGGAGGAACCATTTAAATGTTGTAATTAGTGACTAATAGCGGCATCTAAATGGTTAAATAGCAATGATAGGAGCTAGGTCTAGTCGTTGCTTGTTAGGGGCAGGTGTTGGCTGTGTAATAAAGCCAACAATTGCTATGTATGGAGCAGGATTGGCTCCTGAGCAAACGCCATACACACACTACCTGCATTCGATACACATCAGAGTGCAGGGAAGGGTTAAAAGATACCAGCATCCACCACTAGAGGGAGCTCATTATAACACCCTAAGTAAGTGCCCTCTAGTGGTGGGTTCAGTAGATTTGGAGCTCCGTATCAGAAAAACTGAGGTTGGACTGCTATAAAGATCTACTAGATCTAAAAATTAAGTTACAAAAGTAACCACTCTTCTCAAACTTATGCATGATGATTGGGAGGGATGGGGCAGGGTGGCTTTTACTCTAGTGAAATAACCATTTAAGAACAGCTTTTCCTTGTTTTATATTCAGGATGGAAATATCGCTTCCTTCTATGCCACGTCTCATCAAGTGTTCATCAAATTCCATGCGGACTATGCTGTAATCCCGTCTTATTTTAGAATTATCTGGAGCTCATAGAAAAGAAAACTGAAAATTCTACTGGCGCAGCAGAGCCGTATAGCGGATGACCCACCGTCAGTATTGTCCAACTCGTGAGATCCCCTCATGTCCGTCTCCAGGACTGGATAATGCACCATGTCATGTCGTACTGTTATTCAATAGTGTACAATATTTGCGAATAAAAAATATTTTAATAAAATTAGTTTAAAAGTTTTCAATATACTTAGTGTTTTCATAGTTCTGTTTTTCTAAAGGAAACCACCTTCTTTGTGGATCTTTCAGAGGAGTTTTGCATTTCCTGAAGTTTTGTAGTTTTAGAAGACTTTTGGGACAGTTTTTCATGAAGCATTCTTAGCATCCTTCTAATAGGACCCTGCTTAGTTTGGAACAGATTCCACCAAGAAAAGCTTCATAGTAGTCACACGCACTTTCTTTTTTTCCCACTAAGCGTTTTTTTTAAAACCTGAAAATACACTCAAAAGACAAAATGTATGAACAGCTACATGGTTTCACAATAGAAATGAACTGGAGCAGTTCCCTAAGCAATTTTTGATTGATTTTTCATAGCTTATGGATAGATTCACACATCCATGTCCACACAGTATTTTTTGTAAGCCAAAACCAGGAGTGGGTGATAAATCCAGAAGTGGTGATGTGTTTCTATTATACTTTTCCTCTGATTGTTCCACTCTTGGTTTTGGCTACAAATACTGAGGGAAAATATTGCTGTGTAAACACCCCTCATCTACACTGGCGGGAACAATTCTTTCACTCTGGTCCTATATATGTAAACCTGTGTACAGATGTGTAAAATATGAAAACTCCATTGGAACCATTGATCCATGTACCGTATACCCAAGCCCCAATTTGCATCACAGTTCAGCCCAGTTGTTCGAGGTACGTCTGCCAACAACCTTGCTGTTTCCAATGACAACCTACATTACTGTGTATGCCGCTTTTGAATATAATAACAGGATTTAACTCAGGACTTGTACAAATTAGAAAGGTTTTCCACCTTTTTGCACAGATTGTTTTTACTTACAATCATGTAATTTTGGCTAAAATTATTATTTTTTTAATTGGTTTTAATTAAAAAAATGTTTCACTGTTTGTGCCGCACACAGGGTATACATAGCAGTCTTGCTTTTTGTAGAATGATGTTAGTCAAAATCCATCAGTGAGCTCATACTGATGGTCTGATGAGACAATTCTAACCCTTGTATCTGTTTTTTTCTTTTTTTAAAGAGGTTGTCCACTACTTTGTCACTGATGACCTATCCTTAGGACAGGTCATCAATTTCTGATCAGTCGAGGACCGACATCCCCACCAATCAGCTGTTCTCGGTGTCGGCGGCCACTGGCCAGACATATTCAACTGCGGAGCTGCTCCTTCTCCGGATAGTTGCCGTGGCCGGGTGGTGCACATCCGCCTCCTATTGATTTGAATAAGGAGATTACAGTACCCAGCTCCGGCCACTATCAGAATACAAAGAAACTCCACAACTGAGCATTGGCGGACGCTGGCACCAAGAACAGCTGATCGGCGGAGGTGCCAGGTGTCGGACTTCTAACAATCAGACATTGATGACTTTTCCTAAGGATAGGTCATCGATGATAAAGTAGTGGACAATGTCTTTAAACTCCTTTCAGCTTATTTATGGCCACAGACCACATCCTAACAGGATTTTAGAACCATCTTCCTGCAGATTAACCCTATATCTGCAGAGCGAGCTACCAATTAAAGTGCAAGGGCGTGCTTACAGCAGACGCTCACAGTATAATGACTGTAGCCTCTCCGGGTATGCCTCTATGACTTAAAGCCATCAGCTCCTGGCAGGAATAAAATTAATTTTCTCCCATTACCTGCGCTTTCAGTAAGATGACCGGATAGCATTTGGAAATATGACCGGTTCCCTTTAATGTCTTTTCTGAACTGGTCATTAAAGGGGTTAACTTACATCAATGATGAGCAGAGTCTCGTGTTTATAGCCATTCAACTCTACTGTCCCAACCCGATGATGCCGGTAAGTCGGGGAAACATTTCCGAGGATTGTGGGGAGCGGGTTATTTAACAAAAAATTGTTCTAACCGTAAATAATTTAGAAATCTATTGATGTTTGTGATCCCGTAATCACGCTGCCCTGGAGAATCACGTTTCCAGGTCATTTTTAGCACATAATGAACGCTGTTAAAACAAGAACACACAATTAAAACAATGGCAGAATTGCATCTTTATCATTCAGATTGGATTTTTTTTTTCCCACAATTCAGTAAAACTACGACTCGTCCTGTCCCCAAGGACAGAAAACTAAAAAAAGTTATGTAAGAGGAGGACAGAATGAACATATTGGCCTGGCATGAATAGGTTGATAATTCTGAGAAGACATGTCACAATGCCAAAAAAGTGATCTTCATGACTTTTACCTCTATATAACAACCCCCCAAAGCCCCTCTCGTGTCAGCGAACAGAAACTCTTAAATGAGAACGAACCTTACTAAGCGCTTGTAACGTAAGCAGAAAGTCACAACCACAGCATCAAGTGTGAATGCACTGTAAGATAAAAAAGAGTGTTCAGACAGAAAACCGGTCCACAGCTGTAGCCTCCCGGACACATTATCCGCAGGACGGAAGCAAAACAAACTACAGCAGTGAAGCACTTCCTCCAAGCAGCTGCTACATTGTATCCACTACTCTTCTGCAGGGCTGTGATTGGCTGCTGCTGCGTTCTATAGTTTCTGATTGGTTGTAGTCATTAGAACGTTGCTGATCCCGGCGCTCCATTGGCTGACGCTTCTCCAGCGTTCCACACTCTCCGGACGGCAGTACACGGGGCGCCAGCGGGTGGAATTTGCCTTATTAGGACTGTGAGTAATTTTGCAGCCCGGGGCGACTTCCTGTAGGGTGTGTGCGGGAACTCGGGTGTGACTGTGGGGCAGCTTTTTTGTGGATCTAATAAGCAAAGTACAGTGATCCCCACAGTTCTACATCCAGTTTTATAGGATAACTGTATATTTGGTGGCACTACAACTCCCAGGATGATCAATAGAAGCTGTGCTTGCTGGTACTTGTAGTGCTGCTGAATTGGATTTTTATTGGATTAATCTGATATCTTCTCTCATATTTAGAAATTAGAATGTCCAAGTCCCTGAAGAAGATTGTGGAGGAGAGTCGGGAGAAGAATGTTACCGATATTGACATGTCTGACCGAGGCATCAGTAACATGCTGGACATCCCCGGCCTGTGTGAGTAGCTCTAGGGGTGCTGGTCAGATCAGCGTCTCCTGCTGTTTTATCACCTGACGAACACTTAGGCTATGTGCCCACATTGCGTTTTTTAAGCGTTTTTGCCGCTTTTTTCCACGGCAGAAACGCTTATAAAAACGCTAACAAAACGCACCCCATGCAATCCTATGGGATTCCGCAGTTGCTGTGCCAATGCTGCGGATTTTTCCACTGCGGAATCGCATAGCTTAAAAATCCGCAACATGTTTATTGTTTTAGCGGAATCACGGCGATTCCGCCGCCATGGGATTGCATTGAAACGCTCACTTTACGCATGTGGCCATGCCCACAATGCGTGAAGTGAGCGGTTCATGTGCGGTTGGTACCCAGGGTCTGGAGGAGAGGAGACTTTCCACCAGGCCCTGGGTATCATATTCATGTAAAAAATAGAATGAAAATAAAAAATAGGGATATACTTACCCTCTGTCGGCCCCTGGAGTCCTCCTGGTCCTCAGCGGCGCTGCCGGCAAGTTCTGTTCCCTGGCGGGCTTAGCGAGAATGACCTTTGTGACGTCGCGGTCATTTGACGTCGCAAAGGTCATTCTCCTTAAGCACGCCTGGGAACGGAACTTGCCGGCAGCGCCGCTGAGGACCGGGATCGCCACTGAGGAGATCGGGGGCTGCCAGGAGGTGAGTATATCCATATTTATTATTTTTTTTTTTTATTATTTTTAACATTCATCAATAGTAAAAAGTTGGTCACACTTGTCAAGCACTATGCGTGACAAGTGTGACCAACCTGTCAGTCACGTTTCCAAGCGATGCTTCAAATCACTTGGAAAAGCGCAAGCATTCTGCAAGCTAAAAACGCTTGTAAAACGCTTGTGTGTGGCGGGAAAATGCATGCAAATTCCATATGCGTTTTACCCGCGGCAGGGAGTTCCGGAAATGCTTCGGACAATGCCGAAGCATTTCTGCAACGTGGGCACATAGCCTTATCCTGCTGTCCGCTGCTCATCCCATTGCCCCCACCTAGATGCAGACACACACAGAAAAATAAGGGTGTGTTCACACTGACTTTTTTTAAAATCCAGGAGAAGTTAAAAAATCATGGCCCTGATTCATCCAGTGTGGCCTTGCTCATGTCAGTCTTGATTGGGTGGGGGTGAAGTCAGTGGCGCCTGATTCATTAAGAGGCGTATGGAATCAGGTGCATCTTAAAAGTGGCGTAAAAGAAACCAGAGTGATATTAAGGCCACACCCTGTTGTAGCTCCACCCATTTTAATGTAGGTGGGAAAAAAATTTGAGCAATCTCCCGTTCCCCAGAAAAAAATGTGCAACTTTTTAAAGTGTTCTGTGACAGATTTCTGACACTTTGATGAAACGGAGCACATGAGTTTTGATTGAGAGTTGGAGAATTTCTGCTCTGAGAACTCGGCACAAGAACTCAATGTGAACACACCCTAACTGATCCTTAGCAGCCTCCACATTTCATCCAAACCTGTTTCTTTTGCTCGGATGAAATATGAACGCTGCAGCTGATCAGCTGCCATGTTAAGTCCCACCAGATGTTGATACCAGGAGACTGACAGGAGATGCAGCACTGAGTATCAAGGAGCAGCGTGGGTATTGGAGGTGAATTTCGTTTTCTTTTTTAAACCCCTTAATTTGAGGTTACGTAGCAGTAGACAAGAACACCAGATCAAACCCACATGGATCATAAAGTAATGGCATGTCATCACTTTATAATATGGGAATACTCCTTTAAGGCAAGTCACAAGTAGGCATATTTGTAGGTCCAGATGCTGCAATTGTCACCATTTTTTTTTTTTTTTTTTATTAAAGGGGTTCTCCCGTCATGATTCTGTAGAATAGCAGCTTATGTGCAGTACACAACACCATCCACCACACCATGAATGGAGCTTCTCAGTGTTACATCCAGGTGTCAGAGGAACAGATAACAGCTAATTAGTTGGGGTGTCGGGTCTCAGAACGCCACCTATCTAATACATATTTGACCTATCCTAAGGACAGGTCATCAATATCCTATGACTGGAGGATCCCTTTAAGTGGCATTAATTGCTCACTGAGTCCCGTGCCCATTGGATTTCTCAGCCTGACTTGGGAGAGTTTATTCCATATTTACATGCTGCAGATTTCATGCACAAATTAATGACGCTGAAATTCTGCTCTGTACATCTGGATGTGCATATTACTGTGGCATCTGCATGGATTTCTGCAAACCCCACACAGATGAATGGAAGAGTCATATTGATTATATGCACAAATCTGCTGCATGTAAACGCAGCCCAAGACTCGTCTTCATCTCTGTTAATTAAAGGGGTTGTCTCATGTTCATTAATAGTTAAAATTGCAAAGTCTTTGTAAGAAGAAGCAAATTTGGAATTTACCACTTATTCAAAATCCTTTTAAAACCTAATAGTCGCTGCTCGTTTCCGCCTTAGACTGACTTGCTTCCTAGGCGAGGAGCACGCATGCTTTTTGCCGTACACCTTATAAGTGCAGTTCTTTATATGGTTGGATCTGGTCCTGACACTCCTGCGATCGGAGAGCGTACAGTTCAGACCACTGGTACGATTGAGCCGTCGACCCAAACTTTCAGGAGTGCACTAATCTCCAGCAGGCGGGCGGTGGCCAACAAGAACTGTTTTACTTATCTTCCCTGGGTCCACATCTGAGTCTCTGCCGCTGCCCCAGGCTATGCTGTTTGGCTGTAGCGGTGACGTCACGTCAACAGACAATCACTGAGCAGCACCGATGTAGAAGGCACGAGCCGCTAAGCTCAGTGTTTGGCTGCAGCTCTGTCGACATGATGTCAGAACTGCATCCAAACAATGGAAATTGAAGCAACAGTGGAGACACAGCGCTGGACTGGGGAGGGTGAGTAAAGCACAGTTTACATTACATCTAACTTGGAAATGAAGAAAAGTTTTCTGAATTGAAACAACCAATTTAAGTATAAAACTTCCCACAGGCAACAATACTCCCAAAATAATTAAATAATATCTATTCACCCTGCATACCCAAAATGCTCTCTGCTGGTATATTGTTAACTTTAGCAGCAAACATCATGGCTTATATACCACTGCAGCCAATCACTGGCCTCAGCGGTATTAGGCTTGAGCTCTGCTGAGATCATAGATTGGGTGCAGCGGTCATGTGATGTCTGCAGTCTTGTCGCTTATTCTATTCACTCCCGTACCATATTCTGTTTTGATGTCCACTGCCTGTTACCAAGTATAATCCACCTCTAACAGCAGAAATGCAGAGAGGAATTACATTTTTTTTGAGTAATTGATGTTTTGACCCGTTTCTTTTGATGATATACTCTATGCAGATATGATATATTGTAATACATTTCTGGCACTCATGGCTCCGTCTTTTCTTTTCCAGTCTCGCTGTCGCACATCACCCAGCTGATTCTCAGCCATAACAGGCTGACCAGTAAGTACCATAGCGTAATTCATTACATGGGTTTGGCTCATTCTCTGAGATTTACTATGGGTCTACTAGAAATCACCGGTGTCTTCTGCTTCGCACATATCAGACTTCTCGGGTCCAGCAGCAGGAAGACCTGACAGTATAGAGTATGGTGTCCTAGTCCTGTCCAAGACCTTTACAGACATGTGGTTACTTCTTCACTTCTGTTGTCTCATTCCCTCTCCGTGGGCGGCACCATAATAACACCCCGGCAGCAGGCTCGCTGTCTGGGTGTTATGTTTGACACCAATCTCTCCTTCACCTCCCATATACAATCTCTTGCCCGCTCTTGCCGCCTACACCTAAAGAACATCTCTAGATTCCGCCCTTTTCTCACCATGGAAACAACAAAAACCCTCACTGTAGCATTGATCCACTCCCGCCTGGACTACTGCAACGCTCTATTAATTGGCCTCCCCATTACTCGACTATCCCCTCTCCAGTCCATCCTTAATCCATCTGGCTAATCGGTACTCGGACGCGTCTGCTCTTCGCCAGTCCTTACACTGGCTGCCCATTCATTATAGGATCCAATTCAAAGTACTGGTTCTCACCCACAAAGCTCTCCACAGTGCAGCACCCCCCTACATCTCCTCCCTCATTTCTATCTATCGGCCTAACCGACTGCTGCGCTCTGCAAACGACGTTCGACTAACCTCTGCACTAATCCGTACCTCCCACTCCCGACTCCAAGACTTCTCCCGCGCTGCGCCAAGCCTCTGGAATGCTCTACCCCAAGAAATTAGGACTATCCACAATTTGCATGGTTTCAGGCGCTCCCTCATAACACATCTGTTCAGAGCTGCCTATCACATTCACTAATCAAAGTCATTCTATGTGTAAGTGTGTGTGTGTGTAGCCCATTCACTATCTCCATCCATCCCTCACTCCCTCAAGATGGCTGGACCATGATTGTAAATGCACCATTGTATATACACACCTGTACTTTGTATCTCCCCCACCTCATTGTAGATTGTAAGCTCCCATGAGCAGGGGCGGCTTATTTTGCTTTAATTACTGTATTGTTAACGTTGTTACTTATGACTTGTGTTTTGAAACTGTTAAACTGTAAAGCGCTGCGGAATATGTTGTAGCGCTCTAAATCCTACAAGGACATATTAGTTGCATCTCCTTCCCCCATTATGTAGTAATGTCCCTCATCTTGGGCTCCTTCCTAGTATACGTCCTCCATCCTGGTATACAGTGGCATGTAAAAGTTTGCGCACCCCTGGATAAAATTACTATTATTGTGAACAGTTAAGCAAGTTGAAGATGACATGAGCTCTAAAAGGCCTAAAGTTAAAGATGACACATTTCCTTTGTATTTTAGGCAAACAAGTATATACATTGTCAATTTTTAAATTTTTAAAAATAACAGAAAAGAAAATGGGCCGATGCAAAAGTTTGGGCACCCTTGGAGATTTGGGTGCTCAGATAACGTTGACCAAGGTTTCAGACCTTAATTAGCTTGTTAGGCTTATGGCTTGTTCACGATCATCGTTAGGAAAGGCCGGGTGATGCAAATTTCCTAGCTTTATAATAACCCAGCAGCCTTTAACCTTGTGGCAAAAAACAGCAGGCATGGGTTCTTCTAAGCAGCTGCCTAGCACTCTGAAAATGAAAATGGTGGAGGCCCACAAAGCAGAAGAAGGCTATAAGGGTATGTTTCCACGTTCAGGAAACAGTCCGGATTAGCTGCGTGTTTGACGCTGTGCGTTGGCGCAGCGTCAAACACGCAGCGTCCAGATGTTACAGCATAGTGGAGCGGATTTCAAGAAATCCCGTCTCCACTATGCACAAAAACACGCAGGCGGAAGACCTGCGTTTCTGGACATGCGGCGCGTCTTTTTAGACCGCAGCATGTCCTATTCCCTTGCGGCGACGCTGCGTTGCCGCAAGGGAAATAACACAGGGCTTTGTTGCCCTGCGGTCATTCCACATGTGTTCCGGATGTGTTCCTGAACACATCCGGAATGAGCACGCGTTCAAAAGGGGGCGGGGCTTTGGGCGGAGCGGACTTTCCGCTCCGTCCAAAGCGCTGTGGTTCCGGAACGTGGAACCACAGCCTAAGAAGATAGCAAAGTGTTTCCAAGTTGCCCTTTACTCAGTTCAAAATGTCATTAAGAAATGGCACTGAACAGGAACAGTGGAGGTCAAGAAAAGGTCTGGAAGATCAAGCAATATGAAATCTGGAGTGATTCTCGCAATGCATCCTTGGGAACAGAAGTTGCTGGCAGCTCCGCGTGCACCGCTAAAATAATGAACATGCTGCGTGTTTTGCCGCAATGCGATTACGCTCCAGAAAAATACGCAGCATGGGCACAGCAATTGTGGCATCCCATAGGATTGCATGGGATTCGTTTTGTTAGCGTTTTTATAAGCGTTTACGGCGTGGAAAACAGCTTCAAAAATGCAATGGGGGCACACAATCTAAAAGTGTATATTTCCGCGTTCCTAGCGATCAGAAACATAAGAGCCACCTTCACAGAATGCAGCCTTAGTGCTTCTGAAGGTGGCTCTTTTACTTAAAAAGGCCCTGGGGGGTGACAGGTTCCCTTTAAGTATGTACAAGTGCTTCTCACTAAACTAGAATATCATCAAAAAGTGAATTTATTTCAGTTCTTCAATACAAAAAGTGAAACTCCTATATTATATAGAGTCATTACACACAGAGTGATCTATTTCACGTGTTTATTTCTGTTAATGTTGATGATTATGGCTTACAGCCAGTGAAAACCCAAAAGTCATTATCTAAGTAAATTAGAATAATTAACAAAAAACTAAAATAAATTAACTTTTGATTATATTCTAATTTAGTAAGAAGCACTTGTATTTGGTTGTTCTACCAATGTCCAACCAATGGTGGCTCCACTGATCTGGAGAGTGAATGAGTATGGGCTCGATAACTTGACTATGATCCTGTTTTAGTTTCTCCACATTGCTCCTTAGATGTAGCCATAACTTGGAGGTTGGACTGATGTGGCGGTGTCTGTGTGGTGATGATGAAATCCCTTTAGTTTAGCATTATTGCCTTTGAATTGAGGAAGTTGTGGGCACGAACGAGTTCTTCTGAAAGCTGCTGTTAGTCCTCCACCGTTACTTGTACTCATTGGTCTTGTACTTGCATTAAAGGGACTCTGTCAGCACAGATTGACTGTACAAACCAAGTACAGGCGCTCAGGGCATCACGGCGGGGCCAATCATTTAATTTCACCTTCCCACCTGTTTGGTTTCCATCTATCTCCTCCCGCCATTGGCTCTATGAAGCCAAAGCTATCAATCAAAAAAGAAGGGGGCAGTGGGAAGGTGTATTTAAAATGGCTGGCCCCACCATAAAGCGCCGAGTGCCTGGACTTAGTTTGAACAGTCATGCTGTGCTGATAGTCCCTGTAAAATGCACTAGGCGTAGAATTGGAAGGTAATAGATCAATTGCTTGTGAAACTCTGCAGCACGTGTATTACACATATAGCTTTACTGCATGCACATTACGTACATTCTCTGCAACACACACACATATACACAACACTGCTGTACATACACACAGCTCTGCTACATAAGCACAGCTTTGCTATATACACACAATTGTGCTACATGAACACACACACACACTGTATACAATACCACATTTTTCCTTCCAGGCATGTGCCTGTTCACATGAAATTAAAGGTTCTTCACCTTGTCAGGATCTGAATCCTCCATGCAGCTTTAAGGCTGTGCAGGTCCTGGTAGCTATCTCTCCCGCCCTGCACTGATCAGGCTGATCAGTGTCAGGCTGGAGGAGAGCGAGAGCTGCACTGCCACTTGGTTCTCTCAGTGATTGGGAAGGATTCTGTTTCAGCGTTCTCCTCCATCAGGGGATGTTGCCTCTGGACTATAAGATGCACAGATTTTTAGCAAGGTTTTTTTTTCTTGCTGAAAAGTGCGTCTTCTAGTCTAAAAAGTAAATGTGTGTGTAAAATGATGCAATAATTATCTAAAACAAAACAGGTGATAATAAAATCATGTAGGTAACAAAATAGAAAAATCATACAAAAAAAGGATAATATGAAAACTGTGAAAATAAAATCCAAACCAAGTGTGTTCCCATAAGGTTTTAAGAATAATAATAATGAAAAAAAAGTCCTCCAGGTTTTCTCAGGCCACCGTCCCTCCTGTCATAGACCTTCTTATTGTTTTTCTGTGGCTCGTTTTGCCGGCGCCTGCTCTCTACCTGTCGGGAGACATTACATTAGCTGCCATTGTGCTTGTTCCTGGATGTCCAGGTTCACATTAACAGAGATTCAGACATTTTTGACCTAATCCAATAAAGTGCATTAATTAACTGTCTGTGCGGATGACGCTCTCCGTGACTTGATCCTTCCTGGCGGAGGCGAGTGCACTGTTATTCTAAGGTCAAATTAGCATCTCTCCTCTCGATTTGTGGCATTTAAGCGCACGCATGTTTGTCTGGTTTTGGCATAAATGCGTCCACTTGACGGTAAGACGATATGTGCGCCGAGTTCTGATCCGATGGGGAATTCTGGGAAATCTTGACCTGACCATAGAGACAAGGGGATAAAAATAATTTTTCTCACTAATTCATTGTGTCCATGGAGTCAGCAATTAGTAAAATATATTGTCACTCATCAGACTGTACAGTAATGGCCGCTGATTGCCATGTCGTGTGAAATTCTGGCTGTCACCATTTATACCTGATCTGCTATATATTTCCTTCTTCCCTCTTGTGCTAAAAATTGAGCAGCCAATTAATAGAAGGAAAGTCGTTATCGTCAGGAGCTCGTCTTGATGGAGGTTTTTCCTCACCTCTATACTGAGGCTGCAGAGTTCATTCTACTACCCATAGGTTACCATGTTCATTAGTTCCGCAGCTAATAGACGAAACGTATAATAAAGATGGAATCTGAAAAAACTTGATTTTTGTAACAAAAAAAAAAAATTCCAAAATAGGTAAAAATTATATTATTGCTTCAATGCATCTAAAATAAACCAACTTTGGTTTTGGTCTGGATTGAAAAAAATCTAGTGTTTTATGCGTACAGCTCCACTGCAGTTCTATGTGTCTCCTTGGTCCCACACTACAAAAATAAAAGTGTCTTGTGGATGCATTTAAAGAATCTCAAGCAGGAAAAAAAAACAACCCATGATCAGATGTTATTGCTAGGTATGTCCAAATCTTTACCCTGCAAATACAGCTGCCGGTACTTGAAAAAAATAAGTTGTTCCTTCTGCCTTTAAAGTGGGCCCCCGACGTAACGTCTGTATGACTTAACAGAGCAGGTTGATAACGGGTTCATGAGATGAGCCAAACCCTTCAAAATCACCAACAAGCAAAGTGCTTTTTAGCTAAAAACAATGTTTTCGTTCCTCTAAGGCAGTACAGTTCTGTCATCCAGATAGCCCCACCCTGAGCAGCCAGTTTGCATATCATTTACTGTTGTCTGTTCATAATTGATGTTCTTTGCAATGAACATGTGAAACCATATCTGATTTATCATTTACAATAAACCTCTTTTCCCTTTGCTTCCTTCATTCCTGCTGCCAATTTACCCATTGTATATACATTTTGTTATCTTTGTAGTTGTTTAGGAATTATTTTGGGATTATTAAAAGTTATCACAAAATTGGAGGTGAATGTGAATAATTAGAAATTCCAACATCTTGATTTTTTATTTTTTTTTTTGGCAACCTAAATATGTTGATTGTGATATGCAATTTATTATATTTATGAGCTTCCTAAATAAGTGCATTCGTTGTGCGCCTGTGTATTATACATATAATTCCCACATTAACAACATTTTTTCAAATAATGTCTATTGGATTTGCTGATACATTTTTGTAACAGTAACTTAATTGCTGCAATGGACACCACAACTAATATAAGTGAGGAGACTTATAAGCCATGCATGCTCCTCTGGGAAATTTCATATGCAAATTGTCTCTTCAGAGAGGAAGAGGACTAGAAATCTAGTGCCACTTATTGGAAGTGATTCTAAAAGTCAATATTGTATCTTTTAACGAGCCTTGCCACATGACTTAGGATAAAAGCCAAACCAGAATCTCAATGTGCAGACATGGTGTCTCCCTCTCATCAGTATGAGCCTCTCATCAGTGCAAAGTATGAGATTGATTTGGCTACGTGAGAGTCTCTGGACTGGGATCTAAGCAGTAACGTTTCTCCTTGTGGAGAGTGACATGCCAAGCCTGGCATGTCACAGTGAGGAGACTTATAGGCCATGAATGCTCCTCTGGGAAATAAAATATGAAAATTCTCTCTCCAGAGAGGAAAAGGACTAGCACTGTAGTGCATGGTACAAAGAGTGAAATCCGCAGCCAGTCCGAGTCAAAACTGTGCTGTTAAAGTGCATCTACCGTCCGTATCCAAGATGTGAATTTTGACAGTGGCTAATTTGAAGGGGCTGTGCTAGTATGTGATATTGATGAGCTTTCATAGATCTATTAAAAAAAAAAAAAAGCTTTAATTCTGTATGATCCACTTCTTGCTCCATGTCGTGCCTGCAAAACTGTGAAGAGACAATTTGCATGTCTTTCTCAGCCGGATTTGTCACACGTTTCTGATGTTTGCACTGTGATTAGTTTTCAGTAGGGGGCACTCGTGCTAAAATTTTAATATATAAATGGGGAAAAAAATGCTTTAAAGCAATGTTGAAACGGCTTCAGAGCAGAAGAATAGTAATGTATTTTAACTAATTCCTCAATTTTAGTGGCTGGTTACTCCTCTCGCACTGACCAAGTGACATGTTTGTTATTGATACTAAGTAAACTTAACCCCTTCATGACCTTGCCATTTTTTGAAATTCTGACCAGTGTCCCTTTATGAGGTAATAACTCAGGAACACTTCAACGGATCCTAGCGATTCTGGGATTGTTTTTTCGTGACATATTGGGCTTCATGTTAGTGGTAAATTTAGGTCGATAATTTTTGCATTTATTTGTGAAAAAAAATGGAAATTTGGTGAAAATTTTGAAAATTTCGCAATTTTCAAATTTTGAATTTTTAATCTGTTAAACCAGAGAGTTATGTGACACAAAATAGTTAATAAATAACATTTCCCACTTGTCTTCTTTGCATCAGCACAATTTTGGAAGCAAAATTTTTTTTAGGAAGTTATAATGGTTAAAAGTTGACCAGCGATTTCTCATTTTTACAGCAAAATTTACAAAACCATTTTTTTAGGGACCACCTCACATTTGAAGACACTTTGAGGGGTCTATATGGTAGAAAATACCCAAAAGTGACACCATTATAAAAACTGCACCCCTCAAGATACTCAAAACTACATTCCAAAAGATTATTAACCCTTCAGGTGCTTCACAGGAACTAAAGCAACGTGGAAGGAAAAAATGGACATTTTAATTTTTCCAACAAAAATTTTATTTTAGCATCAATTTTTTTCATTTTTTCATGGGCAACAGGATAAAGTGGATCCTAAAATTTGTTGGGCAATTTCTCCTGAGTACACAGATACCTCATATGTGGTCATAAACCACTGTTTGGGCGCACGGCAGGGCTCAGAAGGGAAGGAGCGCCATTTGACTTTTTGAATGGAAAATTAGCTCCAATCATTAGCGGACACCATGACGCGTTTGAAGAGCCCCTGTGTGCCTAAACAATGAAAAAACCCCACATGTGACACCATTTTGGAAACTAGACCTCTTATGGAACTTATCTAGATGTGTTGTGAGCACTCTGAACCCCAAGTGCTTCACAGAAGTTTATAACGCAGAGCAGTGAAAATAAAAAAATCATTTTTTTCCTCAAAAATGATTTTTTAGCCCGCTATTTTTTATTTTCACAAGGGTAACAGGAGAAATTGGACCACAAAAGTTGTTGTGCAATTTGTCCTCAGTACACCAATGCCCCATATGAGGGGGGAACCACTGTTTTGGCGCATGGGAGAGCTCAGAAGGGAAGGAGCGCCATTTTGGAATGCAGACTTGATGGAATATTCTGCGGGCGTCATGTTGCGTTTGCAGAGCCCCTGATGTGCATAAACAGTAGAAACCCCCCACAAGTGACCACATTTTGGAAACTAGACCCCCCAAGGAGCTTATCTAGATGTGTAGTGAGCACTTTGAACCCCCAAGTGCTTCACAGAAGTTTATAAACGCAGAGCAGTGAAAATAAATCATTTTTGTTTCTCAAAAATGATTTTTAGCCTATTTTTTTATTTTCCCAAGGGTAACAGGATAAATTGGACACCAAAAGTTGTTGTCCAGTTTTTCCTGAGTACGCTGGTGTCCCATATGAGGGGGGAACCACTGTTTGGGTGCACAGCAGGGCTCAGAAGGGAAGGAGCGCCATTTGACTTTAATGGAAAATTAGCTCCAATCGTTAGCGGACACCATGTTGTGTTTGGAGAGCCCCTATGTGCCTAAACTTTGGAGCTCCCCCACAAATGAACCCATTTTGGAAACAAGGCTCCCTAAGGAACTTATTTAGATGCACAGTGAGCACTTTGAACCCCCAGGTGCTATACAGAAGTTTATAACGCACAGCCTTGAAAATAAAAAATCATTTTTTTTCTCAAAAAAAGATTTTTTTAGCCCCCTATTTTTTATTTTCACAATGGTTACAGGAGAAATTGGACCCCAAAAGTTGTTGTCCAGTTTGTCCTGAGTATGCTGGTACCCCATATGTGGGGGGTAACCACTGTTTGGGCACACGTCAGTGCTCGGAAGGGATGTAGTGACGCTTTGAAATGCCGACTTGATGGCATGGTCTGCGGGCATCTTGTTACGTTTGCAGAGCCCCTGATGTGCCCAAACAGTAGAAACCAACCACAAGTGACCCCATTTTGTAAACTAGACCCCCCCAAGGAACTTATCCAGATGTGTGGTGAGCACCTTGAACCCCCACGTGCTTCACAGAAGTTTATAATGCAGAGCTGTAAAAACAAAAAATCATTTTTTCCTCAAAAACTGATTTTTTTAACCCACAATTTTTTATTTTCACAAGGGTAACAGGAGAAATTGGAACCCAAAAGTTGTTGTACAGTTTGTCCTGAGTACACTGGTACCCCATATGTGGGAGAAAACTACTGTATGGGCACACTTCGGGGCTCGGAAGGGAAGTAGTGATGTTTTGAAATGCCGACTTGATGGAATGGTCTGCGGGCGTCATGTAACGTTTGCAGAGCCCATGATGTGCCTAAACAGTAGAAACCCCCCCAAGTGACCCCATTTTGGAAACTAGATCCCCCAAGGAACTCCTCTAGATGTGTGGTGAGCACTTTGAATCTCCAAGTTCTTCACAGAAGTTTATAACGCAGAGCTGTGAAAATAAAAAATCTTTTTTTTTCCACAAAAATAATTTTTTTAGTCCCCAATTTTGTTTTCCCAAGAGTAACAGGAGAAATTAGACCATCAAAGTTGTTGTGCAATTTTTCCTGAGTACGCTGATACCCCATATGTGGAGGTAAACCACTGTTTGGGCACACGTCGGGGCTCGGAATAAAGGGAGCACTGTTTCACTTTTAACAGCCAATCAGAGCGATCGTAGCCACGTAGGGGTTAAGCCAACCCCCCTGTGGTGAAGCACAAAGGGTCTTGTGCCTGCGTGTTGGGTGACCTTTCAGTGACCCCGGTCACCTGACCCGCAGGAACGCGATCCTTTCATGACACATACGCTGTGTCACAGGTCATGAAGGGGTTAAAAAAAAAAAAAAAAAAAAAAACCTTCAAACTTAAACTTCTGTTTTTGTGTAATCTCTAGAAATTTATCTCGTAGTTATTTGTTGGGGCAGCAAGAAGAGGGTTTTATGGAAATATTAATATGAATATGAATGGGGTTGAGGGTCCCATCTTTAGTTTTCATAGATTTCTCTTTGTTTTTCAGATTAGTAAGTGATATCATATTCCAAGGATATAACGACAATGGCTTCAATCTATGGGGACTCTTCCAATCTTGGGAAAGTAGCCCCTTTGTTGTTTTTCTCTGCACGGGAGAGCTTCCAGCCACTTGTTGCGCAGTAGGACTCCATGGCTGTACTGTGACCCTCACCTTAGTAATATGTCATCACTTACTCAGTCACACTTTTGGAGGCACCGTAGTTGTCATCACCAAATCAGACGGATCCGTGTTGGCACCAGATAGGGTGACTAAACATGAGAAATGTAGTTTCTCCTTAGTCCTAAGGTGGAGGGCCGTTTTAGAGTCCCTTCTGTTGGCTATTAAAGGGAAGGTGCAAACAAATGGAAAAGAAGTGCTGTATCCACTTTCTTACTAAAGTAGAATCATAGAATGGAAGGGACCTTCAAGGCCATTATGTCCAACCCCTGCAGCAAGGAAGACGCAAGAAGTGCAAAATTTGTGGCTTCATGGTGCCTTTTAAGCAATCTTCAAGAGATTATAACTTCTTTTTTTTGGTTTTGGTTCTTCAGTTTGAGTCCAAAATTCAGTGGAGCCCAGTAGTTGCCTGTAAAGTGGGCCTAAGTTGTTTAAATAATTTTTGGAAATTTTAAGCAGCTGGAATCTTCTGCCATTTTACTTAATCACTTAAAGAGAACCTGTCAGCAGCATTTTACTAAGTAAAGTACAGACCGGGCCACATTGGCGCTGTCATACTGATTAAAATGATACGTCAGGTGAAGAAATCCGTTTAGTAGATTTTTTTGAAATCGGTGTTTGAAGTTTCTTTGTATACATATCTTTGTGCATCGGGGCGGACCTGTGGGTGAGGTCTTCAGATTTGTTCTGTCTCCTCTACTGTGTCTGGGTGCCTTTTCTTGTTCATTTAAAATTTTGCGCTGTTGTCCTAGCCGCAGGCAATGCTAGGCAAATTGGGCTCTTGGAATTCTTCAGGAAAATGGCGCCGATGGCTGTGCATGCGTAGATACGAAGATATGAACACTAGGAAACTTCAAACATAGATTAAAGAAAATCTACCAAATGGGTTTCTTCACCTGAGGTATCATTTTAATCAGTATGATGGCGCCAATATGGCGCTGTCTGTACTTTACTTAGTAAAATGCTGCTGACAGGTCCACTTTAAGTGATTAAGTAAAATGGTAGAAAATGTTCCCAGAGTTGGAGTGTCCGAATGGTCAAAGGCTCTGTTCACCCAGATTTTTGTTGTGGTGTTCAAAATCTATAAGGTTTTTAGGAGGAAACTTGTTTCAGAAAATGATCCTTTTTGGAGAAGTTTTTTTTTCTGAAAGCGGTTCTGGAATTATTTTTTTTTTTTTAGCCATTCTGATTTGATAATGTATACTTGCAAAAATACGTTCTCCATAGACTTTTTCCCTCTAAATGTGTTTTAAAAACCTCTTTGAAAGAAAAAAAAAAGTCCTTAGCACCCAGCCTTAAGGATTTCTCTTTGAAATGAATTGGAAAAGCGTTAAAGCTTTCCAAACATTAGGTGTGTGGTTTTTTTTATTCTTTTATTTTAAAATACTCCTTAGAAAAAAAAAAAAATCTTCTAAAAATTGAGAAAAAGAAATCTCCTTAGGAACGCAGCCTTAGATGCTGCTAAACCAACATAAAAATGTAAAACATACTTTTATA
Organism: Oophaga sylvatica; assembly: GCA_033576555.1. NCBI lineage: Eukaryota > Metazoa > Chordata > Amphibia > Anura > Dendrobatidae > Oophaga > Oophaga sylvatica. Next base: position 18,693,558 of record JARQOD010000006.1, on the reverse strand, counting down.
CTTGGAGTTAAAGAAAATGTTTGGTCCCCAGGAAAAATTTTTTTTCTGAATTTTCACTTTTTGTAACTTTGTGAAAGCTAATAACACTTAATTATAAAATGTGAAATTATTAATCATTTTTTGAAAATTGTTTATTCTTGGCTGCTGATATTTCTTTTTTAATTGAAATGTTGTTGAGGAGCCGTCACAATATCCTCGAGATCCTTATATCACATGTTCTTCGTCAGATACTGACAACACCGCTGGGACATTTGTTAATATTTGAAGGTCAGAAAATATAAATTACATCTGAACTTGAATTTGAACTATATATATATTATATATATATATATATATAACATATCTACCCAGTTATATTTATACATAGGTGACATGTATCACCCGACTGAGTTTCAACATTTTACTTTTAATTGCTCCGTATCTGCAGTTTCTGTCAAGTTGATTTCTCTTTGCTAGGAAACCTCAGCTTAACACTGGGAGAATTTCTTCAGACTTTGACTTCATTGTTTTATTCTCTGCTATATTACATTTACCTTAATGCCTAATGAAATCGCTCCCCGAACCCCAGTATTTAAAAGATCGGCCTAGTGGAGTAGAATATAAAGAATTTGGGGTCCTCCTAAGTGAAGAATGTAAATATGTTCTCTGTGAATTTATAGTTAAATGGCTAATTTTTAGGCCGGGGTCACATGACTGTAGATTCGGTCATCCAAGAGAATCGGGCCGATTTATGCTAATGACGCTCTGAACAATCTCTGATCGGAGTTTCGATTGTCGGCATAATGTGTGATAGAATCGGAGCACACTGAGGAGAAGATGAAGGGAAAAAAAAGGCTTCATCTTCTCCATTGCACTCAGATGACATCAGAATGCAGTTCGATGATTTCCACCCATAGATTTGAATGGGTGCGCCTCATCCAATTTACACCTCAAATCACAGCATGATCTGTATGAGAAAAAAAAAAATCACAGATCTGCACTGCCCCGTAGAATAACATTGGCCCAAGTGCCATCTGATAAATTATCGAATACTGATTAATTTGGTGGTGTGAGTGAGCCCTAAGGCTGGTTTCACATATCCCTGAAATACGGATCGTTTTGGGGTCAGACCGATTTATGCCAATGATGCAGTTATCTCAGGTCAGGACTACTGTAGAGTTGAGTGAATTTTTCAAAATTCGGTTCCGCTTTTGATCGGCGATGAATATTATTTTTGCAATATTCGACGACAACAGCCGAACTTCATTGGAGCCAATGGAAGTAGAAATGACCGAATATGTTCGGAACCGATCCTCAAACATAAATTTGACGCAAATATGGTACAAATACGGCACAAATATGGCACATTCTGATTCGGCGACCGTTTTCCGAACATATTCGCTCATCTCCAGTGAGGACCCAGTGGTCAGACCTGGTCCTCGGAACTGAGCACAACCCATATTTCACTGATACGTGAAACCACAATTAGGATTGACAGTTAGTATTTGATTAGTGCGGTTTTAAGCTCTGGGAACCTCTGTAACATTTTCACTACCAAGAATGTATTTGAAGGAATTTTCCAGTTTTGGAAAACCTTTGTCGCCTGTCTACATTTAAAAAAGCAAAACAAAAACCAAACAAGAAATTACCAGCGCTTTACCCACCCTTCATGAGGTGCTGAGCTCAGAAATGGTCTGCAGAGTTGTCGATGTGACATCGTTGCTGCAGACAATAAAACACCAGAAGCGGTGTCGGAGACTGAGTTCTGGTCTTGTTGAGGGTCAGTTAGTTTTTTTTTTTTGTTTTTTTTTTTAAAACAAACTGCAACTTTAGGAATATGTCAAAGCTTTAAAGAGTAACCGTCATATATTATTTTTTTCAGAAAATGAATAGTACAAGTGCGAATAAGAAAATGTGTAATATATCTTATCAGATGAATCTGCTTTTTTCTCCTCCTGAACTGATCGATCCAAATTGGGAAAATCTATATTTGAAGACAGGTTATTACATTACTGACATAGGAGATGAGCGCTGCTTCTGAGGAGGAGAGGCAGCAGCTACATAGAAGTTGAGAATTACTACTGATAAGATTCTATCACGGTCATTTAAAAATCTGTCTTCACTGAAGACAGATTTTACCTTTTTGAATTCAGAATTTTGGGAATGAAATATTTTTACTCTTTGGTTCTGTGTCTATGGAGAAGGTAAAAGGATGGAAATGGCAGGTGACATCCAAAAAAAGGGTTGCAGGTGCATGGTTCTGTTATCCTCCTTGTGGTCAACCTCCAGGTAATCCATAGGAATAATACAGGAGCTTTTCCTCATGTTATCATCCCAATTTCTAATTTTCTAAGGTTACATTTATGGGAAGTTGCTGTGTCAATAGAGAATCAGTAACTGCTACGTATATTATCTGCACATCTTGCACTTAAATTGTTTGACTTTTAACTAAAATGTTAATTTTTTTTAATTTTATTTTTTTAATTATTCTTACAAAACCTTGCGCTTCAATGCAGAATTGCGTCAATATGGTAGTAAAAAAAAAAAAAAAAAGAACCAAGCCCAAAATTATTTTCTCTATTTCTATGCTGACCCAGGATGTACCCATTCAGTGACAGCAAGTAGAACTCTGGAAAACCATGTGAGATTAAAGCACAGACTTCATTAGAAAGTTTTAGAACTTTTCGTGATGTAATGTTTAATTGTAATTTTCTTAAAATTGGGAAATCGGATCACCCCTGTCACCCCTCGGTATAACTTCTCCTAAACCTGTATTTTGCCAACTTAAATGCCGAGCAGATGTTAATAGATGATTTAGAAGAATGAAGTGAGAAGTATCAATTCTGAGGCCCGGAACACATTTACCATAATTCACTGCTCTAAATTACAGGATTGATTTAGAAAGGAGACTGAAATAATCTCTCATCCTGTCAGGAGGGTAATGCCTTAGATCCAAATTTAATTGCATCTGCAGAAAAACACGGGGAAACGTCTGCACGTGGTGAGGGGGGATTTGTGGCCTAGTTACATTTCATTTCATGGCTGCTCGCATTGAGAGCAATTGTAACATACATGGTGGGACACAACAGCTCCAAGGTGGAGGATGAAGGGGTATTATTGGGGGGTGGAGGGGTGATAGTGTTGCTCATAGACCCCAGTCACGCTAATCTCTTACCTGTTTTTACAACATTCAGTGAGGAAAATTACCCAACTTTAGACAAGTTCATATGAAGGCAGCAATGGAGCAAAGTATGTGCCCCCTCGACATTACACCTGTGGGAACTTTTTTGACCTCACATTCTACATCCATAGATATTAATATGGAGTCGTCTCCTCTGATATAACAGTTCTGCTCTTCTGGAAAGGATTTCTACAAAATTTTGGAGGGGTCTCTGAGAACTTTCTCCCATTCATCTAGAAGAGCCTTTGTGAGGTCAGACACGGATGTTGAAGGAGAGTCCGGGTTCACAATCTCCAGTCTAGCTCATCCCAAAGGTGTTGGATGGGGTTGAGGTCCAGGTTCTGTGCGACCAGTCAAGTTCTTCCACCCCAAACTCCCTTAAACATACTTTTATGGACCTTGTGTCACTGGGCACATATCTATAGAGGAGGGTAGGACTCTGCAGCTATTAATTCGTTGGTGGCTTTTCTACCTCTTTGCTCCTCAGTACTCGGTGACGCGACTCTGTAACTTTGCTGGGTCTCTACTTCATGGCTGAGTTGCTGCGACTCCTTCCTTTTTCAACAATATCACTCACAGGTTCTCGACAGTAGTGTTTCCTGCATCACGTACCTCATTAGAACTGTGTGCGAAGGGGGCTGGTTAGGCCAACCCCTTTTTCTTTTTACGCATCGGCTGTGAAAAAGGAGCTGGCTTAGCTCATGAAATGAAGAAGTCATCCAGCCACCTTCACACAAACCTCTAATTATGGTGCACTCGCCTGTGTTGAGCGTAGGCCGGAAGTAGAGTTGCCGATGGTGAAATGAACACATAAATGGAGATTTTCTAATACAAGTCATTAATAAACAATAATATACAGTCATGGCCAAAAGTTTTGAGAATGACACAAATATTAATTTTTACAAAGTCTACTGCTTCACTTTTTCTTATGGCAATTTGCATATACTCCAGAATGTTATAAAGAGTGATCAGCTTAACAGCAATTACTTGCAAAGTCAATATTTGGCTAGAAAATGAACTTTATCCCCCAAAACACATTTCAACATCATTGCAGCCCTGCCTTAAAAGGACCAGCTAACCTCTTTTCAGTGATTGCTCCATTAACACAGGTGTGGGTGTTGATGAGGACATGGCTGGAGATCAATCTGTCATGATTAAGTAAGAATGACACCACTGGACACTTTAAAAGGAGGCTGGTGCTTGGCATCATTGTTTCTCTTCTGTTAACCATGGTTATCTCTAAAGAAACACGTGCAGTCATCATTGCAATACACAAAAATGGCCTAACAGGGAAGAGTATCGCAGCTAGAAAGATTGCACCTCAGTCAACAATCTATCGCATCATCAAGAACTTCAAGGAGCGAGGTTCCATTGTTGCCAAAAAGGCTTCAGGGCGCCCAAGAAAGACCAGCAAGCGCCAGGACCGTCTTTTAAAAGTGTTTCAGCTGCGGGATCGGGCTACCAGCAGTGCAGAGCTTGCTCAGGAATGGCAGCAGGCAGGTGTGAGTGCATCTGCATGCACTGTGAGGCGGAGACTCTTGGAGCAAGGCCTGGTCTCAAGGAGGGCAGCAAAGAAGCCACTTCTCTCCAGAAAAAACATCATGGACAGACTGATATTCTGCAAAAGGTACAGGCAGTGGACTGCTGAGGACTGGGGTAAAGTTATTTTCTCTGATGAATCCCCTTTTCGATTGTTTAGGACATCAGGAAAACGCCTCATTCGGAGAAGACAAGGTGAGCGCTACCACCAGTCTTGTCTCATGCCAACTGTTAAGCATCCTGAAACCATTCATGTGTGGGGTTGCTTCTCAGCCAAGGGAATCGGCTCTCTCACAGTCTTGCCTAAAAACACAGCCATGAATAAAGAATGGTACCAGAATGTCCTCCAAGAGCAACTTCTCCCAACCCTCCAAGAGCAGTTTGGCGATCAACAATGCCTTTTCCAGCATGATGGAGCACCTTGCCATAAAGCAAAGGTGATAACTAAATGGCTCAGGGAACAAAACATAGAGATTTTGGGTCCATGGCCTGGAAACTCCTCAGATCTTAATCCCATTGAGAACTTGTGGTCAATCATCAAGAGACGGGTGGACAAACAAAAACCTAAAAATTCTGACAAAATGAAAGCATTGATTGTGCAAGAATGGACTGCTATCAGTCAGGATTTGGTCCAGAAGTTGATTGAGAGCATGCCAGGGAGAATTGCAGAGGTCCTGAAGAAGAAGGGTCAACACTGCAAATATTGACTTGCTGCATTAACTCATTCTAACTTTCAATATAAGCTTTTGTTACTCATATGTTTGCAATTATTATATTTCTGTCTGTGATAAAAACATCTGTCAAAACACATAAAAACCAGAGGGCAGCAGATCATGTGAAAATATAATATTTGTGTCATTCTCAAAACTTTTGGCCATGACTGTATAATTACAGCCGGTTTTTTTTTTCCTCTTCCAACATTTTGACAGCCATATCATTCTTGTAGATATACGTGATCATAGGCAGGTGAAATACGTGTATAATATTTTTTGTGAGATTCATTTAGTTTTCAGGTTATTATTGTCATGGTGATACTGACAATGAGTAAGTTTTTTTTATTTTGCATTTTGCACAAAAGAATCAAATTAATTGCATTTTTATGTACATTTTTAAATCCTATTTAGAGACTGCTTTTTGACATTTTGTATTTTCTGATGTACTTTTGTATAAGAACAAATGGTAGTCCAGCACTTGGAAGATTTAACATTTGCTGAGAGTGACATACCGGCTCCTGCCAAGGTAAGGAGGCTTATTCGCAGTGCAATGCTTCTCTAGGAAATTTAATATGCAATATATTTAATATGCAGTGTTGCACGGCAAATAAGACTCCTTACTTTGGCATGCCTCCTTCTTACCTGTCTGCAAATTGAGATTCTGATTTAACTTGTATCTTAAGTCACATTTCAAGACTCGTTAGGGGGTCGATGGTGACTTGTTGGATTCCTGCTTCCAATAGATGGCGTTATACAGTTCAAGCCCTCTTCCTTTCTGTAGAGGCAATTTGCATATTAATATTTGTTGTAAGTTTGTTTCTTCATAAAAACTTTTATATTGGCAGCAATGACAAATCCAACGCGTTTTGGGCTACTCTGAGCTCTTGCTCACAGTGTATGCCAACACATTATCCTATCATTTTGATACAGGCAATTTATTGCTAGGGTTTAAAGATAGACTGAACCCTTCCGATAATTCTATGATCACCATTGATTTGTTATGACTGTATAAGCACACTCACGCGGTTAACGTACAAACTGGAGAGACCAACTCCTGAACCCGATAGGTCCCTTTTCGGACTGGGAAAGTCTCTAATCTGACCCCGATTTTGTTGATGCCTGACGTTGGTAGTTGGCACCCTAAGTATATGCAATGGCACCCTCACTCCATCTTGATTTGTCCTGAATGTCTATAACTCCACCCTCTCTATAAACAATGTGCAACACGAAAACAGTGCACAAAAATGACAGGAAAAGGCACAGGCCTATGAACGTGTTCACACAGAAACACACAGGAAAGACAGAAGAATATAAGAGGAACCACATAACAAACGGAATACATGGAAAACTTCACAGATCCCAAACTTGAAAGGAAGGGTACTGAGGAGAAAGGAAGACTCACAAGCAAACCAGAGGAAAAGCAACAGAGATTAAAAGGTGAAATAATCCCTAGCTGAGAAGCTGGATCTCCAAACAACATCTGTCTTGAAATATAGCCAGCAAAGATGGCAGGTGCAAGGTGAGTATAAATACAGTAGCCCCTCACAAGAAGTGACAGGCCAGAACCAAATTGGGAATTGACAGACAACGAATAGAAGAAAACCAAAGAAAGAAAAGAAAAAGAACCATCAGCAGTTGGATAGAGACCAAACAGGCTGTGGCTCAGTAGAAAGGGAAACTGACCACTCGGCAAGAAGTCACTGGATCGAGTCCCGAAACCGAGGTATGACATAATTGTGATGATCTCCTCTATCACCACTAGTGCAGTGATCAAAAGCATAAGCGACCAGGATCAGAGATGATCACTGTTATAACTGTGGCAAAGCTCTCATTAGATAACGTTTTGAAATTGGACAACGTTTTTGAGAGTAGAGAAAAAAAAACAGGTCCCTATGGTTGTAGTGTGAACAATGACCTTTATTTATTCCTTCATGATGTGAATAATATTACTTAACCCTTTTTGTTCCCTGATGCTGAAGGAATTAGGATGAATCGCGGCACACTTTCCTTGTATAGGAATAATTATACCCGTGCCCTCTGTTCAGGTGTATTTTTTTTTTTAAATCCTTCCAGCTAAATTAACCTTTTATCTGTGGAGTGGTATTCACCGCGCGCTGTCAGACGGCATCCTCATATTTTTAGATAATAGCTAAACATTGATCTGTTACTAATCTGATGTAACCTTTTGTGTGTATTGATCACAGGTTTATCCTCCGGAGAGGGAGGCCAAAAAGACTGTTTTGGTTGAATAAGATGTTTTCGACCGCTAATTTTCTTCTTGTGTGAATATGTAATTATATTAACCACTTCACATATCATCATATTTTAGTAACACTCCACAAAAAAAAAATAAAGCTACTTTATCTCCTTTATATCCACATAGATATTTGCATTTAAGATCTGTCATCACTTCTGATTCATTTGTTGAATTCTGGTGTATCTGCTGATACAATTCCTTTTTGTTATGAATATTTCTTGGAAATATTCAAATTATCAATAGGAATTACCATTTTCCTTAATGTCTAATTCATGATGATTGTGAATGGACACACTGAATATTTAATTCATTTCCGAGAGGAATAACACAGGAATTACATGCTCTGTCATTGTTATTTAATTGGAAGTACAAGTATTTAAAAAAAATCAGACATGTCTGGTTAGTGGCAAGTTCTCCTTAAAGAAGTTGTCCACTACTTGGACAACTTCTTCTTATACCCCTCGTTTGGCCCGGTAACATAATAAAGCTTATATTCTCCTCTCGTGCTGGCACCGTTCCCACGGTGTCGGCACTCGCTCTCCCGGGTCACCTTTTGCAGTTGTTGTGACAGTAGATTTGTCTGATGATATATATTACAGTGTTGCTCTCCTGTACTATATTTTTATGCATAGTTTTTTGCAGTTGTTGTGACACATGATGCCGGCAACCAATGAGCGCTGGCGTTGCTGTCCCCACCTACTGTCGAATTGAGCATGAAGAGGGAGTCGGAGATCAGCTGATCCCTCGCTTCCTCTTTCTGTTCAATCCTTACAAAGGCAGGGACAGTAACGCCAGCGCTAATTGGGCATCATGTGTCACAACAACCACATGTGAGCCCCAGAACCGTTAATGCTGACATTGCGGGAACGGCCTTGCACTAGAGGTGAGTATAAGCTTTATTATTTTATCCGGAAAAACATGTTGATCAAGAAGGGGTTGTCCTAGTAGTCGACAGCCCCTTTAAGTAAATAACAAGGACCGATTGACATGTGGTGCTTTACTCCTGTACATTTAACCGAGAGCATTTTGCAAAGACTATCTGTGGCATTTCTGCAGTATGATGAGTATGCTAAGCACTCAAAGTTAAATAGGTGATGTTCTTGTTCTTCTTGTTCTTGTTCTTCTTGTTCTTCTTCTTGTTCTTGTTCTTCTTGTTTCTTGTTCTTGTTCTTCTTGTTCTTGTTCTTCTTGTTTTTGTTCTTCTTCTTGTTCTTGTTCTTCTTGTTCTTGTTCTTCTTTTCTTGTTTCTTGTTCTTGTTCTTGTTCTTCTTGTTTTTGTTCTTCTTGTTCTTGTTCTTCTTCTTGTTCTTTTGTTTTTGTTCTTTTCTTGTTCTTCTTGTTTTTGTTCTTCTTCTTGTTTTTGTTCTTCTTCTGTTTTGTTCTTTCTTGTTCTTGTTCTTCTTGTTCTTGTTCTTGTTCTTGTTCTTCTTGTTCTTGTTCTTCTTGTTCTTGTTCTTCTTGTTCTTGTTCTTCTTCTTCTTGTTTCTTCTTCTTCTTGTTCTTCTTGTTCTTGCTTTCTGTTCTTCTTGTTCTTGCTCTTCTTGTTCTTCTTTTTTTTGTTCTTGCTATTCTTGTTCTTCTTCTTTTGTTTTGTTTTTTTCAACTGGCTAACACGGTACCAAACCCTTTTTTTCTTTTAGCAAAACTCAATCTACATGTATTGTAATGCAATGTTTCTTGCACATAAGATAAAAGTTTGCCTAATCTATCAATTTCAGTGGGACCTTCTGAGAATGTTAAGTGCATGAAAAGCCTAATGGTCCTACGGTTTCCGCAGTTTCTCACATTTTCAATTGTTTTAGAGCAAGTGGGTAGAGCTCAGCTAATGCAATGTCTCTCCTGCACAATTACACCGAGACACCTGCTTTCTTGTCTCCGTGTAACACATATTTAGAAGCAGCAGTATAGAGGATATTATACAGCAGTACTGAGCAGTGTTACTGTGAATCCAGCTCTAAGGTGAGAGAAAATGTAGAACTAAAAGCAGCTGCACCATTTTTTGCTTCTCTACACTTGTTCTTCCCCTCTCTCCTCTCCATAGGCTGCCGTAATCTGATCTTTCACTGAGCAGGCTATCCTTCTTGTCTTGAGCAAAACCTACAGTATTTTAGCTGTTTCTTTCAGAGTGAATGATGAGTTCAGGAAGTGGAGGGGTGTGGAAGACTCATACATGGAGAAAGAAGTAGATTTGTCTGATGATATATATTACAGTGTTGCTCTCCTGTACTATATTTTTATGCATAGTTCGTTGACTTGACAAGTGAATATGTAAAGCGAACCGATTGGTATCTAGCAAGCAGCCATGAAAAATCCCTTTTTATATGTATGAAGTGTCGCAGTCCTAACTTTTTCGGGTTTTTCTTCATATTCATAGGTGTTCCGGCCAATATTGCAGATTTGAAAAACTTGGAGGTGCTGAATTTCTTCAATAATCAGATTGAGGAGCTTCCGACACAGATCAGCAGCCTGCAGAAGCTGAAGCATCTTAATCTGGGGTACGAATTTTTGGGCTCATTTCTGATCATTTTAAATTGTTGCTATTCCTCTCGACTGCAAAATTTGTCTTTTTGATCCTGTTTGTTGAATATGTAAAAAAGTCTCCATGACAAAATTGTGACCTAAAATTTGGAAAATTGACAGAAGAGGACAACCTCTTACCATGCATGCTGTCAAGGCAATATGAGACTCATAAAAAGGATCCCTGAACTGGCACAGTGCTATATTACATTTCCCCAGTAGTGACCACTCTGAAGGAAATGTGTGGCTGTGAAAAGAATGTGTCATCAGGAAATGTTAATATATATATATTTTTTTTCTTTTAATTTTTCGTAATGTATATACTTTTTTTTATATTACAAAAAAATGAAAAAAAAAAGCTTGCAATATCAATACTGACCAGTGAAGCTGTTCTAGACTCACACTTCCTGTTATTTCAGAAAATCCATATGGATATTGGTAGTAGAAATGGGCAAATCGAGTAGTGGGACTCCGGTCCGGTCCAAAAATATAGAAAGTTTAGGAAACAGTACAGATCAAGTTAAAAGAAAAAAAACACATAAATGGGTTTTCCAGCTTAAAAAAAAAATGTTAAAAGTGCCTAAATTTAAGAAAAGGATTGGACGAGGTTGATAAATTGTCCCTTTATAGGGAAAATCTTATTGATTACTGGGGGGTTCTGACAGCTGGGACCCCACCAATCCCGAGAACAGGGCTCTTCAGAGCTGTGTTCTTGGGATCAGTGGGGCCCCAGCGGTAGGACCTTTTCAGTGATCAATTAGTTAACTCCTATTGATAGGAATTAACTTGATACAGCCACTTTAAGTTATGGAATTTTATTAATATTTCTCAGGTCTAAATGTGCCTCAGTCTCCAGCTGACCTCCGCTTCCTGGTCCCAGCAGATCCTTTTATATTTTGTGTCCCAACAGTAGGAACTGTATGTAAAGGGGGTTGACTGACTGCTCATTTCAATAGCTAAACCGGCCCCCTTCTCCGCCACAGCAAATTAATAAACTGAAAAGGTGGCCGGCTTAGTTACTGAAGAGAGAATCAAGCTTTTCCAGTTTGGGACACAAAGCGGAAGAGGAACTGCTAATATCTGGAATTGGGCTTGTTGCTTAAAATCAAGTGTCCTTAAAGAAGCCCTCCTCCTCTTCCTCTCATCAAAGTTTTTATCCTCTTAATATATTACAGTCATCATATTATACAGCACTGTGCACTTACAATTGCTCATTTTGCCTTTCTACCGAACAAATTCCTCTCTTTTATCAGCTCTACGTAGAAACAGTAAGCCTCTTGTCCTTGCATAAATCATTCCCCTCTTCAACTCCTGACCCAGCTCCTCCCTCCTCCTCCTGCCATTGACTTTTGCAGTGACTTATCACTCATACAAGGAAAATTGACCTCCTATTTCTACATAGAGCTTAGAAGGATTCAGCTCATCAGTTTTTAATCACGTGATGTCATAACCCTAATGGAAAAGAGAAGAATCAGCTGGGTAGAAAAGCAAAATGAGCAATTGTAACTATTCGGTGAGCCACAGATGTTTGCGGAGGGGCCAGCTCGGCCATTTAGTTCCACTGGCAGCGGATTTTAATGTCACGGGAGCTGAAGTTGGTTGCTGGACCCCTAATCACATGATTAAGGGTGCTATTACACCAGAAACATGTTGATACGATGTTTTTAATTCTATATTTTCCTTGCAGATTTCTATTGTACCTCGCTTTTTTTTTTTATTCCTCCACTGAATAAACTATCTTGCACCATCGTAGAGCTGAACATTTTCTCCTTTTCCTAACATTTATCAGTCTTCGGTGTACGCACATGCAATGTCCGGTATTCTACATCTCCTAACTCACAGGGCCCAAAATAACTCTGGCACACTGTGACAAATCTACTGCCACATGACAGCTGTATCAGCAGCAGCAGGCCGGGTACTGGGAGACCAAAAGTGCACAGTGCTATATAATATGATGATTGCAATATATTAGTAGGATACAAACTTTGATGGGATGGCTTCTTTAATAACGTGAAATATATTAATAAGTTCCATAATATACTGAGTTGATCTCATCGGCAATTCTTCTTTTTTTTTCTTTTGCCCTTGGCCAAACCGTTTAACATAAATCTGTTACTTTTTAATCTAATGGTTTTCCAAATCTGTTTTTTAGGTTTTTAAACATGTGACAATCCACATAATATTTCAGTTCTGTGTTATTAGAATTTCTAGATTATTGGATGCTTGATTAAAGGGAACCTGCCATAAGATTCATGCTGCCTGAATCGCGCCTTATTGGAGCCCTGTATGTTTTACTGGGAAACACAGTCCCTCCAAAAGGCCGGTCGCGGCAGCTTCTATCCGCCGCACTCCCCTAGCTGATGGGTCTACTCTCGTGTGTGACTAGGTCATGGAGGTGGGGTGTAGAGACCCCAGGGACCTGCCCTAAACTGGTCATCCAAGACACATAGTCCCTGACCGACTTCTCGCCGCAGCGTTTCAGAGTAAATCATACGCGGCTGCAGTAACACAGCGAGTGTCTGATTCACGCTGCCTGTGGTTCAGACGACAGGTTCCCTTTCAAAGAAGTGTAATGTTTAAAGGACAGAATACAGTGCTGTAAATCCTCCATAACAAATCTATAAATCTTTAAAGTATACCGATCGGCATACATGAAAAAAAGTCTTTTGTGAAAACCATGTTTTAATATCTTATTTCTACTCTGAGATCTGATAATTTGAAGTTACAGGCCCAAGACCTGAGGCTGCACTACTGAGAGATTGTTTTATTTTTTCATTTCTTTCCGGTGAAATGTTGTCATGGAAACCTTGTCTATGTCCTAATCTCCATGTCCAATGAAGCCTACATCCTACCTGCCTGGAGCAGAGTCTATTATATATGTAGATGTATAAATCGTAAGGCAGTTCGGTCATTTGGATCCATTCTTAGTCTCCATAGCAACATGGCACCTGACAGAAACCAGAATAGGAACTATCATAGGATGTTTTCAGTACTGTGACCGCAGGCTTCGGGCCTGTAAAGGTATAATATCTCTATATGTATACATATAATATACTTTTTATAGCATATCCTAGCTGGGAGATTGGTTTTCCTATATTGGGCGCCATGGTGACACCTAGGCCTACAAGATGGCAGTAGCAGCAGCAGGCCGTGCAATGGTAGGGGTCAGACACTTGGTCATTTGGTTGTCCCCCCACAGTATAAAAAATAAATATATATGTAATAATTATACTGCAAAAGGGGAACAACCACGTGTCTGACCCCTACCGTTGCGTTGTGTAGCGATGGCCTGCCGCTACGGCCATTTTGTAGGCCTAGATGTCACCATGGCGCCCAGTATAGGAAAACCTATCTCCTAGCTAAGATATACTATAAAAATAATCCACACAAAATAACACTTTTCTTTATTCTTTGTCGTCTTGTTCTTCCAGCATGAACAGGTTAAACTCCTTGCCTAGAGGATTTGGTTCCTTGCCAGCACTAGAAGTCCTTGATTTGACTTACAACAACCTGAGTGAGAATTTCTTACCCGGGAACTTCTTTTATCTGAGTAAGAACATTTTTGTGAATTATTTAAATAGCCATAATCCTACTGCCCCACAAATCCATCGTCTGGGCCCCAGATTTTGATTATGAAAGTGTCCATACACATCGGAGCAAAGTCGGCCATTTAAAACTGATTTCCGATGCCCTGGTTGACTCTTTTGGGGGTTTTGTTATAGGGCATGTTTAATTTCAACTCCTGGTCCTTTTGTTTTTAGGGGATACAATTTGTCCCAAGAGATGCCTGGCAATGTTTTAGTCTATGTTCACGTTTTTGCAGGATCCTTTTCAAATGAAAGAAAACCGTATGGCTAATTAACGGTTCTGTTTTCCATAGACATCAATGTTTAAAAAAAAAAAAAACACTGATCCAGCCGAAATCAAACGGACAAAAAAGTTGTCTCTGCACAACTTCCTTGCCAACCGATTGCTGTTGGATCCGATCTAACGGATGATTACAAAGTTGAAAAAATTTGTCACGGGTGTACTCCAATGTCGCACTTTGAGTGATTTTCCGTACGCCAGATATTTTTTTTTTTTTTTTTTAAGCACAAACGTTGCAACATTTTAAGTGGAACATGACTTTTTTGCGCTATAAAGTTGCAGAATCCAGTTAAAGGCAAAAATACAGGATGTTTTTGATTTTGCACAAAATTCACAAACCATCTGCTCCATTTTGAAGAAGCAAAAAAGCTAAAAGACAAAAAAAAAAAGACAAACGACACTCTAAAGTGTATTAGAAGGTTGTTTATGAGATTCCAAAAAAGGGCTGCTCCTTATAGCGCCTCTCATGGGTTATGTATGGTATTGCAACTCGGTCCTATTTAATTTGCTGCAACACAAAACGCATCCTGTTGTGATTTTTCTTTAAATTCATAAAAATGGAAAACTCCTTTTAATAAGATTAGTGGAATATTTGCAGGATACCAGGAGAGTAGGAATGGAGTAGATATTGACCCCTTCACCTGACAATGGCTCTCATGTGTATTTTATAACCTTCCTTCTCCTTTTTAAAGGTCCCCTTCTGTCATAAAATGCAAATTTGCCTATAAACCTGCAGCATTTGTCCATAAAGGCACAAAGCGATCAAAGCCCGCGACCCAAGCTGCCACATTTTACTACAGCGCAAATTGTTAATTGTGTCAGTCCCCGAGATATAGATGTTTTCCTGTACACGCGAGGCGTACAATAAGTCTCTAAATCTGCGTTTGACCTGCTTGTTATTACTGTGAGCCCTGGGTATGTCAGAGGCTTTTCACCAAGTTGGGGTTATTAATCAGAGCTGACTGGCGGTATTGATCAGGGCTGCCGCTCGCCGGCTCCACGCCGCTCTGCTTATATATTGCTCTTTAATTTGCAGCCACCCTGCGTGCTCTCTATCTAAGTGACAACGATTTTGAAGTCCTGCCGTCCGATATTGGGAAGCTCACAAAGTTGCAGATAGTAAGTAATTTATCTAAATTCTCGGAAAATCAATTTTTGCTTTCACAGTTTGCAGTAAACTCCAGTCAATTTGAGAAGTAGCATAGTTTATTTTTCCGAAATAAACTACCGCAGCGACTCCTATTGTCCGGACTGTCAGTACACGGAGGAGGCATCCTCCACTGGTTCCACACGTCGGATGTTCTCGTGTGAGTGATATTTGTGGTTTTCACAAATGGGACATTTGGGGGCATTCGCATGTCGCAAAAATCACGCAAACGTCCAAATTTGCTCCGAGCGCCAGATCAGAATCGGCAATGCATCCGTGGAAAATAGCGAACCGTACTAGGATGGCATCCAAGCGCAGTCCGATTTTCAAGGACGGACTATCGCATGGGAGAAGGTGGAGATTGGTAAAAGGAGAATGATATCAGCTCATCCACGGGGAAGTCTAACATATGGAGCTTCCGGTGCGGATAGAGGAGGCCGGGAAAACGGATGAACCAGTGTAGAATCTGCCTTAAAAGCCTTTGTTTTATTCAACAAATTCACATAAGAGAAGTCTAGCTTCATATCCTAAAGTAATCAGACGCGTTTCAGGCATCTGACCTTTTTCATTGCATACGATTAAGGTCCGACGACCGAAACGCGTCTGCTCCTGATTTTAACTTTAGGAGGTGAAGCTGAGACTTACCTCTTTTTATGTAAATTTGTTAAATAAATTAAAGGCTTTTAAGGCAGATTCTACGCTGGTTCATCTGTATTCTCCACGTACGAGAAATGGGCCATGCTGATCAAAGTCTGATCAAAATGTTCAGTTTGTTTTTCTCGTATGTGAGAAATACTGACGTCTGAATAAGGACTTACACTGGGATCTTTTAGTGGTTACTAGAGTAAATGTAAAGGTTACATTTTCTGGTTAATTTTTGTTATTTTTTTATAAAATTACTATGTGATTTATCTACTATTAAAAAAATCATCACCGTTCTCAAGAACAGAGGGACTTTTAATTAATTAGTTTCCTGCTCACTGCCTAGGTCAGAGGCACATTTTGATGGGAAGGAGAACAGCACTTGCTAACTCTTTCGGATGGAGCTTGTAAGCACTGCTCTGAAGCTGTCATCATTTCAGTGCCCCCTATGCTCTTGCAGCTTTGCCTATGCAACATTGTATCAGGGTGCAGCACAGTTTTGGCCAGCGGTGCAACAGTGCCGCTGGTCTGAACTGTCAATCGTCAAGACTCATCCTCCCACCGACGAGCAGGAAGCCATGAGGCTGGGGAGCAGTGCGCTCCTCAAGACAACACCTTTAATAAATCCACAAAGGTCTGTCATTTTAATACAGAGCTCCACATCCCTACTATGATAAAAGCTAGCGATTCACTCATCCCTAATCTCTTGAGTGCCGCGGGATTGTCCTCAGGAGCTGTCCTGTATCATACATCAATGTGACTGCCGGATCAGAGAGCAAGATAATGGGGATCCTGGTCACACATGCACACTACTGCTTCTTTTATGTCTATGGAACTAACCAAGATAGGCATGAGGCAACCCCTTTCATCAGAACTCATCCTAGATAAAGAGAGCTTCACACTACAAAACCCTTAAAGGAAAAAAAAAAGAGATGGTCCTCCTCCTACCGCTACCTAATTTCAGGCCCCCATGTTGGGAGTCTCCATCATTCAAATAAGTGGACATTACTAAGGTATCTTCACTTTTTAGAATGAAACTGTATGGAGTAAAACATGGTAGCCATGCGGATGAATGGCCACTAGTGTAATACTAGAAGCCGATCTTACAGAATTTCCATTTGATTGCTGTAGGAAAGATGTGTATCGTTGTACCGTGTTAGCCAGTAGATAGAAAAATATTTAGAATTGAGAGTCCTCAGTGGTTGATACCTTTTAATGGCTAACTGAAAAGATGGTAACAAATTGCAAGCTTTCAAGACTACTCAGGTCTCTTCATCAGGCAAAGACTAATACAAAATCTGAAGAATCACATATTTATACACAACACAGCACAGAAACAATGCAATAGATAAGACGTGAAGCAGAACTGTCATTATGGGAGATAGAGATGAACATAAATATTGGAACAGTTCATAGATAAGGAGTGTGAAAGTTTTATTGCCCTCTGATTGGAGTCTGGTTCTGTGTTTTGATGCCCTCAGAAGGTCTGAAGTGCAAATTCCTTAATTGATGTAAAAAGACATAAATCCATGCGATACATTCATTCCTGCTCTGAGTGTGTCAAAGGTCATCATGAGTTTATATTCCCAAACTTTTCTGTCTCTCTCAGACTTAAAGTTAGCTTTTAATACAAGTAATTTCATGTCCTTCATACTATGACCGGGGATACAAAAGTGTTTGGCCACAAGTAGATCCATTCTCTTTTCTCTTATTGTGTGGCGATGAGAATTCATCCTTGTTCTCAGTTTTTGCCCTGTCTCCCCCACATACAGACCCCCAGTTGGACATTTAGTACAAATAATTAGGTACACCACATTAGATGTGATGCAGCTGAAAGTACCTGGCATCTTGTAGTCCTGATGGGAGTTGGGGATCTTTACCTTGTCCGTGGTCATTATAAATGGATAGAATTTACATTTTTTCTTGTTGCAAGGAAAGGTTCCTGTCGCTGTTGGGGAGGACAGGGAGCTTCTGACAATGATGCTTCTTAAATTTGGGGGCTACCTAAAACACAGTAGTGGGGGGGGCTGGAAATATGGATTGTAATCGGGCATCTTTTTGTAGTAGATGTTGTAATTTCCGTGTAGCTCACCTTAGCACCTCCAGATTTGGACTGTAGATGACCACTAGAGGCACCCTGTTAATTTTCTTCTTTAGCTTTGTAATGTAGCTGGTGATTCCTTGATATTCTGGTGGCTCTTGTAATTTGGTTTTCAATTGTTCTTGGATGGTAGCCCTGATTTAAAAAGGTCTTTCTGAGGCGACCAAGGTGTTCATCTCTATCCATCTCTATCTCCCATAATGACAGTTCTGCTTCACGTCACTTGTCTTATCTATTGCATTATTTCTGTGCTGTGTTGTGTATAAATATGTGATTCTTCAGATGTTGTATTAGTTTAGCCTGATGAAGAGACCTGAGTAATCTCGAAAGCTTGCAATTTGTTACCATCTTTTCAGTTAGCCATTAAAAGGTATCAACCACTGAGGACTCTCAATTCTAAACATTTGATTGCTGTACATTCTCCGGTAGAAAAGGAGGATTATCAAGTTTATTATTAGGATATATAAGTAAAAAATACAAGTATCTTCTAACCCTGATTATTTTATTTTTTCCTACTAAGATCAGCATGCGGGATAATGACCTGGTTTCTTTGCCGAAAGAAATCGGGGAACTGTCTCAACTGAAGGAGCTTCACATACAAGGAAACAGGCTGACTGTGCTGCCCCCTGAGCTCGGTAGGTGGCGAAACCAATAAATATAATGTCTAACTGTAACTAAGCCTAACATTTTGAAATGTTGGAACAGCTTAATGGCACTGTTGATTGGTGGGGTCTGGATCCTGAGACTTCCATCGATCTCTCAAATAGAAGTGGTCAGCTAATGAATGAGTGCACACAGAGTGGTGTACAGACCCATAGGCTTTCTGAATGCTTCTGCCTCGTGTTTTGTTTTGGATTTTTTGTGACTGGGTAAGGGGTATTTGGCACAGCAATTTGAAGGTACCAATACTTTCAGTAAAAGCAAAAAAAAAAAATTTCTTCTAAGATTTAGGCATCTCCTTGAGCCAAACAAAACCCTACTCTGTACTGATGAAGCGCAAAATGTGCGAAACATCTGACTAAAGATGGGTGTCTCTGGTTTGGCTGATATCACAAGTCCGATTTCGAGACTCTAAAACAGGTCGGAGGTTTGATTCCTTCTAGGGGAGAACTAATTTGGACAGTTTCGGAGCAGGAACCAACCATGGGACCACTGCTATGCTAAAGTGATTGGTCCTCAATTAAAAGTTTGTGAAATGTTTTTTTGAAAGAGTTTGTGGCTTTCACAAGATTCATTCTTCAATAAATCTGAAAAGGGTTTATCTATTAGTAAAATGTTGCCAGATTAGAATTTAAGAACTGATATAATTTTACAATATTGAACAATAAAGACTACAAATAATAATTGAGGGTTTCAGTGTGATTGATAACCTGTCCATGACTTAATACCAGTTTAATTGATGTCACGCGGAAGGGTAATTGGCGTTTTATTGTGAGGGTTATCGTATTTGTACAGAATACTGATGGAAACTGAGGGGCTGAATCGATCATCAAAGTTAATTAGCTCAGACTATGATAATGAGTTCAGCTATCCGTCATAATTAATGGCAATATTGTGTGTGTATGTATGTATAAAACATGACGCATGTGATGGGAGAAGTGTTAAATCGTGATTGCGAAAGGGGATATTCTATAATCTTATTGTTGTAATGGATATATAGGGTGGAAACCACTGCACCTTCTAGGAGAAAAAAAGGGGATACTGTGCCTCACCCCACCCCTCCATGTGGGATAGCAAAGAAGAAGAAATAGACAGTAGGTAGACCCGAAATCCTGCTCTTTCTAAAGTCAGTGTTAGTTACCAAAACCCCTGATCCAATTAGGGTTGAGCATTCCGATACTTCCGATACTTCCGATACCTGAAATCCAATGTAAGTCTATGGGAACAAAATATCGGAAGTAAGTATCGGAAGTACTTCCGATATTTTGTTCCCATAGACTTACATTGGATTTCAGGTATCGGAAGTATCGGAATGCTCAACCCAATTACCCTTTTCAGCTGCAGATGGAAGGAAGAGAGCCACAGTATTCATTACTGATGGGTAGGCGGAGCCCCAGATCAGGATGTCACCTCAGATCAAAAGAGTGCTGACTGGCTGGCCCCTCCAGCTCGGGCTCCTCCTACTCAGCTCCAGTCTAAGATTTGAGGTCCAGAGGATGGTCGCTGCTAATGCAGCTCCTCAGAAGATTTTATTATTTTATATTCGGACAGGAGACTTGGATCACTAGTTGGTCTAGAGGTCTCAGGGGTACCAGCGCTGCTGGACCCCAACCTCTCCCTTGGCGGATCTGTATTTACTCAAAGTCCCTGCAGAATCCTTGCCGGCCCTGGGGGATGAGGAGAGCTTCCCTGGCGGGACGCAAACCACACGTGCGGTCACTGCGTTCTTCGCCCTGGGGGGAAGCATGGGCACAGCGCCAGAAACCCCTGAGGGTCCCTGTGGCGCCTTGGCTGGTGAGTACTCCACACAAATTTTTGATTATAATTATGTGTGAGTGCTTTAGCGTCTGAATGAGCAGCGCTATAACATGTATGTCAGTATGCTTCAGCGCTGCTGTGACAGCACTACTACATGTATGTCAGTATGCTTCAGCGCTGCGGTGACAGCGCTACTACTTGTATGTCAGTATGCTTCAGCGCTGCTGTGACAGCGCTGTTACAAGTAGATGTGGTGATTTTTTGTCCGCAGGCAGATACCTGCAGGACAGAGAGGGAGCAGGAGCGGGGGATTCGCGCTCAATATTCGAGCTGGCGGGGGCGTGGCCTAACTATTCCCGGTCTTTTGAGCAGGAAGACGCGCGCTCTGGCGTTTCTCCTGCGACTCCCTCACTGTGGCGGCCATTACACAGGCTCCTGGGCTCCTCAGACCGCTCCTCTCCTCATAAGACACCACGGCCAGCTGGGTGAGTGCTGATTCCTCACCCCGCAGCGCAGCGATCGCTATCCTGCAGCTGCAGTCTCATTAGAGACATAAAAATTGGCTGGGGCTCACAAATATATATATTGTGGTGAGTTTGCAATATTAACCCCTCTGAGGGTTATTTCTACCAGCTAAATTTTTTGACTGAATACCGCTGGGGTAACCCTGCTTGGTGGAGCGTTAACCCTTCAGCGTTTAAAAAAAAAAAAAAAAAAAAACGCATAGTTTTTGCTGGTATTACCGCTTTGACCTGCTCATACAGGTGAGACATGTCTGAACAGAGTTCAGATGCCGCGGACCATGTCCCAGTGCCATTACGGCAATCAGATACGCAGACCTCCACAGCGTCTAGCGCTGCGGTCGACAGCGGTGGAAAATTGGACGATATCGCTCGATCGATCAACAACTTGTCTGACCTTTTAGGTCAATATGTGTCTGCTAATTCCTCTCAGAGGAAGCGACGCAGGCCGTTACCGGCCTCTACACGGAGCGAGTCAGATGTATCTGATATTGGGCAGAGTTCCCTTTAAATTCGGATGGAGAAATATCCGATTCAGATGCGGACGAGCCGCAGGGGCGTTCCTCTATGGCGAAGCGTACGGAGGCATTGATTGAAGCCATGGAGATATATTACAGTTACCGGAGGAGGTAACTAGTCGTCCTGGTAAATCAGCACGCATGTTCCAGGAGTCCCGTGCTTCGCGTACAACATTGCCAGCTCTGGATGAGCTTAATAGTGTAATAGAGGAGGAACGTCTATGTCCAGATAAGCGTTTTCATGGAACGCATTTCTTTGATACACTTTATCCTTGCTCTGCGGAGTTAAAGGCTAATTGGACTTCTGCTCCTGAAGTGGATGTGTCTTTATCTCAGCTTAGTAAATCCTCACTACTCCCTATTAAGGGAAAAGCGAGCTTACAGGAGCCTTTGGATAGAAAGGCAGAATTGGCGGCAAAAGCAAGCTGTGAGGCTGCGGGTCATGGATTTCGAGCAGTGCTAGGATCCATGTGTGCTGCTAGAGCTTCTCTAAGCTGGTTGGCACGTCTGAAGACGGAGTTGCAAAATAAATCTCCGTTATCTGAGATACGGGAAACTTGTGAATGGTTAGAAACGGCAGCCTGTTATATCTTTGATGCCGGTCTGGATACGGCATCTCTGCTGGCCAAAGCGCAAGCTTCAGCGGTCACAGTCAGAAGAGCTTTATGGCTCAGACAGTGGGCCGGGGACGCAGTTTCCAAACAAGGGTTGTTGGCCTTACCTTACAAGGGTGGCCATCTTTTTGGACCGACCTCACAGAGCTGATTTCCAAGGCTAAGGCGAAGGAATCAGCATTACCACAGCGTAGGGCCATGGCCTCGGTGTCCAGTAAGCCTGGTGTCTATAGTGGTCGGCGGTCCTTTCGGGGCCGAGGACGATCTAGTCACTCCTCGTGGGGATCGGGTCGTCCTTCCTTCAGGAAAGAAATCCTCTCAGAAAACTCGTACTCCCTGGAAGCAGAGTTTCCGCCAGGACAAGCGGGAACTTGACAAGAAGCCCGCAAAGTCGGATTGACGCCAGGGGTCCACTCGAGGATTCTCGAGTGGGGGGTCGCCTGCTTCTTTTCAAGGAGACTTGGATGGCTCGCGTTCCAGATTCCAGGGTAACGCGGATAGTGTCGGCAGGCTATTTCATAGAGTTTGCTTCTCGACCCCCAAATGTTTTTTGTCAATCTCACGTTCCGTCGGAACCCGAGCTTGTTGTCGCTCTACAGCGAGAGGTCGAATCTCTGCTACAAAAGGGTGTAGTGATACCGGTTCCGTCAGAGGACCGAGGGAAAGGTTTTTATTCCAACCTTTTTATAGTTCCCAAAAAGGAGAACAAATTTCGCCCGATTCTGGATCTCAAGCGATTAAACCGGCATGTCCATGCCCGGAAATTTCGCATGGAGTCGCTTCGTTCCGTTGTGGCAGCTCTGTCACAGAACGATTTTCTGGTGTCAATCGACATTCGCGACGCCTATTTGCATATTCCCATCGGAAAGGCTCATCAGCGCTTTCTTCGATTTGCCATAGGTCAGAATCATTACCAGTTCGTGGCTCTGCCGTTCGGCTTAGCCTCAGCGCCAAGGGTCTTTACAAAAATTCTGGCGCCCCTCATGGCAATCCTTCGAAGACAGGGGATTACGATTCTCCCTTATCTGGACGATCTTTTGATCGTGGCTTCCTCGGAGGAGGAGGCGTTGACGGCTCGGGATTTGTCTCTTCAGTTTCTGAAGGACTTCGGTTGGCTGGTCAATTGGGAGAAGTCGTCCCTGGAACCATCGAGGACAATCCTCTTTTTGGGAATGCATCTCGACACGTTTCGGTCGGTAGTTTCCCTACCACCAGACAAACAGTCATGTCTTCTTCGACATGTACAGATTATGAAATCCTCAACGGCAATGTCCCTACGGAAGTGTATGCGTCTTCTGGGACTGATGGTGGCATCCATGGAGGCAATTCCTTTTGCCCAGTTCCATTCCAGGACTCTCCAAAGGTTCATCTTGAGTCGATGGAACCAGTCGCAATCGCTGGATTGCAGTGTCACCATTTCTCGCGCGGTGCGGGATTCTCTAGAATGGTGGTTACGTCCAGGGGCATTCTCCCTGGGGAAGTCTTTCCTCCCTCCGAAGTGGTCAGTCATAACCACCGATGCCAGCCTGACGGGCTGGGGGGGTGTTTGGAACAATCTCTGGATTCAGGGGGTATGGTCATCGGAAGAGTCTGTTCTTCCGATCAACATCCTGGAATTGAGGGCGATTTTCCTTTGCCTCCAACATTGGACGGTCCCTTTGAGCGGTCTGCCAGTCCGAGTGCAGACAGACAATGCGACGGCTGTCACGTATATCAATCACCAAGGTGGGACAAGGAGTTCCAGACTCATGGTAGAGGTGTCCCGAATTCTGATTTGGGCAGAGGCCAGTGTACCAGCCATTTCGGCGATTCACATTCCAGGGGTTCAGAATATTACAGCGGACTTTCTCAGTCGCAGAAGGATGGATCCCGGGGAATGGAGCCTCCACCCAGAAGTTTTTGCACTACTGTGCTCTCGCTGGGGAACCCCCCAAGTGGATTTGATGGCATCCAGGTCCAATGCCAAGTTACCGACATTCATGTCCAGGTACAAGGACCCGAAGGCGATGGCGGTGGATGCTCTAGTGGCTCAGTGGGATCAGTTCGAGCTGATCTATGTATTCCCGCCGATATCCTTACTTCCTCTAGTACTGCGTCGGATCAGACTAGAGAGAATTCCAGCTATTTTGATAGCTCCAGACTGGCCAAGAAGGGTGTGGTTCTCGACAATAATGTCGCTGTTGGCGGCACCTCCTTTTCCACTCCCTCTTCAACCGGACTTGTTGACTCAGGGGCCCGTTGGTCATCCGGACTTGATGTCCCTGCGTTTGACGGCGTGGCTCTTGAGACCGAAATCTTGACCCGTAGAGGTTTCTCAGCCGAGGTCATTGCTACCCTTCGTGCTGCAAGATGTCCGGCTACTACTAGGATTTACCACAAAATTTGGGAAACCTTCTTTTCGTGGTGTTTGGGGTCCTCTCGGAACCCGAGAAAATTTTCCATTCCCAACCTGTTGGCTTTTCTGCAGCATGGGCTAGACAAGGGTTTGGCAGTCAGCACTCTGAAAGGTCAGATTTCTGCTCTGTCCTTATTGTTCCGGAGAACCATTGCTTCAAATAGAGACGTGCTCTCCTTTTTCCGAGGTATATCTCGTAAGTTTCCGCCGCGGAAGGCACCCGTGTCTCCTTGGCGGCTCAACCTTGTTTTGGAGGCTCTTCAGCATAAACCTTTTGAGCCTATGGTTTCTGCTAGCCTTTCTTTACTTTCTTGGAAGGTGGCTTTCCTTGTTGCAGTCATTTCCTTGAGGAGAGTTTCTGAGTTGGCAGCTCTTTCTTGTTCGCCTCCTTTTCTGGAGTTTTTTCCGGATCGTGTAGTGCTTCGCACTCGGGGTGATTTTTTGCCTAAAGTGGTGTCACAATTTCATGTTAACCAGGATATTGTGTTGCCTTCACTCTGTCCGGATCCGAAGAATGCGAAAGAGCGAGATTTACACACATTGGATTTAGTGCGGGCCTTGAAGTTTTATCTATCTATTACTCAAGGTTTTCGTAAGACGGACTCCCTGTTTGTGGTTCCAGCAGGTCGTCGGCGTGGTCAACGAGCTTCCAAGGATTCTATAGCTCGTTGGATCCGGTCAGCTATTTTGGAAGCTTACCGCCTTCGGGGTGAATCTTGCCCGATTAAGATTCGAGCCCATTCCACGAGAGCTGTGGCCTCATCGTGGGCTTTTCATCAAGGTGCCTCGGCAGTGCAGCTCTGCCGAGCGGCAACTTGGCGCTCTGTCCACACGTTTACAAGGTTTTATAAAGTGGACGTCAGTGCTTCCGCTGATGCAGCCCTCGGACGTAGGGTCCTGCAGGCAGCTGTAGTTTAAAGTTCTGGATGAACTTGTGTTTAGCGCTGGTTGCGCTTTGTTGTTAAGGTTGTTGGGTTTCTGCCTTTTGTTGGTTTTTCCCACCCTTATTTTTGAACTGCTTTGGGACGTCCCATCAGTAATGAATACTGTGGCTCTCTTCCTTCCATCTGCAGCTGAAACACGGATTTTGGTAAAAACTTACCTGTAAAATCCTTTTCAGCGAAGGAAGGAAGAGAGACACAGCACCCTCCCAAGGCAGAAGTGTGTTGATGTTTTCAGATGCAGCGCGACCCTTATCTGATAGCGATTATCTGGGCTGAGGTCAGCGCGCTAAGGCTCTGTTCCAGCATCGCCAGCTCATCGCAGTAGTCAGGTTCCGTGAGTAGTACCTGGAACTCTGTGGTTTTTGGCTTTCTTTGCATGCATAACCTGTATCCTTGTGTTTTTTCTCTGAAGTTCCTTCAGAAGGGGTTATGTTACTCCGCTGGTGATCTTGGCTCTTTTCCTAGAAGCTTTGGTACGACTGGAGCTGAGTAGGAGGAGCCCGAGCTGGAGGGGCCAGCCAGTCAGCACTCTTTTGATCTGAGGTGACATCCTGATCTGGGGCTCCGCCTACCCATCAGTAATGAATACTGTGTCTCTCTTCCTTCCTTCGCTGAAAAGGATTTTACAGGTAAGTTTTTACCAAAATCCGTGTTTTTCCTGCCACAACAGAAGCTTCAGACCACTATTGTCCAGCACTTTGCAGAAAATCACTGTGAGGCTTTTACTTGGTTAAAGAAGCAAATTTGCAGATACCTTGCAGCAGTGATCTGGCATACAGTAGATTTCCTTTTCTTAGCATAGCACTTATGATCACCGCAATCTATATTCTACCCACTACCAGTAAGGATCCTTACATAGAGTTCAGCTTTGTCTTCTGCTCTGGGCGTGCACAAGACGTCATTTCTTCAGGCAGCAGATTATGCTCTCGTTCAGCGCATGCATATTTTTGGGGTGAGAGTATTGGTATAAGTAGTCGCGATTTCACTCCGTGAAGGTTGAGAGAGCGCTGACTGCCTACCAGAACTTCGCTTTGTCTTCTGCTTTGGGTGTGTACAGGACATCATTTCTTCAGGCAGCAGAGTAAGCTCTCATTCAGCCCATGCACACTTTAGGGTGGTAGTAGTAGTGCTATTAGTAGTCGGGATTACGCTTGGTGAGGGTGGAGAGAGCGCTGACTGACTACGAGAGCTCAGCTTTGTCTTCTGCTCTGGGCTTTTACAGGACGTCTTTTCTTCAGGCAGTGGACTTGGTTCCCATTCAGCGCATGCACACGCCTGTGCTAGTAGTAATAGTAGGAGGAGGAGTTAGTGGAATTACACTTAGTAAAGGTAGAGATAGTACTGACTGACAACGAATTATAGTCCAGGAATCTCGAAGCCTTGGAGGGCTCAAACATCACTTTTAAGCAAACTGTAAACCAACAGTGGCAGCTAGGAGACTGTTAAGGAGACACTGAAAACCAATACAATGTTGGAAAACCCCTCTAAGAACTTAGGAAAAAAATATTTCCTTTCTTGCAATTATTCCATACATCAGTAGGGATCCAATTGCCAGAAACTCCTTTTTTGAGAAAGAAGGAGCCTTTTCACGTTTTTTGCTGCATAACAGTGCTCCTCACAATCGTCCGTGCCGGAAGCCACACCTTAACCTTACCGCACAGCGGTAAATGTGTAGGGGAAATCTCTGAAAGGGTTGCAAGTCACATACCCAACAATCAAAGTTTGGTCTCAATGAATGAACAGTTGGAACAAGTTTAAAGAGCTTTGACCTCGGTCTTGGAGAGGCGCTGCTCTATCCTCCAGATATTGAGCACATGTCCTAGGAATTAGTTTGACCGAGGTGCCAGATGGTGGCCTCAGAAACTGTCTTCTTGCCATTGAGCTACTCCTATCAATCTTTGATGCTAAATTGATTGGAAAAGAGAAATGAAAGACCTCTATGGGAATGATCACTCAACATGAGAACGGCCATTCTAGAATATTTGCAATTATTACAATTCTTTTTGGATGTGAAGGGAAACAGATGATCTAGTCCATTACTGGTTGTATTCATGCATATCCCAATTCCTTGCAGAGAAGCACACCCCAGGCGAATATACAGTATAAATCATGGAGAATCGCTAAAATGGCTCATTGTGCATTCTTACTGTTAAACAATTAGAGCGCTATCTAAAGAAGATTCCAGACTGAACTCATGAAATCAGAGTTAGCGGCAGGTACAATTAGTATGATCAATGCGGCTCATTTAGCTTTGTCAGCAGTTGTTTCACTGACTATATATTGGATCCATAACATCAGGACGCCGACGCTTATATCTGCGCAGCACGTAAGATCTGACGGCCCCGCCGCTGCTCCAGCGCATTAATAACCCGTCCTGTCTGCAGTAAATTCACGCGGAGAAGCGAATACCTGTGTTATAGGCTCTGACACTCTCTCGATCCACAGAGTCACATCCAGATTTCATTATTTTTTATTTTGCTTATTGTCCGTCTCTGAATTTGCAGTTTCCGGGACAATGGATTTCCCAAGGAAGTGATGTGCACGTTGATGCATCTCTCGACGGCGCTTCAGGGACAATTGAATGCGGGGGAAAATATGACAGTCGGGTTAAAAATGACTATTTAGTACAAGTTGTTTATTTCTTGACATAATCCTGCGGTGAATGACACATGAGAGCACAGATTTCTACTTAATGAGGTTTCGCTCACTTTTCTTACCTTTTGGAAATGTAAAAGCCTAGAAAGTTCCCTTCTGCAGCACTACGGGAAGAAACGTACCGGCGGCGGAGTATGGAGACAATGCCTGAGAGGGCTATAGGACAGAATGGATACAGCACCGATGACCGCCGCCTGCCATAAAGATAACTAAGAGAGAATTTATCCTTCCTTCCCCATAACGTCTCCTCCGTTGTTTACAGCTTTGTCCCCTATTATCCTTCTGAAATGTATTGAAATGCCATTTAGAACTGCTTTGTGCTACGGGGCCTTGAAGTTTATTTTTCCCATGAAATTGTAAAGTTGATGCCATTTGCCAGGGACTCTGGATGGAGTTTTTAAGCAGCCATTTATTTTTCCCGCAAGGAATTTGTTTTCCTATTAGGCCATGTTCACATCTTCAGTATTTTCCTTCAGTATTTGTAAGCCAAAATCAGGAGTGGAACAATCAGAAGAAAAGTATAATAGAGATACGTCACAACTTCTGTATTTTTCACCCAGTCTTGGCTTTGGCTTACAAATCCTGATGTAAAACACTGAATGTGGCCTTGAACTGACGTCTTTGGGTATTCCTAGGATGGATATATCAATGATATATTGTGAATCGTGCTCTATATCTCATTTTCTTAGTCCATTTGCCCCATTACACTAGAAATTAAGCCTCTTTCTCTTCCCATCGCCATAGATCCGTCCGAGGCGGCAGGTTCTCTGCTGGTTAGGCAATGGCTGAGGGTTCAGCTGCTTGTGCGTCCACAATTCCTAAAATATTACTTCTCTACCTCAACTTTAATGTTTGTTCTTACAAGTTGCTTTGACCAGGGCTTTTGGTACGGGATAGGTAATGTATGGCTTATGCATTAATGTACAGGGTATGGAGGCTTCTGGGCGTACCTCCAGTTGGCCCATATGGCTACCAATAGATGGAATTTGACCCTCTCTTTCGAAGCTAAGAACTTGGATATTTGAAAGCCTGAGACACTAGAAAAGTTGCCCAGAAGTGGTTACAATTGGGGTGTCCTAACTCGCTGACACCCCAAGGCACTTTGCACACGCTTCACTTTTAGTCAAGGTTCTCGTTTGTTTCTTTAGTGCAGGTTTCTAAACAGAAATTCTCAGCATTTCTGCAACTAAAATAAGTGTAACCAAACAATATTGAGGGTTTAACCTATGGATTTATGGCCCCCTTGGAGGGAATGAGTAAAAGCCACTGGCAAAAAAAGGGGCATTTCTGGAACAGAAATTGACATGATGCTGATTTACCAAAAAGCAATGTAATAAGAGTGGACTGTTCTGCTGCTCTTAATGCTAACCACTGAGCCACCATGTACAATGTGAGTAGTGCATAGTGCAGGATAAGTGCAGGGTTAGACTAGGGATAAGATTAGTACTGTTTATATAGTGATGACCAAAAGTGTTGGCACCCTTGAAATTGTTTGAGAAATTGAAGTATTTCTCCCAGAAAATGATTGCAATTACACATGTTTTTTTAAAAAAAAAAGTAAATTGGACACAATTTCACACAAAACCCCCAAAATTAACTGGACAAAATTGATGGCACCTTTAAAAAAAAAAAAAAAAAGAAAAGTGAGGGAACAACTTTGTTTCAAGCATGTGATGCTCGTTCAGACTCACCCGTAACAAGTAACAGGTGTGGGAATTATGAAAATCACACCTGAAACCAGATAAAAAGGGGAGAAGTTGATGCAATCTTTGCATTGGGTGTCTGTGTTCTACGCTAAGCATGGAGAACAGAAAGAGAAGAAGAGAACTGTCTTGAGTACTTGAGAACCAAAATTGTTGAACAATATAAACAATGTCAAGGTTACAAGTCCAAGGTTAAATGAAATGCCATGTCAGGAGGAGGCCTGGGAGGACCCCACTGCTGACACAGGGACATAAAAAAGCTAGACTGCAGTTTACCAAAATGTACATGAGTAAGCCAAAATCCTCCTGGGAAAGTGTCTTGTGGACAGATGAGACCAAGGTAGAGTTTTTTGGTGAAGCACATCATTCTATATACCGAAAACAGAATGAAGCCTACAAAGAAGAGAACACAGTACCTGTAATGTATGTAGTACAGTTCATATAGCGTCTTGTGCTTGGGTGCGATGAAAACACAGGAGTCACAGGTTTGATATAGAAAAGTCCTGTATTACTTCATACAAGTTGGCAGAAATAGTCACACAGTTTGCAGACACAGAAACAGGAGACACAGCAGGCCAGAGTAATCCAAGCTCACCAATCACTCTCCAATACAGATTCAGGATCTTCTTCTCTGTTACCGTAAGTCCATGCAAACGTGGGTCTTTCAAAGAGCAGGGTTCAGAGTCCACAAGTGCTTCAGAGTTCCTCAGTAGGAATAGCTGGAATACAAGGTCCAAGGCTTACAGGAGTCAAGTCACAGGTTCACTGCAGGCTAGATTCTGAAGCACTGATTGCTCAGCTGTGGCTGCTTAAGAAGCAAAGGAGAGAATCAGGGCGGGAACATGCAAGCTGGAAACTCCATTTTGACTGAGGGCAAGATAGCTGCAGCAAGACAGAAAGTAAAATGGCTGACGAACAAACTGAGTTTCAGGAATATATACATAGAACCTTACATTACTCCCCCTTAAGGACAACCTCCGGATGACCTCAGACCAGGCTTGTGTGGGTACCTCTGATGAAACTGACGGAGCAAGCGAGGAGCATTAACGTTATTGACCGGTTCCCATGAGTTGTCCTCCACTGGGTAGCCCTGCCATTTAATCAGATATTGTAACTGATTTCTATACAACCTGGAATCTAAAATCCTTTCCACCACAAATTCTTCCTGACCATCGACTAGCACTGGGTCAGGGCAAGGAGAGGAACGTCCAGGAAACGTATTGGGTGTCGCAGCCTTTAGTAGGGATACATGAAAGACAGGGTGGATTCTCATAGTTCTGGGCAGTTGAAGACTACAAGCAACGGCACTTATAATTTTACTGATTTTATAGGGTCCAATGTACTTATGTCCCAACTTAGACGATGGAATCCTTAACTTAAGATTTCTGGTTGACAGCCAGACCAAGTCTCCTACCTTGAAAGCTGGTGCAGGTTTACGAAATTTATCTGCTGCTTTCTTGTACCTTTCTTGAGCCGATTCCAGATTTTCCTTTAGAAGATCCATATTCTTCTGTAAAGACGTGATTCTTTCAGCCACTGCTGGTAAAGGCGTTTCTATGGGAAATCGTGGTAGAATGTTAGGATGATAACCTAGATTAGAGTAAAAAGGAGACTGTTTAGTGGAGGCACTCTGAGAGTTGTTATACGAGAACTCAGCTAATGGAAGTAGATCCACCCAATCATCCTGTAGGTGGCAGATAAAGCAGCGGAGATACTGCTCCAGGGTTTGATTGGTTCGTTCGGTCTGTCCATTAGTCTGGGGATGAAAAGCAGAAGAAAGGTTTACTTTAATGTCCAATGCTGCACAGAAATTTTGCCAAAACCTAGAAGTGAATTGCACCCCTCGATCCGAAATAACCTCATCCGGTACTCCATGTAAGCGAAACACATCTTTAATCATCAAATCTGATGTCTGTTTTGCAGTGGGTAAGCCGACACAAGGGATAAAATGAGCTGCCTTTGTTAGACGGTCAACCACCACTAGAATGGTGTTCTTCCCCTGAGAGGTTGGTAACTCCACAATGAAGTCCATAGAAATGGATCCCACGGGCGGGACGGGGTGGGAAGAGGCTGTAACAGACCAGTTGGTGAGGAGCGAGGTGTTTTGCATCTTGCACAGACCTCACATGAAGTGACATAATTCAAAACATCCTTCCTGCAAGTGGGCCACCAAAAGAAACGAGAAAGAAATTCCTGTGTCTTTAGAATTCCTCTATGCCCAGCTATCTTGGAATCGTGAATGAGTTGCAATACTCTTAATCTGACTGTTTCAGGAATATACAGACGTTGTCCCTGAATCCCATGAATCCACACACCATTCTTAAAGACAAGACTTACGTCCCTTGGGGGTTGTGCCAAAAAGGAATCCGCATGGTATGCTTCCTTGATGTCCTTAAGTAGGTCTTGATTATGAATTACTCCCAGGAATCTAGAGTCAGGAAGAATAGTCTTAGGAGGAGTAATTGGACGTGTCTCTGCTGAGTAAATCCTAGAGAGTGCATCAGCCTTTCCATTGCGCGATCCTGGTCTATAAGAGATGATAAAATTAAATTGGTTTAAGAAAAGATTCCAGCGAGCCTGGCGAGGAGTCAGGCACTTAGCCGACCTGATAAACTCAAGGTTACGATGGTCTGTCAGGACGACTATTTGCTGTGCAGCTCCCTGAAGAAGGTGTCTCCATTCTTTGAAGGCGGCAATAATGGCCAACAACTCTCTATTGCCCACATCATAGTTCCTCTCAGCCGAAGACAACTGCTGGGAAAAGAAGGCACAGGGATGCAAGACATTCTTCTCACCTGTTCTCTGAGAGAGTATAGCTCCAACGGCACAGTCTGAAGCATCCACCTCTATTATGAAGGCAAGCTCGGGGTTGGGATGTACTAGGATAGGTGCAGTGGTAAATTTATCTTTTAGACGGGAAAATGCTTCCTGGGCTTGGGGAGTCCAGGAAAACCTAGACTCTTTCCGGGTAAGTTGAGTGATAGGTGACACTACCTCAGAGAAATTTCTAATGAAACGTCTATAGAAGTTGGCAAACCCGATGAAGCGCTGTACCTCCTTCACATTTCTAGGACTTGGCCAATCCTTGATGGCTTGGGTTTTGCTTCCATCCATACTAATTCCTTGTGTAGACAGTACATACCCCAGAAATTTAATTTCGGTCCTATGGAATTCACACTTTTCAAGTTTGATGTAAAGATGATTTTGTCTTAGACGTTCCAAGACCATTCTCACATGTCCATGATGTTCCTCTGTGGAGTTAGAAAAAATTAGAATATCATCCAAATAAATTACCACGAATGTATCTAGGAGATCCCTGAAGATGTCATTCACCAAGTGTTGGAAAGTGGCTGGGGCGGTACTCAGACCAAAAGGCATAACTAGATATTCAAAGTGTCCATAGCGTGACCTGAATGCAGTCTTCCATTCATCCCAGGTCTAATACGGACTAAGTTATAGGCCCCACGAAGATCTAGTTTAGAAAAAATTTTGGCATGTCGCACTCTCTCCAATAACTCAGGGATTAAAGGCAATGGATAACGGTTTCTAATAGTAACCTTATTGAGTTCCCTATAGTCTACGCATGGTCTCAGAGATCCATCTTTCTTCTTTACAAAGAAGATGGGTGCACCTGCAGGAGATGAAGAGGGGCGTATGAAGCCCTTGGCTAGATTTTCATCTATGTAATCCTTTAAAGCCTTTAGCTCGGGCCCCGCCAGGGGGTAGATCTTACCAAAAGGTATCTCTGCTCCAGGCAATAATTCAATTGGACAATCATATGGACGGTGAGGAGGAAGCTGGTCAGCGTTCTTCTTGTCACATAAATCCACATAGTCCTGGTATACAGCTGGTAGTTCAGGGACTGACATGATTCCTTTAGGAACAGAGCAAGCTGAAACTTTTGGACTCATCTGTTTCTCTGGAAAGTGTAATTCCTTGGTCTCCCAGTTAATGGTAGGATTCTGAGCCTGCAGCCATGGTAGCCCTAGAATAATGGGAAAGTGGGGAGAAGAGATAAGCATAAAGGACAGTTTCTCTTGATGATCTTTACCCATAAGAACCCTCAAAGGCTCTGTTTCCTGATCCACTGGTCCAGAGGTCAGCAGGGAGCCATCCACAGTTTCCATCTGTACTGGAGTAGCCTTCTTCACTGAACGTATTTCCTGTTTCAGAGCAAAGGAGACATCCATAAAATTTCCACTTGCCCCTGAGTCGATCATAGCAGAGCTAGATACCCAAGCTGAGTCAACCCCGAGTTTGATGGAAAGAAAGCAATGAGAATTGTTTTTCTTACAACTCAGCTGGGACACCGCTGAGGAAACTTGAAAAATGGCAGCGTTTACACAGTCAACGTCCTCAGAGGTAACGGAGTTTAAGTCCGAGAAATCAAGATCTGTTGCTGCAGATCTCTCTGGAGCCTGAGGCTCGGACCTGACAGATCCCCTCTCGCAACACTCACAATGAATGAGTGCTGCAGTAGTCTTACGAGAACGGCTGGGGCAGTTTATAATGAAGTGCCCTGACTTACCACAATAGAAACATAGATTCTCCTTAAAACGATGTTCCTTGCGTGCATCACTAACCCGTCGTTGTAAAGAGTCTACCTGCATGGGTTCAGGTTCCCGTGTAATCCTACTCAAAGGTTCCTTAGCTGGAGAGGAAGGTAGGAAAAGGTTAGTACGATTGCTTTCGAACCATCTCTCTTGCCTGCGTTCAGTCAGACGAGTATCAATACGGATGCAGTAGTTAATAAAGTCACCTAACGCAGTGGGAGGGTCGGCACGAGCAAGTTCATCCTTAATCAGTGGAGATAACCCCTTTCGAAAAATAGATTTTTTGGCGGAACTGTCCCAGGTGGTATCAAGGGCCCATCTCCTGAAATCCAAGGCATATTCAGCTACCGAGTGCTTACCTTGGCGCAAAGCTAACATGGCTGCTTCAGCTGTTGCACCTCGATTGGGGTCATCAAACACCTGCCCCATGGCTGAAATAAAATCATCAAGGTGATTCAAACAATCATCCTCAGTCTCAATCAGAGGGTTTGCCCACATTAAAGCCTTGTTGGTAAGCAACATAATTATAGTAAGCACCTTAGATCGTTCAGTGGGAAATTGTGAAGCATGTGCAGAAAAAAAAAGATTGCATTGATTAATAAATCCCTGAATTTCTCACGTTCACCGCCAAAACGAAAAGGGGGCAACTTGGGAATCCCAGCACTCGGGGCTACGGCAGGAGCCTGGACTCGCCCCTCTAGAACCTCAATCCTGGCTCGCAAATCCTGGGCAGTCTGTCCAACCACTTGCAAATTGTGATTATTGAGGTCCTGTAGATTTGTAAAACGGGTCTTTATATTCTGCAAATCTGCAAGGATATTATCAGTCACTCCGCAAAGTTCCTTTATTTGGGCCTCCATTTTCCAGATCTTTTAAGACAGGATTACTGGAAGAAGAGGAGAGAAAAAAAAACAATAGTGTTCACCTGTGGCAACAATGCAGAGAGAAAAAAAAATTAAGGGAACTGCTCACCTGGAATGGTTGTGAGAAGTCACAACCACTATCATCACAGAAAGTTTCAACCAGACATCTGGAATGGTTGTGAGAAGTCACAACCACTGTCATCACAGAAAGTACAACCGGACGTCTGATATCCACAGTACAGCAGACATAGCCTTCCAGACCCAGCAGACACTAACGTTTTGGCTTCAGAATCTTGTAATGTATGTAGTACAGTTCATATAGCGTCTTGTGCTTGGGTGCGATGAAAACACAGGAGTCACAGGTTTGATATAGAAAAGTCCTGTATTACTTCATACAAGTTGGCAGAAATAGTCACACAGTTTGCAGACACAGAAACAGGAGACACAGCAGGCCAGAGTAATCCAAGCTCAGCAATCACTCTCCAATACAGATTCAGGATCTTCTTCTCTGTTACCGTAAGTCCATGCAAGCGTGGGTCTTTCAAAGAGCAGGGTTCAGAGTCCACAAGTGCTTCAGAGTTCCTCAGTAGGAATAGCTGGAGTACAAGGTCCAAGGCTTACAGGAGTCAAGTCACAGGTTCACTGCAGGCTAGATTCTGAAGCACTGATTGCTCAGCTGTGGCTGCTTAAGAAGCAAAGGAGAGAATCAGGGCGGGAACATGCAAGCTGGAAACTCCATTTTGACTGAGGGCAAGATAGCTGCAGCAAGACAGAAAGTAAAATGGCTGACGAACAAACTGAGTTTCAGGAATATATACATAGAACCTTACAGTACCTACAATCAAATATGATGAAGGTTCAAATATGTTTTGGGGTAGTTTTGCTGACTCTGGCACTGGGTGCCTTGACTGTGTGCAAGGCATCATGAAATCTGAACATTACCAAAGGATTTGGAGTTACAATGTAGTACTCAGGGTCCGAAAGCTGGGTTTGCATGGGTCTTCCAGCAGGACAATGACCCCAAACATACTTCAAGAGGCACCTAGAAATGGATGGAAACAAAGCACTGGATAGTTCTGAAGTGGCCAGCAATGAGTCTGGATCTAAAACCCATTGAACACCTCTGGGGAAATCTTAAAATTGCTGCTGTGAGATTCAAATAGTTTGCAAAAGAAGAGGGGTACAAAATTCCAGTTGAGAGGTGTAAGAAGCTTTTTGATGGTTATACGAAGCAATTGATTCCAATTATTTATTCCAAAGGGTGTACAACCAAATATTAAGTTGAGGGTGCCAATAATTTTGTCCGGCGCATTTTAGGTGTTTTGTGTGAAATTATGTCCAATTTGCCTTTTTTCTCAGTTTTTTTGCGTTTTTCCAATACACAAAAGAAATAAACGTGTATAACAAAACATGTGTAATTGCAATAATTTTCTAGGAGAAATACTTCATTTTCTGGAACAATTTCAAGGGTGCCAACACATTCGGCCATGACTGTATAGTAAGTGGTTTAGCGATGACATAGGGTATAAGATAAGGACAATGGGTTTAGCCTATAGGATAGGAAAGCATAGGATGTAGTTAACGAATAAAACTAGCCCAATGGTTGATAATAAAAGGTGGGCACTTCCTGCTAGTAATGGAGATGGAGAAGTGTAGTAACAAGTTTAAGTCCAGTGGGCTGTTAGGGACAGCATGTGTCTACCATTCGAGGCAGTGGGACACCATACTAGAATCCTGAGCGGACTCTCCAGTCACCAGAGCACAAGGTCTGGCATAAGGGCTTTCTGGCACATTGTGTCCTTTGGCGTATAGGGGAAGATGGACAGGGACCCACCAAGACGGAAAGTAATGTAACGGGTGCACTGCAGAGCGGGAAGGGAGATCCCTGGAGCTAACCGAGCTAGTGGGGGAAGGGATACTCAAGGAGGAACGAATGATAGGGCTGAAGACGTGCTGTGATATGAAAATAAGTAACATGGAAGTGCTGTGTCCTATCCCGCGTATTACACCCTGCTGAACATGAACTGAGCAGTAAATGTTTGCTTGAACTGGGTGTTCCCTGAATTGTGTGCGGTGACTTCTGAAGATGGAGGCCTGGAAACAGAGACCTGCAAGTGAGTGTGATGCACCCCACACCTGGCAGCATACTGGGACACTGTTGGTCTGTAAAGTGCCAGAGGGTAACCGGACAGCAGCTCAGTCATGACTACTGCTGATGTCAACTTTACTGCAGAAAAAGCCCATTTCATGGCAAATTCTATCCCCCCCCACCCAAAAAAAAATGCAACATGTGAATGAGATTACATTAAAAATCATCCACATTGCTGGTGCAAGTACACAATATGTGAACCTGGCATAATACATTTGCACACACACCTCTATTTGCTAGTGATATGAAAAAAAAATTCCCCTAAATGCAAGATGTTGATTTAAAGTGAACCTATCATCAGGATTGTGCACAGTAACCTACAGACAGTGTCAGGTCGGCGCCGTTATACTGATTACAATGATACCTGGTGATAAAATCCATCCTGTGGTTGTTCTGTAATCTTCATTTTCGGTTTTGAGTTAATGATATGCTCGTGCTCCGGGGCGGCCTGTGGGGTCTTCATGTGCTGTTCTGATTAGATATTCATAATGCAGACTGCAGACAGGTCACTGATACCTCACTGACCGCCCCCTAGTTTGCATAATGAATATCTGTACATACTGAAGATAATTGCATGTTTAGTATCCAATAACTGTTCTTCATGTTATTGATCAAGTACAAAAAAAAAACAGCAGCTCTCAGAGCTCTATACAGCACACACCGATAGCTGCAGCTGCGCAGGCGTTCCAAAAGTCACCACAAGTTCAGCCATAGACTCCAATTTGGAAGTCCTCCAGGTTGGCCTTTGTGGTTTTCAGACCCACTTTTTAGGCTGTCGTTCCTCGTTTTTATTACTGGGAAGGGTTTCTATTAAGATCTCCAAATTTTTGATGTGGAAAAGAACAAAAAAATTTGAAACTTCTGGGAAAGCATCAGCATTTTAATGAAAATGATTCTTTCTTTACATACCGGTTATGTATCTAAACCCTCTTCATATGGATAAATAACACTTTCCATCACAGAAAAAGGACTGATTTTTATTAACGGGAAGTATCAGTGAAGATTTCCTGGTGCTCATGTGGCAGAACAATCCGCGGCCCCTAATGGACAGCAGTTCACACACTTCCTTGAACATCTGAGTTTTGATGGAGAGAAGTGTGAGTGATGCAAGCCATAAGTGGCCCCTGATTGTCTGCAGCGCTCATGTGGCGTAACACTTGTGTGTGAGTGCCAGGATACCCTGTTCCAGCATTGCTGTAATGGTGCCATTGCAGGAGATGAGCATCTGTTATTTTTTGTTTTACATTGAGGAATACAGTATTTAAAGAGCATCTGTCACCAGGCTTTTACAACCTCATCTGAGAGCAGCATAATGTAAGAAAAGAGACCATGAATCCAATGATGTATCACTTAATTTTCTGGGTGCAGCAGAGCTGAGAAATCAAACCCCGCCCACACCGTACCCTGTATGTGCATTGTCTCTAGACAGTGAGCTGGGTGGAGTTGGACTAGCGTGCACATGCTGCTGTAGTCCAGGCAGTAATCATCACCAGGAACCAGGAGATTATAAGTAAACAGCACACAGCCTGACATGTGACACATGGTTGAAATGTGTGTCTCAACCCCTAACTAATGCAGTCCTCAGATTATATAGCAAAAACCTACTGACAGATTCCCTTTAAGAAGGGGTTGTCCAAGTCGTGGATAACCACTTTAAATTTGTCAGTTCATTGACTATTTATATACAGGAAAAGCGAATTTACACTACTTTTTCTGGCTTAATTTCTGGCAATTCCATTGTCTCTTTTGATAAATCCTTCCAACACACAAAAAAAGAGAAAATCAAAAAAGTTGCAAATTTTAATTGAAAACACTTTCTTCCCCACTATCTTTGTTTGCTGTGATTGAGAACACTCCGATGATAAACCAGTCCATAGCTGGTCCTGCTGTCAGCCGAGAAGTGAATAAAATGGTATCCAGTATGGACCATGCTCTGTGAGCTGAACAGTCTGGATTCCAGACCGATACATTGTAGCGTAATAAGCAGAGCTGCTGCTCACAGAGCATTGTTTAGACTGGATA
This sequence comes from Oophaga sylvatica, assembly GCA_033576555.1. NCBI lineage: Eukaryota > Metazoa > Chordata > Amphibia > Anura > Dendrobatidae > Oophaga > Oophaga sylvatica. The sequence goes on along the minus strand of JARQOD010000006.1, from coordinate 18,654,260 downwards.
CGATGGGAGCCGGACTAGTTATGTGCCGGTTTATTGTCTCTGTATGTAATGTACATATTCATGCGGAGGAGCCGTACCGCCGCTCTCCCACTTCCCTGGAGTTGTGGAATGATCCCAATTTGCACAAGTTCATTTTACTGCAAAGCAAAAGAAAAAAAGAATAAATGAAATGACAAGAGCCCACACCGAGCGTTTGTCTAAGTCTACTTAATGAGGCTGGATTGAGGGAATTTTACATAGAAACGTCTCTTCTCCGCAGGTCATTTTTGGTTTTTCTTCTAAGTCTCAATGAATCTTAGACATGAGCATAATTGGAGGAACGTGAAAGCCTAGTTCTGTGTCGCCATTAGGTGATTTCTACTCGCCATGTGAATGCAGAATTTAAAATCCTGTGCCACGCAGTAATAAAGCGGTATGTTGTATAGCACAGGGGCAGATATGGGGCCGTATGGAGACATACACATGCTTTACTGCTTTATTGGATTGTAGACCGGTGGTTTTTTTTTGTTTTTTTTTTTATTTTAATTCACAGTAAAATTTCTCAGTCTGTTATCCAATAATTCCGAGCATCTGGTAATCTGACATTAGTTTCCAACACAAAAGAGCAATAGAATATGACATATATAAGTTATAGTAGTTTAAGTATTTGAAAACTGATTTTTTTTTTTAACTTACAACAACATTATTAGAGAGTCCTAATAGATTATCAGTGGAGGGTCCGTCATTTAGGACTCTCATCAACTATCGAGAACAGTGTGACTACAAAGAGCTTTGGAGGACCAAACCTGTCCATCCATTACATGTAATGATTTAGTTAAAAAGGGTGTAATTCTTAATTCGCCCTGTTGTGGTGCTGCAGGCAGGCTGAACACTTACTGCTGGGTTCCTGCACAGATCACAGCTGATCACAGAGTTCCCGCACTAGGAGACTTTATGATCAGGTATTTATCAGTGGACTCTGATAAAGGTGGAGATCCCCTTTAACATTCAAATTTTCTTTAACCATCTAGTAATCCAGCACCATGGACCTCCATAGACTAGTATTGTGAGTTGAAGATCCTGAGCACAATGCAAACTCTCCAGGGCCACCAACTCTCAGGGGTCTTTAATAGTATAGTTCTTCACTATGGTTCAGAGGGACACTTTTGGGCCCCACAAACTTCAGTGCCGGGTGCAGCTGCACTCTCTGTAGGTACTCCCCTGGTTAGTGGATCCTTTACACCTCCACTGCACACCCTGATGATGTAGGCGCAGTTCACATCTGTCTCTGAGGCTCCGTTAGAAGATTTTGAATTGCGCATCGGGGCTGTCGGATGAAGAATGCTTTGGTCGATCATTTGACCGACCGCAATCTCAGCCAACTCTCCCATGCACTGTTGTGCCCGCTCAGTGTTCCGGTGTTTCCTATCAGAATGTCGGAATGCCGCCGACTGACACATTGGCTGGCGGTGTACCTCCCGGACAACAGTGCAATTGGCAGTCTGAAATCGGTCATGCACGACTGACACCTCTCCCAACCATCAATCAGCCGATGACCCCGTACACATTAGACCGTCAGACGAACCCATCGATATCGGCTGGATCAGCCGGCATTAGACTGTTTATGGCGGCCTTCAGTGGAAAGTCTACCATATTGTGAAGACTTCTGAATGTTCCAAGTACGGATCCACCTCCCTTTTTATGACAACCAGTTACTTCTTAAAGAGAACCTTCCACTGGATTTTTTTTTTTTAATTTAAACTGAGCACTTTTTGCTGCTCCACTGATTCTGGAACAGTTTTTCTTGTGTGTCCCTCTGTTCCAAAGTTAAGGTGCAAACTTTCCCTTCAACCAACTGGGCGTGTACCACAGAACGTCTCGGTTCTCACAGCTGTTCTGATTGGCCAGGTCAGAGGAAAAAAGTGAACGCCCACAGAGAAGATCCAATTGGTTGCATTGAAAATTTGCATCTTTACGGACAGAATTTTGGAACGGAGTCAGTGGCGCAGCCCCAGTTGTAGGAACTCTGTAAATAACAATTCCCGTGAATGATCCTCAGGGCTAATCCGGACGGGACAGCAATAAAGATCCAGAAGAAAACCAGATTGTCTCGCCAAGTCGTGAAGGCCAAACGGTTATTAGATGTGTTCTTCACTAACCTTCAGTAAACACTGGCACCACCAGTGGTGACATCTTCTCAGTCCTCTAAGAAAACAGAAGGGGTTTCCTCTGTGGAGTCATGTATTCTCATCCCCAAAAGACCCCAAAATATGTTATCCTAGGTGTTCAAAGTAGCCGACTATACATTTAGATACATAATATTCCATACAGATGATTTCTGTTCCTTTATGGCAACATGGCGGCCATGACCATGAGTAGATATGGCGTGACGGAAATGATTGCTAGCTGCTTGATCAGATCATGTCCTATTATCACTCGTCCGCTCTGTTATACTTAGGCCTCTTTCACACATCCGTTTTTTTGTGTCAGGCATAATCCGTCGAATACCTGAAGGGACGAATCCGGCGCTGAAATGTAGTAGTAGTAGTCCCTGATTTCCAGACTCCGGATCAGACTTTTGTCAGGTTGCACAAAAGACTGATCCGGTTCCATTGAATTGTATTATTTCCGGCCGCCTGATGCGCCGCTTCAGGCACTATCAGGCGGCTCCGGCAAACAAAAAAAACGTTGCATGCACCGTTTTGTCCGGCCTCCGGAATGTACATTTCCGCCGGATCCGGACAAAAACAGATACAACGCACTGACATCAGGCACGATCCGGCGCTAATGAAAGTCACTGGTAAAAAAAACCGCATCCGGTACCGGATCCGTTTTTTTGACAACACGCCGGATCATGCCTGAAGTCAAAAAATGGATGTGTGAAAGAGGCCTTAGGCATCCATTACTGCGTAAAGCGCGTGTCCCAGGTAGCCATCATTCATGATCCATTAAGCTGCGCGTCTCGTCTGCATTAATTATGTTTATTGATGAAGCCCAAGTACTTTTTCTGACGTTATAACGACGGTAAAATGATGGATTGTAACCTCCGCCAAAACATATCCCTTTTCTATCACTCCTGAATAGACAATGTATCACTTTAAAATGGCTGTCAAATAATCATGTTTAGAGAGTATAACAAGCAGCCAATATTCAGATATCGCTCCCCCATCGCTCTGTGGTCAGCAGCATCTGTAGCCTTCATGCACAAAGCTCTGTGGTTCCTTTTATCACTGAGCCATGTGTGCCCTCTGCAGTGCCTGCGTTCGGGACTGTGTTTTTTTGGGTTTTTTTTGTAACTGCGTCCTTATGAATCCAGGAGAAAATATGTCTGTGTACCGCCAAGTATTATTGGAAATACAAGGCAGCACAGTATATATTAATGGATCTGTGATATGGAAAGTGCAAGGGTCTTCTCGGACAATTCTAGGAGATCCATTGCATAAGGCCACGTTATCAGGTGGGATGGAGGTCAAGAGACTTCCATTCTCATTATTCATTGTATGGAAAAGATTATGCGCCCTTTCCACAGTCCACAGGAGCTTTATGACCTCCCATTCTACATCCATAGACAATAATATGGAGTCTGCACCTTTGCAGATACAACCGCTCCCACTCTTCAGGGAAGGATTTTTATAACATTTTAGAGGTGTCCTTGGAATTCTTGAGGTCAGATACTGATGTTGGAAGAGAGGCCGGGCTCATAATCTAGTTTTTCCAAATGGTGTGGATGGTTGAGGTCCGATGTGTGCGGTTTCATGTCTTGGGGAATATAAAAAGGATTGATACAAATAAAAAAAAGTCTAATATTTCTTGTTTGCTGAAGCGCTAAGATTTCCCTTCACTGGAAGAAAGAGGCCTGATAACAAGCCCATAGTATTATCCCTCCCCCACCAAACTGTAAAGCGAACTCCTGGCATTCACCAAACCCAGACTCGATCAGATGCCACGTAGAGAAGTGTGATCCGTCACTGCACTGAACACGTTTCCTCCAGAGTTTGGTGGAGGCTTTACATCACTCCATCCGACGCTTAGCATTGCGCTTGGTGATGTAAGGCTGCATCCATGCAAACCCATGCGATGATGCTCCCGGCGGGATCACAGTTCTTGTGCTGATTAATAATAAAGGATGTTTGGAGGTGAAAGTCCAAAGAAGTGATATCTTCATCATTCAGATACATATGGAATATCCAGTGGATTTATTTATTTCACTCATTTATATAGCGCCATTAATTCTACAGCGCTTTACAGACATTACTATCGCTGTCCCCGATGGGGCTCACAATCTAGATTTCCTAGCAGTCTTTGGAGTGTGGGAGGAAACCGGAGAACCCGGAGGAAACCAATGCAAACACGGGGAGAACGTACAAACTCCTTGCAGATGTCGTCCTTGGTGGGATTTGAACCCAGGACCCCAGTGCTGCAAGGCTGCAGTGCTAACCACTGAGCCACCATACAGTGCTAACCACTGAGCCGCCGTGCCGCCTGCTGATATGGGTACCAAGTTTTAGTTAATTTAATTTAAATCCTGCTCCAGAGATATGGACCTTTTTATTTATTTCTAATTTTTATGGTCGTTACCAAGGGAATGAGTGACTCACAGGGTTTTTATGCAGAGTAGCTGCAGACCTATCCCTAGAGAATTGTGTGACCCACTCCCCCATGGTAAAGATGATTCAAAATCAGCTTTAAAGGGTTAGCTCCATCTCCAAGATCCTATCTCAATATGTAGTAGGTGTAATAATAATATTAGCAAATACCTCCAATTACAAATGTAGTATAGTTCTCCTGATTCGCTGTGTCTCTTTCCTCATGTGCAGGCATTACAGGACCTTAGGTATCCATTATTAAGACCACTCATATAGTGACAGTTAGCTAGTTGCTAGTGGTCGTAACCATGGATACCTAAAGTCCTGCAATTTCTGCACAAGGAGAGAAATATAGTGAATCAGGAGAACTATACTACATTTCTAATTGGAGGTATTTGCTATTATTATTATTACTACTATTATTCTTACTATATATTGGGATAGGATCTTGGAGATGGGAATACCCCTTTAAATAAAAGGGTCTATATTTGGAACCATATGGTGGATTTGAATGAGATAACAGAATTACTCAAAGGAGCAGTGGGAATAATCAGATCAAAACTTGGTTACTTTTGACCCGCTGACAGGTCCTTTTTCATGGGCTCTTCTAAGATTGCTAAACATGGCTGCTTTCTTCCTAAAACAGCGTCTACATCAGCCCTATTAAAGCTGTATTACCAGATATCAAGCATGGATGGGTGAGGTGCTGCATTTGGAAGTAACCAGTCATATTTTTCTAACCCTTTGACTATCCCTTTAAGTTTGACCCTTTTCTATTCTCTGGCTTTTGATCTAGCATAAAGCCGCCATGATCCATCCTCCTCTCTTTCCCCTTCTCTCCCTTCTCCACCATTGCTCATAAGTCAGAAGATGTGAAGGTTTGCGTCCATCACCTCCGCCGGCCGCTCCCTCACCCGATTACAGCCTGTTTAGCTGTGATTGATTGTTGATGAGAGAAGTTAGATGATGGCTCCATTCCGCATTCATTTGATCATCTCCATTTGGTCTTTAGCTTTTTAATCTCTCCTCTCTTTATTGTTTTATAGAAATAATGTATTACCACAACCGGCCTGGCACGAGGGAATGATTCACACGACCTTTCCTGTGATCTTGAATATTTTACATAATTTGGTGTGTGATTGATTTTGGGTTGTTTTGTGCTCCTTTGTTATTATTTTGTGATTTTTGCAGTTTTTCGAATTGTTATTTTTACAGGTTAAAATCTTTAATCCACCATCTGATTATGCGGCACTTATTTCTGGGAAAATAAATTGCATGATTGTCTTATATTTTACAGCCAAATGATACTGTGAATGCATAACCTGTATGTTTTGGGACAGGATAGGTCATCATATCAAATCGGTGGGAGACCGACACCGAGCACCCCTATTAATCATCTATAAGCTCTGGTGGTCACTGGATGTAAACACATGTAACAGAGCAGCACTGTGCAGCTATAATCATTGCGCAGTGGTTGGTGCCGGGTACTGTCAAGCTGCTCCTATTCAATATTTGGTGTCGGGACATCCCTTTTTAATTTGTATTGGTGATGGGTGCAGTGTAAGTTAGTCAAATAGATAATTCTAAAGTCTCTTACTCCTGTTCATATGACAGCTCTTCTGTGCCTGGTTCTGTAGCTGTGTGTAGGTTCTGTAGCTGCGTGTAGTTTCTGTAGCTGTGTGTAGTTTCTGTAGTGCGTGTGGTCTGATAAGCTTTGTAGGTCTGTAGCTGTGGAGGTCTGTAGCTGGTGTAGTTTGTAGCTGCGGTAGGTTCTGTACTGCGTGTAGGTTCTGTAGCTGTGTTAGTTCGTACTGTGTAGGTTGTGCTGGTGTAGGTTCTGTACTGTGTTAGTTCTGTAGCTGTGAGGTCGTAGCTGTGTAGGTCTTAGCGTGTGTAAGGTTCTGTAGCTTGTGTAGGTCTTAGCTTTGTCATTACGTAAAGGGGTTTCAATTTCAGAAACTTCTTCCCTGACTTTCCAATCAAAAATTCTTTTTACTTGCCTTCTATCTTCACCTCTGCTCCTATGTTGTTATCATCTGCAACTCTGAGTCCATCAATCTCCAATTACAAGCAACAGCACAGCGTCGAGCGTAGTTCCTGATTTCTGAGCCTTGTCAACATGACGTCAGTGTGCAGACAATACGTTCTGGAGCAATAGTGGAGACTCAGCGCTGGACCTGAGGAGGGCGAGCAAAGCACAGTTAGTTTAAAAACAAACAATCTACATTGGGGGAAAACACCTTTAACAGGCCATGATTTTAAAGATGTTTTCCCATCTGATATATCTGCAGGGAGACGTGCACCCTCATGGAATGCAGAGGTGGCCGTGCATACATGGCTCTCTCCATTCATTTCAACAGGTGTATTGAAATTTTCCAAAGATGCTATACAAAAGAATGGAGAGATCCTCAACATAGGCGACCACCTCTTCATTCCATGAGAACAGATTCCGGGAGGGGGGTACAACTTACTTTTGATATACACATTGAACCCACATTGAACAGATATTTTTGGCATATCCCATCGATGACCAATAAATGGCCCCAAATGGGACGACACCTTTCAGAGCCCACTTACTACGATGCTGTATGGGGACCCCATACAGTCCGCACCTTACAAAACACACAGCAGTATTATATCCTACTACATAAACTTTGAGTAGTTACCACGGAATTCATTTTTATTTACTTTTTTTGTAAAACGTCATTTGAGTATTTTACAATAATCATAACAAAACTGTAGCATTTGTTTGAGTTTCTGTTTCATCATGTTGTTTTGTTACTACGTTTGCTGATTTCTTTCTATATACCGTATTTATGTAGTATACTGTAGATATATAGAATTTTTTTTTTTCCTTTTCTGTTTTGTGTTCTAATATTCTTCTCTTCCTCACCGAGCCTAAACTCCAAGCTCCAAAGTAATAAAAATACAAAGCTCTGGGGTAAAGAGCAACATTTAGGAATGTGCACGGTCCCCGTCCTAATTTTTCATATCGCTTACTTCTAGGTTGCAAAACACATGTTCACTTTGATCCCTTACTTACCCTTTTAATAAAAGTGGAATTTAGTTACTTGCGCAGGTGTGGAGTATTACATTAATGTCAGTCGTACGCTCTGCCTTTAATTAAGGAAGTAAATCCCTGTTTCCTGCGATGCGATATAGGGCACAAGAGCTTTTAAAGCGCACCTCTCCCAACTGTGTCCCTTATATTTGTCTGGTTTCTGTCTCCCATGAGGCATAAAGGGGAACTCCATCAACTAACAATTATAGTTTGGTATTGAAAAAAGGAAATCTCACAGTTCTTCTTGCAGGTGATATAGAAGGGAGCACTAATAATAAATACTGAAAATCCAAATATTGTGTTAGAGTAAATGGGAAAACATTAATAATTAAATTCCATTGACATTTCTAGACCCAATACCTTTAATATGCTATTTGTAATAAAGAGATTAAAGCCTCGGACCCCTGTGGATTCCGGCAAACCACAGAGGCGCAAGATTAAAACAGATTCTGAGTTTAGATTAATCATGTTTTTGATACATTACTTTTTATTATACACTTTTGCACATACACTTTTAAAGTTTTGTGTTAATACTTTTATATATGCACTTTGTATACATTTTATTATGCAGTTTTATATATACTCTTTTACACTTTCATTTATATACACGCTTTTTATACATTACTTTTTATACATTTTACTATAGTTTTACATATACACTTTTATCTATATATCGTACTTTAATTTTTATTATACACCTATACTCTTTCATTTATATACTATTACTTACTCACTTTCTGTACATTACTTTTATTATACATGTTTACACTATCGTGTGTATATATATATATATATAATATATATATATATATATATATATATGTATATATATATAATGCTTGATTACTTTTTATTACACTTTTAAACATTTGTTTATACTTTTATATACACTTCTTACACATTTTATTATACAGTTTTACATTTACACTTTCATTTATATACTTTCATTTTTATTATACACTTTTACTCTTCCATGTATATACTTTTATATACACACTAGATGGAGGCCGGATGCTATCACATGGGAGGGCGGTAAGTCACGATGGGGGCAGGTTTTGCAGCGTTGAGAATCTCTCCCTCCCCATGTGCTCACCCACCTATCCACTCTCTCTTTCCCCATGTGCTGATTCTCCCGTCTGTGCTCTCTTCTTTGACCTGTCTACTCCATGTGCTATCCCCCTTGTCTGCTGTCTCTCTCCTTCCTGTGCTGTGTTCTCCCCTCATGTGCTGTCCCGTTTGAGCTGTCTCTCCCCTGTGCTCTGTCTCTCTCACCCGTGTGTCTGACCATGTACAGAACATATCACAGCTCCTGGGCAGGGGAGGAAGCAAAAGACAATACTGACATTACAGCAGGAGATCGCAGAGGATACATTTTGTGTGGTAAAATATTTTTTAAAAACAGTCAGTGAAATATTTTACCTCACAAAATGAATCCTCTGTGATCCCCTGCTGTAATGTCAGTATTGTCTTTTGCTTCCTCCCCTACCCAGGAGATGTGGTTTGCTCCGTACACGGTCAGACACAGACAATTTTTAAAATGAACTTTCGTTTATGGGAAAACCCCCTTAATGTGACCGTCTTCCTCTGCCTGTAGACACGTCGTGCATCTGCTGCCGGGATCAGCCGAATGATTCACTGCGCCTGAGCGGAATTCGCGCGGGTGCAGTGTGACGGTGTTCCGCTGGTGGTACCGCGCAATAGGTTGGTACCAGCAGCAGTTTCCATATTGAGACATCCATCACTTGTGTTTCCCTATATTGCAGTCGGTGAACTTCCTCCGCTTGGAATTCTGGGATGCGGTGACATCTGAACAGAACAGTAACTGAAAACATTACAAGGCAATTATATAAATAAATTACTTTTTACATATACACTTTCATGTTTATTCTTTTAGATAGTACACTTCATACATCACTTTTTATACATTGTGTGCATTGTTATATAATTAGCTGACAATATCCAGCTGTCGATAATATCAGAGCTTAGTCTGAAACATTAAATTAATCAGCAGGCAATTGTAGGCATTCATTTCAATTTTTTTTTTTTTTCGTGGTACAGAGCCAGAAATCCCCAGCATGCACATACATGCTAACATTATGGTTGCAGTCAGTTGCCACTAAGGGGCGCTACAGAGCTTCCTGCATACTGCTGATAAACTAAGCTTAAAGGGAATCTGTCACCCCATTTTTCGACTATAAGGTGCGGCCACCGCCATCAGGGGCTTATCTACAGCATTCTGTAATGCTGTAGATAAGCCCAGATGTCACCTGAAAGAGAAGAAAAACGAGTTATATTATACTCATCCAGGGGCGGTCCGGGTCCGATGGGTGTCGCGGTTCGGGGCCTCCCATCTTGTAGTGAAGCCGGCCTCTTCTTTGCTTCCTGTCGCGGCTCCTGCGCAGGCGCACTGATCTGCCCTGGTGAGGGCAGAGTAAAGTACTGCAGTGCACAGGCGCCGGACCTCTCTGACTTTTCCCGGCGCCTGCGCACTGCAGTACTCTGCTCTGCCCTCAACAGGGCAGATCAGTGCGCCTGCACAGGAGCCGCGACGGGAAACAAAGAAGAGGACGTCTTCGCTACAAGATGGGAGACGCCGGACCGGACCGCCCCTGGGTGACTATAATCTAACTCGTTTTTCTTATCTTTCAAGTTACATCGGGGGCTTATCTACAGTATTACAGAATGCTGTAGATAAGCCCCTGATGGCGGTGGCTACATCTTATACTCGAAAAATGGGGTGACAAATTCCCTTTAATAAGGTCTTAGATTTTGTAAACAGATTAATAAAAGAAGTCATATTTAGATCATTTTTGAGGCTAACACCCAGTTCCCGCTACGCAGCAACGGAAATACTTGGTCAGCCAATCCCGAGAGACAGTGGTGATCCGCCTCAGCCAGTGATTGGCTGAGTGTGCATTTCCTGCGAGTTGAGATAGGACCAGGAGATCAGTGGAGACCCTGGTACTTATTGGTATAGGATCAGTGATGTGATCATCGTCTTTTTTTTTTTTTTTTTTCCTCCAAACCAGTCAGAGTTTTGAATAGTAATTTTTATCTGTTGGAAGACCCCTTTTAAGCAGAGAGTTTTGGCCCTATGTAGATAAAGCATGATAGGTCTCAGGACTCAAATGCGGTTGTTGTGCCACTTGAGCCCAGCACCCAATTAGCACTGGCGTTAATTGTGTGAAGGCAGGAACAGTGACACCAGCGCTGATTGGTTGCCAGGCTCACATGTCACAAACAACACCGATTGCTGACCCCACTAGAGCCGCGCTGATACGGGGGGGCGAGGATAGGCCTTTTTATTTTATCGGGGCCAAACCTTTAGATCAAGAAGGGGTTGTCCTAGTGTGGTATTCGCAGGTGCGCGGGATGCAGTGACGAGTCAGAGCAAGCTTTAACTATAAATTTATAAGGGGAGTTTTTGTATGGACAACAGGCAAAAAATTGGTTCTCCACGCAGGGAAACCGTACACAAACACAATTTTACGAACTAACGAATACTTGGTGAGTTTCAGGGCCTATCGGGCCGCGATATGGCCGTCCAATGCCCTCAGGTAATAAACAACGGTAACATTGTGTCACTTAGCTTCTCGGACTTTCTGTAGAGTTGAGGTCCGGTTGATCTTCGTCTGTTGTCGCAGCCCCTGGGCCCAGCCGATGAGGAGCTGACATAAGCCTCGAGCGTTCCCACGCTCAGGCGCAGATGGGGTACAACAGGCCCTTGAGAAATCCTCCGGCGTAGAGTTCGCCCCTCCAAGAGGCAGGATAATGGCAGCTCTCGGGTAAGCCGCAACCGCGGACTGGAGCGGGACCGTAGCAACCACAGGAGATGGGACTCAGGCCGCAGCCACGGGCTCAGGTGAGACAGTGGCTTTCACGGCTGACAGAACTCTCCTGCCTCTGCAGTCCTTGTCAGAGAGGTCCCGCTTTCTTCTCCTCAGTTTCTGCATCCTGTGTCTCCAGCGTCTCTCTCTGGCTCATCCTCTAGTCGCCCCGCCCCCTTTTCTTCTAGAACCATCTCCCAGCCGTCCTGCCGTTTCTTCCCCCGGGAACCTTTCCCCTGGGAACCTAAATGACAGCCCCCTTGGTTCTGGCCCGGGCACATAGCGGGGGTTCTCTCCCCTACACTAGTAGTGGACAACCCCATTAAAGGGGTTGCCTTATGAAAACTACTCCGCTAGCGTATGTGCAGATGTTTAGTATTTGGTGCAGAAACTGCATCAATTGTGCGCGCGTTTTTGGAAGATTTTTCCCCACTAATTAGTACGGGTAAAATCTGCAGCAAAAACGCTGAAAGAATTGACATGCTGCAGATTTAATTTTTTGCAGCTCTAAAATTAAAATATTTTTATTTTTTGTTAGAAATTGATCATAAATTGCGCATGGTTTTCTAATTTCTATGTGCAATAAACTTAAATTACTTTTTTTTTTTTTTTTTTTTTTAAGCTCCGTTGATGTTGAGTTTGTGCCCATTTTGCTATTTTTGCAGCCTCTTCTGACCATTTTTCTCTGACTCCTTAATAGATGTTCCCGACTTCCTCTTGTTTGAATACTCCGAAGAACGGCGATCCGCCAGCCAGGCAATTTGCTTGATTAAAACTAACTGCGGTCTCTTGCTTGTATTAAACACTTCCTAACACCTCCTTTGAATGACTGAAAACTTTCTTGCAAAGCATATGGAAGGGAAGATTGACATTAGTGGGCAGCTTATTTCTGGATAGTACAGTGGGAAAAATTCTGCAGATTTCTTAGAACGAGCTGTACATTAACCCCATATGTTTAGCAACCGGCCTGCACAATGAGTATAAAAAAGAAAAAAAAATAGCGTCACCATACACAATGCCAGAGGCAGGGTATTTTTTGTTGTTTTTAAACTGCTTTATCACCCTCCCCTGGTCCAAAGTCTCCGCTGCTGCTCCCCTTATGTTGATCGTGCTGCAGCCGATAAGCGAGGTCAGCTATTTTTTTTCTGTTTTTTCTCTTGTTTTTCATTCACCCCCTTTTCTTCAGTCCATTTTATCTGCGTTCACCTGTTTTTGTTTGTTTGGTCCATCGTTGGGCGCAGGTTTGGGGGGGGGTTTCAAAATGTATTTGCCCGATTCATGAATTGTGACCTTTTTGAAAAGTCATAACATTTTTGGGCAAATGTACTCAAGTTTCTCACCTGGAGTGACTTTGTGTACATCTAAAATGTGCCAACATTTGCAAAGTTTTTAGCAAAACCTGGGACTTTTTGTGCTAAATGTTGCAAAAATGGTAAAAATAAAGAGCATTTTTTATTTTGTGTAACATTCATGAACCACGTGGGCATTTTCATGAATTTGCACAAAAAAAGGTCAACAAATACTGTGGTGGATCCACCAAGCGCTTGGTCCGGATGAGCAGTTCAGTGCCGCATGGACAGATGATGTTGGGGCAGCAGAGAGATCCAGTTGGAATAGTAAAGGATGATGCAGTAGAATGGCAACTGGTATAGCAATGTTGAACAGCCGCTTAGTAGAGTTGACTCTGCAACGAAGAACCAGAGAAGCAGAGCTGAGTGACATAGGAGGTTCCCAGGCCAAACTGGTCTAGTTATCAAGTAAAGTTAACTCAGTAATACAGCTGAGCTACATTTGTCCCAGAGTCCAGGCAGAACTGACTACGGGATGTAGCCAAGCTATCTAGCAATAAATTTGTCCTGAAGTCCAGACAGAGCCAACCAGCGCTGTAACAGAAATACCTAGCGATTTAGATGAGCTGGGTTTATCATAGAGGTTAGGCAGAACTGGCCAGCAAAATACAAATGTTCAGTGTTGTAGCAAAGCTTGGTTTGTTACAGAGTCATGGTAGGACAGGCCATTGGTGTATCAGCGTTACCCATCCATGTAGCAGAGCTGGGTTTGTCAGGATGTTCAGACAGAGCAGGACAGCAAAGTCCTGTTGCCTGAGCCGGCTTGCAAAGCTTGGGACTTCACCAGAGCAAAGCGAGGATGTAAAGCACAGTGCTTGAGTCTAACAGAGAATCAATGGCTAGAATATGCGACCTTGTGCCATAAGCATCTATCAAGGAATACTGCTGTCCTATTCCTCCGATTTGACTGTAAATCAATATTTAAAAAACGCAAAGTGATTATTTAGCTTTACCCTTCTCCCTTATTTAGTATGGTGTTCCTTATTCAGTCTGACACTGTCCATGCAGGTTTGGACACACCCCGTTAACAAGGGGAATGATAACGCCCATCTGCGGTTTATTCATTTCCAGGAGGAATAACAGAATTGTTATTTCATCAAGAAGACAAACATCTACTGCACCGATGTCTGAGAATAGCTGATTAGAGATGGTAATCGATTCACAAGACATGGTCCATTGGCCACGTCAATAGGAACCGTGGATCCTGTCCTCTAAGAGGCGAAAAGCCTCAGAACCAAAATGACGATGGAGAACGAAGATCTTGATGCAATAAGTGAATTGTTGTGAACATTCTGGATCTGACTTCAGAGTTTGGGCTCCCTCTGGTGGCTGCTGATAGTATTGAAGCTGCTTTGGTTAACAGAAGTCCTTCATCAGCTGGGAGCGATGATTGGCAATCTGGTGTTGATGACTGGGGAGATTTAAGGGAGTAACCTTCCCATGATCCTCGCCGGTGATTAGTTCTTCCTGGTCCCATTTGGAATCAGCTTGCTTCCTGCTTTCTCCTGCAACTTTCAGATAAGTCATTTGCTGCTTGTTTCTGTGGTTTTGTTTTCTTTTGTTTTTCTGCCCTTCTGGAGTTAGGTCAGCCGGGTTCCCTGGCTGGGGCCTGTGCTGGTCTCTGTTTCTCATTTATCTCGGTTTATTTGTTCAGTCCCTGTTATTTCAGTATCTACTGGTTGGCTACCTGTTCACACCAGAGTTCTGATCTAGCAAGGGAGAGATCATGTGGTCTTAGTATTTTTGGAAATCAGAAGTGTTAGAATTTTTCCTAGGGTTTTTCTGGATTGCAGACAGTATTCTTTCCTGTCCTGTCCTATCTAGATAGTTTTGGGCCCCAGCGTTTGCTTGCTCTATTTTCTGCCTACGTTTGTATTTCATCTTGTCTCACCACAATATATGTGTGGGGGCTACCTATTCCTTTGGGGCGCTACTCCAGGGCAGTTGGCTTTCACCTTTCTATCTTTAGGCTCAGTTAACTCTCTGGCTGTGTCGAGGCGTCAAGGTCATCGTAGGTACGTCCCACGGTTACTTCTAGTTGTGTGGTTAGTTTAGGGTTCTGCAATCCACTAGTTACCAACCTCTCTGGGTGTCTGGCTGCTTTGGCTATTTTTGCTACTGTCCTCCTCGGCTACCAAATCATGACCGTGAATATTTTAGTTTGATCCAGCAAAAAAATAACCAACATTTCCACCAACAAAAGTCTTTATCAAGGACATTTGTATTGTTGAGGAGCCGGGTATGAGGTAGATGTGGCTGTGGTCGAAACGTTGGACCTTTTCTTGACCTGTCTAATAAAATATTTACTTTATTACATCAAGATCTTCATTCTCCACTGTAATTTCAATGCTGAGGTTTGTTTTGCCCATGTTAAGTCAGGACTGCGGTCCTTACCTCGAGTGCGTACACTTCAGGAGCAGTAATGCCCGTCTTTCCTTAAGAAGCCCCTATCCTGTATGTAGGCAAAAACCCTAAGCACCAAAATGATGACTGAGAACGAAGATGTTGCAATAAGTGAATATTTTCTTTTGATCCGGCAAGAAAAGAACCAACGTTTCCACCACCAACTTTCTTTATCGAGAACATTAGTATTGTAGAGGAGCCGGATATGAGGTAGATGCGTCTGTGCTCGAAACGTTGAGCCTTTTCTTGCCATACATATAAAATATTCACTTTATTACATCAAGATCTTCATTCTCCATCGTAATTTCAGTCCTGAGGTTTTTTGCCTATGTTAGACCAGGACTGTGGTCCTTACCTCGAGCATTTACACTTCAGGAACAGTAGTGCCGGTCTTTCCTCCAGGAGTTCCTATCCAGTAGCCACCAATTATCGACAGGTTCTACGAATCGATTCGCACGATCTCTGTAACTGATCCCTTTTCACCCTTTAGAGCTCAGAGATTCATCCTTGTAGATATTGACTTGGCGGTAGTTTCGTTGCACGTGCCGTTGTATTACTGCAAGCTCCGATCCCTTACAGGATGGAGAGTCTTACTTTTATATGACTTTGCAAACAACGACATGTTGTTCCGTTTTAAGCAATAAACACAAAATCCAATTTGCGATTGCAGAGTAGACCTGTGAGTGATATATATCTTTATGGCAGAGGCGGTCAGGAGGTGACTGCTAATCACAGAGCTCCCTGCTCTACTGTGGTCTGTGCCTGGAAAGCTGAATGCGAGCGCCTTTCCTGCAGCCAACAAGCATCATTTGAGATTCACTGGCTCCTATCTTATTAGGTTCTCCTTGTCACACTGCTTAATCTGGCTGCCTGCTGCTTGATCCTTGTTAAACACTATTGCTTCTGAACTCTCTAATAAAGGAGACAGTCTCAGGCAGGGCTACTGAGGCGTTCAAAATTTCGGGCAATTGTTGCATGATTGGTGGAGAGTGAAATGCGTTGTACATGCTCTTCTGCGATTTTTAACCTGTTCCAGTGCTGAATCTGTGCACTCGTCTGCTGCGTCGCACTCTTTATGGTGGGATGTGAGTTGCATTTGCCGTAAAAGTCACAGTGGGATTTGTCTTGGCATTGGTTGGGCCGGAGGGGATCATTATGTTATGCCCTTCAACTAGTAGCTCAGCTAAGGGATTTCCACGCAAGGTCATTTTACACCCTAAAAAAATGCTGGCACAAATACTTTGTTTTATATGCAGAATTACTGCTTTGTGGTACAAAGAGTGGGGTCACGTTTCTCCTTGAAGAGTGAGAAGCCAAGCATCGCATGTCAGAGTGAGGAGACTTATAAGCCATGCAAGCTCTTCTGGGAAATTTGATATGCAAATTGTCTCTTCATTGAGGAAGAGGACTAGAACTCTAACGACACCTATTGGAAGCGGCGATCCTAAAACACAATATCGACCTTTTAACAAGCTTTGTCACATAACTTAGGATATAAAAGGAAAACCAGAATCTCAATTGCAGACAGTGTTTTGGGGTGTTTCCCCTCATCAGTGCAAAGTGTGAGATCTGATTTGGCTAGGTGAGACGCTCTGGACTGGGTCCTAAGGGGTAACGTTTCTCCTTGTGGAGAGAGACAAACCAAGCCTGGCATGTCAGAGTGAGGAGACTTATAACCCATGTATGCTCCTCTAGGAAATTAAATATGCAAATAGTCTTTTCAGAGAGGAAGAGGGCTAAAACTCTAGCGCATTGTACAAAGCATGAATCCGTAACAAGTCCAAGTCAAAATTGTGCCGCTAAAGTGAATCCACCCTATCCAGGATGTGAATTTTGACAGTGGCTAATTTAAAGGCGTTGTGCAGGTATATGATATTGATGAGCTTTCATAGATCTGTTAAAAAAAACAACAACCCAACCTTTAATTGTATATGAGACACTTCTTGCTCCATGCCGTACATGCATGACTCAGGCGGCGGTGTGTCATGTATGTATTTTACACTGGTGGTCGACTTTATGCTGCAACCTCCTGGATCTCTGATCCTGGCCATTTTACTCCTCTAATGTGATGGTCAGTAGAGACCAGAGTGCCTAAATCGTACCTGTCCTTTTATACAAAAACTGGTCTTGCTTCCCCTTATTCCCCACAACAAGTTAAAACTAGTTTTGTGCTAGTTCCAGTCTGTGTACAAGAACTTTTCCAATTTTCATTCTGTCATTTGCCATGCATAAATTTTCTGTGGTCAAATTCTGTTCATCAGCATTTCACCAACCCTTTGGAACTTCCTTTCCCGTCACTTCCCAGCATGTATTACTCCTACCACTGTCCGATGGCTTGCCTGCCCTGAACTGAAATTTGCCTGTCATGGATACCTGTAAGCAGTTTAACAGACAGGAGAGCAAGAGCAAGGAGATGAATAGCAGCTCTCAGCTTTCTGTAATCCATCTCGACATCTCTGCTGCTAGAGACATATTACGCTTGACAATAGGCAGTGTCCAGTGGCTCGCCTGCCTTGATCTGAATGTCGCCTGTCTCTGATATCTGTATGCAGTTTGACAGACAGGAGAGCAAGAGCAAAAAGACAAATACCAGCTGCCCACTTCCTGTAATCTCTTGGAGTCTTTGCTGCTGGAGAGACAGATTGCGCATTGACAACAGGCAGTGGACAATAAGGGAGACATCTAGTGACCGGCACTTTAGAGGGATTTTGGAGGATAAGACAACATAAACTTTATTTAAATTGATTTTCAGGTTTATCACATTGCCTGTCAAATTTGTCTGAATGTAAAGGGACCATTTCAGTGGTTTGACTGAGGGAGACCTGGATACAGTGGTGGATTTGCTTTTTTGTTGTTTTTTTTCCCCTACCTACTTGTAGATGACAAATATTAACAGTCTTAATGTTATTATTTCTTTTACGTTATCTACTAAGAACTTTTAGTCAAGTGCCCTGAAAAGTTTTGTGTTGAAATTTCTACTCTTGCAAATGTAAAAATCGAGAAATTGTGAGTCAGGTGTGTGCATCTTGTCTGACTGTGAGTGATACCACGGAGCTGACGCTACCTGCAGAGCGGGGACATTGGTAGCATGCGTGGGAAGCTGCATTTATTAATGCACATCTGTTACTTCACACCCGGCTGCTACTGTAGAGATCTTATTGAGAATTCCTACTTACAGGATATTTATACACATACAGATTTTTTTTTCTTATATATTGTAGGAACAAATAAATTATATTACGGTATATTTAATTAGTATTTTTGAGTATCCGTGTACATTTTTATTTTTTGGGGGCTGTGTTTATACTTCCCGTTTCTGCCGCGAAAGACGCAGCATTTTACTGTCTCGGCAAAATTTTAATATATATGTATTTTTTAATGAAATCTCATTTGCACAATTGCTTATTTTTACCTGAAGCAGTGTCAAATCTGCACCGTGTCAATTCTCCCACTGGTTTTCCAGCAAAGGACACTGTTTTGGTGCAGAAATCTCTGCAGCAAATACTTAGACCTCTTTCCCACATCAGTTTTTTGCCATCAGTCACAATCCGTCGTTTTTAGAAAAAAACAGATCCAGCGCTGGATCCGTTTTTTTTCTCATAGACTTGTATTAGCGACGGATGGCCGCACGTTTCATCCATCGTCCGACGGATCCGTCGAAAATTCTTTGTCCGTCGGATGGAAGCAACGGACATAGGAACGTTTTTTTCTGTACGTTGAAAAGTCGGACAGCGACGGATCCAGCGCCATTTGTCGTTGGCTACAATGGAAGCCTATGGGCGCAGGATCCGTCAACAGACGGAATCCAGAGACGGATTCCGTTTTTAAGGTTAAAATGCAGTTTTCCATTCAGGCACATACAAAAATCTCTCTCTCGCTTTTTCTCTCTCACTCTCGCTCTTTCTCTCTCTCGCTCTCTCTCCGTTTTTTAACACTTTGACGGATTGCAACTGGTTCTAAAAAACGCATGTGTGAAAGAGGCCTTAATGTGTGCACATAACCTTGCGTCTGTTCCAAATTATTTACAAATTGCCGTATATATCCAATGCTGCTAAGTGTAAGGGCTCATTTAGACGGCAGTAATTTTTCTCATGCGCAAAAAAACCTCTGATGATTTAGATGAAATTTTCATCAGTGTTTGGTCAGATTGTCAGTTTCCACCATCAGAGTTTCATCAGTTTTTCTTTTATGCAAAGCAAAAAATTGGCGGTTTCTCAAGCTTCCTCTTCTTCTTCCTCCTCTTCTTCTTCCACGGATAGATGTCATACACAAAAAAAAAACTTGCATCTGAATGAGCTTTTGCTGAACAATGTCTTAGTTGTATCTAGTCCAGGGAAAGATGGGTGACTAGTGCCATACAGCTTTCCCGGAGTTATGAATGGAAAACCGGTTTAGTTAGGATGTAAAATGAGACGAGAGAATGTATCGTGCATTAGTGAGAAGTAATGGACCAATGAGAGCTGTAATGATGGCAATAAAAAGTAGCAATTTAAAGGGGGCATATTAAGTAATTCTGAATTAATAAAGTGAGTCCCCACATAGTAGAAGAATAAAGGGAGTCCCCCGTAGGAATACTTGGATAAAGAAGCGGAGAAAAGAATGGATACAAAGAGTCACCTACTTTGAGGGCTCATTCAGACGTTCAAGTTTTGCTTACAGGGGGTGACATTTTTTATTTTATTTTTTTCTACTTCTCCACATTTGAGAAAAATGGATGCCACTCGGACCACAATCTTATCAAACTCTGATCAGAATAATTGTTCTGTTTTTCTCGTCTGTGGAAAAATTAGACTTGTGAATTCAAGTCTGGACCTGCCGGTTTTATACATTCTTGAAACAAGGACCATACTTGAATTCCAATACCTGGCTGGACCGCTGTGTCTCCTGACCGGTGCCCCATCCTGATATATATGTCCCCATCCAGGTATACATGACTCCCCATCCAGGTATACATAGCCCCCACCCCTGTTAATTGGCTGCGTGTATCCCAGCTGCTGATTATGTCACTTTCTGCTGTGAGAGAGGCAGATAGAGCTGCTGAGTTCCGTGTACAGACACAGATGTTCATTCTTTTTCTCTGTGTTCTTAGTTGAAGTGTATGGTAGTTGGTAGTTTTTTTTTTTGTTACTGACCCATGCAGGCTTATTAGGCTGAATAACAAACATATAGAATTTTATTACTCTAAATTTCCTAAGGACACCAGTGTCCAATAAGAACATCGTCTTGATCAGAGAGTTTGTTTTTTGGGTTGAGGAGCATTCGGAGATTCCGTCCCAATTACCAGAAAGTTATGTTGAATATACAGTCCCAACAGGGACCAACAGTGTGGAGGAGTCATTTTTAATTTTTTCATGTTTATTTGGGGTGAAATGTTGCAGTGGTGTGTGTATATATTGTAACTCATCCTTTTTTTGTTTTTCTCCTCTAGGAAATTTGGATCTGACTGGTCAAAAGCAAGTTTTTAAAGCCGAGAATAACCCTTGGGTCACACCTATCGCTGATCAGTTCCAGCTCGGAGTGTCTCACGTCTTTGAATACATTCGCTCTGAAACCTACAAATAGTGAGTACTTTTTAGTTTTATAGTGAAACGTGTTATTTTTATTTTGTGTTGAAGTTTTTTTTTTTTTTTTCTGTATTCCCATGATTGAGGCATATTGGCATGAAAAGAAAACCACTGACTATCTCTGTCTCCTCCATCTGGTGGACAAAGAAATTCATTTTGTAGTTGTATTGTATATCTTGATGTTCGAGTTGCAGGTAGTCTGTCAGCACAAAATGACTTCTCAAACCAAGCACAGGTGTTTCGTGCACCCTTGGGCGTGGCTGAGCACTTTCGCATCTACTTGTTTTCCATCTATCTCTGCCCTCCTCTTCCTTGATTCTCAGCTCTGGCTTTCCCGGAGACAGAGGCGGTAATTGGAGAAAAATCGGTGGGAAGATATACTGATCTGTTTTGCTGCACCAAGTTTGCACTGAGCACCTGTGGTTGGTTTGAACAGTCTGTTTGTGCCGACAGTCTCCCTAGAAGGGTGCGCTTCTATCTGCGTATATAAAGTAGCTGAGATTCTCAGCAAGAAAAGTTAAAGCGTGTCAGGTGTTTTTTTTTCTCCACCTAGCATCCATATGACATGTGTATGCAAAGCATTTTTAACATCAGCTATTCCGTGATTCTCTGTCATTTCAAGCTAGTTTATTAACTAATAAAACAGTCTTGGATATAGATGGATGATAGAAATATGTCAGTGAGATATATAATCAGTACTTCGCGTGTGTAGTTTTCTGTACACGTAGCTAATAAATATAAGAAAAGGCATGGGGTCACCCTTATTTTTATTAACCAGCTGAGGGAAAGCGGACAGCTGAGAGCTCGTCTTCATAGTCTAGAGAGGGGGCAGTAAACATGAAGCTTCCCAGGCTATTAATATCAGCTCACAGCTGTCTACTTAGCCTTTACTGGATATTAAAAAGGGAGGACCCAAAAAAAAAAAAAATTGCACAGGGTCCCCAGTATTTTTAATAATTAACAATCTTCACTATACGTATGGCCAACGATAAATACCAGACTTCTCGAAGTATCACTGCCATCGTCTTCTATTCTGAGAGGAACCTTTGCGAACATCTGCATTTTGTGACTTCGTACTCAATGATTGCTAATTGGTCTTTGATCAGGGTGCGTATAATTTATTATCCCGTCACCGCTCCAGTTGACAAGATATAAAAAGCTCGGTAAAAATATCTGGATGAGGCGAATCTTTTTCATGTGTGGTCTTCTAACGTGACCCTTAACTCTCATCAATGACTACCAGGAGTCACAGTATCAAGCTTCTCATTAAGCAAATCGCCGGGCTGAAAAGGCGCTGGTTTAATCCTTTCACAAGTCGATAACCTCCTGCTAAATCCAGCACTTTCATGCGACGGGAATCAGCCAAGCAAGATCAAGCTGGAGATGTTGACCCAGTTGACAGCTCGGAGGAGTTCTCCTGGATTATTGATTCCAAAAGACAGAGATATGAAGAAAAGGAACTGGTATTTTTAGAGATGATTCTTAAATCTGCTCCTTTCGCGAGGAGCGCTGATGTCATGATGTGTTCATTATTGGGCTCGGGCAACCTGTGGCTCTCCTGATGTTTGGGATTTATAGGGCCCAGCATGTTACCGCTACCAAAGCCCTCGGCCAAATTGGCAATATTTCAGGAAATAAATTCCTGACCTCATGTTCTAATATTAATGTCACTATTCCTGTCCGTATGTTTATGTGGTCATTAAAAATGGGGTTCCGATCTGCTCGGTAAGCGCTGTAAAGCAAAAATAAAATAAATCGGAATAGCAGAATTGCTGTTTTAACTCCTTCCCGATGCGGGCAATTTCCATTTTTCTGTTTTTTGTTTTTTCCTCCCCTTCTTCCCAAGGCAAAACAGTTTTTTTTTTTTTTTCTGTCCACATAGACATATGAGAGCTTGTTTTTTGCGGGACGAATTGTGCTTTGAATGACACCGTTCATTTTACCACATAGTTTACTGAAAAATGGGAAAAAAAATTCCAAGTGCGTTGAAATTGCAAAAAAATAACAAACAAAAAAAACACAATTCTGACACTGTTTTTTGTGAATTGTATATACATTGTGTGGTAAATGACCTGGTGTTATGATTCTCCTCATCAGTACGATTACGGCGATGCCAAACTTGTATAGATTTATAATTATTTTACTGGTTCAAAAAAAAAAAGTGGGTGCTTGTCAGAATTTTTTTTTATTAATTGTGTCTCCATTTTCAGAGACCAGTAACATTTTCTATTTTTCGGTTTTTGGAACTGTGTGATGGCTGCTTTTTTTTTTTTTTCCATGAGGGGAGACAACGTTTTTATCTATATCAGTTTGGTGTAGATATGACGTTTTGATCGCTTTTTACAACATTTTTTTGCAGTGTTCTGGCAAGCAAAAAAACACAATTTTGACGTTTTATATTATTTTGCTGTTTACTGATCAGGTTGAATATTTTTATATTTTGATAGACTGGATTTTATGGCTGTGGTGATACCACATATGTGTATTTTTTGTTATCTTTTATTTGTAATGGGAAAAGGGGGGTTATTTGAACGTCTATGTTCTTTATTTTTTTCATATTTTTTACTTTTTTTTTTTTTTTTTACTGTATTTATTAGTCCCCTTAGGGGGACTTGATGCTTCAATCGTCTGATCAACTGTACCATATACAGCAATACAACAGTGTTGCTGCATATAGTAGAAATCACGGCCAAAGACCCACGTTTTCAAAGGAGCTCCATAGGCCACATGGTGGCTCAGTGGTTAGCACTGTATGGTGGCTCAGTGGTTAGCACTGCAGCCGTGCAGCGCTGGGGTCCTGGGTTCAAATCCCACCAAAGACAACATCTGCAAGGAGTTTGTATGTTCTCCCCGTGTTTGCATGGGTTTCCTCCGGGTTCTCCGGTTTCCTCCCACACTCCAAAGACATATTGATAGGGAATC
The DNA here is from genome assembly GCA_033576555.1 of Oophaga sylvatica. Classification (NCBI taxonomy): domain Eukaryota; kingdom Metazoa; phylum Chordata; class Amphibia; order Anura; family Dendrobatidae; genus Oophaga; species Oophaga sylvatica. The sequence continues at coordinate 18,630,569 of JARQOD010000006.1, read as the reverse complement.
TAGATTGTGAGCCCCAATGGGGACAGTGATGATGTCTGTAAAGCGCTGTGGAATTAATGACGCTATGTAAGTGAGTAAGATAAAATAAATGATGACCGGCACAGAGATCTTCCCCCTCCCCCGGCTGTCATAGCAAACCATTGGTGGTGGGGGGGTCCGTTCATTGTGGCTAATGTACATGTGTTATTTCCTGAAACAATGAACATGTGTTATTTCCTTGGTGGCTGATGTGAGATTGCAAGTTGTGTTTTTTTTATTTTTAATACAGATTGTGAGTGACATGTAAAAGAAAAATTAAGTTAAAAACATATACATTTTACACAAAACCCTAATTTAAGCAATATTTTTCTTTCTGATGATACCTTCCCTTTAAATAAAAAAAAATAATAATCTATATAAGTTTTGGACAGTTGAATTTGCACTGGCAGGTTACCATATTTTTACCACTCAATGAACACTGTAAAACCCATACCAAAAAACAATGGCAGAATTTTTTTTCACTTTTATCACACTTTTAATTATACAAACAAATGTCACACCTTTATCTACATAAAAGGCGACTGCCCCTTTAAGTGGCCCCTGCATTTTAAGAGAACTTGCTAGATAATACGATAAATAGTCAATCTGCTAAGTCGATTTATTTCAAAATGATGTTGTTTTGCCCCCCCCTCAAAAAAAAATGGCGGTGTTGGCCATCAGGTGTCTCCCTTTTGTGTATCTAATTGCCTACTGGCTGTTGTCAAGTGTAATCAGTCCAGAAGCAATGATGCCAAGCTTGATTGTGGAAAGTGGGGGTGGGGCTTTGGCCTTTCAGTTGAGGGGGGCAAGCCAGCCATTGGAAAATGGCAGGAACTATGCATTCTGGGAAAAAAGCACCTATAGTGCAGGCAGAATGCTGCTGATGAAGTGGTGTTGCCTACTGAAACAGAGTGGACGAAAAGTTCCAAAGCATGAAATTTAGGACACTTCCTGACCATATTAAATGGGGTTGACTAATAATCTCTTACATTTAGGGACTGTTACTAGAGATGAGGGAATGGATTGGTGTTACCTGGCAGCTAGACCAGAGGCCCATGAATCTAAGTTTTGGTCATCCCCAGTGTGACTTCAGACTATCCAGATGACGTTGCGCCAGCCCTGTCCTAACTTTCATGCTATCTAACTTGTCGAACACCTTGTTCAAGTAGGTGACTCCTCTTCATCACAAATTCTGCCTGAACTATAGGTTCTGGAACTTCCTTTTCCAAACATGCATTGCTCCTCATATTTTTCCAACATGGACGCTGGTCCGGAGTTCCAACGCTCGATCCGCTCATCTGTAACTATTATTTTTTGACGTACACTGATTTGTCCATTGCAAATTACTGGACAAAAAAACAAACACAGATTAACATTACAGTAATGTCCACCGAGTAAACGACGGGTACGGTGTCCGCTGATCAGCGATCTTGGCTCAGTCATCTTTTAATCTTCTGAATTGTGACAGTGTGCAACCTGGCTTGATTAACATCCCTCTGGCCATAGTGAAATGAATGGATGTTCCCTTCTCCAAGATCTCATCCTAATATATGTAGGAGGTATAATAATAATATTAGCAAATACCTCCAAATAGAAATGTAGTATAGTTCTTCTGATCAGCTGTATCACTTGCCACGGTTATGACCACTCATATAGTCAGAGGTAGTTGCTAGAAGATGTCACCATGGATGCCTAAGGTACTGCAATGCCCTGCACATGGGGTAAGTGACATAGGTTTATCAGGAGAACTATACTACATTTTTAATTTGGAGGTATTTGGTAATATTATTATTATTACACCTACTACATATTGGGATATTGGGATAGGATGTTAGAGATGAGAATAGTGAATACCCCTTTAAGCTACCGCAACTGACAGTCAGTGCATATGTAGCAAAGACCACCTCTCTTCACTGCGCATGTGCCACATGCCGCTGCGGCTTGTGTGTGATGTTGTACCTGACCTGTGGAGTGTTAATCAAGTAGGGAGGGAGGCTAGCCAGCTTGTCTCTTCAGGACAGCAGTAGTCCCCCTCCCCCGTGACTTTTTATTACCACTTTAAAATGGTGATCAAAGTTCTTTTGCCTTCTTATGCCTAATTTGCCAAAATAAAGATCATAATTGTTTACTCTTACCATCTTTGAAATCAGATTAGTGGTAGTTCAGGAGCCTAAATCCTGCTGGTGTCTGCTTTATTAAAGGGGTTGTCTCACTTTGTTAAATGCGTAAAATTGCAAACTGTGTAAAAAAAAAAAAAAAAAAAAAAAAGCAACTTTACCTTTTATCTCCTATTGAAAATCCTCTCCGCTCTCAAGAATGAAGAGGGCTCTCTCTGCTTGCGGCATCGTAGAGGGCGCGCTGTGCTTGCGGCGTCACAGAGGGAGTGCTCTGCTTTGTAGCGTCGGAGAAGGCATGCTCTGTTTGCGGCGTCGTAGAGGGCGTGCTGTGCTTGCAGTGTCGTAGAGGGCGTGCTGTGCTTGCAGTGTCGTAGAGGGCGTGCTGTGCTTGCAGTGTTGTAGAGGGCACGCTCTGCTTGCAGCGTCGTAGAGGGTGCTCTCTGCTTGCGGCATCGTAGAGGGTGCTCTCTGCTTGCGGCATCGTAGAGGGTGCTCTCTGCTTGCGGCGTCGTAGAGGGCGCTCTCTGCTTGCGGCATCGTAGAGGGTGCTCTCTGCTTGCGGCGTCGTAGAGGGCGCTCTCTGCTTGCGGCATCGTAGAGGGTGCTCTCTGCTTGCGGCGTCGTAGAGGGCGCTCTCTGCTTGCGGCATCGTGGAGGGTACTCTCTTCTTGCTTGCAGCATCGTAGAGGGTGCTCTCTGCTTGCGGCGTCGTAGAGGGCGTGCTGTGCTTGCAGTGTCATAGAGGGTGCTCTCTGCTTCCGGCGTCAGAGAGGGTGCTCTTTGCTTGCGGCATCGTAGAGGTCGCTCTCTGCTTGCGGCGTCGTAGAGGGCGCTCTCTGCTTGCGGCATCGTAGAGGGCACTCTCTGCTTGCGGCGTCGTAGAGGGCGCTCTCTGCTTGCAGCGTCGTAGAGGGCGCTCTCTGCTTGCGATGTCGTAGAGGGCGCGCTCTGCTTGCGGCGTCGTAAAGGGCGCTCTCTGCTTGCGGCGTCGTAGAGGGCGCTCTCTGTTTGCGGCGTCGTAGAGGGCGCTGTCTGCTTGCTGCATCGTAGAGGGCACTCTGCTTGCGGCGTCGTAGAGGGTGCTCTCTGCTTGCGGCATCATAGAGGGCACTCTCTGCTTGCGGCGTCGTAAAGGGCGCGCTCTGCTTGCGGCGTCGTAGAGGGCGCTCTCTGCTTGCGGCATCGCAGAGGGCGCTCTCTGTTTGCTGCGTCGTAGAGGGCTCTGTCTGCTTGCTGCATCGTAGAGGGCACTCTGCTTGCGGCGTCGTAGAGGGCGCGCTCTGCTTGCGGCGTCGTAGAGGCGCGCTCTGCTTGCGGCGTCGTAAAGGGCGCTCTCTGCTTGCGGCATTGCAGAGGGCGCTCTCTGTTTGCGGCGTCGTAGAGGGCGCTGTCTGCTTGCTGCATCGTAGAGGGCACTCTGCTTGCGGCGTCGTAGAGGGTGCTCTCTGCTTGCGGCATCATAGAGGCGCTCTCTGCTTGCGGCGTCGTAAAGGGCGCGCTCTGCTTGCGGCGTCGTAGAGGGCGCTCTCTGCTTGCGGCATCGCAGAGGGCGCTCTCTGTTTGCTGCGTCGTAGAGGGCGCTGTCTGCTTGCTGCATCGTAGAGGGCACTCTGCTTGCGGCGTCGTAGAGGGCGCGCTCTGCTTGCGGCGTCAAAGAGGGCACGCTCTGCTTGCGGCGTCGGAGAGGGCACGCTCTGTTTTGTAGCGTCGGAGAGGGCACGTTTGCTTGTGGCGTTGGAGAGGGCACGTTCTGCTTGTGGCGTTGGAGAGGGCACGTTCTGCTTGTGGCGTCGGAGAGGGCACGCTCTGCTTTGTAGCGTCGGAGAGGCACGTTCTGCTTGTGGCGTTAGAGAGGGCACGTTCTGCTTGTGGCGTCGGAGAGGGCACGTTCTGCTTGTGGCGTCGGAGAGGGCACGCTCTGCTTGTGGCGTTGGAGAGGGCACGTTCTGCTTGTGGCGTCGGAGAGGGCGTGCTGTGCATGTGGCGTCGTAGAGGCACACCTTGCTTGTGGCGTCTTGGAGGGCACACTCTGCTTGCGGCGTCGGAGAGGGCTCGCTCTGCTCTGAGGGCACGTTCGGACCATGCCACCTCGTCCCCTGCTTGCCATGCAGAAGCTGGGAGACAGAGAATTGGTGCGATCCTGAACAGCAATTACGAGACATACATTTTGCCTACTGCTGCTTACTCATATTTGGATAAAGTTGCATTTTTAAGTGTTTTTTACTTTTTTGTAGTTTTTTTAATCCAATTTTTTTTGTAATATTTTTACAAGGAGAGAAAAAATAATCTGAACACAAAAAGTCCAACGCAGCCAACTATAATTCTGGGAAATGTTGTGATTGCCCGGAAGTCTTGATACAGTGTATCTGTGATAATGCCAGCCACAGGTTGGGACGAGGGCGCAATGAGCTGATGAATGAATCCTCGTTTATTGTCGTACCTAAAGACTTGTAGTGCGGCAGTTCCAGATCTCAGCTTGTATCCTGACTCCCGGTAAAGAAGATTGATGCTCTGGTACATTTTTTGTATTAATCTTGCTCTCCTATCTGTTCTAAAGAGACAATCTGTCTTTGTGGTCTCTGGTCGAGGGAGACGGGGAAAAAAAAAAAAAAATTCTGCTGGTGTCGTCTCATTGTCCAGAACGAGTCGTTATCCATCATTATTTCTTGTCAATTTGATTGGAATTTGTGGGGAGGGAGATGAATTGGTGGAATCTGAATATTATTGAGAGAGTCATAAGAGAGAGCGGATTATGTGCTGAATGCTGACAAGTTCATCAGCGGCCGGACAACAATTCCTTAACGACTCTTGTCTCCTTGTCTGACCTCGCTGCACCATGATAAAAAAGTCAACATTTTTTATGTACCAAGATTTTTTTTTTTTTTCCCCGGGAGGCGGTCAAGTATCAATCTAGATCTCCGATGAGATTGTTCCAAGGAGGATGTGCATCTTCTTTCATATATTTATCAGCCAGACAAGGGAGACGGGGCCATTAAGATGATGTTAGTCCTATAAAGTGACGCATTTCAGGTTTAGTTTTCCTCTGTTATCAAAACTCACTTTGTTGCTGTATGTAACGGAAATTCTCTTGTCTGTATGTTGCAGAACGAAAACTTTAAAGGAAAGTTACATCTTGGAAACCATTTTTTTTTTAACTCTTTTGATTCATTTACCATAGAGACTTAAAGGATTATTCTCAAGATTGCTTGATTGTTTTAGGAACCCCCCCCCATGTAAATTCATGTAGATAACTACGCACGGCCAACACTTCATTCATAGACACAGTGAGTTCTGATAACAGGTCCTGGTTGCAGAGGAGGACCTGCATCTAAATGACATTTATGGCTTATTTTGTGGGAATGCCATGCATGGCTAATATCGGAAGCCCACTATGAGCAACTTTGCTAAAAGTCATAATTCAATTTTTTTAGCGTTTTGTGTCTTCAGCTCTTACGGAAACCCATGTGTCACCATCGTTTCAGACTACAAACAAAGCCTGTGGTGTAGTCTGACTCTGCAGTTATACTCCGGTTCATATGTCCTTTATTTATAGCTATCCTACATTTGGTAAGTAGGACACCGATCGATGTCTACAGCCATGGAGTTACGTAGGAACCTTGGACACAAGACAGATATTGTAAAGTTGCTTCACGTAATGATCCGCATCAAGGAGCATCTTTTGCTTTGGAGGACCCGACACGTTAGTGCATTGAGTAAACAATTGTGTAACGCTTCATTTCTCCTGTGGTGGCGTTGCAGTAGAATTGAACATTTGCTGCTGGATCCTCCACCCGTTGATTGTTGTGGATGCTGGCAGCTATCACATCCTTCTTCACTTGGACAACTCTTATGGCCCCCATGCACATCAGTCTTACTTTGGCCGGATAACTTTTCAATTTCTGGCGATTCTGACCACAGTGGCTCCACCAATCCCAAGAACTGGGGCTGAGTGAATGGAGCCGAGGTCAATCATGTGCACTTCTGGTCCACTTGTTTTTAACGGGAGCGTTGGAGATTGCCTAGCGCAGCACTTGTCTGATCTTCGGAGCTTCTATTAGAGTGAATGGAGAGGAAGCGTGCATGGTCAACTCTCTCTCCGTTCGCAAGGGGCTCTTCAGATTTCTAGTTCTCGGGATCAGTACGGACCACGGCAGTTGGAATTTTATTACCCATCCCATAGGTTGGCGATAACTTTTATACTTAAGAACACCCCTTTAATTTATACATAGGATAGCTACTGGCTGAACGATCATTTGGTTGACCGTTCAGCTTACAGTTATCTCTCCCGACTCCTCCATACACAGAAGCATTCGGCTCTGTGTTCTATATAAGAGCGTCCCTACTAAACTCCTCTGGCGGTGGCTTATGTCTCCGAGATTAAAAGGATTGGCAATCCCAAATCCGACATGCTACCTCCTTATCTCTCCAATATAATCAGTCAAGGGAGAATCGGAAGGAAAAAAAGGGTAGCACACTGTAGCGCTATAGCTTGCAAACACGAAATATGAAAAATGAATTGCATCACTGCCTTAGAAATATGAAAAATTGAGAAGTCTTAGCGCACAAGATGGCCAAATTATGTGTGCCTGATAGCCATGTCAAGGCTCTTCTCGTATATGAGGACCTGATATACGAGAAGAGCCTTGACGTGGCTATCAGGCACACATAATTTGGCCATCTTGTGCGCTAAGACTTCTCAATTTTTCATATTTCTAAGGCAGTGATGCAATTCATTTTTCATATTTTGTGTTTGCAAGCTATAGCGCTACAGTGTGCTACCCTTTTTTTCTTGTATGTGCATGAGTTGGTGACTATGGGTTTGGCACCTGTTCACACTGGATCTATGTTTGGATGTGCCGGTCAGTTTTTTGATAAGGGAGAATCGGAGACCCCCCATACACTAATTAGACTTGATGGCTGAGCCTGCTGATAACAGCATGTCCAGCCAATGTTAGTCTCATGGGGACATTAAAAGTTGTACACTTCATATAATCCATTTTTGTTAGGAAGGATTTGATGACGACCAGCATCCCCATTATTCAACTGCAATCAGCAGGAGGATCTCACGGCAATTGTTCAATTCCACTGCAGCGCCACCACAGGAGAAATGAAGCATTACTCAATGTTCAAATCAATAGAATGTCTCGGGTCCTCCAGGGCAAGATATTGTGCTTTGATGCAGATCACGGAATAAAGCAACTTAACAAATAATCTTATTAAAAAAAATCTTTGGTTTAAGTTTTTTACGTAACTTTGGACAGGAAATAACTTTCAAACTCAAAAAACCGCTTTAATGGTGTTTTCCAACCATAATATCTTATCACCTATACACAGCATAGATGAAGTGTCTGATTGCTGGGGCGCTGGAGTCCCATTTGTATGGGACCATTGTCCCATATGTGTTCCACCAATCCCCACCCCACTGATCAGCAACTTAGGATCGTAGGACAACCTCTTTATGTGCCAGAATTTGTGGGTCATTGATGTCACAGATCCCAATTGCCATCACATCTTTCTTCGATCCATAACAGTGCTTTCCTTCCATATTCCTACGATTTTTCAGTATCTTCGTACTTCTCCACAGACTTTGAGTCCCAGTTTCCATATCTAGCTCATTAGGGATTCTGCACCTTTTATGCCTCAAGTAACAGATGACGTTCTCAAATCTGCACCAGTCAAAAACCTCAATGTAGCTTTTATTAAAAAAATAATGTTCCTCGTTCATTCCGCATATTCGGCATTCAACGAAAATACTCATGTCTCTCGTGGCTCCTTCTTTCACCTGTAGAGATTGCCAACTGCTCTATTCAGGCAATAACATATTGGCAGTTCTTCCCCAGGGGGTCTCGCTACATATTTACTCGTTGTTCCATGTGGACACAAGCCAACACGTGTACATGGGAATACATAATCAATGTATCCTCAACTCCACTAGTCAGCAGGCCTGAAAGTCAGTCTCCAATGGTGTGCTGGAGGAATTAGTTATTTGTGCAGAAGCAAGGAAATTAGTACAGATATCGCCTGAATTATTTTTTCTAGCTGCTTAGCTGTTTTTCCACTTCAGAGTTGCAGCACTTTCAAGATATGAGTTCTTATATAATGCACGGTTTATATAGCTTAATGGGAGTTGTTTTATTATACAGTCCCTATTAGGGCATTAGGAGGTACTAAAGCCTTACGGTGTTATTACACAGGGAGACTACTGATAAAAAGGCTTGCAACCATCTGCTGTATCCCTATAACTTGACATACAATGAGTAAAATCAATTAGGAATTGAGGAACTAAGCCACAAAATCCACTGAAGACAACTTTTACTTTGTCTGCATACCCCATTGAATCATATTATGGCCATGTGCATGAGCCCTTTGTACATACAGATTAATGATCAGAAATTACACCCTGTATTATACTCCAGAGCTGCACTCACTATTCTGCTGGTGCAGTCACTGTGTACATACATTACATTACTGATCCTGAGTTATATCCTGTATTATACCCCAGAGCTGCACTCACTATTCTGCTGGTGCGGTCACTGTGTACATATATTACATTACTGATCCTGAGTTACATCCTGTATTATACTCCAGAGCTGCTCTCACTATTCTGCTGGTGAAGTCACTGTGTACATACATTATATTACTGATCCTGAGTTACATCCTGTATTATACTCTCAGAGCTGCACTCACTATTCTGCTGGTGCAGTCACTGTGTACATACATTACTGATCCTGAGTTACATCCTGTATTATACTCCAGAGCTGCACTCACTATTCTGCTGGTGAAGTCACTGTGTACATACATTACATTACTGATCCTGAGTTACATCCTGTATTATACTCCAGAGCTGCACTCACTATTCTGCTGGTGCAGTCACTGTGTACATACATTACTGATCCTGAGTTACATCCTGTATTATACTCCAGAGCTGCACTCACTATTTGCTGGTGCAGTCACTGTGTACATACATTACTGATCCTGAGTTACATCCTGTATTATACTCCAGAGCTGCACTCACTATTTTGCTGGTGCAGTCACTGTGTACATACATTACATTACTGATCCTGAGTTACATCCTGTATTATACTCCAGAGCTGCACTCACTATTCTGCTGGTGCAGTCACTGTGTACATACATTACTGATCCTGAGTTACATCCTGTATTATACTCCAGAGCTGCACTCACTATTCTGCTGGTGCAGTCACTGTGTACATACATTACTGATCCTGAGTTATATCCTGTATTATACTCCAGAGCTGCACTCACTATTCTGCTGGTGCAGTCACTGTGTACATACATTACATTACTGATCCTGAGTTATATCCTGTATTATACCCAGAGCTGCACTCACTATTCTGCTGGTGCGGTCACTGTGTACATATATTACATTACTGATCCTGAGTTACATCCTGTATTATACTCCAGAGCTGCTCTCACTATTCTGCTGGTGAAGTCACTGTGTACATACATTATATTACTGATCCTGAGTTACATCCTGTATTATACTCTCAGAGCTGCACTCACTATTCTGCTGGTGCAGTCACTGTGTACATACATTACTGATCCTGAGTTACATCCTGTATTATACTCCAGAGCTGCACTCACTATTCTGCTGGTGAAGTCACTGTGTACATACATTACATTACTGATCCTGAGTTACATCCTGTATTATACTCCAGAGCTGCACTCACTATTCTGCTGGTGCAGTCACTGTGTACATACATTACTGATCCTGAGTTACATCCTGTATTATACTCCAGAGCTGCACTCACTATTTTGCTGGTGCAGTCACTGTGTACATACATTACATTACTGATCCTGAGTTACATCCTGTATTATACTCCAGAGCTGCACTCACTATTCTGCTGGTGCAGTCACTGTGTACATACATTACTGATCCTGAGTTACATCCTGTATTATACTCCAGAGCTGCACTCACTATTCTGCTGGTGCAGTCACTGTGTACATACATTACTGATCCTGAGTTATATCCTGTATTATACTCCAGAGCTGCACTCACTATTCTGCTGGTGCAGTCACTGTGTACATACATTACATTACTGATCCTGAGTTACATCCTGTATTATACTCCAGAGCTGCTCTCACTATTCTGCTGGTGAAGTCACTGTGTACATACATTACATTACTGATCCTGAGTTACATCCTGTATTATACTCCAGAGCTGCACTCACTATTCTGCTGGTGCAGTCACTGTGTACATACATTACATTACTGATCCTGAGTTACATCCTGTATTATACTCCAGAGCTGCTCTCACTATTCTGCTGGTGCAGTCACTGTGTACATACATTACATTACTGATCCTGAGTTATATCCTGTAGATCTTTTATTATAAAAGTGAAAAACATAACAATAATAATAACAGAAACAAAACATATATATAAACCAGAAAATAATCCGTGTACTGAACACTGGTCCAGCCGCTCATTCTCTCCTCACACTCATATTATATATACAGAATAATAACTGACATTAAATACTTTAACCTTCTGGTCCGGTCACCAAACAAAATAATAATAAATAAATGAAATAAACAATAGCAAACAAAACTATATACATACATTTTTTTTTTTTCCATTTTAAATAAAATAACCATAAACTATACAAATATATACAATATTAAGTTACTGACCACCCCACACTCAAACCCACCATTCCCAACCCCCGCACTGACCTGAGAGCTGGTCCTGCGTCTCATGCCTCAGTCCATGTCCAATGTCCACAGGCCAGATCAGGCAGTGCCAGTTTTCCCCCAAACACCCCGGTGTCCCATAGTCCCACAAGATAAACCCACCTCCCCCCTTTTCCCACCACCCAACCTAACACCTACACCCACATCTATATCTCTATATACAATATATACAGAAAAACACTGCAATAAACAAAATAAACACAAATCACAAAGCCCAAGTTCGGCGCCTGCAGCCCTACATCACTGTATAATCAAACAAAACAAAATCTACAGTGTCAGCAGCAGCCCACCACCAGGAAAGGAGATGACCAGACTAGGGCACGCTAAAAGAAAAGCCCCTCCAGAGGAGAGCGGCCCTACGTGTGCCCAGTCTCTCATACTCCAGAGAGCGCACCTTCACCAGGTCACCGAGTATGGTCCTAAACACATCGTCCAGTGGGAGGATTTTCCGTTGCGTCGAGACTAAGCACCGTGCGTTCCACGTGTGATACCTAACCACTGCGCTAACTAGAAATAAGGTGCAGCGGTCCCGACCACCAAGGTCTCTGAATGCTCCATAGGCCCATTCCGCATAGGAGAGACTGGCCAGCCGAGACCAGCCAATGGAGGTGCCCACCCTGTTGTACACCTCTGTGTTGAAGGGACAACGAAGCAGGAAATGGTCCATGCTTTCCAGCACGGTACCACAATGCTCCCGAGGACAATTCCTGTCCTCAGAGCTCCTACACTTCAGATTGTCCCTCACACGCAGTTTCCCATGGAAGCATCGCCAAGCCAAGTCCCAAAACTTAGAGGGGATCCTGATAGAATTCAAAAGATGCAAACCCACCCCAAGATCCCGACTTGGGCAGTCCCTGAGCGCCAGAGGCCTCTGGAAATGGGTCAACAGAACCCTGTTGTCAAGGAGTTTCCTTGGCAGAGTCCTGATCTTCCACATTCCCAGACCCCACCGGCGAATTACCTTAGAACCAAGGTAGCGTAAGCCGGAAGATGTCCATGCGGTGTGCGAAGATCCTTCACTTGCCCTCCTGTCTCCCATTCCTGGAAGAAAGGCTGAAACCATCCCCTACAGGAGAATACCCACGGAGGAGCCCTCTCTTTCCAGAGGTTTGCAATATTGATCTTAATGAAGGTATCCACAAGGAATACAACAGGGTTGACCATACCCAACCCTCCTAGTCTCCTCGTACGGTAAGTAACCTCCCTCTTGACCAGGTTCAGTCTATTCCCCCATAATAGTTGAAAGAACAAACTGTAGACCCGAGTCCAGAGAGACTCCGGCAAGATGCACACACTGCCCAGATAAATCAGTAAAGGGAGCAGGTAAGTTTTGATCAGGTTTACCCTTTCCCTTAGGGTCAAAGACCAACCCTTCCATTGGTTCACCTTCTGAGTGGCGATCTCTAGCCTGCTGTCCCAATTTTGTTTGGGGTAATCCCCCTGGCCAAATTCGATGCCAAGGACTTTTGCAGAGACTTTGGGTCCTGGAAGGGTGTCCGGGAGATCAAAACCAGGATCTCCTCCTCCCAGCCAGAGACTCTCACACTTATCCCGGTTGATCTTGGACCCGGATGCCTCAGAGTAGCGATCTACCTCTGACATCAGCCATCCTGCCTCCTCGTGAGAGGAAACAAAAATGGTGACATCATCGGCATATGCCACCACCTTCAGAGTGGCTTCCGGTGCTGCCCGGTCCATCCCGATCCCGGCCAACGGTCCACGCTCCACCTTCCTAAGAAGTGGGTCAATCGCAAACACGTACAGCAGCGGGCTCAAGGGACAACCCTGGCGAACACCAGATCCAACCTCAAAAGAGCTGCCAATCCAACCGTTCACAAGCGGGAAACTCTCTGCCCCACCGTACAAGGTCTTAAGCCAATCAACAAACCCCCCCGGCAGGCCATATCTCAGAAGGACAAACCAGAGGTACTCGTGATTTACCCGATCAAACGCTTTTGCCTGGTCCAGTGACAGTATGTACCCCTTCCAGTAACCAGCCCTACCCTGCTCCACTGCCTCTCGAACACAGAGCACAGCACTAAATGTGCTGCGGCCTGGAACAGAGCAATGCTGGGCCTCCGAAAGGAGTCAGGGTGCAAATTTCACCAGCCGATTAAACAGCAACTTTGCCAGAACCTTCCTGTCTGCATTGAGAAGCGCTATGGGACGCCAATTCTCAATACAAGATGGGTCCTTACCCTTTGACAAGATGATCAGGGCAGACCTCCTCATTGACTTCGGCAGAGCACCCGAGGAAAGACACTCATTGAATACCTCAGTCAAGAGGGGAACCAAAGCGTCCTTAAAGGTCTTATAGAATTCAGATGTTAAGCCATCTGGACCAGGCGATTTTTTGGGGGCAAGCCCTTCAATCGCCAACTTAACTTCCTCTTCTCTGATCATCTCTGTCAAAACGTCAAGAGAGGGGTCTACCCCTGACTCAGGGATGGCTTCGGCCAGGAAAGCCGACATCTCATCCCAATCAAGATCCCTCTTCCCCAAGAGGTGCGAGTAGAAGGATCTGACGACCTCCAGGATCCCTGATCTGGATCGCCTCAGGGACCCCGTAGTGTCGATCAGTCCTGTAACCACTTTACTATTCACTGACATCTTGCAGTTTCTGTAAGGGTCGGGCGTGCGGTACTTCCCGTAATCCCTCTCAAAAACCAAAGATGCGTGTCTATCATACTGACACCTCATAAGCAAAGATTTCACTCTGGAGATCTCCTCACGGCTACCTCCAGTTGAGACAAGATGCTCGAGTTTCCTCCTCAGACCCTGATACAAGGCGGTACCTGCTCAGACTTCTGAGGCTCGAGAGCTGGCGGAAGAATCTCGCAACCCTTTTCTTGAACATCTCCCACCACTCTGACTTACTACTACAAAGATCCAGTAAGGGTACCTGGCTCTGAAGAAAATCCTCAAAGGACTGTCTTATTTCCGCTTCTTCCAAGAGAGACGAATTGAGCCTCCAAAAGCCTCTTCCCATCCGGAGGGTTTCTGTAACATTCAGAGAAAACAAAATGAAACAGTGGTCGGAGAACTCCACCTCAACAACAGACACTGCTGAAGAGACAGCTTCCTCCTTTAAATAAAACCTATCTATTCTGGACCTACAGTTACCTCTATGATAGGTGAACCCCTCGTGGCCTGGGGTGTGCCGGATGTGGACATCCACCAGGCGAGCCTCACTAGCTATACTATTAAGGGCGACGCTATCATAAGTCAGCTTATCTCTGGAACCTCCTCTATCTCGAGGCCTCGTGACAGCATTGAAGTCCCCTCCAAAGACAACCTGCCGACTTGTAAAAAGGTAGGGCTTGATCCTCATAAAGAGACATTTCCGGTCCCACTTAGATTGGGGACCATAGATGTTAATGAGCCGAAGCTCTTGTCCCTTCATGAGGACATCTAAGATCAGGCACCTCCCCATTTCTAACTCAATAACCCGTCGGCATTCCACCGGTGCGGTAAAAAGGACAGCCACTCCGCTATACGGCTCGGCCGCAAGAGACCAATAGGAGGGCCCGAGTCTCCACTCCCTCTTAGCCTTAAACACGTCGGCCATGTTCGGCAGCCTGGTCTCTCGCAAAAAGAAAATGTCAGCTTCAACCCGGCTGAGAAAATCAAAGGCCGCAAATCTAGCTGTATTTGACTTTATGCTGGCGACATTAATGGACGCCAGCGTCAACGGAGTGGGTACCGCCATCATTGGTGATTGAGTTAAATGGCTTTCTTCTTCCCACTCCCCTTATTCTCTGCCTCAGAGGAGGAATCCTTCCCCCTCTTTAATGACACAGAGGTGTCCATTCCCGCGTGTTTTTCCTGTTTATCGTCCTCGTCTTCGGACTCTGGGCCAGTCCCTCCCTCCAAGGACCTTACATCCCTAGAAGAAGGAGACTCGGCACCCCCTGTAAGCCCTGCCGAAGCCGGAACCTCACCCTCAGATTCATCCTCAGAGGAAGAGATGTTCTCCAGGGCTTGGAACCGGTTAGAAAGACCAACCAGAGGGGAGTCAGTTTTTCCTTCCTTAGGTACCTTGGTCAGAGAGGGAGAAGATGTTTTATCTCCCTTCTTTCTCTTCTTTTTGGTGCCGAGCTTACGCTTGTTCTCTAGCCACAGCCTATTATCCTCATCCATACTTTCATAATGGGAGGATTCCGAGGCAGTGGCGCTTTCCTCCCTGTGGATCCTCCTGATCTCCTCATCCAACTCATCATCCCTCGGGGCCTCAGCAGCAAGACTGGCGTCCAGGACAGGGGCCGCCCTAGTAGCCCGGGGCTCGCCCAGCTCCCTCTCCTGTCTGCGCTTGTCTAGACGCCTCAGCTGGGCAGGCGTCTTTTTATTGCTTTTCCTCCTTGGCCCCTCAGCTCCCTCACCCCTGCTAGTCCCTTCCCCAGCAGAATCAGCCTCACGGCTTTCTCCCACAGGAGTCACGACTGCATTAGCAAAGGAGCGAGGACAACGGCTGAATGGGTGACCTAAGTCAACACACAGGTGGCACCTAATCACAACACAAGATGCAGCAAGATGGCCGACATCCCCACACAATGCACATTTCTGCACAGTGCAGTTTGCACTAAAGTGTGTGGGGTCGCCGCACTTGTGACAGAGCTTCGGTTGCCCCTGGTAGAAGACCTGGATACGATCCCTACCCAGGAAGGCAGATGATGGAATGTGGGCAACCGTGCCACCTGAACGCTTAAGTTTTACCATAAACGTCCAGGCCCCTGACCAGATACCAAACTCATCACGGTTCTTCTTTGGCATCTCCACCACCTCTCCATATCGGCCAAGCCACGTCATGATGTCATAGCAAGAAAGAGACTCGTTACAAGCTATCACGGTCATTTTCTTGACTTGGTTTTGGCGAGACACCACCTGAATGGCAAAGTCTCGCCAGCCGGGCTCATTTTTTGCCAACTCATAATTCGACCAGAAGAGCTCAAGCCCCTCCGGCCGAACAAAGCTGACATCAAACTCAGGCGTGGAATAGGGATGTATCAAGGCATAGATGTCAATCGCCTTGAAGCCCATCTTCAGCAGGAGCACCACAACTTTAGACCTTGGAGGACACGCATCATTGCCCCTCCACCGAAGACGGACCACATTCCTACGCACACTACCCGGCCCGGCTGTTGGGAGGGACCACACTGTATCCCCACCGTTTTGCTCTCGGAAGGCCCCGAGGCCATGCCTCTCTATCCAGAAGGATAGATCAACCTCTCGACCCTCTACCATTAGTGATCTCTCCCCCTTCTTTAGAGCCCCCAAGAGACGCCGTTGCAACATGCTGTCTCCAGAGCCCGAAGACGAGGAGGACGCCCTACTTTCCCCGGAGGTGACAGCGGCATAACTCCTCATGGGTTCTGCCACCACCGGGGGGGCAACCGGACCAGTGACCACATCCACACCAACAGTCTCACTATTAACCACCTCCATAACACCCTCACCCTCCACCAAACCAGCAGCCACACCACTAGAGAGAGAATTTTCCACATTCGTACCCCCCACCACATTCACTCCTGCTGGACCAGTGACACCAGGGGGCGACATTTTAACCTCCGCATCATCAGGCACAAGGGGCTCAGTCTCCTCCACATCACTGGAGGCAACCTCACCCCTGGTCTTGCGTGCACCCTCCGCATCATCAGTTGATATTTTCCGCTGCTTTATTGCTGGTATCAGGCGCCGCTGATCCTTAGCTGCTGTGAGGCGCCGCTGATCCTTTATATCAGGATCTTGTTGACCAGCGGCGCCAACACAAAAAAAGAACTTTGGGAGGATCGGTACTCCGCCAAGCCCCGGCAACCCCCTCACACTGCCGCAGCTTCTCAACTAAGTGATCAGCGGCAACAACATTCAGGGGCGCCGAGGTTACCAGAACCGCCCCCGACACTGGGCCGCTCCCCCCTCCCACTGAGGAGCGCACCACAGTATCGTGGCATGACCGTTCGCCCGCCGCCGGGCCGCCCTCACTGTCCAGCCTCTCGGCTGATGCACCTGCTGCTACGTCCCCGCTACTACAAGCAGAGACGGAGCTCTGCGCCTCGCTACCGTGCTTTGTAATCTCCCCGCGCCTTTGCACCGGATCCACAGCAGAACCCGGGCTGGGCTGGGCAACGGGGCTTATACAGCGAGCTGACCCTGCAGCCGACTCAGGGGGTACAGGGAGGGGGGCATATACATAGCTTACCGCTTCCTGCAGCTTGGGCTTGGTGGTCTTTGCCTTTTTCTTCCGGCCCCCAGGTGCCTCCTCTGGTAAATCGTCACCAAGATGGAAATTCTGAAGGCACACTGGGGACTCCAGGAGCTTGATCTCCGCCATTAGCGCCCCTCCCTGGCCGCTGTTGTCACTGTCCTCCCCAGAGTCAGCAGGACTGCGACCAGATGTTAATGTCGCCTGTCCTGCAGGGAGCTCGCTGCACGTTGCCTGCAGGTGACTTTGCAAGCTGCCAGGCGGGACTTTCTGCTGGTCATCATCATCATCATCCACCTGGCTCTCAGGCTGCAGCCCCATCTGCCTTTGCTCTCTGTTATCAGCCATTTCTCTGATTCTGTCTTCATTTATTAGTTTTTCCTTAAAGGGACCACTCTTCTCTCTTATGAAGGCTTTCCTTACCTCCAGCTCATTAATGTCAAGCTTTAGTCTCTTTACCTCTGCCTGGAGCTGAATCTTCCTGGCTTTGGAGGAACCTGCAGCTTTGGCGCTTGTGCAGCGCAGCTCCTCCCGGAGCCTCCTGATGGTCTTACTCGCGTCTTCATACTCACGGAGGTGGCTCATGACCCGGGAGGCATGGGTGGACACAGACTCCGGAGTCTCTGCAGCGCCCAACCCTCCTCAGTGAGGTCGGCCTCACCTCCATGAGCACTCAGCTTTCCTCCGGAAGGACCGCCATCTTGCACGCTGCTAGCAGGCTTCTCCTCCATGTTGGAAGCCTTGCGGCTTCTCTGGGTTTCTGCAGACTTGGGAGGAGTAGGAGCCACATTGCTGCGACTCCTGGTGGAGCGTCTCACCCCCAAGTCCTCTGATGTGCAGGCCGGTTGCTGGTTTCTTCTGCCCCCCGCCGGCCTGGCCCGGGAAACAGAAGCCTGGGACTTGGCTCCTTCACTCATCCCAGGAAACCCACTCCTCCCTGGGTAGGAGAGAGCAGGTCCCTGGGTGGAGAGGTGGTGGTTCTCTGGAGGTCAGGAGCACACAGCAGGATCACTGTCGACCGACCCACAATCACCACAATGAGCAGCAGCTGAACAGAGCTGCACTCACTATTCTGCTGGTGGAGTCACTCTATACATACATTACATTACTGATCCTGAGTTACATCCTGTATTATACTCCAGAGCTGCACTCGCTATTCTGCTGGTGCAGTTACTGTGTACATACATTACAGTACTGATCCTGAGTTACACCCTGTATTATACCCCAGAGCTGCACTCACTATTCTGCTGGTGGAGCCACTCTGTACATACATTACATTACTGATCCTGAGTTACATCCTGTATTATACTCCAGAGCTGCACTCGCTATTCTGCTGGTGCAGTTACTGTGTATGACGCGCACCACACTGAGGTGGTACCAGGGCTATGGGGTACTCGGCACCGAGCCCATTGATTTCTATGGGAGATGTCACTGGCAGCGGGACTCGGTCCGTGGCCCTGGCGGTCATGCAATGGGGGATATTTACAGGGGAATTGTAGTAATAGATAGTTTGTGACGCCACCTGTGGTTTCTGATCAATTTGACCAGCGCTGCTATATGGATCTTCCTAGGGGATGTTATGAGGCAGCTGGATGGTAAGTCTCCCACAGGCGAGACTGGTCCCTGGAAGTCTATGGTGGTGCAGGGTGTAGTAAATGAAACAGTCTCACACAAGGCAATCTCTTTCCATACCTTTACTTGTAGATGTTGCAGGTATGTCCCGGGAAGCTGGTTAGGTTGGAGAATGCACATTCAGGAGAACTGTTGAGCAGGTTAGAGGCCTCCTTTATCCCTTTAATGTGTGTGAGTACAACTTGCATAAAGTCAAGTGCAACTCTTTCAATAGCAACTGCGCCCGGCCAATATTGTGGTGGAGCCTTCTATGTCTCTGATTATCAGATGTTGAGAGAACTAAGTCCTTACTTTTGTCGTGCACTTGACTCAAAGTCCCCGTTCTCCCTGACTCCGTTTACGTATCGGCGCTTAGGGCTACCTTCTGCGACTTGTAGTCCAGAAAGCCTCCGGTTTTCTTATTACTAGGCGTGAAGCACTAGCAACGCTTCGGACCCCGGTGTCCGGTTAACTGAGTGAGGGTGATTTGTCCCTTTGTCACTCTTACTGATCCAATCGCCCTTCGCCCTACTCTCGCTCTTAACATAAGCACGTGTAGCAAGCGTGCCAAGGTCAGGTTTCCTTCAGTGCTCACTGACCTGTTCTCAGTTGGCTCTTTGATATAACTGCTGTAATTCCTTTCCTTCCTCCTTTCTTAGGAACACGGGCAGCTTGTTCTGAGTAGCAGGTTAAGGGGTAGCTCTGACTAGGCTAGGATGATTCACTTCACCGTACTAGCCTCCACTTTCTTGTCAGATGAGCTACACAAGCTCTGTGTGGGTTCAGTCTTCTCTCCTCTCCCTCCAAGACTGATCTGATTGGAATCAAGATGGATGGGATGACTCACTCCTGAGCCACCCAAGGCTTGACTGCACTGTCCTAAGACAGGAAACAGACTGAACACTAACTTTGCTACGTCACACTACTAAATAGTCTGATATGCCTCTAGTGGCAATGCTGAGAAGTGTGCGTGAATGAATATCAAGCTTTACAGTTACCTTCCTGTGCATTTTCCAGAAGATATGTATGCCTTGCGAAGCTGGGCCACACATCCCCCCTAGTTAAACTCAGCACTCCCGGGCTGAAATAGAAAAGAAAAACATTTTTGTTTTGCATATAACATCAACATAATAACTCATCCCTTGCGGGAGGTACGACTCTTGAACGTTACATTTTGTACATAGATCAATAGAAAATTATCAAAATACTTTTCAATAAATACATAGTATAAGACAAGATTCTTGTGGAGGACCCGCACCAAAAACCTCCCACGTGGGTCCTGGGTGGGCTGCAGGACTTCATTGCTGCAGACCTCACTCTAGGCCACACCATACGGGTTTTTCTTCAGAGGTAGTTAGGTTTTATGTAAAACCAAAATGGGGCACCGAAGTGCGAACTATTTACATTGAAAGTTTTTGGGCTGGCAAAGTCCACAGCCACGCAGTCCTTTGCATGGTTAAACATTCTTCAAGTAAAATCACATTTCAATCAACTTTTACTTTTACTCTTTACCCAGCCGGGTATTCTACTTTTAAATAGGCAAACATACTATGTAAACATTTATCAATAGTAAAGTGCAAATCTTCATCTTTTTCAAACTTTATACATTTTCAGTTGCAGTAAACCCCTGTCTGGGTCATACTAAACTAGTTTACTAGGACTACTCTTGATAACGAATAGGTAACCTTCCTTTCGTTGTACGTTCTGACCTACGTGGAGTGGTGTCAGGTGTAGTAGTCTCTAGCCTATCTGCTCTGTGTATCGACAAACTGTAAACACGACTCCACCTTTCTAGGGATCTGGCAAGCATGCTAGTGACTGGGCGATGCGGTACTGCTCCACCTGGGGTTTCCACTTCTTGTGGTGCTGCCTCTTGTGGTTCCGCTGCTTGGGATCCCACTGGTTGAGGGTCTGCCGGAACAGGCCCTTCTGGAACTGACTCTACTGGCACAATTGGTATGACTGGATGTAGAGATTCTTCTTGCGGTTGATAAAACTGCAGCACAGGAATGATTACAGCTTCTCCCACTCTGGGCCAATCTGCAGGTAAATCTCCCAAATCCGTATGTATGACCGCTTCATCACTCTCTTCCTGATGGACAACAGGTTCTTCTTCGCGAAGCTTTAGTGGGCCCGGACACAAATTTAGATGATCTCTAGACACAGTTGCAGTCGTTTTTCCTCCATCCTTGCTAATGGTACAGGTCTTTCTGTTATCAAATTTGGAATTTTGCACGACATATGGCTCCTGTTCCCACTGATCATCCAATTTGTGCATTCTTCTTTTTCTTTTTAGCACAATTTCTCCAGGCATAAAAGGCTTAGCGGGAGCATTTTTGTTGTAGTTCTTCTCTTGGTTTTCCCTTACTTTATTGAGACTATCTTCTACACAGGCTTGTACTCTCCTGTACTGTTCCTGTCGGTTTGTGTCCCAATCTTCAGCAGTGTCATCAGCCTCTGGTTCTACCACACCAAGTTCCAAATCCATTGGCAGTCTTCCTGGTCTTGCTCTCATAAGGTAGGCTGGAGTGCAGTTGGTGGAACTTACTGGTATGTGGTTGTACAAGTCGACCAGGTCAGGTAACAAGTCTGGCCACCGATTTCTTTCTTCCAGGGGTACAGATTTCAGTAAATCAATGACAATGTGATTCATCTTTTCACAAAGGCCATTGGTTTGAGGGTGGTACGGTGTTGTTCTGATCTTCTTACACCCATACAAGTGACAGAATTCCTTAAACAGTTCAGCTTCAAAGGCTGGACCTCGATCAGTCAGTACCTGCTCTGGATATCCGTGTGGTCTGCAGAAACTTGCTTGGAAGGTCTTTGCTGCTGTTTCTGCTGTCAGATCTTTGACAGGGGCGACCACCAGAAATTTGGAATAGTGATCCACCATGGTCAGGGCATATGAGTATCCCGACCTGCTTGGTGACAACTTGACATGGTCCAAGGCCACGATCTCCAAGGGACAAGTCGTCCGGATAGGCTGCAGGGGTGCCTTCTGACTACAGTAGTCTTTTCGTCTGAGGCCACAGGGTCCACAGTTCCGGTACCACTTCTCGATGGAGCTGCGCATCCCTACCAGTAGAACCGACACCTCAACAGGGTCTCCAGCTTTTTCCAGCCAAAGTGTCCCGCTTGATCGTGGTAGGCTTCTAACACCATTTGGATGTCTGCTCTGGGAACCACTATCTGCCAAACCATCTCATGGGTCCTTGGGTCGACGTATCTCCTGCACAACTTCTCACGGTAGATAAACAACCGGCTTCTCTCGTTCCACAGGAGCTTTGCTGGTATAGGTGCATCTTTCTCCAAGGAGGAACCTTCCTGTCTTATCAGCTCCTTGATACGGCTGACCACCGGATCGCTGTCCTGAGTCTCCTTCCAGCTGTGATGAGGTAAAGGGTTTACCGTCTTACCACACCGCTTTCTGTGGGCTCGTTGTTCATGGATCATCCCATTTCTGTGGAACGCAGGTAGCTCAATCTCTTCCAGGTCATCCGATTCTTCCTCCGTGTCGGATTCATGCGGCATTCTGGACAAGGCGTCAGCGTTGGCATTTTTACGGCCTGCCCTGTACTTGATGGTAAATTGATAGTTTGACAGCCGAGCCATCCAACGTTGCTCCATGGCTCCCAGCTTGGCCGTTTCAAGATGCGTCAAGGGGTTATTGTCTGTGTACGCAGTGAACTTGCTGGAGGCAAGGTAATGCTTGAATCTTTCTGTAATGGCCCAGACCAGCGCCAGGAACTCCAACTTGAAGCTGCTATAGTTTTCTGGATTTCTCTCAGTTGGCCGGAGCTTCCTGCTTGCATATGCGATGACTTTTTCTTGGCCATTCTGCTTCTGACTGAGGACAGCTCCCAATCCTTCGTTACTGGCATCTGTGTATAGCAGGAACGGTTGGCTGTAATCAGGGTAGGCTAAGATTTCATCGCCTGTCAGGATCTCTTTCATCTCTTTTAATGCCTCAGCTTGTTCTTTACCCCAGTGGAATGGAGGATTTCTGCTCTTGAGGGGTTGTCCTACCAGGAGGTCCTGCAGAGGCGCTGCTTTCTTGGTGTAGTCTTTTACAAACCTCCTGTAGTAACCTGTCAGTCCCAGGAACTGGCGCACCTCCTTGAGATTCTTCGGCTCCGGCCATTTCTGGATGGCCGAGACCTTCTCGGGGTCGGGCGCTACTCCTTCGGAGCTGACAATATGCCCCAAGTACTGTACCTTTCGTTTGAGCAGATGGCACTTTGAGGGCTTCAGTTTCATCCCAAACTTGGACAGTGATTCGAATACTTCTGCCAGGTGCTTCAGATGATCCTCATACGTCTTGGAGTACACAATTACGTCGTCCAGGTACAGCAACACGGTTTCAAAGTTGAGATGTCCCAGGCAGCTCTCCATCACTCTCTGGAATGTTCCCGGGCACTGCTGAGTCCAAACGGCATTCTGTCAAACTCACAGAGTCCCATTGGGGTGGTGAAAGCCGTCTTCTCCCGATCCTCCTCAGCCACAGCTACTTGCCAGTACCCACTAGTGAGGTCGAGGGTGGAAAAGTAGTTAGCCGTTTTCAAAGCAGCTAAGGATTCCTCAATGCGTGGTAATGGGTATGCATCTTTATGTGTAATGCGATTTACTTGTCTGTAATCTACACACATTCTCATGCTTCCATCCTTTTTCTTAACTAGGACTAGAGGTGCTGCCCAGGGACTACAACTATCCCTTATCACCCCGGCTTCCTTCATGTCACGCAACATTTCCTTAGCTTTCTGATAGTGTGCTGGAGGTATAGGCCTGTACCGCTCTTTGATGGGAGGATGACTGCCTGTAGGGATATGATGCTGTACTCCCTTAATTGTCCCAAAGTCAAGTGGGTGTTTGCTAAATACCTGTGCGTACTCCTGTACCACCCGTAGTACTCCCTGTTTCTGGTGGGCGGAAGTGGTGTCTGTCCCGACATGGAGCTGCTGACACCAATCCGCCACCTGGGTTGTCGGGTCATTATCCTCCGCTGGTTGGCGGGAGGCTAAGGACTCTGTTGTGAGAATGGAGTTATTATCTACGGTATGTAATTTAGCAACAGTGGCATAACGTGGTAAATTTACTTCATCTTCTCCCCAGTTGAGAAGTCGTACTGGTACTCTCCCATTTATTACTTCCACTACCCCTCTAGCAGTCAAGAGTGTAGGTCTGTGCTCTGAACGATGGGGCTCTACTACGGCTTGGTAGTTCTGTCCTCTCAGACCTATTGCTGCTCTACACCATATTAGCATTTCACTCATTGGGGGTATCACAATGGGGTTCGGGTCCGTTACCCGTACATTACCAATTTCACCATCTGTAAGCTTCGCTTGCTGCTGGCACATCAGGGCCCGGATCTCCCTCTGGATCACTCCCTTTTGCTTTGGCTTGGCAACTTCAGCGAGCTGTTGGAGCAAAAACACAACTTCTCCCAGACAGTTACTAATTATGTTAGTACCTAAAACCACATTTAAGCCATTTTCCTCATTTACAGTCTTTACTACTAAGAGTCCCTGATCCTCCAGCTCCACTCTGCCCACCTTTACGTCCACGTTTTAGCTCCGAGTATTTCAACAGGGAGACCATTAGAGGCGTACACTATAAAGTCAGGGCTCGGGGGCTGGAGACTGTCCATGGACCAAAACTTATTATAAAGGACATCAGGTATGATGGTCACCTGAGATCCAGTGTCCAGCAGTGCAGGGATTGCGATCCCGTCCAGAATGATGGACAAGTAGGGTCTTGCTCCCACAAACCTGCGGTTCCAGTCTAAGGGGCCTGATGAGTCTACTCCTGGGTGTTGGCCCTCGGACCCAGGATCTGCTCGTTTAAAGGACACTGCTGAGCCATATGACCTTTTCGGTTGCAGCGGCAGCAGATGATCTCTCGGCGAGGATGGTGCTGATCAGGGTCGCTCCTGGGGTGGCGTTGTCCTCCTCCGGTGAGGCGACGTCCTCCATTTCCTCCGGTTCATCCAAGGGACATCCTCTGGACAGTCGGCTAGCAGGATCTTTCCTCCTTCCTCTTTCCGCAGTTGCAGGGCACTCATTACAGTGGCCAGGTTTTTAGTCAGCTGGCGCACTTCTGAGCGCAGACAGTCCAACTCAGTAGGGGGCGCCACCTGAGTTTTGGCCTCTGCCACCAGCGGGGAAAAGGTGGGTACTGCCGACTTTAGAGTGGCTTCACCCGGGTGATACTGAGCTGCCACCTCAGGCTTTTCCAGGGGTCGTAGTCCTTTTATAGCCATATCTTTTAGGGCATCAAAGGTAGCATCAGGATGATCCAAGGACCACCAGTTCACAGTCCTGCCTTCCGCTTGGGACCTCAGTCCCCATACAAATTGTTCTTTCAACATTTTGCTTTCATCAACGGCATTTATAGGGTTAACCTGTTTGAGAGCTCGCAGGGCCCCCTGTAGTCGGCAGGCGTAGTCCCTAATACTGTCACCTGGTCTCTGAGAGCATTGGTAAAATGCCATCCGGAGATCTGTTTCTGTGCGGTCCTCAAAGATAGCCTGTAGCTTTAAGAGAATCGCAGGCACCGACTCCTGGTCTGCAATGGTCCAAGTCTCTACTTCTCTCTCAGCAGCACCAGCTAACTGCCCTATTACCACTGCAGCTCTTTGCTTCTCTGTCATCGAATACATGTCCAGGATACTGCATATTTTCCGTTTGAACACTGACAGGGTGTCTGGCTCGCCGCTGTACTGAGGGAGCCACTTCGCTCCTGGCATGTATGGGACCGTTAGGGGCATGAGCGGGACCACAGGACCGGGTGAGGGACCCACATTTCCATCCTGCGCTACAACGCCCAGCGGTAAGTCATTGGGGCCACCGGCTGGGGCCGCGCTGTCTGCCGGTTGTTGTGACATGTTGGCGCCCCCCTGTTTGATCGGAGCCTACCTTTTTCAAAGGCTGCAGCTCCGCAGACACAGCGGTGGTGACGGGACCCGAGTCGCTGACGCTCTGATGTCAGAGCGTTCACTGCAGCGCTCACAGGACCTGCCGCCGCGTCAGCGTTGGGGGCGTGTCCTAGAAACCAGCGCGCTCTTTCAGGTACGCCCACAGATGCACGCCCACCTTCTTCAACAGCGCCTCAGGGCGCGAATATAGCGGCAAAATGGCGATAAATGGCGCCAAAAATGACAAAACAGCAAACAGTCTTTTCTGCACAAATCAGTCAATATAGGCAACACAGGACTCACAATTTTGCAAGCTTCGTATCCTGTTCGTGACGCCAGAAGATGACGCACACCACACTGAGGTGGTACCAGGGCTATGGGGTACTCGGCACCGAGCCCATTGATTTCTATGGGAGATGTCACTGGCAGCGGGACTCGGTCCGTGGCCCTGGCGGTCATGCAATGGGGGATATTTACAGGGGAATTGTAGTAATAGATAGTTTGTGACGCCACCTGTGGTTTCTGATCAATTTGACCAGCGCTGCTATATGGATCTTCCTAGGGATGTTATGAGGCAGCTGGATGGTAAGTCTCCCACAGGCGAGACTGGTCCCTGGAAGTCTATGGTGGTGCAGGGTGTAGTAAATGAAACAGTCTCACACAAGGCAATCTCTTTCCATACCTTTACTTGTAGATGTTGCAGATATGTCCCGGGAAGCTGGTTAGGTTGGAGAATGCACATTCAGGAGAACTGTTGAGCAGGTTAGAGGCCTCCTTTATCCCTTTAATGTGTGTGAGTACAACTTGCATAAAGTCAAGTGCAACTCTTTCAATAGCAACTGCGCCCGGCCAATATTGTGGTGGAGCCTTCTATGTCTCTGATTATCAGATGTTGAGAGAACTAAGTCCTTACTTTTGTCATGCACTTGACTCAAAGTCCCCGTTCTCCCTGACTCCGTTAACGTATCGGCGCTTAGGGCTACCTTCTGCGACTTGTAGTCCAGAAAGCCTCCGGTTTTCTTATTACTAGGCGTGAAGCACTAGCAACGCTTCGGACCCCGGTGTCCGGTTAACTGAGTGAGGGTGATTTGTCCCTTTGTCACTCTTACTTCTCCACTCGCCCTTCGTCCTGCTCTCGCTCTTAACATAAGCACGTGTAGCAAGCGTGCCAAGGTCAGGTTTCCTTCAGTGCTCACTGACCTGTTCTCAGTTGGCTCTTTGATATAACTGCTGTAATTCCTTTCCTTCCTCCTTTCTTAGGAACACGGGCAGCTTGTTCTGAGTAGCAGGTTAAGGGGTAGCTCTGACTAGGCTAGGATGATTCACTTCACCCGTACTAGCCTCCACTTTCTTGTCAGATGAGCTACACAAGCTCTGTGTGGGTTCAGTCTTCTCTCCTCTCCCTCCAAGACTGATCTGATTGGAATCAAGATGGATGGGATGACTCACTCCTGAGCCACCCAAGGCTTGACTGCACTGTCCTAAGACAGGAAACAGACTGAACACTAACTTTGCTACGTCACACTACTAAATAGTCTGATATGCCTCTAGTGGCAATGCTGAGAAGTGTGCGTGAATGAATATCAAGCTTTACAGTTACCTTCCTGTGCATTTTCCAGAAGATATGTGTGCCTTGCGAAGCTGGGCCACACATGTACATACATTACAGTACTGATCCTGAGTTACACCCTGTGTTATACTTCAGAGCTGCTCTCACTATTCTGCTGGTGGAGCCACTCTGTACATACATTAATTATCCTGTTCTGACGTTAGTTTCACGCTCCATTATACTTAAGAATTAAATTTTTTAGGCTTCAGAGCTAAAATCTCTCAGCGTTCCTTATTGGTAGTGTCTGTACAGCCCTTTTTCTGATATTAGAGAGGTGGGGAAGATCACATTTGTTAAACGAACCTGATTTCTAGACCTTTTTTCAAGGTAAATAAAATATCTACAAATCTTAAAGAAGAGAGAATTAACAACCCGTCTAACAATTGATTTTTTTTGTTTTATAACTCTCCCTCCAGCACTGATTCATTTGCCGCATTTCTTTGTTATGATAATTCCAAACGTAAATTAAAAGAAATAAATGGAAACAAGATAAAAATGACCAAACCAAGCCTTTTCCTCTTTGTTTTATGGAATATCTAATACACTTCTGGCTGTAATTTACTCTGATACATGAATTCTTGACAGTTTCGATGCTCTGGAATTATTAATCAAAGTAGTCAGAACCTGAGCAATTTTATAGGAGTTACCAGTCATTAAAAATGTATTCGCCAATAAATCAGCGAAAGAGCCGGCTTGTTAATAGGCTGCACCACGTGGCGTGTAATGTTACCTCTCCGCTCCCTCTCGTTCCTGCTGCCGGGTCCGGGGCTGCTGCTTCCCGCGCCGCTGCCTCTTCGTTCCTGCCTTTCCCTGCCCGCGCTTCTCGTCGGGCGCCTACACGGGCGCTCCGACACGCTCCTTCTCAGACATCGGCCGCGTGCTTCGGCAGTTCGCGCATGTGCCCTAAGGGTCGGTGTGTGACCCGCACCACAATTGTGGGTTTCCAGGGATATGGGGTACTCGGAGCCGAGCCTGTAGATTTCTATGGGGGATGTCACTGGTAGCGTGGCTCGGTCCGTGTCCCTGGCGGTCAGGCGTTAAAGGGGAATTATTTACAGGGGATTTAGTAGATAACAGTTCGTGACGCCACCTGTGGTTGTCTGATCACTAAGACCAGCGCTGCAGTAGATCTCTGAGGGGATGTTGTGGCAGCTAGATGACGGGTCCCCCACAGGTGGGACTGGTCCCTCAAAGTCTATGGTATTAATGATGTAGGGTGCAGATAAATGAATCAGTCTCACACCATCCAGCGTCTTTCCATACCTTTTACTTGTCAGATGTTTAGGCAAGTCCCGGGAAGCTGTTGGGGTGGATGGAGGATGCGTTTCGAGGTAACGGCTGAGCAGGTTGGAGGCCTCCTTTACTTCCAATATGATGAGTCCAACTAGCATAGAGCTAAGTTAACTCCGATTACTCCAGCTAACTCCATAGCTGTACTGCCCGGTCAGCATAGTGATCGGAGCCTTCCATATAATGTGAGAGAGCTGAGTTCCTACTGTTGCCCTGCATCGACTCAAGGTTCCCACTCTCCCAGACTCCAGTTACGTACCGACACTCCAAGGGCTGCTTTCTGCGACCTAAGGTCCAGTAAGACTCTGGTTTTCCTGTCACCACGCCTGAAGCTGTAGCGACACTTCGGTCCCCAGTGACCGGTTAATTTGTGCAGGTATCCTATACCTAAGGCACTTCTCTGTTTCTTCCACTGCGCCTTTCGCCCTGTTCACACTCTCAATGTCAGCACTGACTAGACTAGGATAATATTCGGTTATCCGTACTAGCCTCCACTTTTGTACCGTCTCTCTGTATTGACAGGAATCTCGGCTCTCCAACAGGCACCAGTCCTGACTCCCTCCACACTCGGGAGAAACTTTCAGACTCCACTGTACTACAGGACACTCCCCTATACACCCCTGCTGGGTGTGTCTGAAGTGTATGTGAGTGATGTCGAGCCCTTAACCGTTACCTCTCCACTCATCCTCCTGGTATTGTGTGCCTTACATACCAGGGCTACACATTGGGGGCGTGCACTTTACACTCTCTTACGCTCCCGGGTGACCTGACCTGGTGGTGGTGCCTGTCCAATTGTGGACAGGCACAGGGTATTTCAGGCCGCCCTCCCCTAGTGGAGGTGCCTGATTATCGCGTTCCATATGCTTTACTTCGGTCCCTGCTGCTGTGTGCGTGTCCTGCACTACCTGCTGCCTAACCCCCTTGTTCCTTCTTCTCTTCCAGGGTCCGTACCCATACAGTGTCCTCCTGGCTCCTGTCGTCCATCTCTCACAGTCCCTCCACCTTCGCCCGCCTCAGTTCTTTGCCATTCTCGTTCTCTCGGTTTTATCTCCGTCCCGTCTGGTTCTCTCCCGTCTCGTACGTCCCTTGCTCCCTCCGGCTCAAGTCATCCCTGCTCCTACTCACATAGCCTGTTTTCCGTTTTCTCCCTGAGCCGACCCCTAGTCCTGGCATCCGTGATACTTGAGGTCCCTGAGCTTGCTCCCAAAAGATCCCTGTATAGGGTTGGTCTAATCTGGTGCGCTCGCTCGGGGGAGGTTTGGTATCACGGTCCAGTACTCTTGGTACTCCCCACGTGAGTCGTAACATGTAAGAACGCTTTATGTGTTGGGATCCCGAATATTTTCTTTATGCTTTGAAGCAGTATATGGCATAAATTTGAAGAGAGATGATCGCCCCTGCCTGAGTTATCATCCATCTAGTGCAAGTGTGATCTGAGTATGTGAGCATAACGTGATCCGATTCTCTCTGATGAGAAGATGGAGAAAACATTTCTCCATCTTCTCCATTGTGGCAGTCTATGGAAATCTCACTCCACTCAAATGTTTTCCATGGACTCATTGACTTGCCAGGCCGAGTGCGATCTGTGTCAGCTCAAACTCGGGCATGCAGCAATTTTTATTTTTTCTCTCCTCGGACAGGCTCTGCCTGAGGAAAAAGTCGGACGTGTCCACGGCCCCATAGAATAACATTGGTCTGAGTCCGATGTGATTTTTTTTTTTTTTGTCTCGTCTGCACGAACCCTAACGATGAGGGCTACATAACTCCTATCTTTTCACCCTCCTTGTAAGGTCTTCCTAGTCCCAGTTGTTAAACTTCTAGAAAAAGCAAAACAAATGGTTAATTCAGGCGCTACGTCAATGTGTTGCCGTATAATAAAAGGTTCCTTCTCCACATTAACACTCTCCTTAAGTAGAAAACATTTGACGCTGAGCCTTATTTTCCCGGAAAAGAAACTCGACTTCTCTTTGAGAAGCGCCAACGGCTTCTTTTATGTCACTTACGTTAGGTGATAAAAAAAAAAAAAAGCAAGAAAAAAATAAAATGCCATCAACTTATTAAATCCATCACACAGTAATAAAAGGGCCACAACGCAATATTATTAGTGCTCGCCTGACAGCCAGACTAATTACAGTTCATAACGACAGCGGATGTGTTGAAATGTGTATCATGCTCCTGGACAGGTGTTAATAAGCACAGAGACTTGACGTGCGAGGCGATACAACGAGGAGCACATCGCCGCTCTCCACGTCGGGTGATATAAATACTCTGCAGCGAGATGGCCTTGTTGGGTGGGGGGGGGAAATCATGATTTTAGAACAGTTTCAATATAGCAAATCTTATATTTAATTTGATTTTTTGGGAGTTTTAGTAAGTTCCTTATCATTTGCCATTTTTCAAACCCTACGTGGAAAACAGATCGTCGATGCATGGCCTACAATAACGGCGAACGCCTGGAGAAGCTGCATCTGGCTAAACGTTTTATTTCCAGCAAGGAAAGGGCGACCGTGTGGCCAAACTCATCCACACATGCAAATCACATGGCTCTGCCTACCTCTCCTCTGTATGGCGGCATACGTGGTAAAGGGCCCAGAAGTAGCACTTCTCTTGTCCATAGGCTGTTCAAAGAACCATGAGCTGCAATTTGAGATGCAACCGCTGGACAAAAGTGATGTCGTTTCTGTGTTTGAAGAAAATAAATCATTGGTGGTTTTCAAGCAAAACTGAAGACATTACTGTTTTCTTTCTGAAACATTGCTCAGATTTGTCCAATGGTCGTGTCTAATGTTGCATCTAAGCTCCATGGTAGTAATGTGACTGAGCTAAAATGCCACGCAACGCCATGTACATGAGATGAGTGGCAGCAAGGTTCAAGGTTTCTCTTATCTCCCCTGTAAGTGAACAGATTGGTCGTTGAATTTCTGATTCCCCAATTCTTCTCCCCCCTGATGACACTTGTCGGGGAGAAACTCTGCACATCAGATGGTCGGGCGTTCTCCCCAAAATTAACAAGTTTGGATGACATTCATACAATGTATAATGGCACCTTAAGGCCATATTTTACAGTTGAACAGTTCCTTGCCGGACTGCAGGTTTCCTGACTAGGCATACAGTATATGAGGGTGGGATATCTGCGATCGGGCCCCGAATTATTGTCCACATATGGACCATAAAATAAGGATGTTTAGTTCTAGCCTACTCCTTCCCAGACCTATCAAGTGATGAATTTCCTCTGCATAGGAGTAATTGATTATTACGATCTGTTACCCTATGATTGCAGAAAATTTGTAGAAAATTTGAAATTCGTAACTAGGTCAAATATTCATTAAAATTAATTGAACTTTTTATATATATATATATATATATATATATAATATATATATATATATATATAATAAATTTTGCGTCTTACACATCTTTGTATTCGGCTGTCATGACAACATACAGTTCCCTCCAGATTTTATATTATAATATTTCCTAAAAATAATTCCATTCCAACAAATGGATACATATGGTGATCTTTTAATTTGATATCATGCTGATTTTAATCTGTGCGCCAAGAAAATCCAGACTAAATATATATCGCAGGTCTTCTGCTGGTTTCTCTCGGTACATCTGCATAGTAATATCTGTGTATCCTGCAAGATGTTTAGTATTATTGTTTAAAGGGACACTCCAGGAAAAATGGATGCCAAGCACGGGGCCCAAGGTAGGTGCGCAGGCATTTTAAGGGTATGTGCAAACGACGTCTTTTTCAGATGGATTCCTCCTGAAAAAGTGTGTAGCCCTGGTGTGAAGGCACACGCAGTACCCTGGAGGATGTGTGGAGAGATAGCAGTTTAATGCTCAATGAACATTCATTTCAACACACACTTAGACACGCCCACAGATATATATATAGTCTAGTCACATGCAGTGTTGAGCAGTCATTCAGTCAGGGAGTTGTGAGGAGTCCAGTTTCCTGTCAGGAAGACAGAGGAGGGATTCATTGTGCAGTTCAGAAAGTGGAGTCCAGTAAAGGTGAGCCAGTTCACCTCAGCCTGGTCAGAGCTGTGCCCTACTGATAGACGGAACTGAGACATTTATTAAGAAGAAAGAAGTGAGTTGCAGATATACTTCAGTCTCCTGTCCCAAGGACAGTGAAGGTTCAGAGACGTGCTCCTGCCTAGAAGATTACTGAGAGTCTGGCAACAAGCTCAAGAAAGGAATTAAGTAAGGGACTGACTTTATTAACCTGTGAAGTGAGAAATGCTTATGCTACCAGCGCGGACAAGGCGAAAGGCACAGTGGTAGAAATTCTGAGTGCTATAGGATTGGAGAAGTCCTGCACTTGTCACCGGTCACTGGAGACCGAAGCATCACCATAGCTTCACGCATAGTGGTAGAAAACCCAGAGGCTTACGGACCTTAGGTAACGGCAAGCAGCCCCTGGAGTGTCAGTACGTAACTGGGGTCAGGTGGAATAGGAACTTTGAGCTGGGCCAAGCATATAAGAACCTAGTTTCATCACAGGAAGGCTCCGACCACAAAACTGACCGGGCAGTACAGCTTGGAGATAGCTGGAGTTTATTGAGGGAACTACGCTTCATGCTGGTTGGACTCATCTTTGTGAAAGTAAAGGAGGCCCCTAACTTGTCCAGCTGCTATCTTGAAACACATCCTCCATTGGATCAGCCTCCCTGGGACCTGCATAACCATCTTGCAAGTAAAAAGGTATGGATAGACGCTGATGTGTGAGACTGTGTTATTTGATTGCATCCCTGCACTACCCCATCATTACTATCGACCTGAGGGAAGAGTCCCACCTGTAGGGGACCCGTCATCTAGCTGCCTCACCATCCCCTCAGAGATCTACAGCAGCGCTGGTATAAATTACCAGGAGACTACAGGTGGCGTCACGAACTGTAAATATATCTATCCCCTGTAAATATTCCCCCAACATACGCCAGACCGCCAGGGCCACAGACCGAGCCACCGCTACCTGTGACAAACCCCATAGACTTCCATGGGCTCGGCTCTGAGTACCCCATTGCCCTGGTAATCCACAATTGTGGTGGCGGGTCGAGACAAAAGCGTTCGTAAAAATTGCCAAAAAGAAGGAATTTTTGTCTCCTGTAACTTTTTTTTTTTTAAACTAAGTCATGCTTCAAAAGTTGTGAAACTGCTAAAAGAAACGACCTGAACATTCTTTTGGCATCTTGGATAGCAAGCAGGTAATCCCTGCATGTATTGGAAGAGCAGCGGCGGTGCAGTTGATAAATGTTTTTTTTTAATTTTATTTATTTTTATTTTAGCAGTGCTTTTAAAAAAAAAAAAAAAAAAATTAATAGTGGTGAAACCCCCTTTTCAGGGGAATTGTCCCATCTTCCAGTGACTCTGAGCGCATTATCCATAATTTCAGAGACGCCTTGTAAATGAGCCGCCGGGTTCCTTGCGGTGCCAGTAGCTTCCATGGAGCAGGGCCGCATCCTTCAGTATTACAGGTTCCCGACCCTGACATTGAGCCGCACTTTCTGTTGAGCTTTCATGCCGTCTGCCCGTCGTTGCCCCACTGACGGCTTCTTGTAATTTTCCAGCTAATGGCTCGTAATCATTATTTGCAGACAGGTGAGCGCCCTGCTGCTCCTGTTCAGCTCCCGCGCCAGATGGAGTCAGATGGCAGCTTTCCACAGGAGCGGGAGCATTTCATTTTGCACATGTAGAAGCTTGGAAACTTTTCAACAGGCAAATAATTAAGGGTCCGCGATAATCCGCTAACCTGAGCTTGTGCGGTTTGTTTCATCGTTTGTTTGCATTTCTTTACGCCTTTTTTTGTTTTTGTTTTGCTAAATTGCAGTTCCCTCTCGGTAATCATCGCCGAGCTCGGTGTTTTGTCTTCATTTTCTTTTATGTTTTTTTTTTTTTTCTGCTACCTTTTCTTTTCGGGTTCTCGCTCACGATTCCGCGTTTATTTTAAGAAATTTAATGGGGTGAGCTTATTGTTTAGTTAAGTAGATCTAAAGGGCCGTTAACCTCAATTAGCTGCGGTACATGCATTATGGTGACTGCTTAACTCATTCATTGCTGGCTCGTGCCTGTAGGAGAGGTGGGTAAAAATCAGCAGATCGGATTTGTATTATCTTTGCTTTTTTTTTTTTTGTGATTTTGGTCCTGTACTTTTACCATTTGTTTTGTTTTTATCACTTTATTTTGTCCTCAATCAGTGCAGTCCGGTGCCATATGACGGCATTTATCACCCAAAATATCCCATAGTAAAAGAACGTATGCTTTTCTGTTATATGGAATATTCTACTTTATTGCATTATTCCATCTATTGTTTTTTATTTTTATGTTTTAGTGAGATTTTTGCTCTTTTGGCTTCTAAAATACAAATTTAACCCTATGCATGTTGAGCGTGCATCCTACTGTGAGCATTGCTTTTTCTGTTAGGGCGTACAGAAGTCATTTTTCAGTACCCCATATTATGAGATGACCATTTAGTACAAATTTTGGAAATGAGCATCCGTAAGCTATAAGGCTAAGTTCACATTTGCATATATGTCCTCAGTGTATCATCTGCATGCCAAAACGCATGCAAACGCATGTTTACGCAGCGTTTTTTTTATCCGCATCATCTTACACGACGCAAAAAAAAGCTGCGTTTGTATGCGTTTTTGCATGCGTTTGCGTTGTTTATGCGCATGCGTTCGATATTTCCAGGTTCTGTAATCAGTTTCTGGACATGCACAGTCTGAAGTCCACATGCGCATCGAACGCATCCATGCGCAGGTACTTGCGTACCAATGCGTTCCCATAGACAGTGATGCGGATGTTTTTTTTACCGCTATAGGGTATATTTGGCGAAGACTAATAAAACATTGCAATCTGTTGTGCAGGATTAGAAAAATGACTTTTGCAATAACACAGCATCACCCATGTCCACAGGTTATGCCTGGTATTGCATCCCCATCCTAGCTCATTTGCAATACTGTACCAGACACAACCCACGGACAAGGGTGGCGCTGTTACTACAAATAGTTTTTTTTTTTTTTCCCTAATCCTTTGCAAGCCCCGTAACAGCAATAACCCTATATTTTGCAATAATTAATTGAGCACATGCCTATTGTATTCCTGCTATTATCGGTCTTACGCCTTTTAATAAAACTTGGTTGTGTTTCCTAACTACAAGGATGGGTGAGTTTTTTGAACAATACAGCATTATTCTACCCATATTCAACATAGTCTCCAGTAATAAATGTTCCGAATGTACACGGCCACCGCGGCTATAAATCACTGCGCCATAATGCAAAAAAAATGAGGTGGCATACATCACGCTGACACCAGGCAGGGACCATTAGTATTCTGCTTCATCAGTGGAGACTGAGCAGAGGCCGGGACCAGACCACAACCCTACGGCGCAGATCTGTCGACGTTCAGACTGTAACTGACACCAGTTATAGGGGCGAATAAGGACAACCCAATGGTCTAATACTCTATGGTGGGGGTGGGCAACTAATTTCCCGAGGAGCCACATGAGAGACAGAGACTGATCTTGAGGCCGAACCCATGGGCTGAAATTAATTCTGCTCAGTACTAATATTAACATATTAATTACAATTAATATTAATATAACTAATTATATCACTTAAAGGGATTGTCCACCACTAGGACAACCCCTTCTTAAACTAAATGTTCGACCCCGATAAAATAATAAAGTTTATACTCTCCTCCCATGCCAGCTCCGTTCCCGTTGTGTCAGCGCTCGTTCTCCCCGGGCTGTGATGCGGTGTTGTGACACATGATCTCGGCGCCCAATCAGCACTGGCGTCACTGTCTCCGCCTTCGGACAAACTGATCATGAAGAGGAAGTCCTGGATGAGCTGCAACCCTGATTTCCTCTTTATGTTCAGTTTGTGCGAAAATGGAGACAGTGACGCCAGCGCTGATTGGGCGCCGGTGTCATGTGTCACAACAACGCATCACAGCCCCGGGGAGAATGAGTGCCGATACTGTGGGAATGGAGGCGGCACAAAAGGTGAGTATAAGCGTTATTATTTTATCGGGGCAGAACATTTACATTAAGAAGGGGTTGTCCTAGCAGCTGATGATCCCTTTAATATTGAGCAGAATTAAGTATGCTGACTTCCTCCTATATACTGTAAAAGCCCACACGCAGCCCCCTATATACAATTTGAGCCCAACATAGCCCCTATATGCAGAATGAGCCCCAACATAGCCTCTGTATATAGAATGAGCCCTCATGTAGCCTCCTATATACAGTATCAGCCTCCACATAGCCTTTGTATATGCAATATGAGCGCTCACATAGCCTAATACACAGTATTGTCAGTATAAGTCCTCTTATATGCAGCATGAGCCCCACATAACCTGTTATATACAGTATGAGTCCTCCTATATGCAGCATGAGCCCCACATAGCCTCCTATATACAGTATGAGACCCATATAGCTTCCTATATACAGGGTAAGCACCCACATAGCCTCACTACATATGTGAGCCCCCACATAACCTTCCTACATACAATGTGAGCCCCCACATAGCCTCCCTACATACAATGTGAGCCCCACATAACCTTCCTACATACAATGTGAGCCCCCACATAGCCTCGCTACATATGTGAGCCCCCACATAACCTTCCTACATACAATGTGAGCCCCCACATGGCCTCCCTACATACAATGTGAGCCCCCACATAGCCTCACTACATATGTGAGCCCCCACATAACCTTCCTACATACAATGTGAACCCCCACATAGCCTCACTACATATGTGAGCCCCCACATAACCTTCCTACATACAATGTGAGCCCCCACATAGCCTCCCTACATACAATGTGAGCCCCCACATAGCCTCACTACATATGTGACCCCCACATAACCTTCCTACATACAATGTGAGCCCCCACATAGCCTCACTACATATGTGAGCCCCCACATAACCTTCCTACATACAATGTGAGCCCCCACATAGCCTCCCTACATACAATGTGAGCCCCCACATAGCCTCACTACATATGTGAGCCCCCACATAGCCTCACTACATATGTGAGCCCCCACATAGCCTCACTACATATGTGAAACCCCCACATAGCCTCACTACATATGTGAGCCCCCACATAGCCTCACTACATATGTGAAACCCCCACATAGCCTCACTACATATGTGAGCCCCCACATAGCCTCACTACATATGTGAGCCCCCACATAACCTTCCTACATACAATGTGAGCCCCCACATAGCCTCACTGTATACAGCGTGAGCCCCCACATAATAAGTGGTGAGCCCTGTAACACCAGTTGTCAATTTATTTATCATTTCCAGGAGGAGTAATAGAGCAATATTCCAGAACTTTCAAAAGAATGACATTACTAAGACAGACATGTCATGAGAACTCCTCTTTCAAGGAAACTTCGTATTTTGTATGCTTTTTACTTCTAAGCTCATAGCGCCATAGATGATCTTACAAGTTGCCTTTTCCCCACATTAGTGCCCCATGTATAATAGTATGTGCAGATATGTATATGGGAAGGTAATGCGCTGCTCTACTATACATCTTATGGGACGGGACGGCCTGTCATTTACACACCATGAATAAGTCATGATTTTTCATATCTGCAGGTTATCATATATTTACCTGGAAAAGTACTCTCTCACCATGTAAATTATGCTTTTTTTTTTTTTTATTTAATTTCTATCTGTTTTCCATCTTTCATCTTCAGACGCTACGGTATGTTAACTGCTTGTCCTTTATCAAAAGAAAAAAGATTATTTCTTGAGAGATCAACAGAACGTCCATATTAATGTGAAGAATAATCAACCATTTTATTGGCAAACCCACAGCCTTATTTTTATTTTTTTTGTTTTATAGATTTGAATAATGCATGAGAATATTTTATTTTGTTTTGTAGGTTGTATGAATATGAACGTTTGCTTTTTCTGGCATAAATAATTTTTAATACATTTACTGGCTTGATAAAAGACTCGGGTCAGTCAAGTACAATCTATAATCCTGCTGTTTTGATTTCGAGGAAGTCAAAAACCACACAACATGGATGTGTACTGTCCCATATTTCTGGAAAAATTCCTTCGAAACTCCAAATATGGATCAACGTTCCAGAACTCTAATCCCTGTCCTGTAATATTAGATCTATCCAGAAAGGCATCCGGGCCCTCCTTGAACTTGTTTAGTGAGTTGACTGTTACAACATAATGTGGCATAACGTTAGTCTCCCTGCTCGGACAGTGAAGAATCTATACTTTCACAGTTCACACAGTAAAGAATCAATCTCATTATTCATACAGTGAAGAATCATGGATATACAGACAGTGAAGAATCCATATTTCACTGCTTGTACAGTAAAGAACCCATAGTATCACTGTTCATACAGTAAAGAATTCATAGTTTCACTGCTCTTACAGGAAACAATCCATAGTTTGTACAGTGAAGTGTCCATAGTGTTACAGCTTGTACAGTGAAGAATCCTTCGTCTCACTGTTCATACATTGAAGAATCCATAGTCTCACTGCCCGTACAGTAAGGAATCCATAGTTTTGCTGCTCTTACACTAAAGAATCTATAGTTTCACTATTTTGTACAGTGAAGAATCCAAAGTCACACTGCTCACACAGTAAAGAATCCATGGTCACACTGCTCATACAGTAAAGAATCATAGTCTCATTATTCATACTGTAAAGAATCATGGATGTACAAACAGTGAAGAATCCATATTTCACTACTCGTGCAATAAAGAATCCATAAAATCACTGCTCTTGCAATAAAATCGTACTTTCACTGTTCGTGCAGTAAAGAATTTGTAGTCCCATTGTTCATACAGTAAATAAGTTTCACAGCTCTAACAGGAAAGAATCCAAAGTTTCACTGTTTGTACAGTGAAGTATCCATAGTTTTACAGCTCGTACAGTGAAGAATCTATAGTCTCACTGTTCATACAGTGAAGAATCCATAGTCTCACTGTTCATTACAATGAAGAAGTCATAGTCTCACTGCTCGTACAGTAAGGGATCCATAGTTTCAGGGCTCTTACTGTAAAGAATCCATAGCTTCACTGTTTTGTACAGTGAAGAATCGATAGTTTCACTGTCCACACAGTAAAGTATGCATAGTCTCAATGCTCAAACAGTAAAAAAAAAAAAAAAAAAAAAAATCTGTCTGTGATTATTGAATGTTTCTTCTAGATGCAGAGGATGTCCCCTTGTCAACGTTGCAAGCCTAAGTGTACTATAATCATTAGAAGGATCTTTGTAGTATCCATTCATGTATTTGTACAATAGAAAAAACTAAAGTTTAGGGGGAATTCTTATCGGAAACTGAATAACACTAAGTTTGATAACCCGTCTTCTGCAGATCACCCGTTCCCTTAATAACCTTGCTCGCTCGTCTCTGCACCCCCTCTAGTTCCGCTATGTCCTTCTTCGAATTCTGTATACGATTCTGGACTCCAGTGTATAAATATGGCCACTCTAGTGACCTGTATAGAGGAATTAATGCGTCTCTTTATTTTATTAACCTTGGCAGCAGCTGCCTGGCGCTGGTCACTAAAGCTGAGTTTGCCGTCCACCCATACACCCAAGTTCTACCCAGTGTTTTACCATTTAGAACATAATTATACGTTTTGGTTCCTTGACCCAAGTGCCTGACCTTACATTAATCTACATTAAACTTCAATTGCTATTTCTGCGTCCGAGCCTCCAGCGTCCCCAGATACCTCTGTAATATTAAATTATCCTCCTGTGTTGATTACATTGCAGAGTTTAGTATCATCTGCAAATATCTGTTAATGCTAATATTCTGTAAGCCCTCAGCAAGATCATTAATAAACATATTGAATCATAGGTTTAGATTGTTAGAAATAATTCTTAATTTGTTAGCGCTGGTGTGTGTGTGTGTATATAGCTATATAATTTATTTATTTTTAATAATAATTGCTCACCTTTTTTTGAGTATTGCTTTTGCCCATATTTATTAACAATCCGGACAACTGCAGACTGGAAAAGAACATAGTCTGGAGATATTTATGTTCTTTTTTTTTTTTGCGTTCGGGTTGAAAATGTCAGATTGCTGCTATTCCTTTATTGCCCGGCTGTAAATGTGCAGCACAGACTATGGGCACATATCTTACAGTGAAATTGTGACATTAAATACATAAACCAAGCAAATAATATAAATCCGATCATTTAGATCTATAGAGGACACTTTGACCCGTCCCAGATCTTTGTCAAGAGTCGCTGAGACTGTTACAAGGATGTAGGTATAGAGGCATAGTTTGTTAACCCAAATGCAGAATGCTGGTGTGGGGTAAGCAGGCGCATCCCTCGCCGGGCTCAAAATTTCTGTTCTAGTTCATTCGAAAGGTGTTGGATGGGGTTGAGGTCAGAGCTCAGTGTGCCAGTCATGTTTTTCCACACAACACTTTCCCCAATCATGTCCATAATGACCTTCTTCACTGGCACAGTCATGGCGAACAGAAAAAGGGTCTTCCCCCAAACCGTTCCCACAAAGTTGGAAGCTACAATTGTCCCAAATGTTTTGTTTATTGAAGCATTATAATTTCGCCTAAGTGGAAGTCGGGAGCCAAGGCTGACCCTGAAAAACAATCCCTTATTTGCATCTCTCCTCCAACAAACACTAAACTGTACAGTTAGCAGTCCAATGTTTGCGTGCAGCTGCTTGGCAATGGAAGTCCAAGCTATGTAGCTCCCGGCATGGGCACAGTCTTTGTGCAGATGTTCATACGAGAGGAGGTTTTGACTCTGCAGTTATGAAGTTTGCAGAGCGTTGGGAACTTGCATGCCCTCTGCTCCTCAGCACTTGGTGACCCCGCTGTGTAACGTTTACGTCGCCTCCACTTCGTGGCTGACTTGCTGCAGTTTCTTTCACTTTTCAATAATATCACTCGCAGGCGATGGTGGAGTACTCAGGAGGGAAGAAATGTCATGAACTGATATTCTGGGGTTAAAAGGGGTTGGTGCTTGAAATCATTGTCTTCTGTTAACCATAACAATGACATCAAAAAGGCTTTACAGGCCAGGACATTGCTGTTTGAAAGATTGCCCTTAAATCAACCATTTAAGGGATCATCAAAAACTTTAAAAATAGATGTTTAATTATTGTGAAGAAGTCTTCAGGGTGCCCAAGAAAGTCCATCAAGTGCCATCACCATCTCTTGAACTGATCCTATAGTCGAATCCTATTTAACACCAGGGCTGAGCTTGCTCAGGTATGGTAGCAGGTATCTACACTCACAGTTGCGCAAAGGCTTTTGGAGGCTGATCTGGTGTCCAGAAGAGCAGCAAAGAAGCCATTTCTCTTAAAGAAAAACATCAAGGACAGAAGAACATTCTGCAGGAAGTACAGGGAATGGACTGCAGAAGACAGGGGTAGTTATTTTCTACGATGAAGCCCCCTTTAGACTGAATAAGACATCTGAAGAATGATTGTCCAGAGAAGAAAAGGTGATCACTACCATAAGTCCTGTGTCTGCCAACAGTAAAGCATCCTGAGACCATTCATGTGCTGTGTTGCGTTTCATCCAAGTGCATGCCATGAATAAACAATTGGGATCTAAACATCCTCCCAGAGCAATTGTCTTCTAACCATCCAGGAGCCCATTGGTGATGAAAAAAAAAAAAAAAATATATATATATATATATATATAATATATATATATATAATTTTATATATATATATATATATAATATATATATTATATATATATATATATATATATTATACTTTTTATTTTTTATACAAGTCTCTTACTGCCGTAATCAATCTGACCTGGAGAATCATGTTCTGACTTCATTTTTACTACTCAATGAACACCATAAAAACAAACTTTTTTTTTTTTATTCCATTTTCAAGTATGTTATATGCTAAAATGAATGGGGTCATTAAAAAGTACAACTCTTGGGGGCGTCTACTCTAAAATAAAAACATTATGAATCTTGGGAGAGGGAAAAAAATGAAGGCTCGAAGCAAAAAATTGGTGGTAGCAGGAAGGGATCAAAGAATCTGCACGAGAGCAGCTACATAGTCTGTAGGCACGTCATACTCCGCGCTCTACGTCAGTGTTGGTTCTTTACATACATTTACATATCAGTAAGCGTATAGTATCTGGTAGGGTACATGCCTGGTAAAGATTACTACACTATAGCATCAATGGGAGACGAAGCTGTTGGACAGATTTTGTCTCCGGAGAGCTTAGCGCTGATGAAAACATCTCCAGCTATAAAGCTTTATGTGCGGGTCTTACCTGTTTGGGCTCATCCATCAACAGATGACATATCAAGGATCTCACTGTTGGCTTAGTTAATATATGGTGGAAATATAGGAAACGTTTGTACCCCTCTGAATTTACAGCCGAACCTTTCATACAGTCTTCCTTCGCTTTCTCATTTTAAACCAATATACATGTCACATATTTCTTTAAGAAAATAGACATCATCTCACTTTATTTTATTTCGTGTGTTTGCCCACGGTGAAGTCTTTATAGACGGATTCAAGAACTGCGGAGAAGAACCCAGCCGCCATTATCCTCTTTACAGCAAAATCTATATAGCTGTAAGGAGTGCATAGGATGCATTTCCATCCTAGCCCTGGAACCTGAGGAGGCCCAAAAAGTCCCTTTGTTTTCAAATTCAGAAGCCAATAATGTAAGACCGGCTTCACACATCCAAGTCTCATGTCCTACGTAGGGACTGGTCGCAAGGCTAAAGCCTGAACTCTACAGGTTCATGGGCACATGTAAGGCCAGTTCGAAAATGTGTGCCCAGAATATGTTACGTAGGCGTCTGAAGAGGGCTTTAAGTTACACCTCTGAGAATATAGCAAGACTGATTAAAGGGTTATCCTCATAGAATAAGTCATCACTATCATATTGGTAGGGGTCCGACACCCATTACTCACCAATAAGCAGCTCCCGCAGTGGCCGGATGTGACTAGTGTACTCAGCCACTCACTGTAATGGTCATACTCAGGTACAACAGCTTAGTTCCTATTAAAGTTAATGTGATCTGAGCTTCAGTGCCAGAAAATGGCCACTACACAGTGTATGGAGCTATGCTGTTCCACCTATGTACACTTGAGTTGCACGTACCAGGGCTTATGGGGTACTCGGCACCGAGCCCGTTCACTTCAATGGGGGAGAGGTCACGGGTAGCGCAGCTCGGTCCGTTGCCCTGGGCGCTCATTCAAAGGGGGAATATTTACAGGGGATTATAGAATGTTCGTGACGCCACCTGTGGTTCCCGGTCAGGGTGACCAGCGCTGCAGGACAGACTCTCCGAGGGGTTGTTACTGGGCAGCAAGATGTTAAGTCCCCCACAGGCGGGACTGATCCCTCTAGATGTATGGCGGTGCAGGGGTGCAGGCAATAAGGCAGACACACACAAAAAGTCTCTTTCTGTACCTTTACTGTTGTGGGTTCAGGCACGACCCGGGAGGCTGTCAGGGTGGAGAATGCACATCCAGTAATCACTGAGTAGGTGTAAGGCCTCCTTACTTCTTGATGTGTGTGAGTCTCTAACTTGCATGAAGCCAAGTTTAACTCCGTGTAGAACAGCTACGCCCGGCTGACATTGTGGTGGAGCCTTCTTGTGGACAGAACTAAATCTATGTGGCTGATCAGGCCTGATTCCTGTTCTTCCCGACCCCGGTTACGTATCAGCACTAAAGGGCTCCTCTGCGACCTGAAGTCCAGCAGGGTCTCCGGTTTCTCCCACTAGCCGTGAAGGAACTAGCAAGCTCGGACCCGGTGTCCGGTTGTGCAGAGTGGAGGATAAGCTATCGTCGCTATTTCTCCTCAGTCACTCTTTCTCCTTTTTCCACTCGCCCGTCGTCCTACTCACGCCCTTAACATAAGCACAGGCAACAGTAGTCGTAGTCATCAGCTTCCTTCTATCCACCGCTCACTGACCGTTCCTCAGTTGACTCGTTGTTACAAATACTGTAGTTCCCTTCCTTCTTCTCCTTCATAGGCTCTGTCCAGAGTAGCTACCAGGACTTTCCGTCAGACTGATCTGTGCACACTCTGAGAGTCACTCTCCACGTTCATAGGGAACTAACAGTCAGCCTGTTCTGAGGTAACAGCTTGTCTTTCTTCCTCTGTCTCATCTGACAGGAATCACCACTCATCTGAACTCGCACTGGCTCAGACTGAGCTCTGACTAGCAGACCATCTGGCTTGAATCCCCAGACTGGAATCCCTGAAGAAGACTCCAGAATGACTCACTGAAGAAGACTGACTACTGC
The DNA here is from genome assembly GCA_033576555.1 of Oophaga sylvatica. NCBI lineage: Eukaryota > Metazoa > Chordata > Amphibia > Anura > Dendrobatidae > Oophaga > Oophaga sylvatica. The sequence continues at coordinate 18,585,835 of JARQOD010000006.1, read as the reverse complement.
TACGTCTCCCACACCCTTATATAGTCTAAAGGGGCTCCCTCTGGTGGTACTATAGGGAAGTGTGGAGTGTGAATGAATATCAGGTGTTTGTGATTTACCTTTTCAGCTGCAGAATGGAAGGGAGGGAGACACAGGAATTCATTACTGATGGGTAGGCGGAGCCCCAGATCAGGATGTCACCTCAGATCAAAAGAATGCTGACTGGCTGGCCCCTCCAGCTCGGGCTCCTCCTACTCAGCTCCAGTCTAAGATTTGAGGTCCAGAGGATGGTCGCTGCTAATGCAGCTCCTCAGAAGATTTTATTATTTTATATTCGGACAGGAGACTTGGATCACCAGCTGGTCTAGAGGTCTCAGGGGTACCAGCGCTGCTGTACCCCAACCTCTCCCTTGGCGGATCTGTATTTACTCAAAGTCCCTGCAGAATCCTTGCCGGCCCTGGGGGATGAGGAGAGCTTCCCTGGCGGGACGCAAACCACACGTGCGGTCACTGCGTTCCTCGCCCTGGGGGGAAGCATGGGCACAGCGCCAGAAACCCCTGAGGGTCCCTGTGGCGCTTTGGCTGGTGAGTACTCCACACAAATTTTTATTATAATTATGTGTGAGTGCTTTAGCGTCTGAGTGAGCAGCGCTATTACATGTATATCAGTATGCTTCAGCGCTGCGGTGACAGCGCTATTACATGTTTATCAGTGTATTTCACCAGCCTCTCCCTTGGCGGATCTGTAACTACATAATGGTCCCTGCAGAATCTTGCCGGCCCTGGGGGATGAGGAGAGTTTTCCCTGGCGGGGGCGCAAACCACACACTGGGGTCACTGCGCTTCCCGCCCTGGGGGGAAGCATGGGCATAGCGCCAGAAACCCCTGAGGGTCCCTGTGGCGCTAAGCTGGTGAGTACTCCACACAATTTTTATATAATAATGTGTGAGTGCTTTAGCGTCTGGGTGAGCAGCGCTATTACATGTATGTCAGTATGCTTCAGCGCTGCGGTGACAGCGCTGTTACATTGTAGATGTGGTGATCTTTTGTCCGCAGGCAGATACCTGCAGGACAGAGAGGGAGCAGGAGCGGGGGAGTTCGCACTCATTATTTGAGCTGGCGGGGGGCGTGGCCTAACTATTCCCGGTCTTCTGAGCAGGAAGACGCGCGCTCTGGCGTTTCTCCTGCGACTCCCTCACTGTGGCGGCCATTACACAGGCTCCTGGGCTCCTCAGACCGCTCCTCTCCTCATAAGACACCACGGCCAGCTGGGTGAGTGCTGATTCCTCACCCCGCAGCGCAGCGATCGCTATCCTGCAGCTGCAGTCTCATTAGAGACATAAAATTGGCTGGGGCTCACAAACATATATATTGTGGTGAGTTTGCATTATTAACCCCTCTGAGGGTTATTTCTACCAGCTAAATTTTTTGACTGAATACCGCTGGGGTAACCCTGCCTGGTGGAGCGTTAACCCTTCAGCGTATATAAAAAAAAAAAAAAAAAAAACGCATAGTTTTTGCTGGTATTACCGCTTTGACCTGCTCATACAGGTGAGACATGTCTGAACAGAGTTCAGATGCCGCGGACCACGTCCCAGTGCCATTGCGGCAATCAGATACGCAGACCTCCACAGCGTCTAGCGCTGCGGTCGACAGCGGTGAAAAATTGGATGATATCGCTCGATCGATCAACAACTTGTCTGACCTTTTAGGTCAATATGTGTCTGCTAATTCCTCTGAGGAAGCGACGCAGGCCGTTACCGGCCTCTACACGGAGCGAGTCAGACGTATCTGATATTGGGCAGAGTTCCCCTTTAAATTCGGATGGAGAAATATCCGATTCAGATGCGGACGAGCCGCAGGGGCGTTCCTCTATGGCGAAGCGTACGGAGGCATTAATTGAAGCCATGAGAGATATATTACAGTTACCGGAGGAGGTAACTAGTCGTCCTGGTAAATCAGCACGCATGTTCCAGGAGTCCCGTGCTTCGCGTACAACATTGCCAGCTCTGGATGAGCTTAATAGTGTAATAGAGGAGGAACGTCTATGTCCAGATAAGCGTTTTCATGGAACGCATTTCTTGGATACACTTTATCCTTGCTCTGCGGAGTTAAAGGCTAATTGGACTTCTGCTCCTGAGGTGGATGTGTCTTTATCTCAGCTTAGTAAATCTTCACTACTCCCTATTAAGGGAAAAGCGAGCTTACAGGAGCCTTTGGATAGAAAAACAGAATTGGCGGCAAAAGCAAGCTATGAGGCTGCGGGTCATGGATTCCGAGCAGTGCTAGGATCCATGTGTGCTGCTAGAGCTTCTCTAGGCTGGTTGGCACGTCTGAAGACGGAGTTGCAAAATGAATCTCCGTTATCTGAGATACGGGAAACTTGTGAATGGTTAGAAACGGCAGCCTGTTATATCTTTGATGCCGGTCTGGATACGGCATCTCTGCTGGCCAAAGCGCAAGCTTCAGCGGTCACAGTCAGAAGAGCTTTATGGCTCAGACAGTGGGCCGGGGACGCAGTTTCCAAACAAGGGTTGTTGGCCTTACCTTACAAGGGTGGCCATCTTTTTGGACCCGACCTCACAGAGCTGATTTCCAAGGCTAAGGCGAAGGAATCAGCATTACCACAGCGTAGGGCCATGGCCTCGGTGTCCAGTAAGCCTGGTGTCTATAGTGGTCGGCGGTCCTTTCGGGGCCGAGGACGATCTAGTCACTCCTCGTGGGGATCGGGTCGTCCTTCCTTCTCAGGAAAGAAATCCTCTCAGAAAACTCGTACTCCCTGGAAGCGGAGTTTCCGCCAGGACAAGCGGGAACTTGACAAGAAGCCCGCAAAGTCAGATTGACGCCAGGGGTCCACTCGAGGATTCTCGAGTGGGGGGTCGCCTGCTTCTTTTCAAGGCGACTTGGATGGCTCGCGTTCCAGATTCCTGGGTAACGCGGATAGTGTCGGCAGGCTATTTCATAGAGTTTGCTTCTCGACCCCCAAATGTTTTTTGTCAATCTCGCGTTCCGTCGGAACCCGAGCTTGTTGTCGCTCTACAGCGAGAGGTCGAATCTCTGCTGCAAAAGGGTGTAGTGATACCGGTTCCGTCAGAGGACCGAGGGAAAGGTTTTTATTCCAACCTTTTTATAGTTCCCAAAAAGGAGAACAAATTTCGCCCGATTCTGGATCTCAAGCGATTAAACCGGCATGTCCATGCCCGGAAATTTCGCATGGAATCGCTTCGCTCCGTTGTGGCAGCTCTGTCACAGAACGATTTTCTGGTGTCAATCGACATTCGCGACGCCTATTTGCATATTCCCATCGGAAAGGCTCATCAGCGCTTTCTTCGATTTGCCATAGGTCAGAATCATTACCAGTTCGTGGCTCTGCCGTTCGGCTTAGCCTCAGCGCCAAGGGTCTTTACAAAAATTCTGGCGCCCCTCATGGCAATCCTTCGAAGACAGGGGATTACGATTCTCCCTTATCTGGACGATCTTTTGATCGTGGCTTCCTCGGAGGAGGAGGCGTTGACGGCTCGGGATTTGTCTCTTCAGTTTCTGAAGGACTTCGGTTGGCTGGTCAATTGGGAGAAGTCGTCCCTGGAACCATCGAGGACAATCCTCTTTTTGGGAATGCATCTTGACACGTTTCGGTCGGTAGTTTCCCTACCACCAGACAAACAGTCATGTCTTCTTCGACATGTACAGATTATGAAATCCTCAACGGCAATGTCTCTACGGAAGTGTATGCGTCTTCTGGGACTGATGGTGGCGTCCATGGAGGCAATTCCTTTTGCCCAGTTCCATTCCAGGACTCTCCAAAGGTTCATCTTGAGTCGATGGAATCAGTCGCAATCGCTGGATTGCAGTGTCACCATTTCTCGCGCGGTGCGGGATTCTCTAGAATGGTGGTTACGTCCAGGGGCATTCTCCCTGGGGAAGTCTTTCCTCCCTCCGAAGTGGTCAGTCATAACCACCGATGCCAGCCTGACGGGCTGGGGGGTGTTTGGAACAATCTCTGGATTCAGGGGGTATGGTCATCGGAAGAGTCTGTTCTTCCGATCAACATCCTGGAATTGAGGGCGATTTTCCTTTGCCTCCAACATTGGACGGTCCTTTTGAGCGGTCTGCCAGTCCGAGTGCAGACAGACAATGCGACGGCTGTCGCGTATATCAATCACCAAGGTGGGACAAGGAGTTCCAGACTCATGGTAGAGGTGTCCCGAATTCTGATTTGGGCAGAGGCCAGTGTACCAGCCATTTCGGCGATTCACATTCCAGGGGTTCAGAATATTACAGCGGACTTTCTCAGTCGCAGAAGGATGGATCCCGGGGAATGGAGCCTCCACCCGGAAGTTTTTGCACTACTGTGCTCTCGCTGGGGAACCCCCCAAGGGGATTTGATGGCATCCAGGTCCAATGCCAAGTTACCGACGTTCATGTCCAGGTACAAGGACCCGAAGGCTGTGGCGGTGGATGCTCTAGTGGCTCAGTGGGATCAGTTCGAGCTGATCTATGTATTCCCGCCGATATCCTTACTTCCTCTAGTACTGCGTCGGATCAGACTAGAGAGAATTCCAGCTATTTTGATAGCTCCAGACTGGCCAAGAAGGGTGTGGTTCTCGACAATAATATCGCTGTTGGCGGCACCTCCTTTTCCACTCCCTCTTCAACCGGACTTGTTGACTCAGGGCCCGTTTGTCATCCGGACTTGATGTCCCTGCGTTTGACGGCGTGGCTCTTGAGACCGAAATCTTGACCCGTAGAGGTTTCTCAGCCGAGGTCATTGCTACCCTTCGTGCTGCAAGAAGTCCGGCTACTACTAGGATTTACCACAAAATTTGGGAAACCTTCTTTTCGTGGTGTTTGGGGTCCTCTCGGAACCCGAGAAAATTTTCCATTCCCAACCTGTTGGCTTTTCTGCAGCATGGGCTAGACAAGGGTTTGGCAGTCAGCACCCTGAAAGGTCAGATTTCTGCTCTGTCCTTATTGTTCCGGAGAACCATTGCTTCAAATAGAGACGTGCTCTCCTTTTTCCGAGGTATATCTCGTAAGTTTCCGCCGCGGAAGGCACCCGTGTCTCCTTGGCGGCTCAACCTTGTTTTGGAGGCTCTTCAGCATAAACCTTTTGAGCCTATGGTTTCTGCTAGCCTTTCTTTACTTTCTTGGAAGGTGGCTTTCCTTGTTGCAGTCACTTCCTTGAGGAGAGTTTCTGAGTTGGCAGCTCTTTCTTGTTCGCCTCCTTTTCTGGAGTTTTTTCCGGATCGTGTAGTGCTTCGCACTCGGGGTGATTTTTTGCCTAAAGTGGTGTCACAATTTCATGTCAACCAGGATATTGTGTTGCCTTCATTCTGCCCGGATCCGAAGAATGTGAAAGAGCGAGCTTTACACACATTGGATTTAGTGCGGGCCTTGAAGTTTTATCTATCTATTACTCAAGGTTTTCGTAAGACGGACTCCCTATTTGTGGTTCCAGTCGGTCGTCGGCGTGGTCAACGAGCTTCCAAGGATTCTATAGCTCGTTGGATTCGGTCAGCTATTTTGGAAGCTTACCGTCTTCAGGGTGAATCTTGCCCGATTAAGATTCAAGCCCATTCCACGAGGGCTGTGGCTTCATCGTGGGCTTTTCACCAAGGTGCTTCGGCAGTGCAGCTCTGCCGGGCGGCAACTTGGCGCTCTGTCCACACATTTACGAAGTTTTATAAAGTGGACGTCAGTGCTTCCGCTGATGCAGCCCTCGGACGTAGGGTCCTGCAGGCAGCTGTAGTTTAAAGTTCTGGATGAACTTGTGTTTAGCGCTGGTTGCGCTTTGTTGTTAAGGTTGTTGGGTTTCTGCCTCTTGTTGGTTTTTTCCCACCCTTATTTTTGAACTGCTTTGGGACGTCCCATCAGTAATGAATTCCTGTGTCTCCCTCCCTTCCATTCTGCAGCTGAAACACGGATTTTGGTAAGAACTTACCGGTAAAATCCTTTTCAGCGAAGGAAGGGAGGGAGACACAGCACCCTCCCAAGGCAGAAGTGTGTTGATGTTTTCAGATGCAGCGCGACCCTTATCTGATAGCGATTATCTGGGCTGAGGTCAGCGCGCTAAGGCTCTGTTCCAGCATCGCCAGCTCATCGCAGTAGTCAGGTTCCGTGAGTAGTACCTGGAACTCTGTGGTTTTTGGCTTTCTTTGCATGCATAACCTGTATCCTTGTGTTTTTTCTCTGAAGTTCCTTCAGAAGGGGTTATGTTGCTCCGCTGGTGATCTTGGCTCTTTTCCTAAAAGCTTTGGTACGACTGGAGCTGAGTAGGAGGAGCCAGAGCTGGAGGGGCCAGCCAGTCAGCACTCTTTTTGATCTGAGGTGACATCCTGATCTGGGGCTCCGCCTACCCATCAGTAATGAATTCCTGTGTCTCCCTCCCTTCCTTCGCTGAAAAGGATTTTACCGGTAAGTTCTTACCAAAATCCGTGTTTTGTGCATCCTCCAGGGTACATGTGGCACCAAGCGCAGCTGGGCTACACACACTAGTCACATCCGACTGCCAATGGTGCGGCACACCGCTCCTCGGTGGGGCTGCTGCCGGTAGGGCCACATCAATCAGTCCACACCGATCTGATCGCTTATTCTAACGATATGTCATGAAAATCTTACCAGTGGATAACTCCTGCAAGCTGAGGGACACTAAACGGTGAAGAACTATTATATATGGGGTCTTATTGACATTGAGGGAAAAAATACAAATTAATCATTTTGCAATGGACTTTGCTTGAGGATTTTTTTTCTTTCTGGGAGAGGGCTAATTTTCATTCTTTGTTTTTCCCATGGACCATTGCTAATAAGACTGGTCTCCATAAGGATGACCTGCTTTCTCACAGTTTAGTATCCCTCAGCATAAGAGCTTCAGGGCCGCAATCATGATTTATAGTTCTCATCTCTAAATTTAAGAGCAGAGGGACCTTTCCAGAATCGGTAGAAACCCAAACATTTTGTCTGCAACTTTCACAAAGTCACAGACGGCCTCTGAAATCTTATTTTTTTTCTTATTTTGTGAGACATTTTGAGGCTTCGGATTAAGCTTCTGATATGTATGGGCGCTCCTGAACTCTTATCTGCATGGGGGAGTCAGGAAAGGCAACTCACAGCCGAATGATTGCTTGGCTGTTAGCCACTGCATGTGTATCGGGGCCTTGAGTTTTATTTTAATCACTTATGTAGTGCCATTAATTTCACATGACTTTACAGACATTATTGGCGCTGTCCCCGATGGGGCTCACAATCTAGATTCCAGTATGTCTTTGGAGTGTGGGAGGAAACCCACGCAAACACGGGGAGCACATACAAACTCCTTGTACCCAGGACCCCGGTGCTAACCAGTGAGCCACCATCATGTCCCAGTTGCAACTTAAAATCATCCTACAACCAGTTGTGAAGAGAGGACGTTAAACTGAATAGTTACCACTTACCGTACATTTCGTGCACGAATTCCAGAAGACCTGGAAGTCTCTCTCTGGTGGAAGTTGGCTTCCCACAGAGGAGCCTATCCTAGGAGATAATGATTTCTAGATCATATGGGAGGAACCGGGTCCTTTCATTGAAGCCTGCTTACCCGAGATCTTCACCCTGGCTCATCCCATCCCCAATTCTGGTGATACAACACTACAGCCTTTTCCAGTTTTACGTTCCACAGAGAAGTGATTTCACCTGTTATTTCACTGGGCCTTGGCAGTCAGTGATGTGTTGTGCAAGCAGCTAGAGAGCAGAAAACAAAATTTCACTACTTTTTTTCATCTTTAGATCTAAAAAGTAGTCCCAAGAACAAAGGGAGACTTGACAAGACGGCTTTTAAAGTGCGTCACTGGAGACGTTGATGTCATTTTGTTTGAAGTAAAATTGTAGAAAATATATCAGTGAGAAATACATAAAGTAGAAAGGATTCAGGTGGCAGTAACGAGGTGGCAGTAACGAGGTGACCACCTTTTGTCACCTTGTCATTCTATGTCCAACATAGTTTCATGAGTATGCAAATTGAGCCTCTTCAAACATAGAGTACTTGTACTTCTTAGCGCCACCACTATTGGAATAGCGTATTCTCTAAGTACATAATCAACGCTTTTAAACGACACGCTATGTAATATGACTTGGATAAAAGACACCAAATCAGTAGCGCCATTTGCAGACAACGTTTACTGGCTATGCCTCGTCATGCAAATAGGAGATTGATTTGGCTAGAGAAGCCTGGTACTAAGGTCAAGCGGGTAGGTTTACCCTAGATGAGAAGTGGACATGTTCATGGTATTTCACCATCTTCATGGTCTGTAACAACCTGACCTGTGCATATTTGGGAAGGCTCCTAACCGCATAGACATGGAGTTACATGTCAGTAGGCTTCTCGTCTGTAAACCACCAGCAGTAGTTGGTACATTAGCTGTATTGCTTTCTAAGGATGACCCTGCCTGTAGTATTAGAAGCGGATATTGTAAAATAGGCACACACGCTATTTAAATTGCCTTGCTGGAGTCAAGGATGCGGAGACACTTAGCCGAAGAGTCAGAGAGGCGGAGCCAGTCGGAAAAAGAATCTACATGACTGTACTGTCTGACTGTACTCTTCAATATGACGTGATTGACATCCATGGCACAGGGTACATCATCTCAAGAGTGTCAAAGCGCTAGTGCTCGTAGCGTGTGCGCCTGAACGGAAAGACAATGGCAGGTTCATGGGCTTTGGACCAGCTTTCGATGACGTAATAAGTACTCATGGACCTCATTTTTTGGTGGCGAAGGTCTCGTTCACATTGACACAACTACAGAGTGGCTCCACCTCCTTGACTCCAACAATATATTTTGCATATATCACGTACAGTGATTTAAACTGCTTATTTTAGAAAAATCCTTCTAATACTGCATGCTACATCATTAAAAATAAAGGAGCAAATATATCCCCTACCAGTGGCGATTTAAAAGTGAAAAAAACAACCGATTTCCTTTGCTTTTAAAGTGGACCTGTCACCGGGTTTCACAATGCAAACTGTACTCATTATCTAATAAATCTAGACCTGATGATGTTGGTGTACTTACATTGATCATGCATGTTAGAATGGCTGTATAATCCTTTTTGAACATTTTTTTTTTTAGCCTGATATATCATTTTTATGGGTGCAGCGTAACTAGATTCCTAAAAATGTTCATTTTAATATCAAGATTTGAGAGTCCTCAGTGGTTGATGCCATCTTTTCAGTTAGCCATTAAAAGGTAACAAATTGCAAGTTTTCAAGACTACTCCGGTCTCTTCATCAGGCATATAATAACACAAAATCTGAAGTCACATATTTATGCACAAATTTAATTTTAATATCAGGATTATGCAGCCATTTGGCATTGATTATTTTTCAATGTAAGTACACCAGCCTCATCCGATATAGAAGATCTATTTAATAATCCATTACAATTGATTCAGTTAGTGTGCAACTTTCCATAAAATTACTGGACCTCATTGGTGACTAATTCAGCTCTGCTACATCGGCACATCATGTGCTGTACATTACGGGGCTGAAAAGCTTGGCCTCGTAAAGTATTGTAAATTATATAAAATCTAGGACATTTCTGATAGATGAGTTTGGGAAGACGCGGAGTCTTTTACTTGAAACCACTCTTTGGTCGCTCTGCCGGTGGAGTTAAATAGGCCGGTGTGAGGAGCCGCGGAGGTAAATGGGCTGCTGACAGCGTGCGGATTAGGTGATGGGAAGTAAGAGCAGTTATTTGACAATTTGGGAATCTATGTAGACAGCATCGTTGCTGGCCGGCAGAGTCGGCTATTAGCTGACAGACCGCCATGACAGAGTGTCATTTCCCAGAGAGCGCAGTTACAGATATCAGCGTGTCCTCTCCGAGGTCACCGCACTGATCTCTCACCACGGAGGAGCCGTCCGCGCCTGTATAACATGCAGAAAGCAGAAGCTGAACTAACTGTAACTCCTAGGAAACGTGAATGGTTAATCTGGCGCTGAACGTGGAAAAACTGCAATTATTTTTTACATGAGATTTGATTATGCAGCCCTGTATAGATGAAGCTTCCCGAACTTCTCCCAAACCTGCTGTTTCTACAGAAAAAAACTAAGAAATGAGCCGGAAACATATGTTTGTATAAGTGCAATGTGTAGGAGCCCGTTCACACTGCGGCCTCGTGCTCCTATACATGGCACTTATACTAATTTATGTTCCGGCTCGTTTCTTTGGTTTTGCTGTAGTTTCTTGTACTTTGTACAAACAGGGGTGTGGCTCCCCCTTTTTGAGCTTGACATTTCCTCCATATAGCTTTACACGGACAGGTGTCTGCACAGTCGGGAACCGGTCTGCCCCATCCACATTGAGGTTGGGTGACACAAGGTGAGGTTTTCATACCAGAGATAGGAGCATCACGTTGAGTACGCCTTGTCACAGTGGGATAACCTTTTACGCTTTTTTGATCAAAACGGTATAAACTAAGTACCCTGTGTTATTTACACTTACTATTTACTTACTACGGAGTATATGCTCATGTTGTTCTTATATTAGGATTTTTTTTTCTTAGACAAAAAAAGAGAAATCAACTGATCGATGAAGGAAGCCTTGTTTGGCAATGTAATTCCCCCACAGTGGCCACTATAGGGGAAATGGGGTATTGCATGCTGATCATTCAAATGTGCAATATATAGACAGACTGCGTCGGCCAGTGTGGGGTTGCCTCTTAGTAGCTTTCCTTTCTATGGCGTGGAGGCTCATAGGGGAGACAACACACTACAGTCACAAGTGGGGGCCAATGGCCACGTGATTTACCAGGCGAATAGCCACTGCATGTGAGCCTGATTTCTTGCGCATGCCGCAGACACAATGTGAAAGCCCAACTTTTGCCCCTAGAAAATTGCTGTATGAGATAGCTGTTAGCTGTTAGTTTTTTGATGGTTCAGCTGGCAGCTGCCTCTCCCGGGTCTCCCATACACAGGAACGCTCGGCTCGGCCATGGCTCCTCTGGTCTATGAGAGAGCCGCTGGTAAATTCCTTTGGCAGTGGCTTATCTCACGGGGAACCAAAGTGTCATCTATTGGAACTTCAACAGGCTGAATCCGTCTTTCCCCCGACATCGAGAGAGAGTTGGGAGGCCCCCATACACATCAGACTGTCGCTGATCCCCCCCGATATTGGAGGGTTCATCCATCTTTAGTCTAAAGTGTATGGGAGCTGTTAGACTGCAGAAATTGATGTTGAGCCTGGAAAACCAATTTGGTATTCTTAAAGTTGTTATCCAGGTCCGAAAAATTGATGGCCTATTCTTTGGATAGGACATAAATATCAGATCAAGGTAGAGGCTTTTTGCCGGCCTACCGTTCCGCTATCTAGAGCGGCTGTGGTGCCTCTTTGACCTTTGGATCACTTCCATTGTTTACTACTACAGCTCAGTAACTGTGGCGGGATTACAGTCCCACCTGGGCCCTATCGCCTATGGGGCCCCAAAAGGTCCCTTTCCCTCATATGAGAAGACCAGTATTATTAAAGCCTTCTCGATTGTTTGGCGAGCCTTGTTGGAGATTTTGCATTGGGGCATCCAAGCTTCAAGTTACCCCACTGGCACCAGGAATAGGTGCTACTAAAATTACACGGCTGTGTCTGTCAAGCAAAGTAGATGTAGTGCTCGACAGGGTGCACAAACAGTTGATACGTATAAGTGACAAAACTGGAACCCTTAAAGGGAATCGGGTTTTTGCCACCTAATATGAGAGCAGCATAAGGTAGGAAAAGAGACCCTGATTCCAGCGATGTGTTGATGCGGTAGTTGTGATACAATCAGAACTTTCTCTGCTGTCGATCTAGATGCTGAGCCCTGATCAACCAGGAGGCACGAGACACACAGTCCTGTAATAATAATCTTCTGCTGATAAAACACTGATTGTATTGAAACGGCAACACACAGCATAATAAGTGACACATCGCTGAAAGCAGGTGTCTCCGCCCCTACATCATGCAGCCATCAGATTACATAGTGAAAACCTATTGACAGATTCCCTTTAAGGCCTCTTTCACACATCCGTTGTGCACCTGACGGGCCTCGGCATTTTTTTGTCCAACCGCATCCGGCGAAATGTAATGCCGGATGCGTTTTTTTTTTGCATTGACTTTCATTAGCGCCGGATGGCGCCGCATGTCAGTGCGTTGTATCCGTTTTTGTCCGGATCCGGCGGAAATGTACATTCCGGCGGCCGGACACAACGCAGCATGTAACGTTTTTATTTTTTGCTGGAGCCGCCTGATAGTGCCTGAAACGGCGCATCAGGCAGCCGCAAACAATAGAATTCAATGGAACCGGATCAGACTTTTGTACAATCCGGCAAAAGTCTGATCCGGATTCTGGAAATCGAGGACTACTACTACTAGTACTATACTACTACTACATACTACTACTACTACATTTTCCAGCGTCTCCGGGCATCAGAAACCCTCTTTTTGTGGGTTCAAAAGTTCAGGTCGGATCCTGCAAAAAACCGGATGCGGCGCATCCGGTTTTCATACTGGATGCCGGATGCGGCGCTGCGGCAAAATGCCGGGGGCGCCGTCAGGCGCACAACGGATGTGTGAAAGAGGCCTTAGGATAATATAGTTGGGACATTAATTTTAAGATCTTGCTTAACCATTTTAATAACCGAATCTTGGATTTTCGGTGTTGCTTTGCAGAAATATAATTTTTTTATATTTTTTCAATGGAAAAAAAAAAAAGTATTATAGCTAGGCCCAAAAAACTGAAAAACAATTGCTGTGATTATCATACAGTATAAAAATAAAAATGCATTAAGTACCGAAATAAAAGGTTCTGCTATATAAATGTCCAGACATCCCATACATAAATCTAACCCCACCCTATGTAGTGTTCCCTAACACCTGTCAGACTCCGTAATGTGATTTCTACGCTCTCCAGGACTCCGAAATTACGCTGGAAGTCCCTTGTGCGTCTGTTCTCGTACTGGTTAAGTTGAGCGGAAAAAAAAAATTAGTTTATTGGGATTTTTCTATGTAGCGATGCAAAATCTTAAATGGGAAATTACAGCATTAAGCACAATGTCATTTAATCTGGAAGGATCGCCTGTTTTCTTAAACGGTTAAGTAATGCGTCGGGCTGCCGTTATTGATTTCCTTCTGCATTTATTACTCGGAGGCTAAATTCACTGCCCTCTCCAGAGAGACCGCCGCGTGAACTGTACGCTTACCGGTGACAGCTGGGACCACCTGATACATAAGCAAGGACTTGGCCTAATATCCCTGCAATGGCTCTGGGAATTTTTATTAAGTAAAGGCCCCATTAAAGCCGACAGGATGATGAAGCTTAATGAGCATCTTTCTCACATGATATTGGTAGCTTGCTGTAGCCGGCGCTGGCCGCTCATTTGTCACCTCTGGCGCGGTCACCAGGGAGGCCACTGCCTCACCGTTTAACTGTGTCGTCCTCTTGTATCGTACATTGGTGATACACATCAGACTGATACACCCGGAAACTTCTTTGGCTTTCAAGAAAATTACATAGAATTCTTTTGTATTGTGCCTTAAAAAAATTCTAGTCTCGTCTGATGCTACCTGGCGAGTAACCCCTTTTACAAGACTCTTTCTATGGAGATTTACTGTCTAATTCAATCGTAAGTTTATAAGTTTTGTTTTTATATTTTGGCAAATTCACCCGAAAAGCGTTCTCATGTTTGCTATCAATGAGGTTATTAATGGTCGTCTGATGAAGGTTCTGCTGCACGGAATGCACCTGGGTAAATCATCAAGATTCTCTGCTGCCAGCTGCTTTGTACTAGCCGACCAATGATGTCCCAGATGTGCTCGATGGGAGACAAGTCTGGAGACGCTGCAGTTATGGTAGCTCTTTTAGGCCGCAGTCTGCTCACAGTAGCAGGAGCAACATGCGGGATGAAAAAAGGTCTCCTGGGACATGTTCACATTTCCTCCTGAAGATCTCTTCATGGCCTAGCCCATGTGGTTTCCAGACAAATCTTTAGCTTTATCTGCATTACAGATCATAGAATGGTAGAGTTGGAAGGGACCTCCGGGGTCATCATGTCCAACCCCCGGGTCAATGCAGGATTCACTAAACCATCTCAGACAGATGTCTGTCCAGATGAAAGCAGGACTCATCGATGAAGAGGACAGGCCTCCATTTCAGCCTCCACCATGATAAATTTTGAGAGTGGTGGCATAAGATCAGTGGAGCACCTGGAGGTGGACGTCCGTCTCATAGTCCAATCTCGTGCAGGTAAATCTTGTGCCCAAGTGCATGCAGCGCGGCAGAACCTTCCTCAGAGACCATTAAGGACCTTATTGATAGCAGCCGAGGCTGTAAGTGCCGGGATTTTGGTACGTGCCGCTTATAGTTGAGATGTTTTGAAAATTGTGTTTGCATTTTTGTCATAATTTGGTGTACAATAATAAATTATATTGTGGTACCGTGTTAGCCAGAAAAATCGATTCCAAATGTAATCTTGCCTGAAGAAGGAGCCTTTGAGCTCTGAAAGCTTGCGAACATATAATTTTCTGGTTAGGCCTCTTTCACACATCCGGCGGGCGCCTTGCGGCGCCAGCGGCATTTTGCCGCAGCGCCACATCCGGCATCCAGTTTGAAAACCGGATCGCCGCATCGGGTTTTTCGCCGCATCCGGTTTAACGAATGCGGTAAAAAACCGCATCCGTCTCATCCGGTGTATCTGGTTTGTCAGCCGTTGACGCCGCAATGCGCCGGATCCGGTTTTTAAAAACGCCCTTTTTTGGGGTTCCAAACATGATTGGCTCCTGTAATCCTATATATACACTGCTCCTACATCCCATCTTTGACAGGTTGTAGAGGAGCAAGTGCAGGTTGGAGAGAAGAGCAAGTAGCAAGTGATTGGCGAACATGGATGTCATTATCGGCAATATCTTCAGGAATCTTGTTGATTTTACTGCGGAGGCGAATCGATTGAGGTTTATAGTTCTGGAGAAGAAGCGAAAGTTTGAGGAGCAGCGCATTAGGCGTCAGCGCCTGCGAAGACGCCGCCGTATGTGGATCCACCCCATTACGGCACAGAGATTAACTCGTGGTGTCTATTCCACACTGAACATGGAGCTACGACAAAATCCAGAGAAGTTCTTTGCCTATCTGCGGATGAAGAAAGAAAACTTTGACGATTTGCTGGAGCGTGTTGGCGACAAAATTAAAAAGTCGGACACCTACTGTCGGTTCTCGATATCTCCGGCGGAGCGTCTCATGGTGACTATAAGGTAAGCTATATGGATTGGATCTGTTTGCTTCAGCACACTTGTAATTTTATCATTAATTTAACATCACAGGGCAACTAGGAAACCATATCAGTAGGCCAAAATTTAGTTATAAAACAGTGTTTTTCATTGATGTTATTATTTTTGTTATCTCCAATAGTTGTAGCTGAGTTCTGGTATGTAATGCTGTGTTTCAGAAATAATTTGTAATGTCTATTTTGTTTTCAGATTTTTGGCAACTGGCGAAACGCTGTCATCGCTCCATTTCCAGTATCGGCTGGGAATCTCAACACTATCCGGCATAATAAAGTATACTTGTCGTGCTCTGTGGGATAGTTTGGTTGGAGAATTTATTCCAGAGCCAACAACACAGCGATGGCTTCAAATAGCGGACCAGTTTCTACTCATCTGCCAGTTCCCCAATTGCCTGGGGCCGTTGATGGAAAGCACATCCGCATTCAAAAGCCAAAGGAACGGATCTGAATTTTTAACTATAAAAAATATTTCTCTGTCGTCCTGATGGCTATTGCAGATGTGCACTACAAGTTTATCGCGGTGGACATTGGGTCTTATGGACGGTCTAATGACTCCCAAGTGTTTAAACTATCTGCTATGGGCCGTAAATTGTATGGAAACAGTTTTCATTTCCCCCCCCCTAGGCCACTGCCTCAAACCTCAGGCCCACCGATGCCATTCGTGTGTGTAGGTGATGAGGCATTCCAGCTGTCCCAACACCTATTGAAGCCGTATGCCAGCAGAGAATTGACACATACAAAGCGGATATTTAACTACCGCCTCACAAGAGCCAGACGGATGGTGGAGTGTGCCTTTGGCATTATGACAGCAAAATGGCGTGTCCTTTTGACTGCAATTAACTTGAAGACCGAGACTGTTGATGATGTAGTGAAAGCGTGCGTGGTCCTCCATAATTTTGTCCTAACCAAGGAACCAATTTCTTTGGAGGAGCACAATCAAGAAACAACTTTGCACGACTACAGCAACAATACCACTCGCAGTACAGTCGCGGTTTCAAGAATGAGGGACCAGTTTGCTCAATACTTTGTGTCACCGGAAGGTAGTGTTGACTGGCAGGATGACAGAGTGTGATAAATGTATTTGTTCTTTTCAAAATTTTATTTACCCACAATAAACCTTTAATAGTTTACTTGTCTACCTTCTTGTGTGTTTTCTACTGTAACCTTTTTGCCATTGTTGTGTCCATGGCTGTTTGGCAAAAGTATTTCAAATTTTCTCTAAAAAAAAAGTGTAAATTGTAGGCCATGGTTCCCCAAATCCAGTCCTCACGGCCCACCAACAGGTATTGTTCTCATGATTTCCTTTGTATTGCTCAGGTGATAATTGCCTCACCTGTGCAATACAAAGTAAATCCTGAAAACATGATATTTTTTTGGTGGGCCTTGAGGACTGTAGTAGGGGATACCTGGGCTACAATGTACCCTTTTTTAGCAGAAAAGGCGAAATTGTTAAGTATTTCACATTCTCAAAAAAAAAGTGTAAATTGTAGGCCATGGTTCCCCAAATCCAGTCCTCACGGCCCACCAACAGGTATTGTTCTCATTATTTCCTTTGTATTGCTCAGGTGATAATTGCCTCACCTGTGCAATACAAAGTAAATCCTGAAAACATTATATGTTTTTGGTGGGCCTTGAGGACTGTAGTAGGGGATACCTGGGGTAGGGGATAATCTTAAAAAATACACAATTTTTTTAACAAGAGAATATACTTTGCATACTACACAACCCGGGACATAACTTTGTCAAAAAGGTTGAATTTATGAACCTTTTAGCCAAAGTTAGGTGTACCTGGATAACAAATTTAAAACTTAACATCCTATAAATAAAAGACAGACAACAATGTTAAAAATATGAACAATTTATTGAAGAAATTTTTTTCAAAGTAGGCCTTTTGGTCCAATTTTTAACTTTTAAATAAATTTTTTTTGTATTAAACTTTATTATTTCGGTAAACTGTATTTTTTAATCAACTTTTTCATTTTGTATTTTTTTTTTTTTTTTTTCAAACTTTATTTTTTACAAGAAATATTACAATATGTACAGACACTACAGGTCAGTGTAGTGTGGGGTGGAAATACTGCTGGAGGGGCTGCGGGACACTTCGACCGTGGGAGTGTGGAGGGATGAACGGGATGGTGGTGGGGAAGGAACAGGAAGAGGTGAAGGGGTGGAAAGACTGAAAGAATGGGAAGACAAGGCAGAACAGGTGGGTGGTGGTGGAGTGGAGGGATGGGCAGGAGGAGCAGATGACATAGTAGGCAATTGGAAGGGGGAAGGAGATTGGTAAGAGGTAGAAGTGTGGTAGGGGGTAGGTGGCTGGTAGTGGGTAGGTTGTTGGTACTGGGGAGGTGGTTGGAATTGGGGAGGTTGATGGACCTGGGGAGGTGGTTGAAATTGTGGAGGTAGATGGACCTGGGGAGGTGGTTGGTATTGAATAGGAGGGAGAGGAGGTATGGCAGGTGGAGGGGGGGAAGATGGACGGCAGCTGTAGGGGGGGGAGGTGGAGGAATGACTGGGGTGGATTGAGGATGGGAGAGAACCTGCGCTAGAGCAGCGTGGCACGTGTGCATCACATACATCTGCTGGTCATAAGATAGCGGATCTATGCGCTCCGCAACCGACCTAAAAAAGCTGTGGTTCGGGGGTGCTCTTAACTCTGAACGCACAGTTTCCAGAAGTGTCTTCACCGTTACACCATACTGGAGGTTGTGACAAGCCTGCGGCACTTGTTCAGAAGCATCTTACGCATTACTAGAACACATAGGTTAGTGAAGAACTCGGGGAGTAGTTCTATTTTAGGTACTTCTGAGCTGCCTGCCGCAGTAGCAGTGTACTAGAGTGGTGCTAGGATCAGAAGGGTGGGGTAAGGAAGGCTATAGTCCTGCCATCAGTTCATTATCCCGGTGGAGGGTAAGCGGGATCATAGTTTGTGAAGGCTGTATACGCGCAGATTTCAGAAGGGAAAGAGGAAGTGTCTACAGTTCGGTCTCAGATCGCTTCTAAAGGCTACAAGTCTCGAGCGGCTCCGAGTGTACTGCGTCACCGTAGACTTTTGGAAGCAAAAAAAAAAAAAAT
The DNA here is from genome assembly GCA_033576555.1 of Oophaga sylvatica. Classification (NCBI taxonomy): domain Eukaryota; kingdom Metazoa; phylum Chordata; class Amphibia; order Anura; family Dendrobatidae; genus Oophaga; species Oophaga sylvatica. The sequence goes on along the minus strand of JARQOD010000006.1, from coordinate 18,567,504 downwards.
TAATCTCGATTGTAGTAGTGCCTTGACAGCGTGACAAGAAACAAAAATGGATTATACATTTGAAGGTCAACTATTGACCTACTGGTGACCAGGTTACACTGTGTCAAGCACAGGAGCCAGTGAATTGTACTGTCGCGCAGACAGCCCTGATAGTAGACTAACTCGTAGGGGCATTGACTTTGTTAATTCCTGGGCATTAAACAGATCCTCACAGGAACGGCACCCTCAACACACTGCCTGGAAGGAAAGCTAACATTTGGGTTACTAAACTACATTCAGTGGTTTACTCAAATTAAGACCCTAACGTGTCCAGAGTTCAGATATCTCTTATTTCCATACTGTTTCACAAGTAAAGTATGAAGACGTGGGTGTCGAGACTGAAGTTTATCTGGACACCGACCTTACAAAATCCCATGACTTTAGGACCAGACCACTTAGTTGGGACCTAGATTAGTGCCTACCATAGCAGTGATCAATCACGCTGCTACTTAATTCCAGACCGGTGGGTCACGATGTATAATCAATCCGCTGTTATCCCCAACATACCAACCACAGCGGCCCACTCCTGGACAAGATCCTCATTAGATTCACGACGGCTCTGAGTACCCCATTGCCCTGGTAATCCACAATTGTGGTGGCGGGTCGACTCATCTTCACCTCACCAACTAGGGAGGTTATCTGACTAACGCCTGCGGCAACTTGTTCAGATAGCACCTTAAGGCAGTTCTGGAAAGATGCGTTCATATGTAAGAACTCGGGCGCATAGTTCTTTTCCGGACCCTTCTGACGCTGCCGCCCAGTACCCGCAGCTGTACTAGAGGTGGCAGGGTCAGAAGGGTGGGGTAAAGGGAAGGCTATATCCTGACCAGCAGATTCATGTAATGCGCTGGTGGAGGGGACAGCGGGATCAAGTGTGTGGGAAGGCTGGGAAGGGGCAGATGTAGAGGGGCGGTCGAAGTGTCCCTCGGTGTCGGTCTCCTGAGGGATCGCTCTAGAAGGCTCCAAGTCTGTGGGCGCCCGAGTGCTGCTCACCGTGCTGTGGAAGCAAAAAAAAAAAAAAAAATTAATATACAGATGTGTAATGGCCTTGGCTGCAAAATAAAAAAAAAGGTTAACATTTGATGGTAATATTTACCTTCTGGTGACCATGGTTACACGCAGGAACGCCAGAGCTCGTGCATATTTGTACTTGCTCTGGCGTCCTGAAGAACCACTCGAGGCCCGCATCTCTTTGTTAAATTCCTTCTTAAAGGATCCCTCACAGACCGCCACCGCTTCATAATTCTCTCCCCTGAAACGAGAAAGCACACATTGGTTACTATACAACATCAGTGTTTACCACACTTCAGTCCTCGTGTCCCCCAGAGTTCATGTTTTCATTATTTCCATAGTGTTTCACAAAAGGAAAACATGAAGCGTGGGTGACACGAGGACTGAAGTTTTGGAAACACACCTTTACAGTCAGCAACATGAACTATACTTACAGAATTTAGTCTGGGACCTAGGATTGAGGTCCTCCTAGCGTTGCATCAATCCCGCTGCCACTTCATCCCAGAGCCGTCGGGTCACTATTTGATCGGAATGCCGGCGGTCCCCCATATTCCACAGCGGCTCCCTTTCTCGGACAAGATCTATCATTAATTCCACATCCAGGCCCTCCTCCGTGTCCGAGTCGGGAGCACGCTGTGAAGCCTGTGAAATTAAAAAAAGAAAAAACGAAAATTATCATACACATTCTTTTAAAAAAAAATTAAAAATTATGAAATAAACTATAAAAAAAAAAAAACTTACACGTTGAGAACCGCCGACAGTCTCACGACGACTCTGGGAGTCGCTGGGAGGAACCCTCTGTTGGCTCCCAGATCCGAGAGACTAAAAATTAAAATAAAAATTAGGATATTGACAGGTGTTGGCTGCTGTGTGAAGTATGTACTAAATGGTTTTCTATGTGTTGTCTGTACTGTGATGTTGTGTTTCTGCGATTGATGCAGGATACTTACGAATTGTGAGCCCACTCCGGGTATCTCTCCACCCCGTCCTTCTTCCTCTGGGAGCTCCTCGTCATCTTCCGATTCCTGTTAGTAAAAAAACACAATCAAGACATAGAGCCCACAGATGGATTGTGAATAAAAATAAAAAATAGATATTTTTACCGCCAATTTCTGACGATGGCTTGGAGGGCTCCCAGAAGAAGATGTGTCCTGCTGTGGCGGCTCTGGCTCTGGCTGGGAGGGAGGAGATGGCGATGCTGGTGGTGCTGCCGCCGCTGCTGCTTCTGCCGCTGCCTCCTCCGCCATCACCGCCATTGCGGCAGCTGCAGCAGCTGTTTCACGTTCTCTGCTGTGGAAGAAACAAAAAGGGACAGTGAATATATTTCTATATTCCTTGTCCCTGGCTGAAAGAGAAAAACAAACGTAATTTTTTTGTGAAATGGGGGATGTAATATTTACTTTCTTCTGGCTTCCCTCCTTGCCCGCCTCTCCTCCTCTCGTCTCTCTACAGCCGCCGCCACCGCCTCTTGTTGACGTCTTCTGCTGTTAAGTAAAAAGGGACTGTAAATTTACTATTCCTTGTCCATGGCTGAAAGAAAAACAAACATGTAATTTAGAGCAAAATGGTTGATGTAATAGTTACTTTCTGCTTGCTATCCTCCTTGCTTGGAGGTCCTCTCCTCCCCTCTGCTCCACTTGGGCTTCTGCCGCCGCTGCTCGTTGAAGTCTTCTGCTGTTGAATAAGGACACAAAAAGGGACAGTGAATATATGTCTATTCCTTTGCCCTGGCTGAAAGAGAAAAACAAACATGTAATTTATAGCAAAATGTGGGATGTAATAGTTACTTTCTGCTTGCTATCTTCATAGCTTGGAGGTCCTCTCCTCCCTCTGCTCCACTAGGGCTTCAGCCGCCGCCGCCGCCTCTCGTTCACGTCTTCTGCTGTTGAATAAGGACACAAAAAGGGACAGTGAATATATGTCTATTCCTTTGCCCTGGCTGAAAGAGAAAAACAAACAGGGACATGGGGGATGTCATTTACTTTCTACTGGCTTGCCTCCTTGCATCCAGGATCTCCTGCGCCCTTGCATTTCCAGCATCAATTCTTCTGCTGTGGAATTAACAGACAAAAAGGAATTTTGTATTTATGTATTGATTGTCCCTGTTTTAAAATATAACATTCAAACAAGGACATTATTCCGCTTAATGTTTACCGAACACAACATGCAATCATTAATTGTAGCCATAAACAGTACCAGGGGGAAACCGTATCCCTGGACAAAAAAAAAAAAATACAGTACCATGGGGAAACACCCGATCCCCAAAAAAAATAACAAAAAAAAAACAGTAGTAAACATTATGATACTAAAAACATGCACATTTCAGATAGTAGCATGAGTAAATAAACCGTCACAGGCACCAAAAAAAAAAGATTTAAAAAAAAAAAAAAAAGATCAACATTAGCATAGTAAACACATGCAAATGTAAGATAGCAGCATGAGTAGATAAACCGTCACAGGCCACAAAAAATAAAGATTTTTTATAAAAAAAAAAAAAGATCAACATTAGCATAGTAAAACAAATGCAAATGTAAAGGGCCCGTCTCACATAGCGATCTCGCTACCGAGATCGCTGCTGAGTCACTAGTTTTGTGACGCAGCAGCGAGCTCACCAGCGATATCGCTGTGTGTGACATTCAGTGACGATCAGCCCCCCTCCCGGTATCGCTGATCGTCGCTGAAATGTCAGGACATTTTTTTGATCGCTGGTCTCCCGCTGACAGGTACGCATCGCTGCGTGTGACAGGCGGAGACCAGCGATCCGCTGGTACCCAGGTACACAGCGGTTCCAGGCGTGAGGCTGTGCCTAGAAACCCGCTGTGTACCTTGGTACCAGCGCCTGATGCAGGGGAGCTGGTATCCAAGGTACACAGACGGTTTCCAGGCACTGCGCAGCGCTTGGAAACCTGACGTGTACCTTGGTTACCAGCGCCCTGCATCAGGGCGCTGGTATCCAATGTACACTGCGGGTTACTAAGCGATGTTACCGCAGTGTCGCTGTCCCGATTGCTGCCTGAGCTGCCTGTTTGACAGTCGCAGCGATCATATAGCGATACACAGCGATCCTGACAAGTGCATATCGTTGTCGGGAATCGTGGTGTATCGCTATGTGAGACCAGCCTTAAGATACCAGCTGAGTAGAAAAACAGTCAGAGGCACGAAAATTAAACATTGCAAAAAAAAAAAAAGTAGATAAACATAGGATAGTAAACACATGCACATTTCACATAGCATGATGACTAGCAAAGCATCACATGGCAAGAAAATGTAAAAAAAATTGTTAAAAAAACGCATTCTGCAAACCAAAAAATGCACATTTCACATAGCATCATGAGTAGATAATAAACCGTCACAGGCCATACAAAAAAAAAAATTTAAAAACAAAAAATACACACATCAACATTTGGATAAACACATGCACATTTCAGATAGCATGATGACTAGCAAAAGCATCCCAGGGACAAGAAAATGTAAAAAAATTTAAAAAAAACAGCATTCTGCAAACAAAAAAATGCACATTTCACATAGCATCATGAGTAGATAATAAACCGTCACAGGCCATACAAAAAAAATAATAAAAACAAAAATAAACAACATCAACATTTGGATAAAACACATGCACATTTCAGATAGCATGATGACTAGCAAAAGCATCCCAGGGACAAGAAAATGTAAAAAAAAATTAAAAAAAACAGCATTCTGCTAAAAAAAAAAATGCACATTACACATAGCAGCATAAACCGTCACAGGCCACCAAAAAAAGATTTAAAAACAATGAAACACTACATCAACATTATGATAGTAAAAACATGAACATTTCAGATAGTAGCAGGACAAGCAACCACATCACAGGCCCCAAAAAAATTTTTTAAAAAAACAAAAAAAACATTATGATACACAAATACATACACATTTCATATTGTCGCAGGGAGATCAAGCACATCACTGAAAATAAACAGTACCAGTAGATCTACATTATCAACATTCACAACAGTAGCAGGGGATACACAATAAGTTACCAAACATACGTATCTTAAACACTACCAGCGGGGACCCACCCCATCAGCGGAAATTAAATTTACTACAGTACCAGGGGAACCAATCACCATCACAGAAAATACATTAATTTTAAAATGTACCAGGGTGCAAAAAAAAAACAGTAGCTCACACAGCATTGGTGACATATGCATTGTAAATTTTGGCTTTGGAGGGGGGGGGCATATTTACCGTCTGTTTTCCTGATGCTCCATGGTGCGGATCCTGGCTGCATCCCGTGCTGCGTCCGGTGGCTGCTTCTCGTGGCTGCTTCTGGCTCTGGGTATGGGTCATGTGGATGTGTCTGATGTCCCACAAAATGCTTTTTTTATATGTTTGCTGAGGGGTGGTATCTGTCTGGTATCTGTTTGCTGTGGGCTGGTATCTCAATTAATAAACGGGTGCGGCTACCGGATGCGGGCTCACGCCGCATGCGGTGCATTGCGGCAGTCCATAGACTTTCATTTTAAAAAATGCCGGAAGCGCGCTGCGGCGCTTCGACTTTTTCGCCGCAGACAAAAAACGTGACATGCAACGTTTTTTCCAGACGCCGCATGGCGACCAGACACCGCATCCGGCACAAACCGGACGCGCCGCAGGGACATGCGGCGCAATGCGGCACTTATGAAAGTCAATGGAAAAAAAAACCGCAAGCGGCGCATCAGGTTTTATGATGCGGCGCCGCGGCAAAATGCCGCGGGCGCCGTAAGGCGCCCGCCGGATGTGTGAAAGAGGCCTTAGCCAATAAAGGTATCACTTTAAGGCCCCGTTCACACATTGCGGTTTTAGATGCGTTTCCGCTGCGTTTTTCAACGCAGCGGAAACGCATCCAACCCGCAGCACAGTGCACTACCAATGTAATCTAATGGGAACCGCATGTCTGCTGTGCACATGCTGCGGATAAAAACTCACGGTTTAGCCGCGTTTTATTTTCCACAGCATGTCAATTCTTTGTGCGGAACTGCAGCGGTTCGGCGCCCATTGTCTTGCATTGAGTCGGGCACTTCCGCAGCAAAACCGCAGATCTAAAAAAGATCTGCGGGTTTGCTGCGGGTGAAACCGCTGCAGTTCGGGAGGAGGGAAGTGTATGGGCCGAGTGTGGGCGTGTATAGTGTGCGGCGCTGTGTGTGTGGGCGGTGCGTGGGCGTGTATAGTGTGCGGCGCTATGTGTGTGGGCGGTGTGTGGGCGTGTATAGTGTGCGGTGCTATGTGTGTGGGCGGTGATTGTGTGCCGGTGTCTGCGTGATCGGTGTGCGGGTCTGTGTGCGCGATCGGTGTGCGGGGCTGTGTGCGTGATCGGTGTGCGGGGCTGTGTGTATGTCTCCGTGTATGCAGGCATCGTCGGATGGGACTACAAGTCCCATCCGGCGATGCCTGCTACAGTGACTGACACATTAGCCAATGATGGGACAGTAGTAGTCCCATCATCCGGCTAATGTGCTGAATGAAAAAAAAAAAATTACATGACATATAACATACATGACATACAGAACATATGACATACAACATATAGCATTACACATGACATACAGAACATATAACATACACATGACATACAGAACATATAACATACACATGACATACAGAACATATAACATACACATGACATACAGAACATATAACATACACATGACATACAGAACATATAACATACACATGACATACAACATATAACATACACATGACATACAGAACATATAACATACACATGACATACAAACATATAACATACACATGACATACAACATATACATACATGAATACACATATAACATACACATGACATACAGAACATATAACATACACATGACATACAGAACATATAACATACACATGACATACAACATATAAACATACAATGACATACAGAACATATAACATACACATGACATACAGAACATATAACATACATGAATACAGACATATACATACATGACATACAGAACATATAACATACACATGACATACAGAACATATAACATACATGACATACAGAACATATAACATACACATGACATACAGAACATATAACATACACATGACATACAGAACAATAACATACAACATACATAACAATAACATACACATGACATACAGAACATATAACATACATGACATACAGAATATATAACATACATGACATACAGAACATATAACATACACATGACATACAGAACATATAACATACATGACATACAGAACATATAACATACACATGACATACAGAACATATAACATACACATGACATACAACAAATAACATACACATGACATACAACAATAACATACACATGACATACAGAACATATAACATACACATGACATACAGAACATATACATACATGACATACAGAATATATAACATACAATGACATACAACACATAACATAGAGTACATACTCACCTCTTCCCCGACGCCATCGATCTGTACTGCTCTGCAGCCGGGAGAGAATGACGTCACTACAGTTCATTCTCTCACGGCAATGCTGGGTGAAAAAATTCCCACGCAGCATTGCCATAAAGTGAGAGAATGAACTCAGTGATGCACTGCAGGAGCCATTGTCTCCTGTAAGTGCATCACTGGGAGGCCCTGCAGAGCAGTGGCATCACCTGATGTCACTGTTCTATAGGGGAGACCGTCGTGGGACAATCGTTATTAATTGGACTGCGTCGGACAGGGAGTATACGGTTGTTTTATTTTTTTACGTTTTTTTACAGGAGATCGAGGGCGTCGCTTGGATCTGAGTGTGTAATAAAGATATGAAAACCGTGTTGTATTTTATTTCATTAAAATAATTTATTCTTATGCGTGTGTTTTTTTTTAACCCTATATTAATATAAGATTAATAATGGATAGGCGTCTTATTGACGCCTCTCTATTATTAACCGGGCTTAATATCACCTTACAATAGCAAGGTGATATTAACCCTTATTACCCCATATCCCACCGCTACAGGGGAGTGGGAAGAGAGGGGCTAAGTGCCGGAATTGGCGCATCGTACAGATGCGCCAATTCTGGGGCGGCTGGGTGCTGGTATTTTTAGCAAGGGGGGGCGCCAATATCCATGGCCCCTTCCTAGGCTATGAATATCAGCCCGCAGCTGTCTGCGTAGCCTTTCTGGCTATAAATTATAGGGGGACCCCACGTCATTTTTTTGGGGGGGTCCCCCTATTTTAATAGCCAGTGAAGGCTAGCTGCGGGCTGATATTCATAGCCTGGGAAGATCCATGGGTATTAACCCCTTCCCAGGCTAGAAATATTGGCCCGGCTGTCGGCTTTCCCCCTCTGGCGCAGAAAATTGCGCGGGAGCCCACGCCATTTTTTTTCCTATATTTTTTTTTTTTATTATTATTAACTATTGCGTTATTTTGTGTATGTGTACACGTGTGTGTCTTTAACTATTTATGTACCATTCTATTTACCTACCTATATATCTGTCTGTCTATCTCTATATCTATCTTTCTATATTATATTTCTAACTATCTATTATCCATCTATCTATGTATTTTCTATCTATCTAACTACTGGTATCTATTATCTATCTATGGCCGGCGTCACACTTGCGAGTGTGATGCGAGTAAGTCGCACGACTTTCTCGCATCAACAACCGGCACGGCCGCCCGCTCTCGGACCCGAGTGTGCGGCTGCATAGAAATACATGTATAGAAATACATGCAGCCGCACACTCGGGTCCGAGAGCGGGCGGCCGTGCCGGGTGTTGATGCGAGAAAGTCGTGCGACTTACTTGCATCAAACTCGCCAGTGTGACGCCGGCCTATCTCTATCTGTGTGTGTGTAATGGAGTGTGGGTTGGACAAATGTAAAAGAGGAGGTTGGACAAGAAATGACATCACAAATCATTTTTTTTTTTTTTTTAAACAACATATCTTTATTTAGCTGTAAAAACCACATACAAAACCGCATGAGAAAAACCGCGTCAAAACCGCGCCAAAAACCGCATCAAAACTGCGTCAAAACCGCGCCTGCGGTTTCTGCCAAGAGGTGCGGTTTCGGCGCGGAAAAATCCGCAGGCAAATCCGCAATGTGTGCACAGGCCCTAAGAATACTCTTGTCATAATTGGACGGAAAAGTATTCACATGTCATAATTTGCAAATTATTAACACATCTATCCATCCTTTTGATTTCCACAATTTCATGTTTTTCTTGATGTTGAAATTTAATTGTTGAAGAGTGTATAGTTGCTTAGACTATTGTGGTATGTAACTGGGGAATAAAAAAGAGCCCATTGCCAGAACAGATTGGGGGCTGCTGTGACTCAGAATGAATGAAGGACTAATAGATCTTTTAAAAATGAACATCATTTTATTAAACATTAATTGAAAGGCCTAACACATAATAAAATAGTAAACATTTCTGACCATATTTAGAGCATACCTCTGCCTTCAGATGACTAAAGAGTAAGGTGTTTTATGTGTACGTGAGGGAATAACCCTACTTCTGGCCATTGTATGACTAGCATCCTGCATCTTTCACCATTTTTTCCTTCTGTAAGCTCCATTTCTAATTTTTAGTTGTCTCTGAGCTGGTGGATGGAAACTAGTTGCTATGATGTTTCCCATACACAGCACACACTGAAATGAGGGATACCTGTGCTCATATCTCTATTCAGTGCATGTTCAGAAGGATCATCAGCAGCATAGAGGACATTATGTAGTAGCACTGAGCAGTGTAGATGGGAATCCTGCACTGGTCTGCGAGTGCCTCTCAGCTCTTTCCTCCTCTCTCTCAAATCTAAATATGCAGCTGTAATCTGATCCCTCAGTGTGCTAGCAGTCTGATTTTAGCCATTTTTCAAAGTCTATGATGATTTTAGGAGTCACGGGGGAGGGTGGGAGGAGAAGAAGTGGCTCATAAGTGGAGAAAAAGCAGAATTCTCATTTAGTATACTGTATATCATAAAATTTCTTGACCATTTGAGATGAACATTCTCCTCCTATTATTAATAAGTGAAAAATAAAAAATAAACACCCCCAAATGGCCCGATAACAGAGTACAACTTGTCTCACAAATATGGCAACCATGTCAGACAAATTAGAAAGAAAAAAAAGTTATTTGCGTCCCGCAGGGAGATAAGACGGTGAGTCGCACTTAGTACCAGGGCAATGGGGTACTCGGCACCGAGCCCATGAAAGTCTATGGGATTTGTCACTGGCAGCAGGACTCGGTCCGTGGCCCTGGCGGTCATACAATGGGGGATATTTACAGGAGAATATAAGGATAGGTAGTTGTGACGCCACCTGTGGTATCTGATCAATTGGACCAGCGCTGCTATAAGGATCTTCACAGGGGATGTTATGGGGCAGCTGGGTGGTAGGTCTCCCACAGGTGAGACGGGTCCCTGGAAGTCTATGGTGATGATGCAGGGTGTAGATAATAATTCAGTCGCACACAATGCAGCTTCTTTTCATACCTTTACTGGTAGATGGTTCAGGCAGGTCCCGGGGAGCTGGTCGGGGTGGAGAATGCACATTCGGGTAACCGCTGAGCAGGTTAGAGGCCTCCTTTACTTCAAATGTATTTGAGTCCAAACTTGCCTGAAGCGAAGTTAACTCTGCAATCTCCAGCTTTCTCAATAGCTGCAACGCCCGGCCGACATTGTGGTGGAGCCTTCTATGTCTCTGATTCTCAGATATTGAGAGAACTAAGTCGTTAGGGATGATCAGGCCTTGCCCGTCTTGTTCTCCCTGACTCCGTTTACGTATCAGCACTTAGGCTGCTCTCTGCGACCTGTAGTCCAGATAGCCTCCGGTTATCTTGTTACTATGCTTGAAACACTAGCAACGCTTCGGACCCCGGTGTCCGGTGATTTAGTGCAGGTAGTCCAATACCTGATGCACTGCTCGCTGTCTTCTCCACTATGCCCTTCGCCCTGCTTTCGCTCTTTACATAAGCACTTGTAGCTTTGATGGAAATGTCGCTTTCTTCTAGAGCTCACTGAATAGCTCTCAGTATCTTCCAAGTCCAGACTGAACTGGCACTCAACTGCACTGTCCTAAGACAGGAAACTGACTGATCTGAGCTCTTCTCAGACAGGAAACTTGAATGAGCTCTGCTACGTGTCACTACCTCCTACACCCCTGGTGGGTGTGTCTGAAAGTGTGAGTGAAGTGAATGGATAACAAGCTTTTGCGGTTACCTTCCTGTGCATTCTCCTGGATTTATGTGTGCCTGACATAGCTGGGCCACACAACGGCAAATCTTAACAGAAGATTCTATTAAAAATGTCTTTTATTCTTCACTACAAGAATCCAGTTGTCATAAAACTGACGCTTGGATCCAGATGGTAGACCATAATCATCCTATGCCCCCAAAATAGTCAGCGCTCAGCAGTCACGGTACATAAGTGCATGCTTGGCTGCATCTCAGGATAGCCACCTGCAGGCTAAAGCTGCTGAGATACTTATCCGAGGCATCAGTGCATGCCCTTATCTCACCCAAAGAAGTCCGACAGCAAACGACTGTATCTGTATCCTACACATATAAAAGGTGCGCAGCCTATAAAAATCTCATCAGCGGAGCAATGGACATAGATGGCTGTGATGGAATAAAGCAGCTGTTGCTTTGCTGGTTCGCCGGCCCCTGGACAGCACTTTTAGGATTCTTTATGGCTGACAGATAGCTGTATACACCGGATAGTGTCCACTTCTCTGTCCATGTATACAGGCTAATGGCCAGGAACCCCATAAACAGTATGTCGCTATCGTAATGCCGTCAGAACTGAAGGCTAGGGCGGAAATGGATGCGATAATCATGGATGTAATACCGGAGCCTTATAAAAGGGACAATATCCTTATAAAAAACAAAATTAAGGAGGCAGTTTTTCTTATTTATGTAGCACTCTCTGAAGTTTGGGATGTGTCCGTTGCAATGTCCCCTTTTTCTTTAAATCCTATAGGCCCTCAGTTCTCTGTGTACTGGAGAGCTCGTAGCAGCTAGTCGTCACCCACTAGCTCAGAGACAGCTGAAAATTAGGTAAAAACTGGTAAATAATGCGGGACACAAGTCATGTAATGGCCAGAAATATTCCTGAACGCACCTGAAACAAAAGTTCACTTTAAAGGGGGAAGTCCAGTGTGGGAAGAAATACCCCATTTACACACTCTCACCCCTTGTCCCCTCCCCCACCAAGAGAAAAAAAAAATCTAGATTATATGAAATAAATTACAAAAAAAAAGCAGCTTCACATACTAGGCACAAACAAAACTATAATAAACCTAAGGACAGGTTATTTGGTGCAAAACATGGAAAGATAAAAAAAAATAAACAAGAAAAAAAATGCCAAAAATATTTTTTTTCTAAATTTGTGTAAAAAAAAAATCTGTAAATGACGCCGGAATTTATATATACCCCAAAACAGAGCCAAAAAAAATAAAAAAACATTTCTCAAAAATTAAAACAGGGCCTCGTGTCTGAAAGAAATAAAGTAATGACTGCTGAAATGTTTAGAGCTAAAAGCAAAAAAATAAATAAATAATTGGTCATTTAAATCGTTTAAGGCTTGGTCATTAAAGGGTTAATATATCTTTATAGAAATCGGTGCTCGTTTTTGTTTTGTTTTGTTATTTTAATGCTAAATTCTTGCATAGTTTTGGATTTAAATGATATATTCTTAAGTACCTGTGACGACCACTAGGGGGGACCTGCTGCGTACGTTATGTTGGGTGTTATGAACCTGTATGCAACTGGCTCCTTTGCTCCCTCTAGGATTTGGAGCTCAATATCCGAGAAACACAGACTTTGATCTCTGTGAAGATAGAATAGGAAATTCTCAGAATTTTAAGTCTATGTAAATGAATTGTAATGATTCTTGGATATTCTTTTTTTTTTTTTTAGACATTCAGTAGGCTGTTGTCTCTTTAAAATTAATGCTGCAAAAGGGACAATGTACTATTTATATAAACTGCACTCATTAGTTTGAAGCCCGTGTATGATTGACATGTGAAGATATGAGGATATATTGCAGATGAAGCCTGGATGAGGTTGTTACCTGACATTCTGACCGTCCAACTATATAGACAGGGCCAGAAGACAGACTGGTAGCACAAACTCCTCATGTCAGATGCCACTCTGGTTTACGGCATGGACATGTCACCGTGGGCTCTGATTTCTTTGATTTATCAAGTAACATTAGATAAGCAATTACCTGCCCTAGTTTCTACTCCGGCGGGATATTCAGTCCTTTTATTATTTAAAGGAACTTCACCTTCATAACTTTTTTGTTAAGTTGAATTATAAGCTTTTACTCTCTGCTGTAACCACATTCATAAACAAATATAAGCAGCTGACTCATTAATAAATGTCGCATGTAACGACTATAATACTGCGTCCTATGTGCAAGAATATAACTACTATAATACTGTCCCTATGTACAAGAATGAGTACTATAATACTGTCCCTATGTACAAGAATGAGTACTATAATACTGTCCCTATGTACAAGAATGAGTACTATAATACTGTCCCTATGTACAAGAATGAGTACTATAATACTGTCCCTATGTACAATAATGAGTACTATAATACTGCCCCCTATGTACAAGAATATAACTACTATAATACTGTCCCTATGTACAAGAATATAACTACTATAATACTGCCCCCTATGTACAAGAATATAACTACTATAATACTGTCCCTATATACAAGAATATAACTACTATAATACTGTCCCTATGTACAACAATATAACTACTATAATACTGCTCCTATGTACAAGAATATAACTACTATAATACTGCTCCCTATGTACAAGACTATAACTACTATAATACTGCTCCTATGTACAAGGATATAACTACTATAATACTGCTCCTATGTACAAGACTATAACTACTATAATACTGCTCCTATGTACAAGAATATAACTACTATAATACTACCCCTATGTACAAGAATATAACTACTATAACACTGCCCCCATGTACAAGAATATAACTACTCTAATACTGCTCCTATGAACAAGAATATAACTACTATAATACTGCCCCTATGTACAAGAATATAACTACTATAATACTGCTCCTATGTACAAGAATATAACTACTATAACACTGCCCCTGTACAAGACTATAACTACTATAATACTGCTCCTATGTACAAGAATATAGCTACTATAATACTGCTCCTATGTACAAGAATATAACTACTATAATGCTGCTCCTATGTACAAGAATATAACTACTATAATACTGCTCCTATGTACAAGAATATAACTACTTTAATACTGCCCCCTATGTACAAGAATATAACTACTATAATACTGCTCCTATGTACAAGAATATAACTACTATAATACTGCCTGTTATGTTTCGGTAGCTGAGGAGTGCAGGCAAAAAAGGCAATACACCAGAGCAGTTGGAATCTATGAGATTGTGTGTAGCCCTGGTGTGTGAAGGCACACGCAGTACCCTGGAGGATGTGTGGAGAGATAGCAGTTTAATGCTAAATGAACATTCATTCCAACATGCACTTAGACACGCCCACAGGTTTATAAGCTTGTGACATCAGCAGGGAGTGTTCAGTCAGAGAGTGTCCTGTCTTCAGTCAGTTCAGTTTGTCTGAGGAGACAGTCAGTCAGCGAGAAGTCTGTGCAGGAGAGAGGAGTGAGCTGCAGATAATTCAGACGCCTGTCTAGAGGACGGTAGAGGTTCAGAGACGTGCTCCTGCCTAAAAGTATTACTGGTATTCTGCTAGCAAGCTCTGGAAGGAACTAAGAAGGAACTGACTGATATATATATCTGTGAAGTGAGGGATGCTTATGCTACCAGCACGGGCAAGGCGAAAGGCACAGTGGTAGATATTGTGAGTGCTTTAGGATTGGAAGTCCTGCACTGTTAACCGGTTACTGGGACCGAAGCATCACCATAGCTTCATGCATGGTGGTAAAAGAACCAGATTTATTGGAGGGAACTACGCTTCATGCTAGTTGGACTCGTCATATTGGAAGTAAAGGAGGCCCCTAACTTGCCAGCTGCTATCTCGAAATACATCCTCCTTGGATCAGCCTCCCTGGGACCTGCTTGAACATCTTACAAGTAAAGGTATGGAAAGACGCTGACCGTGTGAGACTGTGTTCTTTATCCGCACTCGACTTCACAAATCCCATAGACTTTGAGGGACCAGTCCCACCTGTAGGGGACCCGACATCTAGCTGCCTCACCATCCCCTCAGAGATCTACAGCAGCGCTGGTACTAATTACCAGAATACTACAGGTGGCGTCACGAACTGTACATAAATCAATCCCCTGTAAATATATCCCCAACATACGCCAGACCGCCAGGGCCACAGACCGAGCCACAGCTACCTGTGACAAAAATCCCCATAGACTTCTACGGGCTCGGCTCTGAGTACCCATTGCCCTGGTAATCCACAATTGTGGTGGCGGGTCGACACAACTTTGGCGTCACGAACAGGATGCGAAACTCGCAAAATTGCGAGCCCTGCGTGCCTATGGAATTGTTTTAGTGAAAAAGACTGTTTGCTATTTTTGGCGCTAAAATCCGCCATTTTGCCGCCATATTCGCGCCCTCAGGCGCTGGAGAAGAAGGTGGGCGTACCTGTAAAAGCGCGCTGTTGCCTGGCTCCGCCCCCGGCTCTGACTCATCGGCAGGTCCTGCGACAGGAAGTGAACGCTCTGACATCAGAGCGCCTGCGACGAAGGTCCTGTCTCCACCGAAAAGGAATGAAGGAGATAGAGAGACGCTGGCGTGCCCTGAAACAGCGGCTGCTGAGGGACGCAGTGTTCTCTCCTACAAGCATAATGCCGTCTCCTGAATTCCCAAGTTCCCTGCTGAGGAAGGCTGAAGAGAAACCGGAGGCTGCCCCAAAAGTACCGATCCTGATCCCACCGATGGAGCGGTGGAGGCAAAGGAGGTTGAGGAGGTACCGCCAGTTCCGGAACGCCCGCCCGGCCAGGAGGCCGCAGCAGATGATCAATCCCTGGTAGGGACACCGGCGGGGACCCAGCCGTCAATGATGGAGAGCGACTGGGAAGAGATGGAGCAGCGACAGCAGCAGGTTAGTGCGTCCTCAATTGAGCCATTGCGCACACCTGCTTCCTGCTCTGCATCACACCAGCATTGTGCGTCCTATTCCGCATCGCCCCCTGCGTACACCTCTGCATCGCAATCGGCGACCCAATCTACATCGCAAACTGCGGTTACAGCTGAATCGCCCCCTGCAACGCAAATTGAGACGCAGTCGGCGTCTCACGAGAAAGAGATACCCGTTGCGCCCCTGATGGTTCATACAAAGACTGTTGCGACCCAGACTCTGATCGCAGCACATGATCTGTTCGTCATGAGATCTAGGGATCATCGCATTGTTCCAGCCCCCGGGATGGAAAGTGTAACAGAAATTAATAAAGAGATGTGAAGAACGGTAGGACCCAGACAGGGTTTACCGCAGCTGAGAAGATGTATATAAGTTTTTATAAAAGTGAAAGTAGTTGTACCGTTAATATGAAAAATGTCTATTTGATACTTTGTGTATTTTTCTATGTTTAATGCAACGTTCAAGATATTCGTACCTCCCGGATGGGAAGAAGTTAATGTTTGTTGTTATGCATAAACAAAATTTTCTGTCTTCTTGTATTTCACAGCCCGGGAGTGCTGTCTTTTACCATGGGGGAATGTGTAGCCCTGGTGTGTGAAGGCACACGCAGTACCCTGGAGGATGTGTGGAGAGATAGCAGTTTAATGCTAAATGAACATTCATTCCAACATGCACTTAGACACGCCCACAGGTTTATAAGCTTGTGACATCAGCAGGGAGTGTTCAGTCAGAGAGTGTCCTGTCTTCAGTCAGTTCAGTTTGTCTGAGGAGACAGTCAGTCAGCGAGAAGTCTGTGCAGGAGAGAGGAGTGAGCTGCAGATAATTCAGACGCCTGTCTAGAGGACGGTAGAGGTTCAGAGACGTGCTCCTGCCTAAAAGTATTACTGGTATTCTGCTAGCAAGCTCTGGAAGGAACTAAGAAGGAACTGACTGATATATATATCTGTGAAGTGAGGGATGCTTATGCTACCAGCACGGGCAAGGCGAAAGGCACAGTGGTAGATATTGTGAGTGCTTTAGGATTGGAAGTCCTGCACTGTTAACCGGTTACTGGGACCGAAGCATCACCATAGCTTCATGCATGGTGGTAAAAGAACCAGATTTATTGGAGGGAACTACGCTTCATGCTAGTTGGACTCGTCATATTGGAAGTAAAGGAGGCCCCTAACTTGCCCAGCTGCTATCTCGAAATACATCCTCCTTGGATCAGCCTCCCTGGGACCTGCTTGAACATCTTACAAGTAAAGGTATGGAAAGACGCTGACCGTGTGAGACTGTGTTCTTTATCCGCACTCGACTTCACAAATCCCATAGACTTTGAGGGACCAGTCCCACCTGTAGGGGACCCGACATCTAGCTGCCTCACCATCCCCTCAGAGATCTACAGCAGCGCTGGTACTAATTACCAGAATACTACAGGTGGCGTCACGAACTGTACATAAATCAATCCCCTGTAAATATATCCCCAACATACGCCAGACCGCCAGGGCCACAGACCGAGCCACAGCTACCTGTGACAAAAATCCCCATAGACTTCTACGGGCTCGGCTCTGAGTACCCCATTGCCCTGGTAATCCACAATTGTGGTGGCGGGTCGACACAATTGCAGTACCCTGACTAACCACAACAACTAGAGGCAGCCGTGGAGCGTTCCTACGTTGGTCCTAGATGCCTCGTCACAGCCTGAGAAACTAACTACACCTAAAGATAGAAATAGGAAAGCTATCTGCCCCGGAGCAGAACCCCAAAGATAATAGAAAGCCCCCAAACATGTAATGGCGGTTAGACAAGAAGAAATACAGACACAGACAGAAAATAGTATGAGCAAACGTTGGGGCCCAAACTAACTAAATAGAAAAGGATAGGAAGGGTACTTACTGCAATCCCAGAAAACCCTGAAAAGCACCAACTCTACTAATTTCAAAAACACCTGAGATCACACGACCTCTACCACCTAAATTAGTTCTCTGGTGTAACAAAATCAAAACAGCAGCCACTGAAAAAACTGGAAAAAGCAAATGTACAAACATCAGTGGCTGAACTAAACTGAGAGGGCAAAAGCCCCCGGAGGGGACCCTGAAGGCCCCCACAGAAGTGCAGGACAAAATGCAAAAATCAAGCACAAAAACAAAAAGAAGAAAATGTCTTATCTGTTAGCAGGAGATGCAGACACGACACAGCAGGCTACAAAGGAAACAGGAATCAAGGATTCAGACCAGAACAATTGATCACCGGCAACCCTGATGGGAAGGTGACTCACTTATATAAGACCAGTCAGTAACACCTGATTCCCAATCCTCACAATCTTCACAATCTTCACTGGACAGACCAGCACCGCCTGTAACCACCAGAGGGAGCCTCTGCTCAGAACTCATCCCAAGCCCACTCACAACAGTACCCCCCCCTTGAGGAGGGGTCACCGAACCCTCATTTGAGCAACCAGGTCGGTCAGGATGAGTTCTATGGTACGCACGGATGAGTCTCCTAGCATGGATGTCCGAAGCAAACACCCAAGAATTGTCTTCCTGACCATAACCTCTCCACTTAACCAAATACTGGAGTTTCCGTCTAGAAAAACGAGAATCTAATATTTTCTCAACCACATACTCCAGATTGCCCTCAACCAAAACAGGGTCAGGAGGCACAGCAGCAGGAACCACTGGCTCAACAAACCTCTTCAACAAGGACTTGTGGAACACGTTATGGATCTTAAATGTCCCTGGAAGAAGCAAACGAAAAGAAACAGGATTAAGAATCTCTATGATCTTATAAGGTCCAATGAACCTAGGCTTAAATTTAGGAGATGCTACTCTCATAGGAATATTTTTTGAGGACAACCAGACCAAGTCACCCACTTTAAACCGAGGACCATCAGTCCTATGCCGGTTAGCAAACCGCTGGGCCCTCTCCTGAGAGAGGGACAACCTCTCCACTACCTGGTCCCAAATCTGTTGCATACGCTCCACAACAGAGTCAACACCTGGACAGACAGAAGCCTCCGTCTGTCCTGAAGAAAATCGAGGGTGAAACCCAGAATTACAGAAAAACGGAGACATCAAAGTGGCAGAGCTAGCCCTATTATTAAGAGCAAACTCAGCCAAAGGCAAAAAAGAGACCCAGTCATCCTGATCAGCAGACACAAAGCATCTTAGATAAGTCTCCAATGTCTGGTTTGTTCTCTCAGTTTGACCATTGGTCTGAGGATGAAATGCCGAGGAGAAAGACAATTGAACACCCAGTTTAGAACAAAAAGTCCTCCAAAATCTGGAAACAAACTGGACTCCTCTGTCAGACACAATGTTCTCAGGAATGCCGTGTAAACGAACCACGTGCTGAAGGAACAACGGCACCAATTCAGAGGAGGAAGGGAACTTAGGTAATGGCACAAGATGTATCATCTTAGAAAACCTATCACAAATCACCCAGATGGCGGTCATTCTCTGAGAAACAGGAAGGTCGGAAATGAAATCCATAGAGATATGGGTCCATGGTCTCTTGGGCACAGGCAATGGCATCAACAAACCACTAGAGCGAGAGCAAGGCTTGGAGCGAGAGCAAGTCCCGCAGGACTGCACAAATTCCCTGACATCATGAGAAAAGGTAGGCCACCAAAAGGACCGACTAACCAAGTCTCTGGTACCAAAAATTCCGGGATGCCCAGCCAACGCGGAACAATGAATCTCAGACATCACACTCTTTTTCCACTGGTCCGGGACAAACAATTTTCCAACAGGGCAGCGCTCGGGCCTATCCTCCTGACACCCCTCCAGAGCAAGTCTCAAATTAAGTGAGATGGCGGAAAGAACTACACCCTCTTTCAAAATAACAGAAGGATCAGATAACTCAGGAGAGTCCGCAAGGAAGCTCCTCGAGAGGGCATCCGCCTTAACATTCTTAGTGCCAGGAAGAAAGGAAACCACAAAATTAAAACGTGTGAAAAACAAGGCCCACCTGGCCTGTCTAGGATTGAGTCGCTTGGCAGATTCCAGATCAACCAGATTCTTATGGTCCGTAAGGACCACCACCTGATGTTTGGCTCCCTCCAGCCAATGTCTCCACTCTTCAAAAGCCCACTTCATGGCCAATAACTCCCGATTACCCACGTCATAATTACGTTCAGTAGGTGAAAATTTTCGAGAGAAAAAGGCACAAGGGTTACTTTTAGAGGTCTCTGGATCTTTTTGGGACAAAACGGCACCTGCCCCAATTTCAGAGGCATCAACCTCCACCTGAAATGGCAGAGAAACATCAGGCTGCCGTAGAACAGGAGCAGAAGTGAATCTCTGCTTAAGTTCCTGAAATGCAGAGACTGCCTCAGGAGGCCAATTCACCACATCAGAACCCTTTTTGGTCAAATCAGTTAATGGTTTAACAATAACCGAGAAATTACCAATAAATTTACGATAAAAATTGGCAAAACCCAAAAATCTTTGAAGAGCCTTTAATGAAGTAGGTTGGACCCAATCACAGATGGCCTGAACCTTGACCGGGTCCATTTCAATAACAGATGGGGACAAAATGAATCCAGAAATGAGATCCTCTGTACACCAAAAAGACACTTTGATCCCTTCACATACAGAGCATTCTCTCTCAAAATCTGGAATACAGTTCGAACATGTTTCACATAAGAGTCCCAGTCATTAGAAAAAATCAAGATATCATCCAAATAAACAATCAGAAATTTATCCACAAAATCCCTGAAAATGTCATTCATGAAGGACTGGAAGACAGAAGGAGCATTAGTGAGCCCAAAGGGCATCACAAGGTACTCAATATGCCCCTCCGGGGTATTGAATGCCGTCTTCCATTCATCCCCGTGCTTAATGCGAATAAGGTTATATGCCCCCCTGAGGTCAAGCTTGGTAAACCAAGTAGCGTTTTTCACCCTGGAAAACAGGTCAGAAATCAAGGGTAACGGGTATTGATATTTCACAGTAATATTGTTCAAAAGACGATAATCAATACACGGCCTTAATGAACCATCCTTTTTGGCCACAAAGAAAAAACCGGCACCTAAGGGTGAAGAGGATGGTCTGATATTACCCTTCTCCAATGACTCCTTGATATAAGACCGCATAGCGTCATGTTCAGGTACAGACAAGTTAAAAAGGCGACCTTTAGGGAATTTACTACCAGGCACTAATTCAATAGCGCAGTCATAGCTCCTATGGGGAGGCAAGGAATGCAGATTTACTTTCGCTAAATACGTCAGAAAAATCAATCAAAAAGTCAGGAACATCCTGAGCCTGGGGGGAGGCAGAAAAAACAGGAGTGTTGGTATTAACACATTGGCAGCCCCAACTGGTTACAGACACAGATTTCCAATCCAAAACAGGATTATGAGACTGTAACCAAGGGAAACCCAGTACGATAATATCATGCAGATTATACAGAACCAAAAATTTGCAGCACTCTTGATGATCAGGTTCAACCCTCATTATCACCTGAGTAGAGAACTGAGGTTTATTCTCAGCCAAAGGGGTAGAATCGATCCCAGTAGGGGAATAGACTTCTGTAGGGGTATCAAGGGAAACCCACAACGTTTAGCAAAATCATAATCCATCAGGTTAATAGCTGCTCCAGAATCAACGAAAGCCTGAGCAGAAAATGAGGACAGAGAGCATATCAGAGTGACAGTTAATAAAAACTTAGTCTGAACACTACCCAAGACAACTGAGCGTGCAAAACGTCTTCCCCGCTTAGGGCAGACTGAAATAGCATGAGAGGCATCACCACAGTAGAAACATAACCCATTGCGCTTTCGAAACTCATGACGCTGTGCCCCAGACACCACTCTATCACACTGCATGGATTCAGAAGCAGGTTCACAAGGCAACACCATTCCACGCATACTTCTCCGCTCACGCAAACGTCTGTCAATTTGAATCGCTAATGACATAGAATCATTGAGACCAGAGGGGACAGAGAATCCCACCATAACATCCTTTACATTATCTGACAGACCCTTCCGAAAAAGGGCCGCCAAAGCGTCGTCATTCCACTTGGTCAGGACTGCCCACCTACGGAATCTCTGACAGTATAACTCAGCGTCATCAAGCCCCTGATTTAATGCCAACAAGGCTTTTTCAGCTTGATCAGTGACATTAGGCTCATCGTACAATAACCCCAAAGCCTGAAAAAATGCATCAACATCACTCAAAACAGGATCCCCAGGTGTCAGGGAAAAAGCCCAATCCTGAGGATCGCCGCGCAGGAGAGAGATGACAATTTGAACCTGCTGCGCTGCGTTCCCTGAGGACTTAGATTTTAAGGCAAAAAACAATTTACAATTATTTTTGAAATTCTGAAAGTTAGCTCGATCCCCTAAAACAAATCTGGCATGGGGATCCTAGGTTCCACAACAGGCAACCCAGCAAGATATGCAGAAATACTCTGAACCTCAGTGGCAAGCTGATCCACACGGCCAGACAACTGTGCAAACTCCATTGAGAAAAAAATCCTCCCCAGCACCCAGAGATACAGAGGGAAAAAAAAAAAATGCAACAAACAGAAAAATATCTCTGACAACTCTGACAACCGTTTTTTCTTTCACAAATTTTTTCCCTTCTGTGAGTACCATACAATTTTAAATTTTGGGCCGGTGATACTGTTATGTTTCGGTAGCTGAGGAGTGCAGGCAAAAAAGGCAATACACCAGAGCAGTTGGAATCTATGAGATTGCAGTACCCTGACTAACCACAACAACTAGAGGCAGCCGTGGAGCGTTCCTACGTTGGTCCTAGATGCCTCGTCACAGCCTGAGAAACTAACTACACCTAAAGATAGAAATAGGAAAGCTATCTGCCCCGGAGCAGAACCCCAAAGATAATAGAAAGCCCCCAAACAAGTAATGGCGGTTAGACAAGAAGAAATACTGACACAGAAAGAAAATAGTATGAGCAAACGTTGGGGCCCAAACTAACTAAATAGAAAAGGATAGGAAGGGTACTTACTGCAATCCCAGAAAACCCTGAAAAGCACCAACTCTACTAATTTCAAAAACACCTGAGATCACACGACCTCTACCACCTAAATTAGTTCTCTGGTGTAACAAAATCAAAACAGCAGCCACTGAAAAAACTGGAAAAAGCAAAGGTACAAACATCAGTGGCTGAACTAAACTGAGAGGGCAAAAGTCCCCGGAGGGGACCCTGAAGGCCCCCACAGAAGTGCAGGACAAAATGCAAAAATCAAGCACAAAAACAAAAAGAAGAAAATGTCTTATCTGTTAGCAGGAGATGCAGACACGACACAGCAGGCTACAAAGGAAACAGGAATCAAGGATTCAGACCAGAACAATTGATCACCGGCAACCCTGATGGGAAGGTGACTCCCTTATATAAGACCAGTCAGTAACACCTGATTCCCAATCCTCACAATCTTCACAATCTTCACTGGACAGACCAGCACCGCCTGTAACCACCAGAGGGAGCCTCTGCTCAGAACTCATCCCAAGCCCACTCACAACAACTGCCCCTATGTACAGGAATATAATTACTATAATACTGCCCCCTATGTACAAGAATATAACTACTATATATGTCTATTACAAGATTACTTTAACGCTGTATGTACAAGAATATAACTACTATAATACTGCCCCCTATGTACAAGAATATAACTACTATAATACTGCTCCTATGTACAAGAATATAACTACTATAATACTGCTCCTATGTACAAGAATATAACTACTATAATACTGCCCCCTATATACAAGAATATAACTACTATAATACTGCCCCCTATATACAAGAATATAACTACTATAATACTGCCACTATGTACAGGAATATACGACTACTATAATACTGCCTCATATTACAAGAATATGGAGCTGAACGAATTGATATGTTCTTTTAGATGGACTTAAAGTCTTACTTCAACCTTAATAACTATGTTTTTGCTGAAAACCTTTCCTCTCTCTTTGATGGAATTTTTTTGTTGGTTTCCTTTCAGAATTAGAGAATGTAAATGTTTCCCCTGACCACTCAGTTGTCTGTTCGGCAGTCACCGGTGACAAATGTATCCATCATTTACCTCTTGTCACAGTGTTTGCCCCTAGTGCCCGGTATTCTAATTGTGGAATAGTTTGTCAACATGTAATCAGTAGTACTTATTAATGTGGCATTGATGTGTTGGTAGCAGTGTCTGGACAATCAATCATGTGGGGAGAGCTGGGGAAGGTTCTGACAGCGTTACTCTGTCACGTATCCCAGCCCTGGGGTCTTCTGGCGAAACTTTCTGCTTGCAGCACTGTTAAATGTCTTCACTATGTGCCAATCCTGTCAGATGTGCTTTTCTGTTAATGTTTGTAATACACCGTAAAAAATCTGTGTCTGCTTGTAGGGAAAGGGCTCAGTGCGAGATACAATGATATCAGCGTTCTTATGTACTGCAATAAATGTTCTGTGTGTGAGGATGGTGGTGGTAGTAGTAGTGGCAATTTTATATATTATATAAAACACACTTTTTTCCTTTTTTCCTTATGAAATCTTATAAAAAATGTTTTTACTGTTGACTTATTCTTTCACCATTTAAAATTAATGTCCCCCCAGTAGTCAGAGATTCAGAAATGCATAATATCATTTACAAGACAGAATTGATTTCCTAAGTGACATCATTTTCACTTCCAACTTTCATTCAGTCCCACAGGTATTTAATAGAGCTGAGGGTGGTATTTTTTTACACATGTATTGAAAAGCTCACCAATCTGGATAATTTCAAGCTCCGGAGTACTGGGAGGATTCGCACGGACCGTTAGTCGTGGTCAAAAAACATAGAGAGAAATTTGGCCTTGATGTGATAGTTATAAAATTAATTGTCTGAGACCACCACTAGGGGGCGACTCACTGTACAAATTTATTATTACATTGGGTTTCCAAGAATAGTCACTTCACCTTTCCATATAGGATAGATGGCACATGTCAGATTTCAGGGGATCCCGACACTTGGATCAATCAAGGGGACATCTTTTAAGGTTAAAAATCGAGAGGTTCCTGCGCTCGTGCACTGCACTCCCATCAGTTCTATTGACCCTGAATGGAAGATCACCTCGTTGCTTGACCTCGCCTTTATTCCAGCCAGGAAAGGGTCCAACATTTTCAGCATCAGTAGGGGGCCCAAGTGATTTTGGAAAACATTTGATTTTTTTTTTTAATTTAGTTTATTATATGTAATCTACAGTGGCTTGCAAAAGTATTCACACCCTCCCACCTTTGCCTTTTTCCGCGTTTTGCTACCTCACTGCCTGTAAGTTTGCTGTCTTTACTTGAGGGTTTGCATCAGTTTGTGTAAAGAACATGCCTAAAACTGTGAGCAATTTGGTTTTCTTTTTATTGTGAAGCAAACAAATAGGATAAAAAAATAACTGAAAACTTCAGGGTGCATAACTATTCACCTCCCTAAAGTCAGTACTTTGTAGAGCCTCCTTTTGCGGCAATTAAAGCTGCAGTCGCTTTGGATAAATCTCTGAGGTTTCCACATTTTGCAACTGGGATTTTTGCCTATTCCTCAAGGCAAAACTGCTCCAGCTCCTTCAAGTTAGATGGTTTCCTCTGGTGAACAACAATCTTCAAGTCTGACCACAGATTCTCCATTGGATGAAGGTCTGGGCTTTGACTAGGCCACTCCAAAACATTTACACGTTTCCCCTTACCCCCTTAAACCACTCGAGTGTTGCTTTAGCAGTATGCTTTGGGTCATTGTCTTGTTGGAAGGTGAACCTCTGTCCCAGTTCAAATCCCTGTCAGACTGAAACAGGTTTTGCTCAAGAATATCCCTGTATTTTACACCATCCATCTTCCCCTCAACTTGTACCATTTTCTCTGTCTCTGCTGCCGAAAAACATAATCATAGCATGATTCTGCCACCACCATGTTTCACTGTGGGGATGGTGTTCTAGGGGTGATGAGTAGAGATGAGCAAATATCTTCGGCTCGCTCCATATTCGGCAAGTTATAGCACTTACAGAATAAGTTGCTTCTTGAACCCGGCAAACTGGAGCGCTCCCGATAATAAGCTGTTGTGAGCCGCAGATGCATGTGTCGCGGCTGTGAGACAGTCACAACACATCCATAGAGAGCTCAACAAACAGGCTTTATAGCTTGCCGAATAATGAGGGAGCCGAAGATATTCGCTCATCTCTCGTGATGAGCTGTGTTGGTTTGGCGTCAGACATAATGTTTACCTTTGGTGGTCAAAAAGTAAAATTTTAGCCTCATCTGACCGCAGCACCTTCCTCCATATATTTGGGGGGAACTCCCACATGTCTTTTGGCAAACTCAAAATGAGCCTTACAATTTTTCTGTGTAAATAAAGGGGTTTTTTTTCCTACATTTTTTTTCACTTCACCATCTTAGACCATTTAGTGCTGATGCATCACACACAAATCGCATCACAGGTTGTAATGTAACAAAATAGGTAAAAGGCCAAGGGGTGAACACTTTTGCAAGCCACTGTATATGTTTTCTTATAAATTTTTTATATATATACTTTGGTTATTTATGTTTCTTTATTTTTGCCTTTATGTATAATATGTGACCTTATCTCTTTCTTTTATTCTTAGCCTTTACGGAAGACACATGCAAGCGAATCCAGAGCCCCAAAGAAGAACAATGACAAGTCTAAGAAGATCAGCCGCAAGCCTCTGGCAGCGAAGAATAAATAGATTATCGATATGTCCTCGGCTTTCACACCCGGATTCTGCATGTGCCTAATTATTTCTATTTATTTCCCGAAATATCACATCACGGAGAAACAAAAAAAAAAAAAAGAGTTTAAGGCCGATATAGTATTGACCTTGTTCGTTTTCCCGATATTGTGCCGGAGAAGACGGCGCATTATTAGCTATGCATTTATATCTGTTACTCGTATATATTGTATATACATTCACTGCCATTAACTCTTGCTGCTCACCATCGTCTATGCAGAAGAAAAATATTCTTATTATTCCAGTTTATTGTCAAATGTGCGAATCCACCTGTAACATAAAGCTTACCTGTCATTAAGTTCTACTAGTGCACAATATGTAATCTGCTTATCTTTTTTTATTACTATTCCATTTTTATATATTTACTTTTTTCCCCAGATTATATTACAGCATCCTAGTGCCTATTTTCCATCGAACAGCCAAAGGGGAGTGATAGTAGCGCTAGAATCCAGACCCTGGATTGACCCCTAGGGGAAAAAAAGTGTATGTTCGACTAAAGTAACCTAATAAGATCTAACTCTCATTTTTTGAGAACCGTTTTAGGAAATGAAGGGTTCCACCGATTCACTCTTTCTTTTCATTAGTTTTGCGATGTCTCCATATATTTTCCAGCCTATATTAGAACACAACCTGCTTACATGTTTTCACTTGAGTAATAAACCCTCGTTTGATGTCATGGATTTTTTTTTTTTTTTTTTATCTTTACAAAACAATTTTGGTGCTCCTGTTTTTAAAGAAAAACATATCGACAAAATAAATAATATTCTTTGCAATATTGTTGTACGTTATATAAACTGCTATGTCTGGGGATATAGAGTTTACATTTTTCTTTACTTTTTTTTTTTTTAAATTAATTTATACAGCTAAGCTGCTCCTTTTGTTTAACCCTTTCACTGCCAAGGATGTATGTACAGTCATGGCCAAAAGTTTTGAGAATGACACAAATATGAATTTTTACAAAGTCTACTGCTTCACTTTTTCTAATGGCAATTTGCATATACTCCAGAATGTTATAAAGAGTGATCAGCTTAACAGCAATTACTTGCAAAGTCAATATTTGGCTAGAAAATTAACTTTATCCCCAAAACACATTTCAACATCATTGCAGCCCTACCTTAAAAGGACCAGCTAACCTCTTTTCAGTGATTGCTCCATTAACACAGGTGTGGGTGTTGATGAGGACATGGCTGGAGATCAATCTGTCATGATTAAGTAAGAATGACACCACTGGACACTTTAAAAGGAGGCTGGTGCTTGGCATCATTGTTTCTCTTCTGTTAACCATGGTTATCTCTAAAGAAACACGTGCAGTCATCATTGCAATGCACAAAAATGGCCTAACGGGGAAGAGTATCGCAGCTAGAAAGATTGCACCTCAGTCAACAATCTATCGCATCATCAAGAACTTCAAGGAAAGAGGTTCCATTGTTGCCAAAAAGGCTTTAGGGCGCCCAAGAAAGACCAGCAAGCGCCAGGACCGTCTCTTAAAAGTGTTTCAGTTGCGGGATCGGGCTACCAGCAGTGCAGAGCTTGCTCAGGAATGGCAGCAGGCAGGTGTGAGTGCATCTGCACGCACTGTGAGGCGGAGACTCTTGGAGCAAGGCCTGGTCTAAAGGAGGGCAGCAAAGAAGCCACTTCTCTCCAGAAAAAACATCATGGACAGACTGATATTCTGCAAAAGGTACAGGCAGTGGACTGCTGAGGACTGGGGTAAAGTTATTTTCTCTTATGAATCCCCTTTTCGATTGTTTGGGACATCAGGAAAACGCCTCATTCGGAGAAGACAAGGTGAGCGCTACCACCAGTCTTGTCTCATGGCAACTGTTAAGCATCCTGAAACCATTCATGTGTGGGGTTGCTTCTCAGCCAAGGGAATCGGCTCTCTCACAGTCTTGCCTAAAAACACAGCCATGAATAAAGAATGGTACCAGAATGTCCTCCAAGAGCAACTTCTCCCAACCCTCCAAGAGCAGTTTTGCGATCAACAATGCCTTTTCCAGCATGATGGAGCACCTTGCCATAAAGCAAAGGTGATAACTAAATGGCTCAGGGAACAAAACATAGAGATTTTGGGTCCATGGCCTGGAAACTCCCCAGATCTTAATCCCATTGAGAACTTGTGGTCAATCATCAAGAGACGGGTGGACAAACAAAAACCTAAAAATTCTGACAAAATGAAAGCATTGATTGTGCAAGAATGGACTGCTATCAGTCAGGATTTGGTCCAGAAGTTGATTGAGAGCATGCCAGGGAGAATTGCAGAGGTCCTGAAGAAGAAGGGTCAACACTGCAAATATTGACTTGCTGCATTAACTCTTTCTAACTGTCAATATAAGCTTTTGTTACTCATATGTTTGCAATTATTATATTTCTGTCTGTGATAAAAACATCTGTCAAACACACATAAAAACCAGAGGGCAGCAGATCATGTGAAAATATAATATTTGTGTCATTCTCAAAACTTTTGGCCATGACTGTAATTGGGGAACACATTAGAAGTCTGCCGTGTCTAGACTGTGAGATGTTAAAAGTCAGAATCGTAGCTTTGAAATGATACCAATTGCGTCAATGTTCCAGGTGCGATGTACGGACGAAGCAAATGACATCAGAAAGATCACAGCCTGTTGTGGTCATCTCTTCCCGACTCTGGGTGTACAGGAGCTTTTTTTCAGGTTATCCCTCCTTTGTAATTGATAATGATGCCATTATTATTTAACGCCCTTCCACTTGGTCTCGAGTCATACGATACGATACGATACACTTTATTGATCCCGGGGGGAAATTACAGTATTACAGCAGCAATACAAACAGCAGTACATAAAATATTAGGACACAAATCTTGCACAGGTATACCAACATTACATAATAAATAAAAGTGTGTAGTTCAGGTGTATATAAGACAATTTTAATTGACATTAGTACACCAGCCATCAGTCATTATTTTCTACCACCCTTAGGAAATTATTATACATCCCCATAGCAGTAGGTACAAACGATTTCCTGAATTTCTCCTTCTTGCACCTTAGTAGGATTAGACGGCTGCTGAATATGCTCTTCTGATTCAAGAACAGCTCGTATAGTGGGTGTGTATTATTGTTCATTATAGCCCTACACTTCTTCTGAATTCTATCCTCCAATACCTCCTCAAAAAAGTCAAGATGGAGGCCAACAGCTGCACTTGCCTTCTTGATAAGTTTGTTGACTGATCATTCATCCATGGCGACTGGATGAATGATCCTTGTAGGAAGATCGATCTTGTGCAAGCCTAGATAGGTCCACCAGGGTCTTCTCCGCCGTTATCTTGATTGTATCAAGCCATCAGGTTGCTGCTCTTCCCCTTCACCTTGTTCCTTCTGTTCTTCCGACCATGATGTTCTTCTTCAGTGATTGCTTTCTTCCTATGATGTGTCCAAATTAGGCAAGTCGTAGCTCGGTGATCCTTGATTCCAGTGACATGTCTGGCTTGATTTGTTCCAAAAATTATAGCAACTGGAACAATATTCCAGTTGCATTTTGTGGGATGGAGCAAGTGACCTCATGAAGATTACAGCTCGTTATTGTCCTCAGTTCATCGGGCCCCATGGGTTTACAGGAGCTTTTCTTTATCCTCCCTCCCTTGGCACAAAGGTCATGTATGCTTTGATTGTCACATTTAGGGTGTGAGAAAGGGTCTCAAATATAATCGGTCTCATATCTAATCGGGGCATTTGTCAGATCCAGTGGTCCTGTTGGCATGTATGGCACTTGACGAACTGTGACAAGGTTCACCGGAATGATGATGCTGAAACTGTGGAGGGTTTTATTTGCAAGTTATGGCCATTTTATTATGGCATCACATTGCTTGCTGTTAGACTTTGTTCATAATGTCTCCAGCGAGCTCTTCGTTTGTTTCTTTCAGCAGGTGACGCCAGCACTGAAAAAGATCAGAAAATGAAAAAGTGTTAGATTCTATCAAGAGCTTACACCAGAGGGAAGGAAATGAGCGAACCCGAACTTTCGGAGTTCGTACTGGACATGGACGAGAGAGATTGAGTGAGTGAGTTTAAGCAAGGTTGGATAAAGTTCTAGTACCTGAACCAAACTTTGGACTAAAGTTGGTTCGAACCCAAACATCCATGGGTCTTCTTATCCCTAGAAATGACTAATGTAAACGTGGGAGAAGTCAGTGAGGGGAAGAAAAACGGGGAAAATGGGTATAAATAGGAGCATAGAAAAGGAAGATTTTGATTTTGGAGCATTTGGCTTCTACAGCCTCTATGTATCATAATACATAGAAGACTGAAGAATGAGTTACCGGTGAATATGTCAGTGAGTCTTTAACTAGATCTATCCTCTCTTGAAAATCTTCCAAACTGATTTATGTCCAAATTGATGTTCTAATTGTCTGTGACTGATGCCATTTGTGAATGGGACTGAATGACTTCTCATTTCGATAGCTAAGCCATTGGCTTAATTATTGAGATGAGCAGTCATCCAGCCCCATTCATACCCAGCTCAGTTGCCACAGTTCATAGTCAATGTATACGATTTCACAAGAACCTGGCCAAAAATGCTATGAATGGAAGAGCTGCAAGGTGCAAAAAGTCGCTGACCAAGAAGAACACAATGGTTATCTTACATATATAGTATTTAGATGATCACTGAGACTTTTGGGATATTATCAAATCCAAGGCAGAACATGGGTACTGTTACATCTGGTGTAAAGCATACCAACCATCAAACATTGTGACAAAGTGATAGTGGGACGCTGCTTTACTTCTGTGGGACCTGGAGGACTTGTCATAACTAATGGAACCATGAATTCTGCTCTTTATCAGAAAATCCCAAAGAAGGAATGTCCGCCGTCCTTAGCTTGTGATATAAGCTGATGTTGGGTTATGAAGCTGGACAGTGATCCAAAAAATCAAGCAAGTCCAATAATGAATGGCTTCAAAAGAAACAAAATGAAGATTTGAAGTCAAAGTCCTGACTTCCGTCCCTTTGAGATTCTTCGGCAATAGGTAGTTCGTGCTGGAAAACCCTCCTTCAAAATGCAACTTCTAAATAATTGTTCCATTTATCAAAGAAAAAGATTTATTCAAAACCTCTATCTCCCATGTGAAAAAGTAATTGCTCCCCCATCAAATATAATAATTGATTGTGCCATCCTTGGCCAGAACAAGTAACAAAGAAATGTTTGCGATAACTTTCCATGAGTTTGGCGCTCTCTTCTTTCCAGAATTTTATTATAGGAGTTACATTGGAGCGTTTTTCTAGCGTGAACTTTTTTTTATTCTTTTTTTTAAGAAAATGAAAGTTCTTTCTCCGATAAATGGAACAATTACTTAAAAGTTGAGTTTTCTTGTTTCGTCTTTATTTTACATAAAAGATTAAAATGTTTAAAATTACCAATAATAGAAGTTATTCACATGACGATATATTAGTTGGTTCCTTTTAATTACACAGACAGAGTAATAGAAAACCGAAAGGATGAGGGGGATACCTAGACCCACGGTGATTTATGTTATTCAGGGTCTATAGAAAGTTAATTGACGAGAGACGAGATAACAGCGACGTAAAACGTTAAGACGACGATTCGAGCTCTTTTCGTTTTCAGATATTTCTGTAGCGTGAAATACTATTAAAGATACAAAGGGCTCAATAATAAAACCACAGACGTGAATGCCGTATTGTATCGCACCATTCTTCCCGGGATAATAGTCAAGTATGTTCTGAGATTAAATTGGAATTCTTGAGATCCTCATTCATTATTTTTTTCCGTGGTCCAAATGGATTAAATAAAGCATTGTCGTTTTCTGTCTGTAGAGCGAACACTAATGATAATGGCACCAAAAATAAATCCTGTTTCCCACGCGGATATTAATAGGAGTCGTCTCATACGGTAAATGGCTATCACGTGTAAGAATGCCATGTGTATAACGCGGGCCGTTAATAGAGGTCACGCTGTGAGAGATGGAGCCGACACATGCGGATAAGACGCCGGTAATCACTTGTCATTAAAGATAGCGGGAAAATGACTATTGCGTGACAAAAGGAGCTTGTTTATTACAGCGTTCTATGTGTATTCTGGCGATATCAAAATGTATCCCTCCTAAAATAAGTGTATATGTGTATTATATATACTATATATATAATGAGGGCTCACTGGATGAGGTGAATCTTCTAAGCCCAAGGTCCGGGTAGGCACTTGGCCATCAGTGCAGCAGGCATGTGCATCCTGGAAGCCTCAGGCGGACATGTAGCAAAAGCAAACTAGCTGTCTTACCAGGCTATGTTCACACAGTGCATTTTTTATGCGTTTTCTTGGCAGTAAGAAACTTGTTTCAAAAAACTAGGTTTTGCTTAGTTTTTGTTGCATTTTTTTATGCTTTTTTTTTTCCTGCGTTTTTGTCAGGGTACATTTGTCTCTTGTGCATGCTGATAAAGTTTAGTGCATAAAAAAATGCTGATTCTACTTCATCTGGTTTTGGAAGCAAAAACTGATACTTAGGTTTTTGCAGTTTTTTTTGCACCACCCATTGCTTTTCAATGTGTGAAAAACACTGAAAGACGTGACATGCTGCATCCTGCAAAAACTAAGGCGTGGTACAAAATATTGAGGACAAAAAAAACAAGCTGTGTGCATGACATTTCTGAAATCTCAAAGACTTTGTTGGTAGTGTAAAAAGCAGCTGAAAATTTGCATTAAAAACTGGCGAAAAAAATGCAACTTGTGAACATAGCCATAAGGCTCTGGAAGCCGGAAGCAGACAGGAGACGTCCTGGAAGCCGCAGGAGATCACGTAGCAAAGGCAAATAAAAAGTCTTCAAGTCCTGAAAGCCATGAGTGGACAGGAGACGACCTGGAAGCCACAGGCCGACATGAAGCAGGGTTACTGGAAGCCGCAGACAAACAAGTGAAGTCCTGCAAATCACGGACACGTACTGTGCACAGACAACTAAAAGATTTGCTAGCAAGTCTTCTCACCAAGACCCAGGTGTGTGCCTTAGGAGGCCATAGGGTGCTTTCACATTGCGTTCTGTGTCCCACGTCATGGCATACATCTGAAATCCCCCGCAAAACGGGATCCGGACGCATGCGCCGATGGGGCCTTAGACTGTAACGGTGACGGCAGAGCATGGGAGCACGTCAGGCTGCTTGCAAAGCCCGATGTGGAGCACAAGAAATTCCAGAGGAGCGGGAAAGCAAAGCATGGATCCGTGACAGGTGCGGAACATGTATATGTATGTGTTATTACTTTTAAAAACTTCTGAACTTTTTATATATATTTTTGTGTCGCCTTTTTCTGAGATCGATAACTTATTTTTCAGGCAATGGAGCTGTGAGAGAGTTTGTTTTTGGCAGGCGAGCTGTAGTTTTTACTGGCATGAATATGGGTTAAATGCTATAAAGTGATCGCTTTATATTTCCTTTTTTGGGGAGAGGCGAGGTGACCAAAACATGACATTTCTGGCATTCATTTTTTTATTTATAGTATTTACACTATGGATTGAATACTGTATATTTTTTTGAAAGATCAGATTTTTACTGACTACACTTAGTTTTATTTTTGGATTCTGAATATGGGAATGTTTTGAACTTTTAATGTTTTGGTTTCCTGACTTATTTTTAATTGTCTATTTTAACCCTCCCTGGAGACTTGAACCTCTTGATCGCTTGTACAATATACTGCAATACATGACTTTACATGCACTGCTCACATCATGCGTGGGACGCGGGTGGGTGACTGAACAGTCCTCTTTTCCCTCCCTTCTTTCCTGAATATAACCACTCAAAATCTGCGATCAACAGTGGCATCTAATGAGTTTTAATAGCTGTGATCAGAACGAGCTTTGATCCCTTTTGTTAGGGCGCAGTCAGACGGCCATATGCAGTGTCGGTATAGCCACGGCCAGTCCAAGCATTGCGATCCGATCGCTGTCTGCTTTATACAGCCGTGTGACCTCACTCGTAGAGGCAGACTCGAGCTTTTTAACTCCATTCACTGGACC
Source organism: Oophaga sylvatica (assembly GCA_033576555.1). Taxonomy (NCBI): domain Eukaryota; kingdom Metazoa; phylum Chordata; class Amphibia; order Anura; family Dendrobatidae; genus Oophaga; species Oophaga sylvatica. The sequence goes on along the minus strand of JARQOD010000006.1, from coordinate 18,532,641 downwards.
ATTGCGGTCACCGGCTCCTTGCACACGCAACATGACCGCACTAGAGCCCAATCTAGAAGAGCGCAGCCATATTTTTCCAGTCCTATATAATCCCTTTATTTTGTTTTATAGAACCTTCTACCATTGACGTCACTCATTTTCATTCATGTTTTTATTTACAACCCTTGCAGTTCATTTCTCCAGTCTGGGTAACGGCTTCCATACACATTTACTAGGTGACATAACTGCCTATCAGACAGAATATAGAGCTTTGATTGCAGAACTGCCATTATATTACCATAGTATTACCCCGTGGTTCATGACCGTTATTAGAGCGGCTGTACACAGTTTTACTTAATTACCTGTTGGGTATTTATTGGTTGTATAAATGTGCTATAGATTCATAAAGATCGAAGTGATGAGTCCCTGCGGATCAGACACCTAATGAATAATAGATCCAGATGGTGAATAATTGGGAATATGTGAAATTTTGGTTTGTGTTCTGTCCACTGTCTGTGCTGTTCATGTGACTTGATAAAGCATATGGAAAAAGTGTGTTTTCATGAGTCTTATCTATTTGACCTGTACCTGCGCCACAGCATATATTTACTTCGGTCATCAGGGGTGGGTATATGAAGCGAACTCGGGATCTGCTCTGTGTCCAAAAAAAAATCTGATACTAGCCCCATTGCACTCGCTGTATAACATTCAGCCCCATTACCCTCACCGTATAATAAACCAGACTATTTGCCCTCAGTATATAATATCCAGCCCCATTGCCCCCGGTGTATAACATCTGGCCCCGTTGTCCTCGCGGTATAACATCCGGCCCCATTACCCTCACCGTATAATAAACCAGACTATTTGCCCTCGGTGTATAACATCCGGCCCGTTGTCCTCGTGGTTTAACATCCGGCCCCATTTTCTCACTGAATAACATCCAAATCCATTGCTTCCGGCATATAACATCCGGCCCCATTTCACCCGGGGTATAACATCTTTCCCCGTTGCCGTCGCTGTATAACATCTTGCCCCATTGTCCTCGTATAACATCCGGCCCGTTGCTCGCTGTAGAACATCTTGTCCCGTTGTCCTCATTGTATAACATCTTGCCCCGTGCTTTCGCTGTATACATCTGCCCCGTTGTCTCATTGTATAACATCTTGCCCCGTTGCTCTCGCTGTATAACATCCGGCCCCTCTGCCCTCGTTGTATAACATCTGGTCCCATTTCCCCCGGGGTATAACATTCGGCCCCATTGCCCTCGCTGTATAACATCTTGCCCCGTTGCTCTCGCTGTATAACATCCGGCCCCTTTGCCCTCGTTGTATAACATCCGGTCCCATTTCCCGGGGTATAACATCTGGCCCCTTTGCCTCATTGTATAACATCGGCCCCGTTTGCCCTCCTGTATAACATCCGGCCCATTGCCCTCGTTGTATAACATCCGGCCCGTTGCCCTCGTTGTATAACATCCGGCCCCGTTGCCCTCGTGTATAACATCCGGCCCCGTTGCCCTCATTGTATAACATCCGGCCCCGTTGCCCTCCCTGTATAACATCCGGCCCCGTTGCCCTCGTTGTATAACATCCGGCCCCGTTGCCCTCGCTGTATAACATCCGGCCCCGTTGCCCTCGCTGTATAACATTTGGCCCCGTTGCTCCCTGGTATATAACTGATACCAGAGTCCTGTAATAGGAGCCTCCGGTGTAACCATTCCGTTTTTTTTCCCTTCTAAATCTTCCCCATCACCTGTGAGTGATAATGAGAAGTGGAAGGAAGCGCAGACCCTGTAATGTTAAAGAGCGGGGGGCCGAGTGCTGAGAAGCAGAGGGCATAAAAGGCCCTTTTCTGTTCCCCATGACGGTGCCCAGGGCACAAGGTCCATAGAGACATGATTAGGGGAGTTCGGTGAGAAAGAACATAACTGGCCGCACAGAACCAAGATCTCGACCCCATCCAACACCTGTGGGATAGACCAGGATGGAGATTGTGATCCCGGCCCTCTCCTCCACCATCAGTGTCTGACCTCGCAAATTCTCTTCTATAAAATCTTGTAGACTAAATTATCCTAGAAGCTGCTGAGCTCAGTGATTGGCTGCAGCGGTGGGGTGCGCTGTAAACACCTTCCAATTGTACAGCTATAATATAACATCTATCCTAATATAATACTGACTGATCAGGAGATCTGCCTGGACAAAGCATTAACACAAAAACTGGTGGTCTGTGAGGTTTTTTTTATGTCACCATGCAGACTGTGACAGCGCTGAGCGGCCCTAATCTCAGTATCTTATTCTGCCTACGTCGGAGTTCTTTGTGGACTTTCTGCTCCTATTTAGCTCCACTGAAAATTTGACAAAAAGATTTTACATGGACAACACTTTGGACCCCTGTAGACCTTACTCTAGTAAGGCAGGCAGGGAGGGGTGACTTTGACTATTTACACTGTAGATTAACCCTATATCTGCAGGTAAATAGCATTTTTGGACATGATGGGTTTGCTTTAACTTTTTGGAACATTTGCTTAACTTAGCCATATTTCTAACATGCAGTCAAACATCCCAGTCAGGATACCCCCAGCCAGTCCAGGTATTTGATGCATTTTATCTAAAGCTCATTGGATGCATTTAATAACTCTTGACCAGTTCCATGACCTCCATATACCATCCTGTGCATATTTTTTCATTCTTCCATCACACTCTGCATCTCTATAGAGCGCGATAGTGCCATGTAACATAACAATATCACATATATACAGTAGACTCGCACAATAGTATCCATTAATCCATTTTATAGATTCTGAATGGACATGAAGATTGTGTTTTTACGAAATAGCCTCGTTGTTTATACGGTGTTTTATATGGTTTTACGTCATGATATGGATTTCACGTCCACCATTCCGCGATGAAGACATTAAATTAAGAAAAGCGGAGGCACAATAGCGTTGTATATCAGTGATTTATGTCGTGTGCATACCTGATAGAATTACCTATTAGGAAGGCAGAGCTGTCATTGAACAATACCCTCTATAGATTCCGAGATCAATCACTTCACATTCGATACATCCTCGTCACTCGCTATATTTCAAGCTTCCATTTAAGCAATTAACCTTTTGCCGCCGCAGGACCTATAATACAATAAATTGGCAGCTCCTCCAGATATTACAGGAGAAGTTCACTCAATGGCATTTATAGAGGGTGGAAGATGTCATTACGGATGAACAGTGCCTAAGTATTGTCTTGTTTTCCTCCTGTTTTGATGTCAATTTTATCATTTAAGTCCAAGGAATAAACTGTATTATATAATAAAAATATTCTTCCTGTTCCGGACCCTAGGGGGCAGTAGTATAGGGAATATTAATGGAGTATCCACATACACACGGAAGAACGGTCAGTGATTGGATGGTTGGGTCTCTGAGAGGGTAAACTTTCCCGGGCACTTTCCTCTTTGTATTGCTGATCAATGGAGGTCAAACTCCACCAATCTCCTTTTGGTCTCCCTCAAAGTAAAAGGTCCCCATAAAAGTAATGAATAAGGCTCTTAGGAGCTGAAACGCGTAGGCCTTAGACATCATTGGAACCACCATGTACTTTTATCGCATTTTTCTACAGTAAACTTTACTGCACGTACCTGCTACCTAGCTGGATCTTCGTTCCTTTCCCAAAGTAGAAGTGCCCCATAAAAGTTGTAGTCCTCTTTTGTGCCACCACGAAGTAGAAGTGCCCCTCAAACTAATAACTGTTCTCAGTAAGATTGTTCTTTACACAATGATAATTTTCCCCTTGTCCCTTGCACAAAACTAGCGCCCATCTAATGCCTACAACATAAAAAAAATTAGGACTCCCCTAACCCTGTTGCGAATTCAAGGGTCAGAGGCTCCTATACCAGGTTGGCTTACCACCGGTAGCATGAAGATGTCCATGCATCATTCCATCTACAATGGCCTGAACACAGCCTTGGTTTCTGGTGGACCACAAGTCTAATGATCCCTGAGAAGAAGAAATCCACAGGCGAGAAGGATGTAGACGAATAACTACCCCTTGCCCCCACGCTCCCAATAGTCCAGTAATTGAGGAGGTCCTACTTTTATTAGAACTATCACCAAAATCTTCACCCACGGCTGCTCCGTCCAGGCCCTCACTCGGGGATTCAGCGCTCACCGTGGCAGCTCTCCTACTCGTCGCAGGCTTTGACTGCCGGCGACGGCCGGGTATGGGCCCGACGCTCCAGCGCCATCCATTTTCAGGGCTAGTTGATTCGGCAGACGAGTTGTTACACACTCCTCAGCGGATTCCGACTTCCATGGCCACCGTCCTGCTGTTCTTTTATTACAACTATGTAGGTTTTCTACTCTCCATGATGTCAGACATTGCAAAGATGAAACTTTGGAGACGAGTGCCACGTCTTATGCAAGCCAAGTGCCTTCTTCTATCAGCAGAAGCGTCTTCATTATTGGTCTTATCTACAGCGTTGACTCCCACCTTTACATGTTGTCAATAAGGAACTCTGAGAATTGACCTCGCTGAGTATAGGGAAAGTGATCTTCGATGAAGAGCGGAGCCGGGGGCTTCCTGCAGCATTGATCTAGAGGTAGATATCGTCATTCTGTCCTAACATGTTGAGGATATGACAACTAAACATGGCACTAAGTGGCGGCATACGTCCTCGTAACCACTAATGAGCAAATAGCTAAATGATTTTTGCAGCATACCGTGGAGCCTAAAAGTCTGTGAACCCTTCAGAATTTTCCATACGTTGTATAAATTTGGCCTAAATCTACATATGGTTTAAAAGTAGATAAAGAGAAACAAATCAAACAAATGAGTTAAAAATATTAGAAAAATATTTAGACTTGAGAGTCCTCAGTGGTTGATACCTTTTAATGGCTAACTGAAAAGATGGTAACAAATTGCAAGCTTTCGAGACTACTCAGGTCTCTTCATCAGGCATAGACTAATACAACATCTGAAGAATCACATATTTATACACAAAATAGCACAGAAAAAATGCAATAGGTAGGACAAGTGACATGAAGCAGAACTGTCATTATGGCAGAGGGATTAACATAAATATGACTAGTTCATAGATAAGGAGTGAAGGTTTTATTACCCTCTGATTGGGGTCTGGTATTGTGTTGTGATGACCCTAAAAGGTCAGGGAGGCAGATTCCTTAATTGTTGTAGAACGACATAAAACTCTGGGATATATTCATCCCAGCACTAAGAGTGTCAAAGGTCATCATAAGTTTATATTCCCAGACTTTTCTATCCTTCTCAGATTTGAAGTTAGATTTCGAATTTGACAACAAGATCTATCTTCAGGAGACTGGCACAGCTATGGGAAGTAAAATGGCTCCACAGTATGCAAATCTTTTCATGGCCAAGCTTGAAAGCGAATTTTTGTCCTCCTGCCCCATCAGGCCTCGGGCCTACTACCGCTACATTGATGACATTTTAATCATCTGGACGGAGTCTGAACAACAGCTAAAGACGTTCCATGAACAGTTCAATCAATTTCATCCCACCATCAACTTAACACTTAACTACTCCAGCACTGAAATTAACTTTTTAGACACCACCATTAAGCTAAAGAATAATGAAATAGAGACATCCCTGTATCAGAAGCCAATCGACCGTCCAACATATCTTAAATGGGACAGTTTCCATCCTAAACACATAAAAAACTCTATTGTCTACAGCCAAGCCATCAGATACAACCGTATATGTTCCAACCCCATGGATAGAGATGAACACCTTGGTCGCCTCAGAAAGACTTTTTTGAACCAGGGCTACCATCCAAGAACAATTGAAAACCAAATTACAAGAGCCACCAGAATATCAAGGAATCACCTGCTACATTACAAAGCTAAAGAAGAAAATAACCGGGTGCCTCTAGTGGTCACCTACAATCCAAGTCTGGAGATGCTAAGGGGAGCTGCACGGAAACTACAACCTTTACTACAAAAAGATGCCGATTACAATCCATATTTCCAGACCCCCCACTACTATGTTTTAGGCAGCCCCCAAATCTAAGAAGCATCATTGTCAGAAGTCCCTGTCCTCCCCAACAGCTGCAGGAACCTTTCCTTGCAGACAAAAGAAATGCAAGACCTGTACATCTATAATGACCACGGACAGGATAAAGATCCCCAACTCCCATCAGGACTACAAGATACCAGGTACTTTCAGCTGCATCACATCTAATGTGGTGTACCTAATTATATGTACTAAATGTCCAACTGGGGGTCTGTATGTGGGGAGACCGGGCAAAAACTGAGAACAAGGATGAATTCTCATCGCCACACGATAAGAGAAAAAAGAATGGATTTACCTGTGGCCAAACACTTTTGTATGCCCGGTCATAGCATGACAGATATGGAATTACTTGTATTAAAATCTAACTTCAAATCTGAGAAGGATAGAAAAGTCTGGGAATATAAACTTATGATGACCTTTGACACTCTTAGTGCTGGGATGAATATATCCCAGAGTTTTATGTCGTTCTACAACAATTAAGGAATCTGCCTCCCTGACCTTTTAGGGTCATCACAACACAATACCAGACCCCAATCAGAGGGTAATAAAACCTTCACTCCTTATCTATGAACTAGTCATATTTATGTTAATCCCTCTGCCATAATGACAGTTCTGCTTCATGTCACTTGTCCTACCTATTGCATTTTTTTCTGTGCTATTTTGTGTATAAATATGTGATTCTTCAGATGTTGTATTAGTCTATGCCTGATGAAGAGACCTGAGTAGTCTTGAAAGCTTGCAATTTGTTACCATCTTTTCAGTTAGCCATTAAAAGGTATCAACCACTGAGGACTCTCAAGTCTAAATATTTTTCTATCTACTGGCTAACACGGTACGAAGATATACATCTTTCCTATATTAAAAATATTAAACTGTCATTTTTTTAGTGATGAATATGATCCAATATGACATGCCCAAAAAGGCAAAAGTATGTGAATCTTTAGGACTGACAGATAAATCAAGGAGAAATTAGAGTCTGGTGTTTTCTATCAATTGGATGACAATCAGGTGAGTTGGCGACCTGTTTTATAAAGCGACCCTGTCACCAGGTTTTCCCCATAAAAACTAAAGCCACCACCTTTAATGACTCGGCAACCTGTATATAAGAACAACACTCCCCTTACATATCCAAAAAATACCTTTTATAACCCCCCAATAGACGTGGTGCAGTGTGATCGATGTCGCTGGTTTTGCTCAGTGCTTTATCCCCTCAACTGCTGTCCTCATTCCTTGCTTGATGTGGACGATGCATCTTACGTCATCCACACAAGGCAAACAGAGTGTTGCAACGCCGTAGAGAAGAGCAAAGTCAAATCATGAGCATACGACAGGAGAGAACTAAGAGAGCCTGGAAGTAGAACCGGTGCATTACAGTACTCGGCAGGACAGAGCAAAGTGCACCTGCACAGGAGCAAGATTGGAGGCGCTGTGTGGATGACGTAGGACGCGTAGATCCACCATTCTCAATAGGTGGTCACAGCTCACCTCCTCCTCCTGTACAATGACTGATAACTCCTCTATATACAGTAGATAACACAGGATCCACCATTCACAATAGGTGATGTCACAGCTCACCTCCTCCTCCTGTACAATGACTGATAACACCTCTATATACAGTAGATAACACAGGATCCACCATTCACAATAGGTGATGTCACAGCTCACCTCCTCCTCCTGTACAATGACTGATAACTCCTCTATATACAGTAGATAACACAGGATCCATCATTCCCAATAGGTGATGTCACAGCTCACCTCCTCCTGTACAATGACTGATAACACCTCTATATACAGTAGATAACACAGGATCCACCATTCACAATAGGTGATGTCACAGCTCACCTCCTCCTGTACAATGACTGATAACTCCTCTATATACAGTAGATAACACAGGATCCACCATTCACAATAGGTGATGTCACAGCTCACCTCCTCCTCCTGTACAATGACTGATAACACCTCTATATACAGTAGATAACACAGGATCCACCATTCACAATAGGTGATGTCACAGCTCACCTCCTCCTCCTGTACAATGACTGATAACACCTCTATATACAGTAGATAACACAGGATCCACCATTCACAATAGGTGATGTCACAGCTCACCTCCTCCTCCTGTACAATGACTGATAACACCTCTATATACAGTAGATAACACAGGATCCACCATTCACAATAGGTGATGTCACAGCTCACCTCTCCTCCTCTACAATGACTGATAACACCTCTATATACAGTAGATAACACAGGATCCACCATACACAATAGGTGATGTCACAGCTCACCTCCTGTACAATGACTAATAACACCTCTATATACAGTAGATAACACAGGATCCACCATTCACAATAGGTGATGTCACAGCTCACCTCCTCCTCCTCTACAATGACTGATAACACCTCTATATACAGTAGATAACACAGGATCCACCATTCACAATAGGTGATGTCACAGCTCACCTCCTCCTCCTGTATAATGACTGATAACACCTCTATATACAGTAGATAACACAGGATCCACCATTCACAATAGGTGATGTCACAGCTCACCTCCTCCTCCTGTACAATGACTGATAACACCTCTATATACAGTAGATAACACAGGATCCACCATTCACAATAGGTGATGTCACAGCTCACCTCCTCCTCCTCTACAATGACTGATAACACCTCTATATACAGTAGATAACACAGGATCCACCATTCACAATAGGTGATGTCACAGCTCACCTCCTCCTCCTGTACAATGACTAATAACACCTCTATATACAGCAGACAACACAGGATCCACCATTCACAATAGATTGTTACAGCTCACCTCCTCCTCACTGCACAGTGACCTCTGCACAGATCACAGAACATGCCCACAATAATTTCTTGTGAGTCCATGAAAATCTCCAGTTTCCTTTGCTCCAAATTTCTGCCTTAAAGCAAATCCCTGCTGCTAACAACATCCCAGCCAACGTCGCCTCCGCAATTATCCACAGAAAATAGAATATAATGAATACGTATCAGTATCTAGGTACAACCAGTAAAAAATATATAACTGATACGTTTCCTTTAAAGAGAATTATTGTAAGTGCAGATTATTTTACTTTGGGTCCAGAAAACAGATTTTTTTTGGCAGATATATGGACGGACAGGTTTTATGAGAGTCAGACTTAGACCAGGATCACACATGCGAGGAATACGGCTGAGTCTCGCATGTTAATACCCGGCAGCAGGTCTGGGAGCGGAGCGTGCGGCCGCATAGCAATACATGGAGCCGCACGCTCCGCTCCCGAGGCCGGCAGCAGTGCCGGGTATTAACATGCGAGACTCGGCCATATTCCTCGCATGTGTGATCCCGGCCTTATTCTCTCTATTGTATTTTTCATTAGTGGCCACAGAACACACAGGAAAGCTAACTCCATTATTTATGGACAGGGACGGCTTTGATTTTACTTTTCGTGGAAGCTGTAGGGTTAAATTTATGTCTGTCGGGGATTTGAAACTGATCATTATAAAGAATGAAGGGAAATATTACATTTGGGGCTTTGTAATTTTATCTTTATGGCTTTGTTGTCGCCAACACAGCTCCATGGGCTCCACTGGCGAGGGTGGTATATATACCCGGTGGTCCGCCCCTCTGCATCTGCGGGTCGGCAGGATACCAGCTACAATTAGGAACATGTGGTGCTAATATAACACAAATTAGCCACAGATCTGTACAAATTCTGCCCGACTGTAGTATGGATAATGTGATTGATGTTCTGGTTTTTGATTTTTATTAATCGGATAGGGGAGCGGTGGGATCTGTCTGATTTTATTGATTTAAGACCCGGTAGCATACGTCCTTCTGTAACGAGCAGCCTACACAGCTAAATACTGCGCCGCACATGCCGAACAGATCCACCAGATGGAAATGGTATTAGATAATATAAAAACAGCGTTCAGAGCCAGGAAATAATCATTTAGACAGGTCAAAAGACGCATTAATATTGGTGAGTAGAGTTGAGCGATACTTTCCGATATCCTAAAGTATCGGAATCGGAATGGTATCGCCGATATCACTAAAATATCGGCGATACCCGATACCGATACCGGAAGTCCCATGTAAGTCTATGGGAACAAAATATCGCAACTAAAAAAAACCCATTCTTTCCTTGTAAACACTAAATATACACACATAGAATACATATATATATATATACATGTCATTGTGACATATATATATACATATATGTATAGTTTATACACTTCTACATAGTAAAATATCCTCTCTGATTCAATTGCCGGGTAAAGCCGGCTTCAGTGAAAAGACAGAAGCACCCGACATGAAATGACACTTGGTGTACATAGGGTTAACCATGTCTTTTCATGTCCTTTGCTATCTAATTTGCACAAACAATTAAATCAGTCTATGTGTGCAAAATTTCACACCTGTAGGGTTAATTAAAGGTGTAAATTAGTTGTAAAAAAAACGGACTTTTTTGCTACGAATTTACACCTTTAATTAACCCCTACAGGTGTGAAATTTTGCACACATAGACTGATTTAATTGTTTGTGCAAATTAGATAGCAAAGGACATGAAAAGACATGGTTAATCCTATGTACACCAAGTGTCATTTCATGTCGGGTTCTGCATTTTCACAAAAGCCGGCAATTGAATTAGCGGCTATTATACTATGTAGAAGTGTATGAACTACAAATATAAATATATATATATATGTGTCACAAATTCAATGACATGTATATATATATATGAGGTGTAAAATTGCTGAAAAAAAATGCGTGGGCTCCCGCCCTATTTTCGCAACCAGACAGACAAAGCCAGTGAGTGGGGGCAGATAATAATAGCCCAGAGAGGGACCATTATTTTTGCCCCCCCCCCGGCTACTAACATCTGCCCCCAGACACCCAGGAAAGACAAATCTATAATTAGATTCGCCCTTTCTGGCACTTTGCCCGTCTATTCCCATTGCCCTGTAGCGGTGGCGAATGGGTTAATATGGGGTTAAAGCCACCTTGCTATTGAAAGGTGACCTTAAGCCAGGTTAATAATTGAGAGCTGTCAATTAGACAACTATCAATTATTAATCCTATTGTATGAAATAAAAATAAAACACACACTTTAATTAAAAATCATTTTAATGAAATAAATACACGTTTTTGACCATATTTTATTTTACTGCAAAAACCATTTCCTGTAATAAAAATAAAATAAAAAGCAAAATTATTCTTACCTATCCCATGCACAGTCAGGTCCCACGGTGTAATCCTTCAGAAAGGGTTAATGTTTACTGCAGGGACCGCAGCTAATGCTGCAGCCTCACAGTAAACCCCAAATGAATGAGTTCCTCTCCTGCCTGACAGGAGAGTAAAGGCTGGGTGTCACATAACGATACACCAGCGATCCCGACAACGATATGCACTTGTCAGGATCGCTGGTGTATCGCTACATGATCGCTGCTGAGCTGCCAAACAGGCAGCTCAGGCAGCGATCTGGGACAGCGACACTGCGGGTAACATCGCTTAAGGGCCCGTCTCACATAGCGATATCGCTACCGAGATCGCTGCTGAGTCACTAGTTTTGTGACGCAGCAGCGAGCTCACCAGCGATATCGCTGTGTGTGACATTCAGCGACGATCAGCCCCCCTGCCAGGTATCGCTGATCGTCGCAGAAATGTCAGGACCTTTTTTTGATCGCTGGTTTCCCTCTGACAGGCACGCATCGCTGCGTGTGACAGGCGGGAGACCAGCGATCCGCTGGTAACCAAGGTACACAGCGGGTTTCCAGGCACCGCGCAGCGCTTGGAAACCCGCTGTGTACCTTGGATACCAGCTCCCTGCATCAGGGCGCTGGTATCCAAGGTACACAGCGGGTTTCTAGGCACAGCCCCGCGCCTGGAAACCCGCTGTGTACCTTGGTTACCAGCGGATCGCTGGTCTCCCGCCTGTCACACGCAGCGATGCGTGCCTGTCAGCGGGAAACCAGCGATCAAAAAAGGTCCTGACATTTCAGCGACGATCAGCGATACCCGGCAGGGGGGCTGATCGTCGCTGAATGTCACACACAGCGATATCGCTGGTGAGCTCGCTGCTGCGTCACAAAACTAGTGACTCAGCAGCGATCTCGGTAGCGATATCGCTATGTGAGACGGGCCCTTAAGTGGAAAGCTTAATTGATTGCTTTCCACTTTCACTTCAGGTCAGCCAGGGACACAATCAGTGACGTCAGAGGGAACTGATTAACAAAAATAGGGGTTCCCTTCGAAAAAAAAATGGCGTGGGGTCCCCCTATTTTTGTTAACCAGCCAGATGAAGCAGACCGCTGAGGCCTGGATTTTCAGGCTGTTAAGGAGCCAAGATCCATGGACCTTGCCAGCCTGATAATACTAGGCCACAGCAGTCTGCATATCTTGGCTGATTAACAAAAATAGGGGATCCCCTCGAAAAAATTGGCGTGGGGTCCCCCCTATTTTTGTTAACCAGCCAGATGAAGCAGACCGCTGAGGCCTGGATTTTCAGGCTGTTAAGGAGCCAAGATCCATGGACCTTGCCAGCCTGATAATACCAGGCCACAGCAGTCTGCATATCTTGGCTGATTAACAAAAATAGGGGATCCCCTCGAAAAAAATTGGCGTGGGGTCCCCCCTATTTTTGTTAACCAGCCAGATGAAGCAGACCGCTGAGGCCTGGATTTTCAGGCTGTTAAGGAGCCAAGATCCATGGACCTTGCCAGCCTGATAATACCAGGCCACAGCAGTCTGCATATCTTGGCTGATTAACAAAAATAGGGGATCCCCTCGAAAAAAAATTGGCATGGGGTCCCCCTATTTTTGTTAACCAGCCAGATGAAGCAGACCGCTGAGGCCTGGTTTTTCAGGCTGGTAAGGATCCAATATCCATGGACCTTGCAAGCCTGATAATACCAGGCCACAGCAGTCTGCTTAGCTTGGCTGGTTAACAAAAATAGGGGATCCCCATCGAAAAAAAAAACGGCGTGGGGATCCCCCTATTTTTGTTAACCAGCCAAGTAAAATGCAGACTGCTGCGGCCTGGTATTAAAAGACTGTCAAGGCCCATGGATTTTGGCCCTCAACAGCCTGATAATACCAGGCTACAGCAGCCCCACATTTGGCGCATCAAAAGATGTGCCAATTGTGGCACTTTACCCGGCTCTTCCCACTTGCCCTGTAGCGGTGGCAAGCGGGGTAATAAGGGGTTAATGTCACCGTTGATTGCACGGTGACAATAAGCCCGGTTAATAATGGAGAGGTGTCAATAAGACACCGATCCATTATTAATCCCAAAGTTATTAAATGCATAAAAAAAAGACAAAGCAAGAAAAAAGTCTTTTAATGAAATAAAAGAGACAACACAGTTTTCATTTTTTTTATTGTACTCTCATTCCTGCGACGCCATCGATCTCCTGTAAAAAAAGAAAAAAAACAAACCAACAGTATACCACCTGTCCGACGCAGTCCATAACGACAGTCCCACGACGATCCAACTCTGCTACATCGCAATGACAGGCAGAGCTGTCATCTCGACGCAGCCAGCTGATTACCTGCTTCCCCGGCGGTGACGTCATCGGACTGACTGCTTTACGGCCGGGATTACCCAGCAGTCACTGCAGTTATCGCGAGAAACTGCATGTGACCGCCGGGGAGAAGAGGATGGCGGCCATGAAGCAGTCCAGGACGTGACCGCCGGAGATCTTCTGCCAGGTAAGTGCCGCTGACTCCTGACAGACCCGACCGACGGACACTGACAGTGACAGTGACAATCCCGATTCCGGTATCCGATAAGACGAAAATATCGGAACTCGGAATCGGAATTCCGATACAGCCAATATCGGCCGATACCCGATATTTGCAGTATCGAATGCTCAACCCTATTGGTGAGAAATAATATGTGACAGAAGAGGAGCACAAGTGTAAGGGAGTTATAGGGAAAGCTAGAAGGGAGGTAAAAATATGATTTAAGGATAGATTAATTGGATGGGTGATAGATGTGAAATAGAAGATGAAGGAAGAAGAAAAAGAAAGAGAGAGAGAAATAAAGAAAAAGAAAGAAAGGGAAATAAAGAACTGAAGAAAAAGAGAAAGAAAGGGAAATAAAGAGCAATAAAGAACAAAAGAGAAAGAAGGGGAAACAAGAAAGGAAAAAAAGAAATAAAGAATGAAAGAAAAAAGAAAGACAAAGAGAAATAAAGAACAAAAGAAAAAAAGGGAAATAAAGAGCAATAAAGGACAAAAGAGAGTGAAAGAGAAATAAAGAACAAAAGAGAAAGAAGGGGCGACCAGAAAGGGAAAGAAAGAACGAAAGAAAAAGAAAAATAAGGAAAGAGAGAGAAATAAAGAACAAATGGGAACGAAAGGGAAAAACAAAGAAGAGAAAGAAAGGGAAAGAAAGAACGAAGGAGAACGAAAGATAAATAAACAACAAAAGAGAATCAAAGGGAAAAAAAAGAAAAGAAAGGGAAATAAAGAACAAAAGAACGGAAGAAAGAAATAAACAATGAAAGAGAAAAAACAAAGAGAGAGAGAAATAAAAAGAATGAAAGGAAAAAAACAAAGAAAAAAGAAAGGAAAAGAAAGAAAGAACAAAAAAGAAAGAGAAAAATAAACAACAAAAGAGAATTAAATGGAAAAAACAAAGAAAAGAAAGTGAAAAAAATGGAAATAAGCACAATTAGGACATTTTGTCATTCTTACATTTCCCACATATCGGGATTGGAAGTTTTCCTGTTGGTTTGGGGGCATCGCTCGCCCTCGCTGAGGAGCCCTCCTGTCTGCTGGTGAACTTTTCTTTGCTTGTACACTGTGTCTTATTGCTTTTCTTTGCTCCTGGCTTTTACGTAATGCTGAGGCCAGCACAATCCTTTGGGGAGCCTGGTGAAGGTTTATATTTCGGGCACTATCTTGTAACTGATCCTGATATTTGGTTGTATCTTATTGTTGTTCTCCCTCGCTTCTTTCAGGACTTTACTATAAGTCCTATAATTTGGGTTGGAGTTTTGCGCAAATTTACGTGTGTGCTTGTTTATTAAATTATCCGCACCAGTGTTTCCTAACTAGGAAATCCTCTAGAGCTACCTGTAATTATTGACTTTTTTAATTAAGGCTTGAAATTAATTCCTATTCCTTTTGACCTTTTTATATACCATTCATGATTTAAGTACAGACCAAGGTGTACAGATCAGCAGTCATCCTCTGACCAAAACTCATCTGTCTCATATGCATAGATAAGGCTATTTTGCGCGGGTGAGGAGGCTCCTTGTAATGTCCATTAACGGCGCCCTGACATGGTTCCCCTTGTCTCTCCATGCGGGGATCCCATCATACTCACCACCCCAGCCGTTGTTACGTCATTCTTGACTGGCCCAGCCAGAGCCCTGACCTAAACCCAACTGAGCATCTCTGGAGAGACCTCAAAATGGCTGTCCACCAACGTTCACCATCCAACCTGACGGAACTGGAGAGGATCTGCAAGGAAGAATGGCAGAGGATCCCCAAATCCAGGTGTGAAAAACTTGTTGCATCATTCCCAAGAAGACTCATGACTGTACTAGCTCAAAAGGTGCTTCTACTCAATACTGAGCAAAGGGTCTGAATACTTATGACCATGTGAGATTTCAGATGGGGTGCAGAGTGTACATTAATGAGAAAACAATGTACTTTTTTGAATTTACCAAATGGCTGCAATGAAACAGAGTGAAAAATTTAAAGGGGTCTGAATACTTTCCGTACCCACTTTATATACATATATATTTATATATAAACACACTGTATATAGAAACCTCCATAAAAGACCACAGCAATAATTATAAAAAAAAAGCCCTGCATGTATCATTTGTAAAAATATATCTAAAAAATTATTTTCAGAATATGGGAAAAAATAAAAAAAAGTGCATAAAAATATTCTTAAAGGGAGTTTATCACTTCACCCCCAAAATGCAGACTAAAAAAAAGACAGTAACAGTATATAGGGGACGTAGACCTATAGAAATCATATTAACAGTATACATTTCATTGTTTCAATTAGTTTATAAAATCTTAAAATTCCATATGCAAATGAGGGCGCACCCTTGGCGTGGACGAGAGTTCGGTGCACCATTACGCCTCACTCAATATGCATGCTGAGCAACGCCCTGACTCCGATGACAGCGCTCACTTGTCCAGAGCGAGCGCTGCCCGAAACCTAACTGCAGCGTTAATCATGCACACTGACTATGAAGGGGTCAGCGGCACACACACAATACGGGAATGGGCATGCTGCACCCAGAAATGCTAATATTGACCTTTTCTGAACACAGGAGGAACACAGAACTGATTTTTCCTCCTGTCTGAAGCCCCTCTCTACACTTATGGGTGTAGCAAACGGCGGCCACTGACATCCTTTACATATTTAAACTCTAATTATTAATACTATAAAAGAATGAATATTTTCAGAAACAAGGCAAATGTGATATCGGAATCTTTTCCGGCGTAGTCATCCAAGACACTCAGGAAGTGGAGTAAGACTTGAACAACAATTTTGCAACTTTTTGGGACAGAAACCTAAACTGCCAGTGAAGATGAAAATTATATGAAAAATGGCACAAAAAAAGTGAGGAAAAAGAATAAGTGAATCCTATTGTTTTAAAGTATGCCAGCAGGGAGGTGATTCGAGGGAATGTGTCATCAGAAAATGACCTCTTGTTCGATAAGGTTTTTATGTGCTAAATTAATTTGTTTTTCTTAAAGTGGCAATATTTTTTCCCCATATTGCAATCTGTGTTAAAAATAAAATTAGAAATTTAGCAATTTTCAGACCGCCACTGGGGCTATTTTGGAATCTAACTTCCTATTGTTTCAGGAAACAATACATGTATATTGCGAAATGTAAATAGCCTCTAATGAAAAGGCAACTGCTGAAAACTCTACCTGAAAGAACAGGAAAGAGTCTAAAAAGACCCAGAGGCCAATGTGAAAATGGTAAGATTACTAATTTTAATTTTAAAAATAACCAAAAACAATTGCTAAATTTAACGAAAAAAAAAATTAAATACAAAATTCTAATTTAAAAACAATAGTTCGTTTTCTAATAATTTACTCTGAGGAAGAAAAAGAATAGCCGGTAGTAAGTGTTGGGTGTATTGCACCAAATTCATCGTTCTTTGGCTAAAATTTTGATAAATTTGGTACAATTTCCACCTTTTTTTTTCTGTCTTCCTTGCAGACTGTGTTATGTTTCGGAGATCATATGTGTTACATTCATAAGACTCTGAAATCATCTTCCATAGTTTCTTCTTTATTAGAAAGCAGATGTTCCTCCTACATGCCTGCTCAGAAGTTTGTGCTCTTGCACTCCGAGATAAACACTCCTCCAATATTTTCCTGTACTTCTGCGGCACGCCAGACTCATCCGTCCTTGAATTATTGCTGAGAACATCTGATGGGAATTGAGAACTGAGAATATCTCCATAATAAAAGCAGCTCCACACTTTCCTGATGGGTTTTTATGTGGAAAGAGATTAGTCTGACTCAAAAACCTTTACATTACACGGATACAAATACAGTATTGTTCTACATCACTTGTCATCTAAAAATTATCCCAGCGAGCCTCATAGGTTTTTCTCACAGTTATCTGTGCAAAACTTGAAATCTGTTCAGCCTGAGCCTCATGGTTCATGAATAGAATTCCAGAACTGCAGTAAAGACTGACATCATCAAAGCATTAAAAAAACAAGTGAGCCAAAAAGTATGCTAACGTCCTGGATGGTGATGATGAGTGATAGAAAGTTATTTTTGGACTCATCTTAGGTGTAAAAGTCACCAGTTTTGCTGATCTGTGCCGGTCCCAGCAATCGGACCCTCAACAATCATCCATTTATTGCCAATACTATGGACAACTGATAATGTGGTTTAACTGGACAATTCCTTTAAGTTACCTAGGTTTACATAAAACACGAGAATTTATTTAAACAGTATCCATCATTTTAATTTTTTTCTTTTCATAAATCAGTAGTACATATGAAAATAGGAAACCTTGTAACACATCTCCTCCTGGATATATCTCCTACTATCTATCTCCTCCTGGACTGATAATTTATTATCAAAATGCTCAATTCACGGGTAAAATCTGTTTTCAGTGAATACAAACTTTGCAATTCACTGAGATAGGAGGTGACAATTGGTGCTTATAAAGTTCTATGAAGAACTGTAACTGTTATTTCAGATGAATGTTTGTGTCTACCTTTAGCTCCTCCCTTCTCCATAGAATTTTAAAAGCACCAACTATCATCTCCTAGCTAAATGATTGGAAAATCTGTCCTCACTGAATACAGATTTTTACCCATGAATTGAAAGTGAATGATCAGTCCAGGAGAAGAACGAAGCAGATTTCTCTTATATGATATATTACAAAGCTGCATATTTTCATGTGTACTATTGAATTATGAAATGATGGTTATTAATTATGTGATCATAATAGTGCTGGAGGGGAACTTATGGTAGAATAATTAGAATGGTTCAGAAGGAGTTTTGCTTAATTTTTTTTAAGCGCAGACAAACATTGGAAAGCTGTGTATGATTTGAAAAGGAACCTGTCACGTTGTATGTATTGTCCTGTCCTGCCAGTAGGTTATAGAGCAAAGGGGGCTGAGCAGAATGATATATAGGCTTGTTGAAAAAGATTCAGTATAACATATTTTTAATTCATGTAAACATTTGCTTTTGCTAATCTTAGGAGTCCAGTGGGAGGTGGTCACTGATTAAGACTACCCACTGGACTCCTACACAGAGAAAGATCAGTTATTTAATACAAGACAAACTCAATATGTACAGTGGATACGGAAAGTGTTCAGACCCCTTTAAATTTTTCACTCTTTGTTTCATTGCAGCCATTTGGTAAATTCAAAAAAGTTAATTTTTTTCTCATTAATGTACACTCTGCACCCCATCTTTACTGAAAAATACAGAAATTTAGAAATTTGCGCAAATTTATTAAAAAAGAAAAACGAAATATCACATGGTCATAAGTATTCAGACTCTTTGCTCAGACACTCATATTTACGTCACATGCTGTCCATTTCCTTGTGATCCTCCTTGAGATGGTTCTACTCCTTCATTGGAGTCCAGCTGTGTTTAATTAAACTAATAGGACTTGATTTGTAAAGGCGCACATCTGTCTATATAAGACCTCACAGCTCACAGTGCATGTCAGACCAAATGAGAATCATGAGGTCAAAGGAACTGGCCAAGGAGCTCAGAGACAGAATTGTGGCAAGGCACAGATCTGGCCAAGGTTACAAAAGAATTTCTGCAGTACTCAAGGTTCCTAAGAGCACAGTGGCCTCCATAATCCTTAAATGGAAGACGTTTCGGACCACCAGAAATCTTCCTAGACCTGGCCGTCCAGCCAAACTGAGCAATCGTGGGAGAAGAGCCTTGGTGAGAGAGGTAAAGAACTCCAAGATCACTGTGACTGAGCTCCACAGATGCAGTAGGGAGATGGGAGAAAGTTCCACAAAGTCAACTATCACTGCAGCCCTCCACCAGTCGCGCCTTTATGGCAGAGTGGCCTGACGGAAGCCTCTCCTCAGTGCCAGACATATGAAAGCCACATAGAGTTTGGTAAAAAACACATGAAGGCCTCCTGAATCTTATATTCTCTGGTCTGATGAGCCGAAGATAGAACTTTTTGGTGATAATTGTAAGCGGTATGTGTGGAGAGAACCAGGCACTGCTCATCACCTGCCAATACCATCCCAACAGTGAAACATGGTGGTGGCAGCATCATGCTATGGGGTGTTTTTCAGCTGCAGGGACAGGATGACTGTTTGCAATTGAAGGAAACATGAATGCGGCCAAGTACAGAGATATCCTGAATGAAAACCTCTTCCAGAGTGCTCTGGACCTCAGACTTGGCCGAAGGTTCACCTTCCAACAAGACAATGACCCTAAACACACAGCTAAAATAACAAAGGAGTGGCTCCAGAACAGCTCTGTGACCATTCTTGACTGACCCAGCCAGAGCCCTGACCTAAACCCAACTGAGCATCTCTGGAGAGACCTGAAAATGGCTGTCCACCAACGTTCACCATCCAACCTGACGGAACTGGAGAGGATCCGCAAGGAAGAATGGCAGAGGATCCCCAAATCCAGGTGTGGAAAACTTGTTGCATCATTCCCAAGAAGACTCATGGCTGTACTAGCTCAAAAGGTGCTTCTACTCAATACTGAGCGAAGGGTCTTAATACATTTGCACAAATTTCTACATTTCTGTTTTTTTCAGTCAAGATGGGGTGCAGAGAGTATATTAATGATAAAAAAGGAACTTTGTTTCATTACAGCCATTTGGTAAATTCAAAAAAGAGTGAAAAATTTAACGGGGTCTGAATACTTCCTGTACCCACTGTATATATTTATATATATATATATATTTCTCAATCTTCTCAGCTCATGCTACTTTGTAACATGCCCCCTGCAGATCAGACACCATCTTCAACGAGACAAGTGTCCTTTAAGGTGACTCTATTTAATGGGTAAAGTCTGGGGAGCCATCAAAGGTTTTCACCCACCATGTAGGAAACCAGGGTACCTCAGAAATGACTGAATAGAATATTAAAAGACTTTCCACAATAGGACAACTCACTGCTTTATGTCTCCAGTCTCTGTATTTTTATATGTTTATGTCAAGGAGAAATGCTGTGTAACATTAAACCAGATGAATCGTCCTCTGCCTTTCACCAGTGCTGTTACTGCCTGTCTCTCTGCCTCCCACAACCATTGTGAATACTATAAACAGCGATATGTAAAAGATTTCATCTATTGTTACAATGAAATAATCTAAAAAAAGAAAAATCAAAAATGCAAAAAAAAAGTTTTTTGATATTTTTTTAAATAAATTAAAGTGTTACGGAACTAAAGTTAAAATTATCGACTATTTTACAGATTTAGTTCTAAATTGTCATCAAAAGACATAAGTATCAATAGTTTGCAGGGGATAAGTCACATTGGACGTGCCCTATTTGTGGGCAGCATGTTAGAGAATAGGAGAATATATTGTTTTCCGGGCAGGATTCCTGTAGAACTTGTAATATATTGATTTACTTTATATGCTGTATTAGATCAGAGTGGGGGTCTTACCAGGGCCAGGGCCAGTATTTTGGTGCCCTAGGGCAGATGAAGCAAATGGGGCCACCCCCAACCCAAAGTAAAGGAATGGCTCAGAGAACAGGACCCCTAATGCATATCCCTTTCCTTCCCCTCCGATGCGTTAGGTAGCAAAATCTGATGACCACTTCCTTTAGAAGTTTTTGCAAAAAAAATGCTATCAAAAGTAAAAAGAAATGGTGAACTTTAGGGATTTGACTTAACAGGGAGTATAATTTCAAAGTTAGATACAGAATCAATCATTTTTTTCTGACCATTCACACAATGCAGGGGAAAAATAGCGATATTCATCCCTGACGTCCTATATTTTAAATGTAGAACCCAAGGATACAGGTGATTCTCACAAAATTAGAATATCATCAAAAAGTTACTTTATTTCAGTTCTTCAATACAAAAAGTGAAACTCCTATATTATATAGAGTCATTACACACAGAGTGATCTATTTCACTTGTTTATTTCTGTTAATGTTGTTGATGGTGGTTCTAGTGAAGTATTCTGGTTCTGGTGACATATTCACGTAGTGATGGTTGTTCTGGTGTTGTATTTATGTAAGGATGATGATATATTCATCATCACCAGAACCATCATCAGTACATGAATATGAAGCCCAAATCATCATCATTACATAATTAGAGCACCAGAGTTATCAATAGTACATAAATATGGCAAGGCAACAAAAATATCATCAGTAAATAAATACATCACCAGAACCACTATCAGTACATGAATATGGCAACAGAACCACCATCAGTACATTAATACTTCATTAGAACCACCATTAGCACATGAATGCATCACTAGATCCACTATCAGTACATGAATACATCAACAGTACTTGACTATGTCAGCAGAACCACCACCAGTGAATTAATGTCACCAGAACCTCCATCAATACATGAATATGTCACCAGAACCAAGAGTACTTGAATACAAGAATCAAGATTAGTACAACAATTTATTGTAATATCAAGTCAGCACCATAGATTGTATTGCATGAACTACAACTCCCAGTATGTCGTTAACAATGGTGAGGAGATACTGGGAGAAGTTATTAACAGCCATCATCAGTACTGATGAGAATTAGTCAAGATCACAGATAAACATTTACATCCAGGTACCTTCTAGATTACAGTCATCTCTTTCTTTTCATCTCCATCTTGTTTAGATGACTTTTCACATCCACAGCTGTTCTTTGCAGACCTCACTCTTCTCCGGTCTTTTGCAGCAGATCCTGACACAATGCCCTTAAAAATAAGCGTTATTAAAAAGCCCTCTGCATAAAACTATCTGTCCTTATCATGACTCTAAATAAGCCTCCTATGATATATGACCTCTACACTGTCTACCGTTATCAGCTATAACTGCCACACTATCCGTCCTTATGAACCACAGCCTGTACTATAGCTCTCCCCTCTCTAATTTTCCATTACATTTTCTATAGCTCCACATTGATCCCCCGCCATGCTAACCCCTCTTCACATTGTGCCTCCATTTCACCCCATCCCCTCTCCATATTCATTCTCTACCCTTTTCACACTATGCTCTCATACTGCCTACCAAGCTGCCGTCTTCAAACGGTAAGCACTCCTCAGTATCCCACAAACAACACCCCAAACAGTAAACCGGTATGATATTCACCACAGCCCCTATCCAGGATGGTCACCACAGCCCCCAGTATAATGACCTCCACAGCCCCATATACAGTATGGTCACCAGAGCTCGCAGTATAATGACGTCCACAGCCCCTTATACAGTATGGTCACCACAGCTCTTCATATACTTTTTGTCTCCCTTTCACAAACCCTCATTTAATGGCCTAAATGCACATTCCCTTATTTCATGGCCCCCCACACTGCCTCTCATTTCATGCCGCCCTGCACAGCCCCTCATTTTACCCCCACCTCTGCACAACCCCCCAGTTTATTCCCTTCC
Source organism: Oophaga sylvatica (assembly GCA_033576555.1). Taxonomy (NCBI): domain Eukaryota; kingdom Metazoa; phylum Chordata; class Amphibia; order Anura; family Dendrobatidae; genus Oophaga; species Oophaga sylvatica. The sequence goes on along the minus strand of JARQOD010000006.1, from coordinate 18,509,544 downwards.
ATCAGCACAGCTCATCAGTTTATACCCCATCAGCACAGCTCCTCAGTTTATTCCCTTCCATCAGTACAGCCCCTTTTTTTAGCACCCCCCTCTGCCCGGCACCTCATTTTATGCCCCACTGCACACACAGCTTTTTTAAAAAAAAGCTCATACTCACATAATCCCGGCTTCCGTCCACCATCTCCTCTTCTGTAAAGTGCAGCAGTGGACAATGATGTCACTGCACTGTGCCATCCAACGTCCCCTGCGTGCGCCTTCTCCAACAAGGTGCAAGTGTAAGGGGGGTACCGGGATCGTGTGATGCTCCACTCCTTTCCTCATGTTGATATGGTATAATTGTATATATTTGTATATGTGTTGTGTAGATAAGGAGAGTGCAGTACCTCAATGTGGGCACTAGATGTGGGTACAATAGTGTATATATTTTACATAGGAGGAGCCAACCGCAGATAAGATAGAGGGTTTTCATTTTCCGGGTCAGTAGGGCCACAGAGCCCGGACAGGGCGGTTAACTCCGTAACGTTGAGAAGTGAGAAGCCCAACCATCCAGGGCCTTTGGGCCAGAAGTGCAGCAGTACTTACACGCAGGTCACTCTAAGATGTGGCAGCTCACTACATGAGCAGATGCCCTCATGTCTGAGGTGAAACGGACAAGGGAACTCCTAAACGTAATGAAGCTGAACAGGGAGGACGCTGAGGTACCGGTCGAGACGGTATGACCCGGGTACAAACTGAAGGACATAGAGAAGAGCACAGGGAAAGTGAAGGATGTGGACTGTGCAGAACTCTGTGTTGATGTTGTAACTGATGTGGACGTGCTGCGATTAAAAACAAGTAAAGTTCTACATTTAAAGTTGAAATTGGACTCTGTCTCTTTATGTGCCAGATCAAAGGAAGAAATGTCTCTGCAACTAAGGGAGTACTCTGAGAACCAGGCAAGTTAGACAGTAAGACTTTGTGTATGTGATGCGGGTGGCCAGGGTGCGCTAAAGCAGACACCTTTGTGGGCCATGACTGCGGCCCTGTCTCCCGCTCACACAGGCTGGAAGTGTCCTGTGTCTTGCTGGAGATCCTGGCGGAGCAGGGGAGATGACAGCTCATCTGCTCCTGTCCCGGGCAGCACACACAGCAATTGTATTCGCTTCTGATAGACACGAATGCAATTGAGCACAGTGAAGACGTGATGGCCGGGTCTAAGGCAGAGAGAGGGGTGATCTCTGTCAGTGACTGACACTGCTGGTCTTTGTGCCCACACCCCTGCCTTCAACATGCTGAATATCTACAGCCGCAGGAAGTCAGACGACTGCAGAAATACAGCAAATTTTTTTTTCAAACTGTGCTCCACTGGGGTAGGCAGGAGGTAGTGCCCTAGGCAGGTGCCTACCCTGCCTACCCCGCGTACCGGCCCTGGGTCTTACTCAGTGATTTACCGGTTATACATGCATACTTGCGAAGAGAGAAGACTGTCACTTGGGCCGAGCTTTCTTACTCATGGTTGGGAAGGCAATGAATTGACGCTGTCACCTGGATGGAACTTTCTTACTCATGGGTGGGAAGGCAATGACTTGACGCTGTCACCTGGGTGGAGCTTTCTAACTCATGGGTGTGAAGGCAATGACTTGACGCTGTCACCTGGGTGGAGCTTTCTTACTCATGGTTGGGAAGGCAATGACTTGATGCTGTCACCTGGGTGGAGCTTTCTTGCTTATAGGTGGGAAGGCAATGACTTGATGCTGTCACCTGGGTGGAGCTTTCTTGCTTATAGGTGGGAAGGCAATGACTTGATGCTGTCACCTGGGTGGAGCTTTCTTACTCATGGTTGGGAAGGCAATGACTTGACGCTGTCACCTGGGTGGAGCTTTCTTGCTTATAGGTGGGAAGGCAATGACTTGATGCTGTCACCTGGGTGGAGCTTTCTTGCTCATAGGTGGGAAGGCAATGACTTGACGCTATCACCTGAGCGGAGCTTTCCTACCCATGGGTGGGAGATGCACACTTGGTATAGAAGGCAAATTATTTCAGAAGGCGACCCATCATTTCTAGTTCAAAAGTAAAGGAATATTTACCAGCTGGACACTGACTCATTTCTTTAATACCCTTTATCCTCCAACACCCAGAGTCAATATTATTTATAGCACATACTCCCCATACTCCCCATTTACCTGAATCCTCTCACTTCTCTGCTCTTTTATTGATTGTACAGAGGTGTAAAGGTAATCTTTCAGCAGTTTTTTGTTTTGTATTCTGAAAGAGTATAATGTAGGGGCAGAGACACTTATTCCAGCGGTGTCACTTACTAGGTTGTGTGCTGCTGTTTCAATAAAGTCAGTGTTTTATCATCAGGAGATTATCACTACAAGACTAGGTGTCTCATGCCTGCTAGTCAACTGCTATGTGTAACGCCACCCCCATAACTGATTGGCAGCTTTCTGCCTATGCATAGTGTATGCTACCACAGAAAGCTACCTATCAGTGATGTGGGTGGGGTTATACACAGCTCAGCCTTCAGAGAACTGCTGGATCTGCAGCAGAGAAAACAGGGATTGTATCAAAATGACAGCAAGCAGCTCAGCAAGGGACACATCACTGGAATCAGGGCCACTGCTATCAGATTACATAGCAAAAACCTGCTGACGCATTCCCTTTAAAGGCAGAATTTAGTATTTTTGTTTTTTTCCAATCCACTAAATGTGCAACCCCACCCTAATTGGCACCATAGTCGGCTGCCTACTTTGCCCATGCTTTGGCTTAACCTCATTTACACTAAGATAAACGTGATTATGGTGGTTAGTTGTTTATTCATCATTTTGAGATTTTACGTCAATATTCTATCAGATAATATTGGGTTCGGGCTGCGGTATTCACCAGACATTCACACCACACAGATAGTTGAGTATCCAATTATTTCGAAGTCTATTTACTTATTCCTTTTAAGGAAATCCTCTGAATATATCCTGTAATTCAGTGAAACCTCATTGATACAACTACCCTAACATTTCACTACACTAACGCCGCTGGGTTAAAAGCTTCTCTAGACGGGAGGTCTTCTCAAATTAGGATATAAAATCGAAAAACTATCACAAAAATATTTAGCCTAGATCATGGTCTTCTGGAGATGTTCAACCATATCTTACATAGTTTATGTTCTTCTTCTCCGACTTTCCTACGTTCCCACATTGTTTTTTCATAATTTGACCTTGACTTTTCAAGACCCATTGACAACACCCATGGTGAATATAAGGGACAGTGACACCGCTAAAAAGCCCATTGATCTAAGACCAAGTACCAACTAATGTCTGTTCCAATTTATTTATTGTATGCAGATACTCTCCCAGCCATTAGACATGGAGATCTTGGTCTTCATCTATTCTTCATGCAGCATTTGAAATCGATACAATCTGATCTTCTGTTCTTCAGCATCTATAACCCAAATAGTTCCATGGATCACAAGGACAGGACACAAGGAACACATGCCCTGAGCCTTAACCACCTTGGGGACTTAGTGGTTAAGGACCAACGTCTACCCAACCTCTTGATGACCATTCATTGATGTGGTGAAGTGACCATGCATGCACATGGCCTTCTCGTTATTTGATGTTTATGAACGTTGGTCGGAGATCTCCAAAACAGAGAAGAGGACAATGCACAATGTCAATAGCTGGAATAAGGGTTACATGGGGTCTGGAATATGCCCAACTTGTCGATGACCATTCATTGAGGTGGTGAAGTGACCATGCATGCACATGGCCTTCTCGTTATTTGATGTTTATGAACGTTGGTCGGAGATCTCCAAAACAGAGAAGAGGACAATGCACAATGTCAATAGCTGGAATAAGGGTTACATGGGGTCTGGAATATAGGTGTCCACCAGTCTTCATCTTGTCTAGCTGATTGAGCTTTCTCCAGATTGTTTAACCTGATATTCCAAAGTCTGGAACCCACTACTCATCCCCCGATTCATCTTTCCACAACCCCTTCCTTTAAAGTCAGTTCAAAAGCTAAAGAACAAATCGAAACTTTTGTCTCTTTGATCGTGTTTAATCTGATCACTTGTCAAAAGTTTGAAGATGACAAGGAAAATGATTTCATATTCCGGTCTCGAGGCCCGTGATCCTTTATCTTTTGAATTCAAGTTCCATCTGACAAAAGTAACAATGTTCCATCCTCGTCATCTGTTCTATCCCTCCCAGACCAAATTGCTCTGGTGACCAAATGCATCTCTGTGTGTCTGAGACAGATAATACCTCAAGAAGTGACAGAGGCAAAATGGGACAAATACAATATTTACAAATGAAAAGATGAAAAGCAACAGTCCAACCTTATCAGCCTGATGGAAAAGATTGCATGAAAGAAGCTGAATATTTCCCTTGCAGAATTTCTCTCCTGTAAGTTTATGGCTCGTTCTCCAAGGAAGCGGCGTTACTCGTATCTGACATTTCTCTTTAAATGGAACAATCAATAAATCTTTGTTTCTCAGTGTCAGGCTCTTTGACCTTATTGTGTTGCGGAGTAAAAAAATGAAAATAAAGGCAGACTGTGATAATAAAATGCCAAGCTGGGGCACGTAAAGCCGTCAGAAGTGGAGAATTTTTTGTTTGTCTTTTTTTTTTCCCTTGTAACTTGTTGTTGTGGCTCATTTCAGATTCTGAACCTCGTGTTATAAGTCACCGCGGGGCAATCATCATTCACATATAGACAAGGAAATGTCAGATGCGGTTGATTGTCGGCTCGGCCCCAGAGTAGGAGCGTGAGACTGAAGGATCAATTTGTTTTCTTTAGCTAAATCTTAGCTGTCGTTAAATTTCTAATTGATCTCGGACGAGGGGATGATGTGAATATTTCCTATTCCGAGTATTCTCCCGTTATTTCGCACTCACTAAGAAATGTATTTAAATTTGAGAAAAAAAGATACTTTCTGTTTTTATAAATTTAGAAGTCTTAGAAAAAGAGAAAGAAAAGTGGAAGGTCCAAAATATCAGAGGAGCAACCACATGCGCAATATACTACCTGGGACATGTACTATGCCTTGTGTCGCCGCTATACTGAGCATGAGAAAGTTTCTAATATTTGGCTTGTTTCTAAACAATTTCACTTCAACTGATTAGGTATGGTGGCTGCAGGCAGTTCCTAGGCTCCCTCTAGTGGTGGCTGCAGGCAGTTTCTAGGCTCCCTCTAGTGGTTGGTTCAGGCAGTTTCTGATTCCCTCTAGTGGTGGGTGCAGGCAGTTCCTAACTCCCTCTAGTAGTGACTGCAGGCAGTTCCTAGGCTCTCTCTAGTGGTGACTGCATGCAGTTTCTAGGCTCCCTCTAGTGGTGGCTGCAGGGAGTTCCTAGGCTCTCTCTAGTGGTGACTGCAGGCAGTTTCTAGGCTCCCTCTAGTAGTGACTGCAGGCAGTTCCTAGGCTCCCTCTAGTGGTGACTGCATGCAGTTTCTAGGCTCCCTCTAGTAGTGACTGCAGGCAGTTCCTAGGCTCTCTCTAGTGGTGACTGCATGCAGTTTCTAGGCTCCCTCTAATAGTGACTGCATGCAGTTTCTAGGCTCCCTCTAGTGGTGGCTGCAGGGAGTTCCTAGGAATCCTCTAGTGGTGGCTGCAGGGAGTTCCTAGGAATCCTTGAGTGGTGCCTGAAGGGAGTTCCTAGGAATCCTCTAGTAGTGGCAGGGCAGCACGGTGGCTCAGTGGTAGCACTGCAGCCTTGCAGAGCTGGAGTCCTAGGTTCGAATCCGACCAAGGACAACATCTGCAAGGAGTTTGTATGTTCTCCCCGTGTTTGCGTGGGTTTCCTTCGGGTACTCCGGTTTCCTCCCACACTCCAAAAACATACAGATAAGGAATATAGATTGTGAGCCCCTTTGGGGACAGCGACGATAATGTGTGCAAACTGTAAAGCGCTGCGGAATATGTTAGCGCTATATAAAAAATAAAGATTATTATTATTATTAGTGACTACAGGCAGTTCCTAGACTCCCTCTAATGGTGGCTGCAGGCAGTTCCTTAGCTGCTTCTAGTGGAGACTGCAGGGAGTTCCTAGGAACCCTTTAGCAGAGGCTGCAGGCAGTTCCTAAGATCCTACTAGTTTTGACTGCAGGAGTTCCTAGGCTCCCTCTAGTGGTGGCTGAAAACAGTTCCTAGCCTCCCTCTGGTGGTGGCTGCAGGCAGTTCCTTGGCTGCCTCTAGTGTTGACTGCAGGCAGTTCCTAGACTTCCTCTAGTGGTGGCTGCAGGCAGTTCCTAGGCTGCCTCTAGTGGTGACTGCAGGGAGTTCCTAGGAACCCTTTAGCAGAAGCTGCATGGCAGTTCCTATGCTCCTACTAGTGGTGACTGCAGGAGTTTCTAGGAATCCTCTAGTGGTGGCTGTAGGCAGTTCCTAGGCTCCCTCTAGTGGTGGCTGAAAACAGTTCCTAGGCTCCCTCTAGTGGTGGCTGCAGGCAGTTCCTTGGCTGCCTCTAGTGTTGACTGCAGGCATTTCCTAGACTTCCTCTAGTGGTGGCTGCAGGCAGTTCCTTGGCTGCCTCTAGTGATGGCTGCAGGGAGTTCCTACGAACCCTCTAGTAGTGGCTGCAGGCAGTTCCTAGGCTGCCTCTAGTGGTGACTGCAGGGAGTTCCTAGGAACCCTTTAGCTGAGGCTGCAGGCAGGTCCTAGGCTCCCTCAAGTGGTGGCTGTAGGCAGTTCCTGGGCTCCCTCTAGTGGTGGCTGCAAACAGTTCCTGGGCTCCCTCTAGTGGTGACTGCAGGCAGTTCATAGGCTCACTCTAATGGTTGATGCAGGCAGTTCCTAGGCTTCCTCTGCTGGTTGCTGTCATGTTTAGCTGGGGTATGCTGTTTAGGTCATTGGGATTACAGAATAAAGAAGGTGAAACTTCACTATCTGATGTTAGCAAGTTATCTAAAATTTTAGAACTTGGTATTCTTTCCGAAAGAGAACTTAGTTTCTACAGATATTCAAGGCAACATCCTCTAAATGATAATAATAATAATAAAAATAATAATAATCTCTGACATTTTGCAAAAATATCCCCATGTTAATAGCAGATATGTGACAGACAGACAGACAGACAGACAGACAGACAGACAGACAGACAGACAGACAGACAGACAGACAGACAGACAGACAGACAGACAGACAGGCAGGCACAGGCAGACAGACAGACAGACAGACAGACAGACAATAGTAGATGATAGATAATAGATAATATACATGATAGATAGATAGATAGATAGATAGATAATAGATAGATAGCAGATAGATACATAGATAGATAGATAGATAGATAGATAGATAGATAGATAGATAGATACAGATGATAGTTACATAGATACTAGATAGAAATAGATAATAGATGATTGATAGATATAGATAGATAGATAATAGATAGACAATAGTAGATGATAGATGATAGACAATATACATGATAGATAGATAATAGTTAGATAACAGATAGATAGATAGATAGATAGATAGATAGATAGATATATATTGATAGATAATAGTTAGATAACAGATAGATAGATAGAT
>JARQOD010000006.1:18420438-18501931 GCA_033576555.1 Oophaga sylvatica | reverse complement strand
CAGGTCAACGTACTCTGTGATGCAGGTCAACCGACATCAAGGTCAAGAAATATGACAACGCGGGCCACTCACTAAAAGTCAACGTACATCTGAGTGCAGGTAACTAAATAAAAGCAAGAATATGAAACGAGACCAACTCACACCCAAGGTAAACTACTCATGACGATGAGGTCAACGCTCACGGTCAATGTACATAATGACACGCATGTAACTACTCACAGGTAAAGTCTCTGCGCACAGGCCAACTCAAACAAGGTAACGTACTTATGTGAGCAGGTCAACCGAACATCAAGGCAACGACATATGAAACGGGGCCCACTCACTCCCAGGTCCTTTCATCATGAGATGCGATCAACCACATCACAGGTCAATTACATAATAAAAAAACGGCCAACTAAAACACAGGTCAACGTAATATGACGATGAGGTCAACCGACTCACGGGTCAAGCCATATGACAACGACCCAAATCACATCAGGGGTTCAAGTACATCATGAAGCAGGCCAACTCATATCCGGTCAACGCAACTGAAACTTGGCCCAAATCACAACACGGTCAAAACTGATGTGTGAGGTCAATCGACATCCAGGTCAATGCAATCTGACAAGCAGGCCAAATAACACCCAAAGGTAAGTAATCTGATGTTGAGGAAAACGCCCCTCATGCAATAGGCAACTTCTCTTTAGAAATGTCTTAAGTACGTCATGTGTTAAAAGGTCAATCAAACCCGGGGCCCAAGCACTCAGGAATTGTGGGCAAGCATGTATGATGTTGCATGAGGTCTAATCAGCACCAAACCCCCCAAAAAAGTGATCTTTATGTCGGGAAGGGGAGTTTTATTTATTTTTTTGTATCGAGCCCTTCCCCATTTAAAAAGGAAATCCAAAAAAAAAAAAATTTGGGCAGCAATGAGAAGAAAAAATTAATTTTCATAAATCCTTTTTTTTTTTGTGAAATTTAAACAGATTAAATTTGTTTCTAAAAATTTGGGGTTTGGGATGTGTAAAACACAGCGAAAATTTGGTGATCCTTTCCCTTTTTAAAAAAAGCGTTAACAAGCCCCTACACAATTACCCCCCCCTTTAATGAAACCACATTTGGTGGCGATACGCGTGGGGTATTTACGACGCTCTGTGTTCGCTTTGGTCATTTACACGTGTGTTATATTTCATAGCACGTAAACCTGTGCATCTTACCATCTTCACTGCTTATGTTTGCAATTTGCACATTTTTTGCCTCTTTGCATATTGATCCTGGACATATCAATGTATTGTATTCCATCCATACTCATCTGTGCATTTTATTGCCTTTACTTGCTTATATTTGCAGTTTGCACATCTTTGCTCATTTGCACACTTATCTTTCAACTACCATGCCAATATACTGTATATTGTTTGAGTGACCCTTTATAAGGGTGCGACTTTGAACGCAACACTTAAAAAAATGTGAAATTGGGGACTTTAAGTGTTTTTTAATGTGTTTTTTATTTTAGGATCGTTGCTAATAAAATTATTTTCTTTTTATCTGGTGATCACTGACCCATACATCGTGCCTTTCCTGTCTCTTACTCTTGATTTACAATTTGGTCACAGAATTTTTCATAGGAGAACAAAGTGAATGAAATCCAGGAGAAGGAAACACAGAATTTACACCATCCCTGACCAAACATTTGTGAAACGCGCATCGGGTGTTTGACGGGTGAATTTGATTTTATCAATTACACCTTGTTTTTACTTTCATCATTCTTGGAGTTTCTCTGCAGGATTGACGTTGCTTGTGTCTCATCATTACATTGTTATATTTAAAGTATTATCTTATTTTAACCATTGATACATTTTTGATTAATTCTTAACTATGTATTCAATATATACAATATCTAGGATTAGGGCCTTTTACTACTGAGGTTCCTGCAGTCGCTCTCCTACTATTTTATTTCTATGTCTGTATGTTGATATCTTTTATATATAATTATAGTTTGTACTTAATGGTTTTAAAAGGTTTTTATACTTTATTATTTCTTGGTGATGAAGATGGATTATAAAAATTACAAATTTATTTGATTTAAATTTATACTATTTTTTCTGGATCCGATTTGGGCGATTACTTAGTTACAGCGACTATTCTTGTTATATACAAGTATTGTACATAGACAAGAAGTGCATAAAAAAAAAAAATATACAAAATGACCACACGGCTTATACTACAGTACCTATCAAGATGAGACATCACAGTCTTGGAGACATCAACCCCGGCCTCCTGCAGAATGCGCACAATCTGGAAGGGAGCCTCGCTGTTTCTGCCAGGATGAATATTCACAGGACATCCAAGCTGTGTCTGAGCCTCAGCAGTCGCCCGGAGAATTTTCTTTTCACTGTCAGTGAGTGGCCATGAGCATCCAATCTCTCCGATTATTCCACATTTTATATCTGTCCCATCTGCTCCTCGGAGAACTTCATCAACTAAAACCTCAGTCAGCTAATAAGAAGATGTCGTTAAAATATAGAGAAAAGTATTTTAGAAAAAAAAAGGCAAAAATCAAAGTTCCAAACGGCAGCAATAAGTAATCACAGCGACAAAATATTTATAGAATATCAATGATGCATCAGATTTTTTTTCATTGATTACCTTGATTCTAGCAATAAACATTCTTGGTTGTGGCATAAACATGTGTTGCATTGGGGGGGTTACATGATTTTTCTTTAGAAACAAGCGGTTGTCCAGGAAAACCAAGTTATCACTAACCACCGGACAGGTGATAACCTGATGATTGGCGGGTGTCCCACTGAAAAAGCCAAGTACAGTGTTCCGCAACTCCATAGGAAATGAATGTAGTGCAGGGATCACTGTACTGTAAAGGACCCCGTTCTGTCGATCAGTGCAGATCTAAGCAGTTGGACCCCCACCAATCAACAATTTATCACCTATACTGTGGATATGTGGATCTCTATGGTCGACTTTAGACCATACTGGAAGACGGTCAGGTCAGAGATTTTATTATGTGTCAAAGTACAATATGACCACTAGAAGTTAATTTATATTTTTTACAATTTTTAATTTATGCAACTAAATATCCCAAAAGACTAAAATACCATTCAGAAAAATTATAATTATTGGCTACCTGCTCAACAGACATCGCCCGAGTTTCAGGACTATGGGTGGCATCCACGTAGAATCCAGCACCTGAAATAATATGGACGCCAGCTTCCTGTGAAAGCCATTTAAGCATCTTTACATCTCTACTGATTCCAGTAGTTGTGTTTTCCACGATGCAGCCTCCACCGCTGCCTTAAAGGCAATAAGTTCTTCTTTTACTGCATCCACCTCCTGATTCAGGAGAAGGTTTTCTCTATGACTGTATGGATTTTGCTTTAGCCAGAACAGGTTCTTCATAACGATGGGTCCATCAGCCAAGTTGGCTTGAAATGCGGGCGGTGGACAATAACAACATTCAAAAGTCATTGTCAAGTGCTCATGGGTCAGGGTGTATCCAAGCTGGTCTGCGGGGATGGACCCCAAAACAGTCTGTATTCTGCCGCTTAGAGATGACATTTTCTATCCCCCCAAAAATACTATGAGAAAACAAAAAAATTAATGAGAAAAGCAACATGTATCCAATACCGTAACTCTATAACTAAGGCTGAACGACTGATTTACCGTTTTTATTTTGAAGAACTTTATCTCATTTTAAGCATACTTGCCTTTTAAGAATTATTCGGTATTATTTTTTCAGGAGAACCAAAAGTGAATGAACTAAAATAAGTCCATGGGAATGACAAGAGATTTTTGAAAAGAGGTACAAAATATATATTGGGGATTTGGCACATCGGGATACCATTAATACCACAAAGGCTTGAAATATAACTAATTACAAATAGATGGAAAAATCTACACTGTGTGCAGAATTATTAGGCAAATGAGTATTTTGATCACATCATCCTTTTTATACATGTTGTCCTACTCCAAGCTGTATAGGCTTGAAAGCCAACTGCCAATTATGTAAATCAGGTGATTTGCATCTCTGTAATGAGGAGGGGTGTGGTCTAATGACATCAACACCCTATATAAGGTGTGCTTAATTATTAAGCAACTTCCTTTACTTTGGCAAAATGGGTCAGAAGAGAGATTTGACGGACTCTGAAAAGTCAAAAATTGTGAGCTGTCTTGCAGAGGGAAGCAGCAGTCTTGAAATTGACAAACTTTTGAAGCGTGATCACTGAACAATCAAATGTTTCATGGCAAATAGCCAACAGGGTCGCAAGAAGCGTGTTGATAAAAAAGGCGCAAAATAACTGCCCATGAATTGAGGAAAATCAAGCGTGAAGCTGCCAAGATGCCATTTGCCACCAGTTTTGCCATATTTCAGAGCTGCAATGTTACTGAAGTATCAAAAAGCACAAGGTGTGCCATACTCAGGGACATGGCCAAGGTAAGGAAGGCTGAAAAACGACCACCTTTGAACAAGAAACATAAGATAAAACGTCAAGACTGGGCCAAGAAATATCGTAAGACTGATTTTTCTAAGGTTTTATGGACTGATGAAATGAGAGTGACTCTTCATGGGCCAGATGGATGGGCCCGAGGCTGGATCAGTAAAGGGCAGAGAGCTCCACTCCGACTCAGACGCCAGCAAGGTGGAGGTGGGGTACTGGTATGGGCTGGTATCATCAAAGATGAACTTGTGGGACCTTTTCAGGTTGAGGATGGAGTGAAGCTCAGCTCCCAGACCTACTGCCAGTTTCTGGAAGACGCCTTCTTCAAGCAGTGGTACAGGAAGAAGTCGGTATCGTTCAAGAAAAACATGATTTTCATGCAGGACAATGCTCCATCACATGCATCCAAATACTCCACAGCGTGGCTGCCCAGTAAAGGTCTAAAAGAAGAAAAAATAATGACATGGCCCCCTTGTTCACCTGATCTGAACCCCATAGAGAACCTGTGGTCCCTCATAAAATGTGAGATCTACAGGGAAGGAAAACTGTCCACCTCTCGGAACAGTGTCTGGAGGCTGCGGTGGCTGCTGCACGCAATGTGGATCGTGAACAGATCAAGCAACTGACAGAATCTATGGATGGAGGCGTCTGAGTGTCATCGTAAAGAAAGGTGGCTATATTGGTCACTGATTTTTTTTTTTTGAATGTCAGAAATGTTTATTTCTAAATTTTGTGTTGTTATATTGGTTTACCTGGTGAAAATAAACAAGTGAGATGGGTATATATTTGGTTTTTATTAAGTTGCCTAATAATTCTGCACAGTAATAGTTACCTGCACAAACAGATATCCTCCGGGAAGCCTGCCTACTATAAGCCTACTACCAATTGTCCAATCTCAAAGACGGATCAATCATAAAGCCATCATCCCGTCGGCACCACAACTCGATACTTTAGTCTTGTTTTTGAACTTTTGCCCGAAGTTGAAAATTCACTATCATGCTGTTAATCTTAGACACCAGCTACGCTACATAGAAGTTCCATTTAATCCGGTTATGTATTTCTACATGCCCTTGAGATTTCCGAAAAAATTCACCACCAGCTTCCAAAAAAGAAAACCGATGCTTGCTACCGGTAATAAAAAAAAAAATTTAGATTAAAAGAATATTTCATTTATTGCGTCCTCCCCAAAATACATCTTACGGTTTTGATAAATTTAGCGAATTCTGCAATCTGCAAGTGTCAAAAAGAAACGGAAAAGTTGAATTTTTTTTCCGGAGAATATTGCACTACTCCTTCATGCCATCAATGTTTACGATGCCGAATAAGGTTTTATAACTGAGCCAGAGGACTTCATTCTGGGAGCTGAACATTTTACAGCCTGAGATGAATGTGTTTATAACCAGGTCTATAGATGGAATGTATCTGAAACTCTCCGCAAGTAAGAAGCCAAACTTTTTCGACAAGTTTTAATACAGGTACCGTAACTTTACATCTTCCATTAGGAACCAACAGAACAGGGATGATGATAAATATCCGAATGACCAAGAAGCTGAAAAATAGTCACAAACTACTTTTATGTTTCAGTAAATATAGAAAATTGTACTCAAGATTCACCCGAGTCGTAATTTGGGCCCATTTTAGAGTTTGCATTAGGGCAGTAAAGTCAGGTGCCCTTGTTGTGCTATCCTATATGGGAAAGTTGCAATCTCAGATTTTTGCAAAGTTTCATGAAAATTTCTTTACATGCGCGAGACATGGTAACTCAAACGACTGTTCTGCTGTAGATTCCCGCAGATTTTTAAAGATTTACAATGAAAAACCTCCAATATTTCAAACAGAAAGTTTTTTTGATGAGGATTTTTCTGCCTTAAAAATCGGACTGGAAAACGTGAAACTTTTCATGCTTTCCTGACACTGCTTTTTTTGTGTGGGGCTTCTAGTAAATTCATAAAAGTTCAAGTCCTATAGTTATATTAAAAAAACAAAAAAAATAGTGGTAAAAAAAAATGAAAACATGAGAAAATGTAGAATTTACGCCAATAAATCGACAGTTTTTGCAAAAGTAATAATAAACAGTTGGTATTGCTTTGTTTGTAAAAACCATAGCTAAAAAAGGTCACATACAATGGCTAAAAATAATATATATGTAGATAAACACGGCAAATGTTGAGTTTTTTCATCATATTAATGCACAAAAAAATTGAATGATGAAAAAGATCATACGTCATGCACTAAAATACTCTTATTGGGGCTATGAAATGTCAGAATGGTCAAAACTAGTAGTGGTGGGAAGAGCATAAAGTGGTTTTGATGTGGATTTCGGAGCAGAATCTTCTCCAATATCGACACATAAAAAAAATAGGTGTCAGCATACCCTTTTGGTGTGTTCACTTTGAAGTTTTTTTTTTACTAGATTTTTAGAACAGTGGTTTTTGGAGAGTTCCTGCTCCAAATACCGAGCAAAGTTTTTGGAGTAGGAACTTCAAAAAACACAAATTTTGATTGGATAGTTGGAGTTTGTGACATGACTTTTTTCACGCAGATTGCGCCTGAAATCCACTTGAAAATGTTCTGAAAAATTTACACAATGCACAGCAAGATAAAAAACTACATAGCTGTGCACGTGTTCTATCTTTTGTCCCTTTTTTTTAGCAATAAAAGAAGCTTCTGGCGGAACCTCTGCGACGATAGAGAAGATGCTGGAGAAGATCCTTCATGAAAAACACCATCAGTGTGTTCCTAAAATGTGTTTGCTTTGAAAAACTAGTGACCGGATTAAAGAGGTCTTGTGCACATAGCTTTGGGGTGTGTTCACACTGAGTCTCTTTGCTGAGTTTTTGGAGCTGAAACTCCAAGATTTTGAGGAGGCTTGCATTTTTCAGGAGGATTTGAAGAATTTCCTCTTGGTTTCTGCTCCAAAACCTCATCAAAATGGTCCATGTGGCTATGTGTACATTGAGTCTTCTTGTAGTGTTTTTGGAGTTGAAACTCCAAGATTTTGAAGATTTTTTTTAAAAGGATTTGGAGAATTTCCAACCAGTTTCTGCTCCAAAAACTCCTCAAAAAACTACAAGGGTGATTCATCAAGACCTGCGATTCTTTGTCCGCTATTGATGAGAGGGTGTTTTTGGGCGTACGCTCCTGATTTATTAAGAGGTGCATGTGTAGAGCCCAGCTGCGCTTGGAATCTCATTTCCCAGAGGGATGCACCGAAGGTAATGACCACTAGAGGACCCAATATGCATACACACATCTTCACCAATCCCTAGAGCCACCAGAGGGAGCCTTTTGAGTGTATATAAGGATGGTGAAGCCACAGAGGTGAGGGGAGTTAGTTCTCTCGGAGGGAAGGAGTTGAACCCTAGTCTAGTTTGAAAGAAGCGAGTAGAGAGTTAGCTCTAGGAGCGAGCACAGATCAGTTAGTCTGCAAAGCCAGGTGCAGGACAGACGGAGAAGACTGATAGCAGCTCCAGGCAGAGCTTGGAAGTAAGAAGAGAGTGTGTGCAGTCTAGCACACGGAGCAGGGCTCGAGAGAGAGAGTTCAGCATTTGAAGAAGGAACCTGAAGTCTGCAGCTTGAAGCTTAGTTCAAACGAGTGGAGGCTAGTACAAGTGGGATGGAAACCACTCCAGCCTAGTCAGAACTGAGTCAACCGAGTGCAGTTCAGTGAGCAAGCGTGCCGACGCTTTGAGAGCAGTGAAGAAAGAGAGGAAGCAGCCACCTATGGCCAGAGTGTGCTTATGTGAGGGTCGAGTAGGACGAAAGGCGAGTGGATAAGAAGAGAGTGAGAGAGGTGGAAATAGCATTGATAGCTTACCTCTACTCTGATTAACCGGACACCGGGTTCGAGCTTGCTGGATTCTTCACGACCAGTAGGAGATACCGGAGATCCTGGAGTACTTCAAGTTCCAGGAGCCCATGAGTGTTGATATGTAACTGGGTCAGGAAGACAGGAGTCTGGCAGGTACCGCCATTAGAGACTGTGTTCTTTCCAATAGAAGGCCCTACACAAAGTCAGCCGGGTGTAAAGTTGAAGACAGAGTTAGGCCTCGTTTCATACAGGTCAGAGACTCACATTACAGGAGTAAGGAGGCCCTACACCTACTCAGTGGGAAGAACTGGACGTGCATCCTTCACCCTGCCAGTATCCCGGGATGTGCCTGCAATTCCATCAGTAAAGGTACAGAAAGAGACTTTTGTGTGTGTGTTCACATTATGACTCCTACGGCCGAACTCGCCCTCCTCCATCCTGCACCCCTACACAGCTTAACTACCCTGAAGGTCCCCAGCCTTACCTGTGGAAGGCTTAACACCTTGCTGCCTAATACCAACCCTTCAGTGGACCTATCCAGCAGCGCTGGTCACCCTGACCAGGAACCACAGGTGGCGTCACGAACATCCTACAAACCTTTAATCCCCTGTAAATATTCCCCTTTTTGTGGTGAGTCCCAGGGCCACGGACCAAGCTGCAGCTACCGTGACATCCCCCATAGAAGTGAACGGGCTCGGTGCCGAGTACCCCACTGCCCTGGCGGGCGACTCACATGACTCTTGATTAATCAGGTGATGAATGAACGTGCTTGGATCAGGTGTTATCCGAGCATGATCGTGTCGAGTGTCTTCGGCGTGCTCGAATACTATGTTCGACTTCCTATGCCTGCATGTCTCACCGACGGCTGTTCGACAGCCACAACACATGCATGGATTGTCTAACAAAGGCCGGGGTCATACTTGCAAGTGCAGTGCGAGCAGCCACACACTCTGGTCCGAATGCCGAGAGCAGTGCCGGGTATTGATGTGCGATTTTCTCGTATTGCACTCGCAAGTGTGACCCCGGCCAAACAAGAAATCTTTGCATGTGTTGCGGTTGTCGAACAGCCGTGTGACATGCAGCCACAGGGACTCAAACATATTATTCAAGCATGCCAAAGTCATGCGGTTAGCACATGAGCATGCTGAGATAATACCTGATCCGAGCATGTTCGCTCATCACCAGTGTGTGCCTTTGTGTGGCCTGAACTTGACAAGTGGGGTTTTCCAAGCTCCATCATGTCCACTTTCTTGGATCTGTGGTGAAAAAAAACACGTGAAAATGCCAGACGTTGCATTTTTTTTTCTCGCATTGTACAAAAAAAAAATTGCAATTTTTCAAAGTTTTTTTATCAAGAAATGTGTCGAAAAAATGTTTTTTTCTTAGCGCTAGCGGTTATGCTGTCGAGTTTTGCCCTGAAGCAGTTAGAAGTAGTAACAAAAGACTGAACATCAATGTTGTTTGCACATTGCTAGGTATTCTGTTAATTTTTTTGTAGAGGTTTTGTGACTTTTTTTTCAAGGTGCACTCCATGTGGAATCCACCTAAAAAAAGACTCCATGTGAACATCCCCTTAGGCTCTGTGCACTCGGCATCGGAGTTTTCCCAGGTGAAGCTGTCTTGACCCGCACCACAATTGTGGTTTACCAGAGCAATGGGGTACTCAGAGCCGAGCCCATGGAAGTCTATGGGGTTGTCACAGGTAGCGGTGGCTCGGTCTGTGGCCCTGGCGGTCAGGCGTATATTGGGGGGTATATTTACAGGGGATAGGTATATATATACAGTTCGTGACGCCACCTGTAGTTCTCTGATCACTAAGACCAGCGCTGCTGTAGATCTCTGAGGGGATGGTGAGGCAGCTAGATGTCGGGTCCCCTACAGGTGGGACTCTTCCCTCAGGTCGATAGTTATGGTGGGGTTGTGCGGGGATGCAATCAAATAACTCAGTCTCACACATAGAAGCTTCTTTCCATACCTTTTACTTCAAGTTGTTCAGGCAGGTCCCAGGGAGGCTGTTCGGGGTGGATGAATGCACGTAGCGGTAACAGTTGAGCAGGTTACAGGCCTCCTTCTCTTTCCAAATGATGAGTGAGTCCAAGCTTGCCTGTAGCTAAGTTAACTCTATAGTTTTCAGCTTTTCCCACTAGCTGTACTGCCCGGTCAGTTTTGTGATAGAGCCTTATAAGTGGTGAACTAAGTACTTTCTTTTGCCGCGCGCCGGACTCAGAAGTCTTGTTCTCCTGACTCGGTTACGTACTGGCACTCTAAGGGCGGCTTTCTGCAACCTAAGGTCCAGTAAGACTCTGGCTTTTCTATCACTATGCCTGGAGCTATAGTGACGCTTCGGTCCCCAGTGACCGGTGACAATGTGCAGGATAATCCGATCCTTAAGGCACTTCTGAATCCTTCCCACTATGCCCTTCGCCCTGCTTCTGCTTTCAATGTAGCACTGAAGCGTGAAGATAGAAAGTCAGTTTTCTTCCTTGGTCTCACTGAGTAACTCTCAGTTTCCTCAAAGTTCAGACTGAGTAAAAGGTAACTCTGACTAGACTCGGGATGATAACTAGTCATCCGTTACTAGACTCCACTTCGTTGAATTGGCAGGAACTAATCTTCTGCTCACGCAGAGCTCTGACAGGAATCCTCACTGTCTGAGAAGAACTAGCCCTGACTGCTCTGTACGATGACAGGAAGCTAGACTGACTCTCTCCTGTGCTACACGTCACTCCCCTATACACCCCTGTGGGTGTGTCTGAAGTATAAGTGAGTGTCAAGCTTTAACTGTTACCTTACTGTGCATTCTCCAGATCCTGTGTGCCTTACATACCAGGGCTACACAAAGCCACTTCAGGAAAAGCCAAGTTTTTTTTTTTTTTAGGAGGTTTCTCAAGCAGCTTTCATCTACACTGTGAAGTACAGAGAGCAGATAGGTTTCTGCTCGGAAGCCGCCCGAAGAATGAGTAGTACGTCACGTCTTTTCATAGGGTTTTTGAACCCTGAAATGATTAAAAGAAGCGTCTTAAGAAGGAACATTTTGTTTGACATTGCTGTTCATTTTGCGCGGCGCATTTGTAGGAAGATTCTGGGTGAAAATCTCCTGAAAAAGGCGCTGTGTGCACATAGCCTTAGTGAATATGATCAAAATGGGAAATATAAAATATAATGTTAAATCCTTCCTGTAGGATGAAATTCTGGCCGAGGCTAAAAAAAAAAAAAAGGCATGTACGTTTCTAATAGCAATCTCCAACGATCTGTTCACACATTGCAGAAAGTTCTGCCACTTTCCTGTTCATCTAAAACAGGGTTCCCCAACTCCAGTCCTCAAGGCCCACCAACAGGTCATGTTTTCAGGATTTCCTTTGTATTGCACAGGTGATACAATTATCACCTGGGCAATACTAATATAAAGTCCTGAAAGCATGACCTGTTGGTGGGCCTTGAGGACTGGAGTTGGGGAACGCTGATCTGAAACAACCTCATTCTGATGAATCCAACCCATTTTCAGCTGCAAAAATTTCAGTAAAGAAATACAGTGTGAATTATTCCCCCTGATACAATCTACGCAGTCGCTCCTTACACCTCCCCTTCCCCCGCAACATCCCCTACAGGAACAGGACACGCAATAGTTGTCAGCTGCTCCATAACTTCTGCACTTACTGAATGTTTGCTGCTTGGAAAGTGAAGAATCAGAGAAGATTCTCATCTGTGCAAAGTCTGAGATCCATAATGTAAATCCCTGAGTGATTGGTGAATATACTGTCAGTGAGGATTGGTCAAGTGTTGTCCCTGCGGCTTGTACTTTGGCCCTGATAGGATTATGGTGTAACGTGTGTGCACTGCTCATGTGACAATCAGTAGGAAGAAGCCGTCTACACTTTCTGCTAAACCAGCTGCATGCAAAATGCTCCATATTAGACTTATTACTACTGCACTGATCGTGGTAGATTGCAGCCTAATGTTTCACATTCACCGCTAAATTGCATTTGTTATTTTAGATTGCAAAAAAATTTCCAAATTGTTTTTTTTTTTTGCAATCTCAAAATTGGAAGTGAATTATATTGGCTTTTATGAATGGGATAGAAAAATGATATTGTGAGGAACCGAGACTGATGTGATGATGATTTCTGTAAATGTGCATGACTTATTTTTTGATGGCCCTTTGCTCATATCTGACATTTTTTCAGAAGAGGGTAAGTTTATTTAGCCTCCATTCTACTTGGCACAAGCATTAATATGGCACCAATGTTTTACCAACTTTCATTTGAGAAACTCCCGTGACTCTTTGTAGGGTTTCTTCCTAAATCCATCATTTAAGAAGTACTTCTAGTCCTTCCCTGATAAAATAACCTCGGATTCTTGCCCTCCACAGTCCCAATAAAACCAAGTCCACGTTTTATAATTCACTCTCACTGTCCGCGGCCGCTATCACTTAGCTAAAATTACGCTGAAATGGCACAGCGCATTTACAGGGAGACGTATATCTTCTCAATCACACAGTTTGCAGCAACAGTGATAAAAGATCCTATGTGGATAAATTAGTTAACAATAAATCAGGAACAGCAAGAAGCCGCATTAAAGAGATGTAACATCTGAGTGCACCGCCTGCAAGATCCGCACCCATGCTAATCTCTCAGCCTGAGACTGAATGGCTATAAATAACAGTTCTCCTCCAAATATACGCTGCCACCGTACCCAGCGTGGGCCAGACTTGTGTCAAGCTTTTCTTAAATTCACTGTGTCTGTGATCCTATTTATATACTCTACAATATATATACATATATATATACTAGCTTGGCCCGTGCGAAATTTTCGCACATTGGTCTTTGGGGGCACAGGCAATTTCAGAAAAAGTAAGCTTGTCAAATGTAAATGTATTTCATGAGATGATGAACACAGACAGGTATTTATATATATAGCTTGGTAATATAATAAATTGGTTTGATAAGTAGAGGCCAAAAAAATGTCTTCCGGTTGAGGCGCCACCTGTGGGTCATTGTGTCTTTCTGTAGGTTTATGAAAATAAATGTTTAAACTGTATTTAGTGATAAAATCATGAATGTGTGGTTTGTTTGACTCTTTTCTTGCTGAAGGGAGCAAGTTTACCTTTCAAATGGTGTATCATTTGTGTGTGTGGGGCGAAGTAATCAGTGAAAAAGCAGTGCATGTTTACAAATGTGTTAACATATGTGACTCACCTGCAGTGAAGTGTGCAATCCTTCAATGAGCCTGAAATAGGCTGGGCAAGCACTTGAGCAAGCTGGAAAGACCCCAAAGCAAATGTTTGGATTTGTTTGTGATGTCTGTAAGCAGCTTTGGGGTAGTGTGCTTTGGGGTACTGTGATGAAACCTGCAGGTCATTTTTCCTTACTGCAGGTTTATGAAAATTAATGTTTAAACTGTATTTTGTGATCAAATCGTGGATGTGTGGTTTGTTTGGCTATTTTCTTGCTGAAAGGGGCAAGTTTACCTTTCAAATGGTGTATCATTTGTGTGTGTGGGTGCAGTATGAATGGAGATACAAAGTAATCACTGAAAAAACAGTGTTTATAAATAATAGAATAGAAGATGTATATATATATATATATATATATATCATGTTAAACACACCTTGCCGCTAAAGGTTGTAAAATATCAGTATTTTACATCAGGATTTATAAGCCAAAACCAAGAGTGGGTGATAATTACAGAAGTGGTGACGTGTTTCTATTATACTTTTCCTCTGATTGTTCCTCTCCTGATTTTGGCTTACAGATACTGATGGAAAATACTGACCAAATACTGAACATGTGAACGTGGCCTTATTGTATTGATCTGAATGTAGCCTGCAAGTACTGGGTGCTCAAAAGAGTAGGACAGGAAACAAACAGGCGAGCTCAGCATCCATGGTACAGTAGGATTGATGGGGACCCTGAGACGGCATAGGAGATGGAGACAGAGGCTGCATGTAGTCCAGACCTGGAAATTTTAGTGCACGGATATTTGGCTGATTCAGGAACACAAAAGTCCAATGGGTACAATAAACTGACCTCAGCAAAATATATAGTCCAACACCACAAGTTGCCGTCATGCAATTGTTCCTCAAAACACTTTTTAAATATACATAATTAGAAAAAACACGACACAAAGCTTGTTTTTCTTGATTTGATTATTGAGCTTAATCCATATTGTCATACATTGAAAAATTTGAATATCAATAAATATTTAGAACAATCACCACTTGTGAGTAAAACATCCAACCAGGAATAAAGGCTTGAAATTAGGTTTCAGGCTGCAGTGAAAGTGTCGGTGTGGACGATCCAGGCGCATAGGAGCACGATGCTACAAACGGCAAACAGGCAGAGACTCTCTCTGATGAATACCAGGAAGCACACATGCAGCAACATTTCGGGGAGTGCCCCCTTTCTCAAGCTTACAATCCTCCTCATGTTTCCATACTGTCCAACTGTTTGAAGCATCACTCTCCTATATGCTTGGATCGTCCACACCGACACTTTCACTGGAGCCTGGAAGCTAATTTTAAGCCTTTATTCCTGGTTGGCGGTTTTACTCACAAGTGATTATTATAAATATTTATTGACATTCAAATTTTTGAAGGCATGACAATAAGGATTAAGCTCAATAATCAAATCATGAAAGACAAGCTTTGTGCTGTGTTTTTTCGAATTCAGATATTGGGCTGGTCAGGCCAATGCATGGTTTCGTCACTGAAGTCAACTGTGACTAGGGAGGAAAGCAAGCTGGAATTGGAGGGCCCCATTCAATTTTACTGTGTACATGAAATGCTTCTCACAAGAAATGCACCACCACCTGTAACTGCTACGTGTGTACTTCTGTGTAAAGCATTTAATCAATGCCACTATTAAACCTGATAGCTTCCCCAGGCCTCGAAAACAGCCTTAATGTATTTATTGGTACCTGTCACTCTAGTCACTACTCATGGACAAGCAGTGAGGCAGGGTAATAAAACGAGGTAGGCCAAACGTTCCAAAGACGAAGTCAGGTTTCGGTCTGAGGTCAAAATACCAGGAAGATAGTGGTTCAGAGCAAAGGGGCTAGGCAAACAGATGGTCAGAATAAGGTCCAAGGTCAGCCAGCAGTAGAAGGCAAATGGATGGTCAGAACGAGGCCCAAGTCAGCCAGCAATAGAAGGCAAATGGATGGTCAGAACGAGACCCAAGTCAGCCAGCAATAGAAGGCAAATGGATGGTCAGAAGGAGGCCCAAGTCAGCCAGCAGTAGAAGGCAAATGGATGGTCAGAACGAGGTCCAAGGTCAGCCAGCAATAGAAGGCAAATGGATGGTCAGAACAAGCTCCAAGGTCAGCCAGCTATAGAAGGCAAATGGATGCTCAGAGCGAGGTTCAAGGTCAGCCAGCAATACAAGGCAAATGGAAAGTCAGAATGAGGTCCAAGGTCAGGCAGCAATAGATCAACAAACAAACAGAGCACAGAAATACAAGGTAAAGCACCGAGCAAATGCTACATCTGGCAGAGATCTAGGATTGACAGCTTACCTAAGTAGCTGGGTAATCACTTGGAATAGGGAACACTAGACGGAAGCTCAGCATCTCCCAGTCTCAGATTGGATGGATGTGCTGTCAATCAAAATACCAACACCTTAGCACGCCCCTGCACTAGATTGGATGACTGAGCTGTCAGTCACTGCTTACAAGACACATTAAGTGGAGCAATCGTGACAGTACCATTATACCCATGTTAATGCCTTATTGCTAAAAATAATTTTTAGATAGATATGCTAAATAGTGGGCGACAAGTCATGGGGGAGATCTTTTCCTCTTTTCCGCAGACTAATCATCCCACTAATCATGTTATCAAGCTCCTATGGGTGTAAGTAACATGATTTGCAAAAAAAAGTGTAATCGTTGGCTATTTGCAAATTTCTGCCTCCCTGAAAATGCAAACTGAAGCTGAGAGCATGCACCGTGGCTTCACTGGTGCACTGCGCATGTCCAGAGAGGCAGTGGTGATGTAGGACACAGCCCGCCGTAAAATTTGCAGAATTGGCGGTAACCACTGCTTCTCTAGGCATGCACAGGGCACCGATGAAGCCGGAGTGCCGCTGGGAGGCACACATTGACAAAGAGTCGATGGTGACTCCTCTCTTGCAAATGATAAAACTCATGCCGCAGGGGTGTGATAACGTAATTAGTGGGATGTTTAATTTGGGAAAACAGCACCCCCACGAGTAGTCATACCAGTAATTAGGATATCGCGCCGCAGATATAAAAGTGATTTTTTTTGTCATGTGTAGTAATCAGAAATGCTACTAAATGGCCTTGATAGGAAGGGTATAATGGTATCAATAAACACATGGTGGTTTGGGGGGCCTGGAGAAGTAATCAGGTTCTCTTTAAAATAGGCCTGATCACACGCCAAAATCCAGGGACCCGATTCACCAGTGTCTGAAGTTGCAGTTCAATAACTCGACCCGTGTGACCCTTACCAGGTAAAAAGTCCTTTTCTGTTAAACCACTTTACACAACCTCTTTCTGTGTGTTGTGCTGCTGGGAACAAGGGAATCTGCATCAAAGAAACAATATGTTGCTTCTTTTCTTCATGGAAAGACTTTCAAAACTTCCACAAAACTTGCTGTATGAACAGCTACAGTATGTGGATTTCCCTTTGGAATCAATAGAAAAAGTATTTACAGAATATTTGAAGAAGTTTTTGATGTGGATTTTGAACCAAATCCGCTCCAAAATACACGTTGGAAAACTCAGTGTGAACATACCCTAATAGGTTTTTCTTCCAAATGGGTTTTCTAAGGGTGCCAGTACTTGCAGCACTTTTTGCCATGTGGCCAGGTTTATTGCAAATTGTTTCCAAAAGCTCTGAACTCTATAATAAAAGACAAAATTAATAATCAGCATAGAAATTAGGACCTGAACACGTGGTGTCTATCTTCTGTCCTCCAGTGAGATTATAATGACAATGCCGCCGGTCCTCCTGCTCGTATACAGTGATAATGCAGCGTATAGCGGGACTGCTGTGACATAATTGCTTCTCTCTGGTTTATTAGGCGCCCGTCGTCCGTCAGATTACTGCGTAGAATCTCACTATCATGTTCCCTCATCCTCCAGCTCTTTCATTAGATATTATTGATCGTGTTGATAAGACTTATTCTTTCTATCCCAATCAGGGCTGAGAGGTCGTTTGCTGAGATTTTTTTTTCATTCATTTTCCATCTTTGTTATGGAAAGAATTTATGTAATTTTGTAGCTATAGGGTAGAAGTCGCACATAAACCCTTGTGGCCATTAGGTCCTTCTGCCCATAAAAATAATTCATTATAAATGGCATATGGTAAGTGAAGGGCCCTGTCACAGATTTTGTATTGGAACCCGGGAGATTTAAAGGGGTTGTCCAGCGTCCGGATACAAGTTTACAGTCAGTCTATGTGACTGCTGCAGACTTGGGAATCCTCATATTGTGCATACTTTGGTGCCTGCTTCGGCCGCTAGGTGACATCTCGACTTTGTTGCTGGTGATGCGTGACAACATCAGTCCTGTTTAAATTCCTGAGACTTTTGGTGCTGATAGATCAGGCAGCTATGGAGTTAATTGTCTGGTTTTAATTGTTCCTTACTGAGAGCCCTGGGTGGGGCTGTCTGCTATTTAAACTCCTGGGTCTCTGACTTCTACTGCCAGTCAATTAGTTTTTGCTATCTGATTTGTGCTCCTGTTCTTGCTTATGGTGTTTTCAGGATTTCTCCTATTTTCTGACCTCGGCGTGAATTTTGACCATCCCCTTGTCTTACATTTCTGTTCCTGATGTGATCTCTTGGCTTTCACCCTGCTGGAAGACCCTTCCTGCCTCTGGTTCGTTTCTCTGGATGGCAGTCCTTCCGTGAAAGGAATCCACTACACCCTGTTGTAAGATGAGATCACTGTACAGGGTTTAAAAGGTGAAGGTCGGGGTTCCTCTGGAATCTACCAGATGGAGTGGCTTGTGCCAAATCTGTATAAGGCAGCCTTTTTGAGCCCATGACCTCTGACAGTCGGGACATCAAGTTCAAACTTTCTCCAACACTTGCACATTTTCTATCGTTAGATTTATAACCCACAATGCCATTTGTTTTGAGAAAAGCATTTAGAACTTTTTTAAAGTTCGGCATTCCACAGTCTGACTGCTCTAACTGTAAAGAACCCTTTCCTATTCAGCAGCCGGAATCACATTTCTTCCACCTCCCAACTCCTTTATAAGATCTTTGGAAGGATTAAGTCATGTGCCATTCTTTGTACTGGCCACATATATATTTATACATGTAAATGAAATCTCCTCTGAAGCGTCTTTTTTTCTAAGCTAAACAAGCCCAACTTTCCCAACCTCTCATCATATGAGAGGTCTCCATCCCTTGTAATAATCTACAAACTTTCGAATATCCTTTATAAAATGCGGAGCTCAAAACTGGATCCCATATACTAGATGTGGCCTTGTACAAATGATTTCAAGGACTACCCTGCACCTAACATGAGTACATCTAGTTTAATCGTATTATGCATTATATTCTTTGTAGGTTTCATTGCATGGAATCCGCAGGACACATTTTCAATAAGATTCCCGTTTATGGTGGGCACATCCTTTTAATCCATAAGAAAGAGACCTGAGGACAAGTGATGGATTCCAAAAATGGCTTGTCTTCTTCTGCTGGATGACTTAAGCCATTATTGTGTCCATCTTGATCCATCATCTGGCGGGTTAGTCCTACCCTACATAGAAATCTAAGGTGGATATGAGCAAGGCTCCTTCACCGAACTTGAGACTATGGGCCATCACCATCGATAGCCCGAGACCCAGAAACTCCTGTCTTGGCTGCCACTTGATTTCTTGACTTCTAGAGCTGCGGGGCTTTGAGTGAGTATTGCTTTTGACTTTGGCTCCTATTGAGAGCTGGTAAAGGCAAATTATGGGGGGACTCATTAGTGAGTGAACAGAATTGACCAATATATTTAAGAATTTTGTTGTAGAAAGCATTGATAAATCATAACTGCCTTCTTCATCAGTTTTTTTTTCTCCCAGGCTGCAGTAAGACTCCTGCCCTATGAGCTGACCCATTTACTCCGGGACATGGTTAATATTAAACAAAGTTAGTCCAAAAGTCACAGGAGACGAGTTAGAGAAGTTTCCTAATGATGTCGTCGGCATTGAATAGGTTACCGGCATCCAGCGCTCCTGCTCTAATGATTATATTGAATCATTCAGCTGTTTATTTAGTTAATTCGTTTTACCAGACAGTCGAGCGATTGGGAATTGTGAAGAATGTACTGAAAAAGAGACAATCACCAGGATTCATCAAGCAGTGATCTTCCACACTGCACAGGGACCAAACATTGCCGCCTGTATTCCAGGTATCTGCAGTATTTCATTATCAAGTACAAATTTAACCCCGGATTGGCCAAACAATGGCTCGAAAAAAGGATTTTATTTAGCCGTTCAAATTCCAAAATCCCCTGTCTACAAACAAAAGAGAAACAATGAAAAGACCAAGACAGGGATTTACCATCACAAGATATTAGTTGTATGGAAAGACCCCACCATACACGTTAAGGTAAAGTTGGCCAAACGCTTTGCTTTCCCCAACCATCTGATAAGTATGGGGTCCTCCAGATCTTTCCAGTAGATGATGTTGGGGAAGTGAAGGATTGGTATTTGCTAAGTATGG
Source organism: Oophaga sylvatica (assembly GCA_033576555.1). Lineage (NCBI taxonomy): Eukaryota > Metazoa > Chordata > Amphibia > Anura > Dendrobatidae > Oophaga > Oophaga sylvatica. The sequence continues at coordinate 18,482,009 of JARQOD010000006.1, read as the reverse complement.
GGTCCTCCATATCTCAACCGAATATGATGTTTGGGAAGAGAAGGATTGGTATCTGATAAGTATAGGGTCCTTCATATCTCCACCGAATATGATGTTGTCGAAGAGAAAGATTGGCATCTGATAAGTATGGGGTCCTCCAGATCTCCTCTAAAGATGATGTCAGGGATGAGAATGATTGGTGTCTGATAAGTGTGATAAGTCTGATAAGTGTAGCATCTGCCCGATCTCCTCTAAAGATGATGTTGGAAAAGGAGTGGCATTGATAAGTATGGGGTCTTCCAGATCTTCCCTAAAGATTATGTCGGGCAAGAGCAGGATTGGAATCTCATAAGTACGGGGTCCTTCAGATCTCTCCCAAATATGATGTCTGGGAAGAGAAGCATTGGCATGTGATAAGTATTGCGCCCTTCAGATCTCCCTCAAAGATTATGTTGGGGAAGATAAGGATTGGCATCTGATAAGTATGGGTCCTCAAGATTTCCCCCGAAGATGTCAGGGAAGAGACAAATTGGCATCTGATAAGTATGGCATCCTCTGAGTCCCAATCTCCCCTGAAGATGCCACGCAGGGATGCCACCATACTCACCGCCCCGGCAGCGTAGTGTGGTCCCCGACATGCTCCCTGTCTTCCTGGTGACATGCCTAGTCCGTGCTCCCCTGATCTTAAAGAAGCAGCGCATGCACATATTAAAATTCCCCCAGCCAATGGCTTGGAGGCATTTAGTAACAGAGTACACCTGCAGGATGGCTCTCAGCCATACTCTGAGCCGTTAATTATTAAGTAGTGTGTAGTTTGCTAATGAGTTGTGAGAATACCTGGTCCTTGCGTGGCCAGACTTGACCCAAAGTCCTGATTCTTGTGTGGCCAAAGCTGAACCCAAAGTCCTTGGTCCTGGTTCGGCCAGTCCTGAACCCAAAGGTCCTGGTCCTAGTGCGGCCAGTTCCTGAACCCCGTCCCTGTGTGCAGCCAGTCGCTGAATTGTATCCGAGACGTGTGTGTCTGAACTTGTGCCTATTCTGAGACTCCGTGTCAGAATCCATTTTGCAGAGGATCCTGAACCTAAAAGTCTGAATGGAGCCCAAATCCGTGTCCATAACAGTTCTACAGAGGATCCAGAATTTAGTAGTCTGAACGGAGCCTTAGTCCAATGTGTGTCTTCGCACCTGACCCCTGGAGTCAGCATTTGCAGTACCGGCGACAGCCTGTGGTGGTATCTGGGGGCTATCTGCAGCAAAACCTTACTCCACCATCAGGAGCTCCAGTGAACACCTGGTATCTGCTTAATTACACCCCTCCTAGGTAAGCCCGGCCTTGTGGCACAGTGGGTACACTAAACCACATGCGCCACTTGCGTAACACCAAGTTTCATCTTCTGGGAGGGATTGGTTTGTGCCTTTTGCTGCCAATGAATGACCAATGTGTCAAATGTCTGTTTGACCGGAATAATCGGCCTTTCAAGGAGATACAAAATGATGCACAACAAGGATGGATGTGTGGTGAATCAGTCAAATAGCTTTGTTGTGCAAGAGCCTGATAGACTCTGAACACCTTTGATTAGGAAAATATTATTTTTACATGGTAATGGTTAGCTTTAGTTAATAACATTGCATTAAGTTTCAGACTGCAATCTTCATTCGCAGACCCAACTTTCAGATTTTTCTCTTGTGGGAGTGTCTCTCCCTGCAATTCAGTCTGGCTGTGAGCGAGTGTCCCTCCCTGCAATTCAGGCTGGATGTGAGCTTTGTGTGTATGCAGGGTGCTGCTGTCTTCACTTGATGTAATATATCTTTCAACATACTTGCTTCCATGTATCTGCACAGCTCCAGTATTGTAACTTGCTCTCTATGTTCTTTCCTCCATGTCTTTAGCCTGTTTTCTCTGCCCTCCAATATACTTTCTCCCCTATCCACTGCAGATCTCTGCACAACCAAAGAGCAAGAGTTACTTATGATGGATTTGTAACCTTTTTGCAGATCATTAAGCTAGATAAAAGACTTGCAGACACTCTGCAGCAGCAAAATGGTAGAACATTTCTAATGAAGACTGTTTATAAATTTTCTTATCTTTGCATTTAGGAAACAAATAGAAAATAAGAAAACATTTTTTCAAAGCTGTTTATGGACTTTAACTAAAAAACGGAATTAAAAATTAAAGAGGTAGTCCAGGATTAGAAAAACATGGCTGCTTTTTTTTTTAGAAACAGAGCCACCCTGGACTATGGCTGGTGTCTGATTTTGCAAATCATTCCTATTAAAGAGATTGGAGCTGAGCTGCATTACCACAAACAACCAGTAGTCAGGGGTGGTGCTGTTTTTGAAACTTTTTTTTTTCTAACCTTGGAAATCATTTTAAAGGGGTTGTCTGGCTTAACAAAAAAAGTTTCCTGGCATGCAAAAAAGGCAACACGAGACCCCGAAGCAGACTTGCAGAAAGCAACCATCGGTCGAGGTGAATATTGGTAGTTTTTACTTTTCATGCTCTCATATTTTTTAAAGAAAATGACAACTCCTTTAAGGCACTCAAATATCTAGAGACGATAAAACAGCCTTTCTCTGTGCTGAACAAGAAACAATGATATTTTTTGTATCTCTCCCTTTCATCGAGGCGCAATGTCATTGTGCTGAAAACATTTTGATTTTTTTTTTCTCTTACTTTTTGGAGCAATTATGTGTTTTTCTTTACAACTTTAATTTATTTTCAGAGAGTGGAATGGTGAAGAGTGCCGCTTCTCATGCAGACTTCCTCCGAGAAACCCTATTAAATCAAAGTAAATTGCACCAAGTAGCTTAAGCTGGTCCTGTCTGTCCTAATTTTATTGATTTATCCGGCGGCAGCTTTGTGTAATAGTTGTTGTATCGACCTATTACAGAGTAATCTGATAAAAAAAAATGCTCTTGTCACCTCCAACTTTATTGGTCTGTTCCTGCACCAAATGCTCCTTTATAGCGGAGAGCGGGGATGAGACGTGTCATCTATTACTGAGATGCAACGGATATGTATGATACATCAAAAGGCACTTGTGTTCTCCGCATTGTATCACACTGGCTGATTCTGAAATCAAATCACAGGGCGAGTAGTAATAGATACAATCCAGTCCTGTCTGTCTCATTCGCTCTTTGTTACTGCGGATAGTGGCCGCCGCTGTCCTCAGTGGGACGCCGGTTCCTGATTTAGAACAGACCATGATGGGTGGGCTTATTGAAAATGCATTACAAGCTCCAGGACTTCTGAGCAGCATCTCAAGAGTCTTAGTATCAAGGATAAAGCAGATTGTACTGGTGCAAATGTTGTCATTAAGGATTGACACATCCATACGACTGACAGATCTAACATAAATAATAATTCATGTCTAATTCCGCTGCAGTCACGGCATATACAGCACATAGTATTCCAAATACTGCATGTCAAGAATGTGTGTTTACTTCTCTTCCTGCGATTCTCCTGAGCACATTATATAACCGGGTTGGGACACGTCATTTTGAAGACCTGGTCAAATAATGAAGAATGTACACACAGAAATAAGGGATTTCTGCTCTCCTGACTCTGAGTAGCACATGTTCAAAAGCAGCAGAATTTAGGACATTATACAACAGCATTGAGCAGTGTAACTGTGAATCCAGTTTTGGGCTTAGATAAAATGAGAATGTATTACAAATTCAGGACTTCTTAGCAGAATCTCAATAGGAAGGCTAAAGCTTATTGGAATGGTGCAAATGTTGTCACTAAGTACCGGCATATGACTAACAGATCAACATAAAATAATTAAAGTCTATGTCACACACCTGTCCCAGGTATCCCGGGCTTCGTTCCCTTCTCCTATGTCCTCTGTTCCCTAGTTGCCAGGCATAGATCAATGTCATCATTTCCCTACACCTAGTTAAGGCTCATTAAGACACAAACCTGTGTCTTGGTATTGAGACTTTAGTCTTATGTTTGGTGTGCTCCACCATCTGAGCTTTCTGTTTTTGCGTTTGTGCTTGCATTCATCCCTGCTGGGTTCCGCTTTATTTGTCCTGCTGCTCCTGAGATTCCCGTGTTTGTTAGGTTCTTACTTCCTACGTGCCTTCATACTTGATGCATCAACTCCAGGAGTCTGCGTGCCCACCCGGACCTGAGGCTTCGAGAATCTACTTCACCAGGTGAGCCTAACTGTCTATTTCTACTACAGTTACAACTCATAAAGTACATACTATTCCATAAATTTCCAAAGTCTTTGTTTACTTCCCTTCCTGTGATTCTCTTTAACAAATTCTATAGCAAGACTGGGACAAAGTATTTTGATGACTTGGATAGATGATGAAGAATGCGCAGAGGTAAGGGGTTCATGCTCTCCTGGCTATATGTAGTACATGTTAAGAATCAGCAGCAGAGTTGAGGAAATTACATAGCAGTACTGAGCAGTGTAACTGTGCATCCGGTTCTGGGATTAGATAAAATGAGAATGCATTACAAGGTTCAGGACTTCTGAGCAGCATCTCAATAGCAAGGATAAAGCAGATTTTACTGGTTCAAATTTTGTCAGTAAATATTGGTATATCCATATTACCAACATATCAAACATAAATATAATTAAAGCCTAACTCCATTACAGCCACAGTATATACCGTACACAATATTACATACTGTTTATTTGTTCCAGAATCTATGTTTAATTCTCTTCCTGCGAATTTCCTTAGCGTATTCTAGAACTGGGCTGGGATAAGGCATTTTGATAACTTGAGCAGATAAGGAAGAATTAACACACAGTCATGAGGTATATATACTCTTCTGACTCTATGGAACACATGTTTTAGGAGAAGCAGAAGCATGGAGGACATTATACATAAGTACTGAGGAGTGTAGCTGTGAATCCAATTCTGGGTTTAGATAAAATGAGAATGCATTACAAGGTTCAGGATGTTTGAGCAGCATCTCAAAAGCCTAAATAGCAAGAATAAAGCAGATTGCACTGGTACAAATGTTGTTAATAAGCATTGGCATATCCATATTATAACATATTAACATAAAAATAGTTAAAGCCTAACTCCATTATAGTCATATCATATATATAGTACATATAGTGTCATGACTCTGATGTTGGGTATCCAAGGATCATGGGCTCCTTCCTGTCCTTTGCTAGGGGCCCCTAGCTCGTCCAGTTCCCGGGTTACTTCTGATGGTGAGACGCTAGGGCCACGTACCTTGCCTTAGCTCCTGAATCCGCCCTCAATCTGTACATTCCACCACCTGGGAAGAGGGTAGTGTGTACCCAAATACATCAACCAGACTAACAAGGTGATGCAACACAGGATAGAGAAAATACAATCATACAAATATACTCACATAAACAACAGGTAAACACGGAGTGAAGGATGGGGAAAACCAGAGTAGGAGAAGAAGGGATAGTACACAACCCAAACCTTGCAACAGTCTCAGATAAATCACAAACGCCTTCTCAAACAACAACAACCACTATCTCCTAAAGCATGCAGCATGAAGCTAACTCTGCCAATAAGTTCTAGCTAGGGCCAGAATATATAGGAGAGGGAGAGGCTACAGTAAACAGCTGAGAGCCTTAATGCAGTAAAGCTTTCATAGAATCATAGAATCATAGAATAGTAGAGTTGAAGGACCACTGGGCCATCTGGTCCAACCCCTGCTCAAAGCAGGATTCTCTAAATCAGTGGTTCTCAACCTTTCTAATGCCGTGACCCGCAATACAGTTCCTCATGTTGCGGTGACCCCAAACCAAAAATAATTACAGTCCCTCCATCAATATTATGGGCACCACATAGTCCTCCATACAGTATTATGGGCCAAATATAATGCTCCATAAAGAATACTGGTCCCCAATAATGCTCCATACAAATATGTAGCTCTCCTCTGCACTGTGCTGCGTTCTGCACTGTTACGGCTCAGGAAAGGGCACTGTGGAAAGACTACCCATTATCATCATCATTGCCTCCCCATCATCATCATCGTCTCCCATCATCATTGCCTCTCCATCATCATTATCATTGCCTTCCCATCATCATCATCATTGTCTGCCCATCATCATTGGCTCCCATCATTATCATTGCCTGCCCATCATCATTGGCTCCCCATCATCATCGCCTCCCATCATCATTGGCTCCCATCATCATCATTGCCTTCCCATCATCATTGGCTCCCCATCATCATCATCATTGCCTGCCCATCATCATTGGCTCCCCATCATCATCGCCTCCCCATCATCATCATCATCATCATTGCCTGCCCATCATCATTGGCTCCCCATCATCATGATCATTGCCTGCTCATCATCATTGGCTCCCATCATCATCGCCTCCCCATCATCATCATCATCACTGCCTGCCCATCATCATCGCCTCCCCATCATCATCATCTTTGCCTGCCTATCATCATTGGCTCCCCATCATCATCGTTGCCTCCTCACCACCATCACTGCCTCCCCCATCACCATCACACATACAGCACCACACACAGACAGCACCGCAGCACTCTCTCACATACACACACGCAGGCAGACACACACACACACACACTGATACACACAGACACATACATCTCACCTGTCCGGCGCCCGCGCTCTCTGCCACAGCCGGTCGCTGAATGATGACGTCATCCAGCGGCGCTGCTGTGACAGGAAGCGCGGGCGCCCTGCAGGCGCCCCCTGGAGCTCGGAGCTACGGAGGCACGGGGAGAGGTAAGTATTGCGCCGCCTGCTCAGGCCGGGTCCCCCCTCCCCGCGCAGTGGATTCACCGACCCGTCGCTCAGCTCCGGAGGGTCCCGGGCCGCTGCACTGTGACTCCGTGGGAGGAGGAATTGCTGCTGCTGCCACGCCGCCCCACACACGTGCTGCCTGGGGCGGACCGCCCCCCGCCCGCCCACGCTATGCCCGCGCCCTACGCCCGCCCACGCTACGCCCCTGCTACGCCACTGGGCTAAAGCCATCGGAAATATGCTGTATATATGGCTCCGCTCCCATCCTCCCATCCTGTATATATGGCTCCGCTCCCCCTCCCATCCTGTATACATGGCTCCGCTCCCTCTCCCATCCTGTATACATGGCTCCGCTCCCATCCTCCCATCCTGTATATATGGCTCCGCTCCCCCTCCCATCCTGTATACATGGCTCCGCTCCCCCTCCCATCCTGTATACATGGCTCCGCTCCAACCCTCCCATCCTATATACATGGCTCTGCTCCCCCCTCCCATCCTGTATATATGGCTCCGCTCCCATCCTCCAATCCTGTATATATGGCTCCGCTCCCATCCTCCCATCCTGTATATATGGCTCCGCTCCCATCCTCCCATCCTGTGTATATGGCTCCGCTCCCCCTCCCATCCTGTATACATGGCTCCGCTCCCATCCTCCCATCCTGTATATATGGCTCCGCTCCCATCCTCCCATCCTGTATATATGGCTCCGCTCCCCCTCCCATCCTGTATACATGGCTCCGCTCCCATCCTCCCATCCTGTATACATGGCTCCGCTCCCATCCTGTATATATGGCTCCGCTCCCATCCTCCATCCTGTATATATGGCTCCGCTCCCCTCCCATCCTGTATACATGGCTCCGCTCCCATCCTCCCATCCTGTATATATGGCTCCGCTCCATCCTCCCATCCTGTATATATGGCTCCGCTCCCATCCTCCCATCCTGTATACATGGCTCCGCTCCCATCCTCCCATCCTGTATATATGGCTCCGCTCCCATCCTCCCATCCTGTATAGATGGCTCCGCTCCCATCCTCCCATCCTGTATATATGGCTCCGCTCCCCCCTCCCATCCTGTATATATGGCTCCGCTCCCATACTGTATACATGGCTTCGCTCCCACCCTCCCATCCTATATACATGGCTCAGCTCCCCCTCCCATCCTGTATATATGGCTCCGCTCCCATCCTCCCATCCTGTATATATGGCTCCGCTCCCACCCTCCCATCCTATATACATGGCTCCGCTCCCATCCTCCCATCCTGTATATATGGCTCCGCTCCCACCCTCCCATCCTGTATATATGGCTCCGCTCCCATCCTCCCATCCTGTATATATGGCTCCGCTCCCCCTCCCATCCTGTATACTTGGCTCCGCTCCCCCGTCCTCCCCCCATCATACTTACCCTCCTCGCTCCGTCGCTGCAGGTCGATGTGTAGCCCAGCTTCGCAGGCACACATGAAAATCCAGGAAAGTGCACTGGAAGGTAACAGCCAAGCTTGATATGCATTCACTCATGTCACTCACATTTAGACACACCCATAGGGGTATATAAGTTTGGTGGGTGTCAGCATAGGACAGAGTGTGTTTCAGCTTCCTGTCTTAGGACAGAGAGTCAGTCAGTTAGCTCCGGGAGGCTCAGGAGTGAGTCATCCCTTGGATAGTTACCTGTCTGAGTTAAGGTACTGCCACACTAAGCTATCCCGCTAGCGATCTCGTTAGCGTTGCATACTAATGAGATCGCTAGCGGGATTGTTTCTATATCGCTAAATGCTGCCGCATTTAGCGATATAGTTAACGACGCTATCGCCGTTAGCGATCTTCTTAACGACTTTAGCGGTACAAAAGTACCGCTAAATCGCTAAGAAAAGGTGCACACAGCGATAAGATACTTACCCAGCGGGACGCCAGCGATGAAATAGGGTCCGGAACGATTCCAGCGACGAGCGAGATCAAGCAGGAAGCTCGTCGCTGGAAGCTGCGCACTGAACAATATCGCTAACGGGATCGCTAAATAGTGACGTTTTTTAGCGATCCGTTAGCGATATTGTTTAGTGTGGCATACCTTTAGTCAGTCAGATTGGTTTTCCTGCTGAGTTCAGAGCAGAGACTTCAGCCGCCTGTCCCAGGACAGTGAAGTTCAGTCGACAGAGGTCCTGGACTAGGAGAATACTGAGAGCTGCTCAGCGAGCCCAAACAGGGAATCTGTGATTCGACTTCTATGCAGCAGTGCTTATGTTAAGAGCGGAAAGCAGGGCGGAGGGCACAGTGGAGAAGACAGAGCAGTGCCTTAGGTATTGGATTACCTGCACTAAATCACCGGTCACTGGGGACCGAAGCGTTGCTATTGTTTCAAGCATAGTGACAAGAAAACCAGAGGCATCTGGACTACAGGTCGCAGAGAGCAGCCCTAAGTGTCAATACGTAACCGGAGTCAGGTGGAACAGGGACTTTGAGCTAGGCCAAGCAAAAGTAAGGACTTAGTTTCATCACTCAGAAGGCTCCACCACAACGTTGGCCGGGCAGTACAGCTACAGAGAAAGCTGGAGTTTTAGAGTTAACTTCGCTTCAGGCAAGTTGGACTCACATTATATGGAAGTTAAGGAGGCCTCTAACCTGCTCGGCTGCTACCTGAAAGTGCACTCTCCACCCCGACCAGCTTCCCGGGATCTGCTTGAACCATCATCAGTAAAAGGTATGAAAAGAAGCTACCTTGTGTGTGACTGAATTCTTACTACCCCTGCATCATCACCATCATAGACTTCCAGGGACCCGTCTCACCTGTGGGAGACTTATTACCAAGCTGCCCCATAACATCCCCTGTGAAAGTCCTCATAGCAGCGCTGGTACAATTACCAGAAACCACAGGTGGCGTCACGAACTACCTATCCTAATAATCCCCTGTAAATATCCCCCATTGCACGACCGCCAGGGCCACAGACCGAGCCACCGCTACCAGTGACAACTCCCATAGATTTCTATGGGCTCGGCTCCGAGTACCCCATAGCCCTGGTATCCACAATTGTGGTGCGTGGTCGCAACAACTAAATTTTGGCGTCACGAACAGGATACGATACTTACAAGATCGTAAGCCCTGTGTGCCTAAATTGAACTGTTTGCTGTATGCCACTATTGGCGCCAAAATACCGCCATTTTGCCGCCAAGTTGGCGCCCTGAGGCGCTGGTGAAGAAGGTGGGCGTACCTTCGTGGGCGTGTACCCCCCTGAAGCGCGAAAAAATTATGGCCGCCCTCTCCAAGGCCTACTACAATGTGAGATCCAGCCCCACTGCTAAAGAAATACGCCTCCTCTTCATCCTCTATGCGAAGAGGAGGAGACGCAAATCCCGCCTCCACGGAAAGGACCAGAATGTTCCTGTTGGGTATCACAGTGGTACCTGGGACGAGGTGGCAGAAGGACAAGAGCAGCTATGCAGTGGAGCAGTGGAGCACAGGCCCTGCTCCCGGAGAAGCTGTTGCTTGAACAAGAGCCATCCCTAATACAGAAGCTTCAGCAAACTATGCTGGAGCTGCAGAAGGAGAATGCAGTGCTCAGAAGGTTAATCCAGCGTCATGCAGACTTGCAGGAGACAGAGAGACGCTGGCGTGCCCAGATACAGCGGCTGCTGTGGGACGCAGTGCTCTCTCCCACAAGCATAATGCCGTCACCTGCTTTTCCAAGATCCCTGCTGAAGAAAGCTGAAGGAAAACCGGAGGCCGCCCCCAAAAGTGCTGTACCTGATCCCACCGATGGAGAGGTGGAAGCGAAGGAGGCTGAGGAGGTCCTGCCTGTTCCGGAGTACCAGCTAGGCCAGGAGGCCGCAGCAGATTACAGATCCCCGGTAGGGACACCGGAGGAAACCCAGCCGTCTGTGATGGAGCAGCGACAGCAGCAGGTTAGTGCGTCCCCAACTGAGCCATTGTGCACACCTGCTTCCTGCTCTGCATCACACCAGCATTGTGCATCGGCATCGCCCCCTGCGTACACCTCCGTATCGCAATCTGCATCCCAATCTGCATCGCAATCGGCGATCTACTCTGCATCGCAATCGGCGACCCAATCTACATCGCAAACTGCGGTTACAGCTGAATCGCCTCCTGCTTACTCAACGCAAACCAAGTCGCAATCTGTACAGCAGCCCAGGTCTCAGCCAGCGCTGCCGCCTAAACCGCAAACTGCGACCAAGTTAGTATCGCAAAATGTTGTGGCACCTGTAGCGACGCAATCGGCGTCTCACAAGGAGGAAGCACCCGGCGTGCCCCTAGCGGTTCGCACAAGGACTGTAGCGACCCAGACATTGATAGCAGGTCACGACCTGTTTGTAATGCGCTCTAAAGAGCATCGCGTTGTTCCAGCCCCCGGGGTGGAAGACATAATTGAAGTCTGCAAGAAAATGTGAAGACCGGTAGGACCCAGACAGGGGTTTACCGTATTGAAGCATGTATAAAGTTGAGAAGGAAAGTTCACATAATTGCACTTGAAATGTATGTAATGTTTACATAAATTGCCATTTTTGCACTTTAGTATTATTGTATACTGATGTTTGATATATGGAGTAGAATACCCGGCTGGGTACCAGAAAGAAAAGTTAAGAAAAATGATGTTTACCTATTTTGCATAGTTTTGCATAAAATACCCTGGTTGGGTAAAGAAAGTTAAAAGAATGTGAATATTGAAGTGAAATATATATATGTGTCCTTAACCATGCCATGGACTGAGAGGCTGAGGACTGTGCCAGCCAGAACTTGTCTTTGTAAATAGTTGCGCTTCGGTGCATTATATTGGTTTTACACGAAGCCATTATTACACAACTACCTCTGAAGAAAAACCCGTATGGTGGGCCTAGAGTGAGGTCTGCAGTCAGAAGTCCTGCAGCCCACCCAGGACCCACGTGGGAGGTTTTTGGTGCGGGTCCTCCACAAGTACTTGTATATATGAACACGTTTGATATTTTGATACTTTTGATACTTTTGTATTCTTACTGTACATATTGTAACGTTCAAGAAATCCTTACCTCCCGGATGGGATGAGTTTGAAATGTTGTTAATGCAAAACAAAATGTTCTTTTTGTCTTTTACAGCCAGGGAGTGCTGTGTTTTACCAAGGGGGGATGTGTAGCCCAGCTTCGCAGGCACACATGAAAATCCAGGAAGTGCACTGGAAGGTAACAGCCAAAGCTTGATATGCATTCACTCATGTCACTCACATTTAGACACACCCATAGGGGTATATAAGTTTGGTGGGTGTCAGCATAGGACAGAGTGTGTTTCAGCTTCCTGTCTTAGGACAGAGAGTCAGTCAGTTAGCTCCGGGAGGCTCAGGAGTGAGTCATCCCTTGGATAGTTACCTGTCTGAGTTAGTCAGTCAGATTGGTTTTCCTGCTGAGTTCAGAGCAGAGACTTCAGCCGCCTGTCCCAGGACAGTGAAGTTCAGTTGACAGAGGTCCTGGACTAGGAGAATACTGAGAGCTGCTCAGCGAGCCCAAACAGGGAATCTGTGATTCGACTTCTATGCAGCAGTGCTTATGTTAAGAGCGGAAAGCAGGGCGAAGGGCACAGTGGAGAAGACAGAGCAGTGCCTTAGGTATTGGATTACCTGCACTAAATCACCGGTCACTGGGGACCGAAGCGTTGCTATTGTTTCAAGCATAGTGACAAGAAAACCAGAGGCATCTGGACTACAGGTCGCAGAGAGCAGCCCTAAGTGTCAATACGTAACCGGAGTCAGGTGGAACAGGGACTTTGAGCTAGGCCAAGCAAAAGTAAGGACTTAGTTTCATCACTCAGAAGGCTCCACCACAGCGTTGGCCGGGCATTACAGCTACAGAGAAAGCTGGAGTTTTAGAGTTAACTTCGCTTCAGGCAAGTTGGACTCACATTATATGGAAGTTAAGGAGGCCTCTAACCTGCTCGGCTGCTACCTGAAAGTGCACTCTCCACCCCGACCAGCTTCCCGGGATCTGCTTGAACCATCATCAGTAAAAGGTATGAAAAGAAGCTACCTTGTGTGTGACTGAATTCTTACTACCCCTGCATCATCACCATCATAGACTTCCAGGGACCCGTCTCACCTGTGGGAGACTTATTACCAAGCTGCCCCATAACATCCCCTGTGAAAGTCCTCATAGCAGCGCTGGTACAATTACCAGAAACCACAGGTGGCGTCACGAACTACCTATCCTAATAATCCCCTGTAAATATCCCCCATTGCACGACCGCCAGGGCCACGGACCGAGCCACCGCTACCAGTGACAACTCCCATAGATTTCTATGGGCTCGGCTCCGAGTACCCCATAGCCCTGGTATCCACAATTGTGGTGCGTGGTCGCAACAACTGCATCCCTGTCGGCGCCGTCAGCTTCCTCCTGTGCGCAGCGGTGACGTAATACCGCTCATTAAGTACATGAATATGGACGCCACGCCTATGGGAGTGGCGTCACGTCCATATTCATTACCTTAATGAGCGGTACTACGTCACCGCACTGCCAGGAGGAAGCTGACGCCGCCGACAGGGATGCAGGGACCTGCAGCGACGGAGCGAGGAGGGTAAATATGGATGTCTAATGAAGCCGGCGGCTGCAGCTGTCACTACAGTGCTGCAGCCGCCGGCTCCTTTAAGCGACCCCTGTGTTTTGGTCGTTCGACCCCCGCGGGGGTCGCGACCCACAGGTTGAGAACCGCTGCTCTAAATCATCCCAGACAGATGTCTGTCCAGCCTCTGTTTGAAGACTTCCATTGAAGGAGAACTCACCACCTCTTGTGGCAGCCTGTTCCACTCATTGATCACCCTAACTGTCAAAAAGTTTTTCTAATATCTAATCTGTGTCTCCTCTTATTCAGTTTCATCCCATTGCTTCTAGTCTTTCCTTGTGCAAATGAGAATAAAGATGATCCTTCTACAATGTGACAGCCCTTGAGATATTTGTAGACAGCTATTAAGTCTCCTCTCAGTCTTCTTTTTTGCAAGCTAAACATTCCCAAATCCTGCAACCGTTCCTCATAGGACATGGTTTGCATACCGGTCACCATTCTGGTGGCTCTTCTCTGAACTTGCTCCAGTTTGTTGATATCTTTTTTAAAATGTGGTGCCCAAAACTGGACACAGTATTCCAGATGAGGTCTGACCGAAGAGGAGTAGAGGGCAATAATGACCTCACGTGATCTAGACTGTATGCTTCTGACTCGCTCCACAATTGTGGTGGATACCAGGGCTATGGGGTACTCGGAGCCGAGCCCATAGATTTCTATGGGAGATGTCACTGGCAGCGGAACTCGGTCCGTGGCCCTGGCGGTCATGCAATGGGGGATATTTACAGGGGATTATTAGGATAGGTAGTTCGTGACGCCACCTGTGGTATCTGGTCAATTGGACCAGCGCTGCTGTAAGGATCTTCACAGGGGATGTTATGGGGCAGCTGGGTGGTAAGTCTCCCACAGGTGAGACTGGTCCCTGGAAGTCTATGGTGATGATGCGGGGTGTAGATAAGAATTCAGTCACACACAATACAGCTTCTTTTCATACCTTTTACTGGTAGATGGTTCAAGTAGGTCCCGGGGAGCTGGTCGGGGTGGAGAGTGCACATTCGGGTAACCGCTGAGCAGGTTAGAGGCCTCCTTTACTTCCATATACATGTGAGTCCAACTTGCCTGAAGCGAAGTTAACTCTGAACTCTCCAGCTTTCTCTATAGCTGTAATGCCCGGCCAACATTGTGGTGGAGCCTTCTAAGTGGTGAGAACTAAGTCCTTACTTTTGTCTGCGCTTGACTCAAAGTCCCCGTTCTCCCTGACTCCGGTTACGTATTGACACTTTGGGCTGCACTCTGCGACCTGTAGTCCAGATGCCTCCGGTTTTCTTGTTACTAAGCTTGAAACTCTAGCAACGCTTCGGACCCCGGTGTCCGGCAATTTAGTGCAGGTAATCCAATACCTGTAGCACTTCTCTCTGTCTTCTCCACTGCGCCCTTCGCCCTGCTTCCCGCTCTTAACATAAGCACTTGTAGCTTTTCATGGAAATGTCAGCTTTCTCCCAGAGCTCGCTGCACAGCTCTCAGTATCCTCCAAGTCCAGACTGGACTGAGACTGAATGGCTGCTCTGTCCTTAGACAGAAGCTAACTGACTGAAGTCAAACGGAACACTCCCTGAGCTTGACTGAACTGAGCTCTTCTCAGACAGGAAACTCTCTCTGATTGCTACGTGTCACTCCCCCCTATATCTCAGATGGGTGTGTCTGAAAGAGTGAGTGGCAGTGAATGCATATCAAGCGTTGCGATTACCTTCCTGTGCACTCTCCTGGATTTTATGTGTGCCTTGCATAGCTGGGCCACACATCCCCCTTGGTTAAACACAGCACTCCCGGGCTGTAAAAGAGAAAAAGAAAACATTTTTGTTTTGCATTAAACAACAACATTTTAACTCTTCCCATCCGGGAGGTAAGACCTCTTGAACGTTACAATTTGTACATTAGAAAATTACAAAAGTATCAAAATATCAAGACATGCTCATAAATACAGGATACTTGTGGAGGACCCGCACCAAAAACCTCCCACGTGGGTCCTGGGTGGGCTGCAGGACTTCTGACTGCAGACCTCACTCTAGGCCCACCATACGGGTTTTTCTTCAGAGGTAGATATTGTAGATATGGTTTTGTGTAAAACCAATATAAGGCACCGTAGTGCAACTATTTACAAAGCAAGTTCTTGGGCTGGCACAGTCCACAGCCACGCAGTTCATTGGCATGGTAAAAGACACATTTTTATATTTCAAGTATTCACGTATACTTTAACTTTCACTTTACCCAACTGGGGTATTCTATGCAAACATCATCACATTTTGCAAATTATGTAAACATTTTCATACTTATCAATAAAGTGCAATTTGGCAAAACTTCTTCTTTGTAAAACTTTATACCTGCTTCAGATGCAGTAAACCCCTGTCTGGGTCCTACTGGCTTTCATTTTTCTTGCTAACTTCAATAACGTCTTCCACTCCTGGGGCTGGAACGACGCGGTGTTCTTTTGAACGCATAACGAACAAGTCATGGCCTGCTATCAGCGTTTGAGTGGCCACAGTTCTCATTCTAACGGTGGACCCAACGGGTACTTCTTTTCTGTAGGACGCCGATTGCGTCTCTGAGGTAGGCGCAGATTGTGATGCCAAAATGGTCGCACGTTGCGTTGCTGAGGTGTACGCAGGGGGCGATGCTGAAGTTATCACAGGTTGCGATGCAGAGTGGGGTCGCAGATTGCGATGCAGGGGGCGACGTAGGTTGAGATGAGTATGCAGGGGGCGATGCCGAGGCACGGCCTGGTGCGGTGAGAGCTCGGGACCGGGACGCCTCGGTATTGTGTACGGTACCGGCGTCGGGAACGGGGTCACTGACGATAGAGATGTTTAGGGCATACCATCCCTTTAAACCCCAGTGCCGGGTGCAGCTCACTATGTCCCCATTTATCAGGTCCCTCCCAGGATGACCGATGGGCAAGTGGGACTCTACGTCCCGGCGGCTCACAAAGACCCCCGGATAGAGGCCCGACTCGCGGATAAAGCCCCAGCCCTTGCGGAGTTGAAACTCTGTGACGCACCCCTGACGCCGCGGTTCCCGTCGGGTACCTTTATCTCGGCGGACGGTTTCTTTATCAGCGACGAACTTTTCATGCCATTCCTGTCGGTCTCGCTGTACCTTCCTCTCTTCCTCCTGCTGTTGTCTCACTTTCTCACAGTGTTGCCAAGCATTTCCGGTCTGGAGGTCGTAAGTCACATCGTCCAGACACTCCATCTCATCCCAGTCGATCTCCGGCAGTGATGGCTGGGACCCCTCCGATGTTCCTACCGGGGAACCGTAATCTGCTGCGGCCTCCTGGCCTGGCTGGCACTCCGGACCGGGCAGGACCTCCTCAGCCTCCTTCTCCTCCACCTCCGCATCGGTGGGATCAGGTACAGCACTTTTGGGGGCAGCCTCCGGTTTCTCTTTAGCCTTCCTCAGCAGGGAACTTGGGAAATCAGGTGACGGCGTTATGCTTGTGGGAGAGAGCACTGCGTCCCACAGCAGCCGCTGTGTCTGGGCACGCCAGCGTCTCTCTGTCTCCTGCATGTCTGCATGACGCTGAATTAAGCTTCTGAGCACCGCATTTTCCTTCTGCAGCTCCAGCATAGCGGGGTCAGTGTCCCGATCTGGGGACAGCTCCGGCACAGGTAGTAAATCTTCCGGTAAGCAGGGTTTGTATGCATCCGGTCCTCTACACAGATTCTCCTGTCCTTCCGCCATCTCTTTCCAGGCCAGACTGTAGTTTCCATCAGGAACAGTCCGGTCTCTTCCGTGGAGGCGGGATTTGCGTCTCCTCCTCTTTGCATAGAAGATGAAGAGGAGGCGGATTTCCTTAGCAGTGGGGCAGGACTGCACATTATAGTAGCATTTGGAGAGGGCGGCCATATCTTTCGCGCCACAGGGGGGGTACACGCCCACGAATGCACGCCCACCTTCTTCACCAGCGCCTCAGGGCGCCAATATGGCGGTAAAATGGCGGTATTTGGCGCCAAATGCAGCAAACAGTCTTTTTCACCAAACAGTTCAATATAGGCACACAGTGTCATGGGTGTATCGCCACGAGGATCGTCGCGATTACACACTCTGACTTCTCACAGCTGAGTTGCTGTTTCTTTGTGTTTGGTAATGAGGGAGTTAATTTTACCTAGCTCTTTGCTAAGACTAGGTCCAGCCTCGCCCGGCTGCTTTTGATTATGCTCTAATTAGATTCCTTCATATACCTGCCAGTCTGCTTGTTAGATGCCGGTGAAAGCATTCATGTAGTCTAGCAGACTGGATCGGTTCTGAGAATATTTAAGCTAAGAGTTCCTTAGTTGTTTTTACTCTTACAGCTTATAGTTTATCTCTGAGACCTTAGGTGTTCCTACTGTGTGTGAGTGTTGTATGTAAGACTTTATTTACTTTATTTCTTGTCTGTCTTGTATGTCTTTCTGTTCATTAACCGTTACCTGTTCTTTCCCTTTGGTGGTAATCAGGGTCCTTCTTAGGACTAGATTACAGTTGGCAGGGATTGATAGGAGACAGGGTTTACGCTGGTGGCCTGGACCTCTGTACCTTTAACAGTACCTCCAGGTAGAGGGATTAGTTAGGACCCCAGTGTAGGGTCAGCATAGACCCCGGTCACCCTCTAGCCGGAGACGGCGTATAACGGATTCCGTATTGACCCACTGGACATTCTGTCAGGTAATTCTATGTTATCATATATCTATGCGCATGTTATATAGTATGTTGCCCATTTGATATAGATTACTTACATCACATATATATATATCTGCTATACAGCGAGACATTTTCACCGGCCCATACTAAAGATTCTCCCCAGCTGTCATGGATCCAGTAGCCCAGCTGGCCCGGCAGTTGCAGGGGTTGTCCATGGAGTTTGCAGACATTAAGTCCAAGGTTTTGTCCCCCCGGAGCAAACCAGATCTGAACCTAAGGTTGCTCTCCCGGACAGGTTCACTGGTGGGCGGGACAAATTTTTTACTTTCCGGGAGGCATGTAAATTGTATTTTCGGCTGCGGCCTCGGTCATCTGGGAGTGAAGAGCAGAGGGTGGGAATTGTTATCTCGCTCTTACAAGGGGACCCTCAATCTTGGGCGTTCTCTATTCCTCCAGGCTCCCCAGATCTCCAGTCAGTGGATCGATTTTTTACTGCCCTGGGTCTGGTATATGATGATCCGGATCGAGTTTCCCTTGCTGAAACAAAGTTACGTAAAATACGGCAAGGAAATCGTCCAGCGGAGGAATATTCTTCTGAGTTCCGTAGATGGGCAACAGATACTCAGTGGAATGACCCAGCTCTTAGGAGCCAGTTTTGTCAAGGGTTGTCTGACAAATTAAAAGATGTGTTGGCTCAGTATGATTCTCCTCCATCACTGGAGGCTGCTATGGCCCTCGCTATTCGCATTGATAGACGAATTCGGGGAAGACGCGAGGTAACTCCGCCTCCCGTGATGACTCCACCTATTACTAAAGTCCCTTATACTGAGGTTCCCCTGGTCTGTTCTGAGGAACCCATGCAGTTGGGAGGGACATGTTTTTGTAGGAGGGAATCGGCGGTGCGCCGCAAGACTAGAAGGTGTTTCTTTTGCGGGAGAGAGGGACATTTTGTTGGGGGGTGTCCATCCCGGGCTCTTTGAGCAAAGGAGTTAACCTGGGAGTGTGTATTTCGTCCCCAAATCCTTCTCAGTTTCTCGTGCCTGCGGAGGTGGTGATTGGTACTAGAACTGAGAGGATTTCTGTTTTTCTTGATAGTGGGTCCGGGGCTAATCTGGTGGACGCTCGGTTTGCCCAGGTGCATGGTATGCAACTGAGTGTATTGGCCAAACCGGTCCCTATAGTCTCTATTGATTCTAGACCTCTCGGTCAAGGTAGCTTGGTACAAGCTGTTCATAACATAGATCTTCGAGTAGGGGCAATACATAAAGAGCAATTATCTTGTTATGTGTTGGAGGGTCTACCTACTCCTATTGTGTTGGGACTTCCTTGGTTGGCTAAACATAACCCAGTGATTGATTGGCAATCCAGAAAGATAAGCCAGTGGGGTGAATTTTGCAGGAATAACTGCATGAGCACGGTCATCGGTGCAGTTGTGCCTAGGACTTTGTCTCCTTTTCTGGAGGACTTTGGGGAGATGTTCTCGAGGAGGGGTGTCAAGAGTTACCTCCTCATCGCGCATATGACTGCTCAATAAAGTTGCTTCCTGATGCCTTATCTCGTACTTTCCCAGGGACCGGGAAGACGGATGATCCGGTTCCTATTCCTCAGAAGGGAGTTGTAGTGTCAGCTGTATGCTCTGAGCTTGAGGGGGAGGTTTTGGGGGCTCAGGGGGACGCCCCTGTGGGACTTCCAGGGAGACTGATAGTTCCAGATCGGTTAAGACTGAAGGTTACGGGTAACCGTTACAAACGGATGGCTGATAGGGGGAGAGTTTCTGGTCTAGATCTGAAGGTGAACGATCTGGTTTGGTTGTCTACCAGGAATATAAAACTTAAAGTTTCCTCCTGGAGATTGGGTCCCAGATTCATCGGGCCGTACAGGATCAGTTCCATAATTAATCCTGTGGCATTTCGTCTGGACCTCCCTCCTACGTTTAAAATTCATAATGTGTTTCACAAGTCTTTACTTAAAAAGTATGTGGCACCAGTCATACCGTCACCTCTACCTCCTCCTTCAGTGGTGGTCAATGATAATGTGGAATTTCATGGGTCGAAAATCATTGACTCACGTCTCAGTCGCCGATCCCTTCAGTACTTGGTTCATTGGAGGGGGTATGGTCCTGAGGAGAGGACGTGGGTCCCTGCGTCTGATGTTAACGCAGATCGATTGGTTCGGAACTTTCACACAACTCACCCGGGCAGACCTGGCCCTGAGGGTCCGGAGTCCCCTCGTAGAGGGGGGGGTACTGTCATGGGTGTATCGCCACGAGGATCGTCGCGATTACACACTCTGACTTCTCACAGCTGAGTTGCTGTTTCTTTGTGTTTGGTAATGAGGGAGTTAATTTTACCTAGCTCTTTGCTAAGACTAGGTCCAGCCTCGCCCGGCTGCTTTTGATTATGCTCTAATTAGATTCCTTCATATACCTGCCAGTCTGCTTGTTAGATGCCGGTGAAAGCATTCATGTAGTCTAGCAGACTGGATCGGTTCTGAGAATATTTAAGCTAAGAGTTCCTTAGTTGTTTTTACTCTTACAGCTTATAGTTTATCTCTGAGACCTTAGGTGTTCCTACTGTGTGTGAGTGTTGTATGTAAGACTTTATTTACTTTATTTCTTGTCTGTCTTGTATGTCTTTCTGTTCATTAACCGTTACCTGTTCTTTCCCTTTGGTGGTAATCAGGGTCCTTCTTAGGACTAGATTACAGTTGGCAGGGATTGATAGGAGACAGGGTTTACGCTGGTGGCCTGGACCTCTGTACCTTTAACAGTACCTCCAGGTAGAGGGATTAGTTAGGACCCCAGTGTAGGGTCAGCATAGACCCCGGTCACCCTCTAGCCGGAGACGGCGTATAACGGATTCCGTATTGACCCACTGGACATTCTGTCAGGTAATTCTATGTTATCATATATCTATGCGCATGTTATATAGTATGTTGCCCATTTGATATAGATTACTTACATCACATATATATATATCTGCTATACAGCGTGACACACAGGACTCACAATTGCAAGTTTCGCATCCTGTTCGTGACGCCAAGTTAAGTTGACTCGCTCCACAATTGTGGTGGATACCAGGGCTATGGGGTACTCGGAGCCGAGCCCATAGATTTCTATGGGAGATGTCACTGGCAGCGGGACTCGGTCCGTGGCCCTGGCGGTCATGCAATGGGGGATATTTACAGGGGATTATTAGGATAGGTAGTTCGTGACGCCACCTGTGGTATCTGGTCAATTGGACCAGCGCTGCTGTAAGGATCTTCACGGGGATGTTATGGGGCACCTGGGTGGTAAGTCTCCCACAGGTGAGACTGGTCCCTGGAAGTCTATGGTGAAGATGCAGGGTGTAGATAAGAATTCAGTCACACACAATACAGCTTCTTTTCATACCTTTTACTGGTAGATGGTTCAAGTAGGTCCCGGGGAGCTGGTCGGGGTGGAGAGTGCACATTCGGGTAACCGCTGAGCAGGTTAGAGGCCTCCTTTACTTCCATATACATGTGAGTCCAACTTGCCTGAAGCGAAGTTAACTCTGAACTCTCCAGCTTTCTCTATAGCTGTAATGCCCGGCCAACATTGTGGTGGAGCCTTCTAAGTGGTGAGAACTAAGTCCTTATTTTTGTCTGCGCTTGACTCAAAGTCCCCGTTCTCCCTGACTCCGGTTACGTATTGACACTTTGGGCTGCACTCTGCGACCTGTAGTCCAGATGCCTCCGGTTTTCTTGTTACTAAGCTTGAAACTCTAGCAACGCTTCGGACCCCGGTGTCCGGCAATTTAGTGCAGGTAATCCAATACCTGTAGCACTTCTCTCTGTCTTCTCCACTGCGCCCTTCGCCCTGCTTCCCGCTCTTAACATAAGAACTTGTAGCTTTTCATGGAAATGTCAGCTTTCTCCCAGAGCTCGCTGCACAGTTCTCAGTATCCTCCAAGTCCAGACTGGACTGAGACTGAATGGCTGCTCTGTCCTTAGACAGAAGCTAACTGACTGAAGTCAAACGGAACACTCCCTGAGCTTGACTGAACTGAGCTCTTCTCAGACAGGAAACTCTCTCTGATTGCTACGTGTCACTCCCCCCTATATCTCAGATGGGTGTGTCTGAAAGAGTGAGTGGCAGTGAATGCATATCAAGCGTTGCGATTACCTTCCTGTGCACTCTCCTGGATTTTATGTGTGCCTTGCATAGCTGGGCCACACACTTCTGTTGATACATCCTAGAATTGCATTTGCCTTTTTTGCTGCTGCATCACACTGTTGACTCATGTTCAGTCTGTGATCAAGCGCTCTCAACTGAGCAGATGAACCCCTGCACTGCTAAAAGAAACCTGCACTGTTTAATATGAAGGTGAAGTGCTTCTGATCAGTGCAGGAGTAGGAGAAATCATTCTCGGTCGTGACATATAGTACGTACAGTCATGGACAAAAGTTTTGAGAATGACACAAATATTAATTTTTACAAAGTCTACTGCTTCACTTTTTCTAATGGCAATTTGCATATACTCCAGAATGTTATAAAGAGTGATCAGCTTAACAGCAATTACTTGCAAAGTCAATATTTGGCTAGAAAATGAACTTTATCCCCAAAAACACATTTCAACATCATTGCAGCCCTGCCTTAAAATGACCAGCTAACTTCTTTTCAGTGATTGCTCCATTAACACAGGTGTGGGTGTTGATGAGGACATGGCTGGAGATCAATCTGTCATGATTAAGTAAGAATGACACAACTGGACACTTTAAAAGGAGGTTGGTGCTTGGCATCATTGTTTCTCTTCTGTTAACCATGGTTATCTCTAAAGAAACACGTGCAGTCATCATTGCAATGCACA
The DNA here is from genome assembly GCA_033576555.1 of Oophaga sylvatica. Taxonomy (NCBI): domain Eukaryota; kingdom Metazoa; phylum Chordata; class Amphibia; order Anura; family Dendrobatidae; genus Oophaga; species Oophaga sylvatica. The sequence continues at coordinate 18,459,275 of JARQOD010000006.1, read as the reverse complement.
AAAATGGCCTAACAGGGAAGAGTATCGCAGCTAGAAAGATTGCACCTCAGTCAACAATCTATCGCATCATTAAGAACTTCAAGGAGAGAGGTTCCATTGTTGCCAAAAAGGCTCCAGGGCGCCCAAGAAAGACCAGCAAGCGCCAGGACCGTCTCTTAAAAGTGTTTCAGCTGCGGGATCGGGCTACCAGCAGTGCAGAGCTTGCTCAGGAATGGCAGCAGGCAGGTGTGAGTGCATCTGCACGCACTGTGAGGCGGAGACTCTTGGAGCAAGGCCTGGTCTCAAGGAGGGCAGCAAAGAAGCCACTTCTCTCCAGAAAAAACATAATGGACAGACTGATATTCTGCAAAAGGTACAGGCAGTGGACTGCTGAGGACTGGGGTAAAGTTATTTTCTCTGATGAATCCCCTTTTCGATTGTTTGGGACATCAGGAAAACGCCTCATTCGGAGAAGACAAGGTGAGCGCTACCACCAGTCTTGTCTCATGCCAACTGTTAAGCATCCTGAAACCATTCATGTGTGGGGTTGCTTCTCAGCCAAGGGAATCGGCTCTCTCACAGTCTTGCCTAAAAACACAGCCATGAATAAAGAATGGTACCAGAATGTCCTCCAAGAGCAACTTCTCCCAACCCTCCAAGAGCAGTTTGGCGATCAACAATGCCTTTTCCAGCATGATGGAGCACCTTGCCATAAAGCAAAGGTGATAACTAAATGGCTCAGGGAACAAAACATAGAGATTTTGGGTCCATGGCCTGGAAACTCCCTAGATCTTAATCCCATTGAGAACTTGTGGTCAATCATCAAGAGACGGGTGGACAAACAAAAACGAAATGAAAATTAAAGCATTGATTGTGCAAGAATGGACTGCTATCAGTCAGGATTTGGTCCAGAAGTTGATTGAGAGCATGCCAGGGAGAATTGCAGAGGTCCTGAAGAAGAAGGGTCAACACTGCAAATATTGACTTGCTGCATTAACTCATTCTAACTGTCAATATAAGCTTTTGTTACTCATATGTTTGCAATTATATTTCTGTCTGTGATAAAAACATTTGTCAAACACACATAAAAACCAGAGGGCAGCAGATCATGTGAAAATATAATATTTGTGTCATTCTCAAAACTTTTGGCCATGACTGTAGTATTACATACTGTATGTTTGCAGAATCTATGTTTGCTTCTCTTCTTTCAGTTCTGCTGAGCACATTTTATAACTTTGTTGGGACAAAGTATTTAATGCGTTACGCAGATAAGGAAGAATGTGCTCACCCAGCAGCTCCAAATCCTTAAAGCATACACATCATTGCAGGTAATATCAGAATAAGGTGCTCTGCGTGTACATGAGGAATAACACTATTTCTAGCCAATATATGACTTGTATCCTGCTTTTTTCATCAGTTTTACCTTCTGCAAGTTCTAGCGCTGATTTTCAGCTGTCTCTGAGCTTGTGGGTGGGGACCAACCTGCTGTGATGTCTCCTATACACAACACACACACAGTCATGAGAGAGTCCTGGTCACCTGGCTCAATATAGCACATGTTGAAAATCAGCAGTAGCATAGAAGATACTATATAGCATTACTGGGCTGTGTAGCTGTGAATGCAGCACTGGAGTGAGATAAATAAAACTTACTAAAAAGCTGCATTGTGAAGCTTCAGAATATTGATTCCTTACACCAGACTGCAGAACAACTCCTGTCCTCCCTAAATAAATACAGACTCACTTAGCACAGGCCCCAGAATCCTAAATCAAAGCAAGCTCCATACCAAACACATATGAAAAAATCCAACCCACAAATACACAGAACTGCTTACTGTAGTGCTCCTGGGTTCAAACCCTTAATCTTGTGTTTGGTTGTTAGCTTCTCTATCCACCGAGCCACTGCAGTCACACCTTTTCCCTGGATTTTTTAGTTCTGTTATGCTGGCTCCAATTTGTTTAGCTTCACACAGGTGTTTTTATTTATCTGCCCTATCACCCCTTTGGTGCAGTTTTATAGTCTCCCCCACCCCACCCCCCTTTCCGCTGGCATTTCCTGCTGGTGATCAACTATTTTGGATGATCCGACATTCCATTTAGAGCCAGTCTTTGATATTCCACCTAAGGGTTATCACTTTTTTGTTTCTTTGGTATACTTTGCACCTATCTTCTGTTTATCTTTAGAAATTAGGCAGTTTATTTGCAAACAGTAGTTGCTTTATTCTTTGTTTGGCATTTCGTTACTTACTTTGCTCACTCTGGCATCTTTCTTTTGTTCAGCACACTTCTCTTCTTGTAGGTAATTCACTCTCTGCTATGCCCTCTGGTTCTTTAGGAGGAATGTGAAGCATTCGATGGCCTTTTAGGCAGTTACAGGTGTGAGTTGCCATCCTCTAGTCAGTTGTTAGAGTTATCTCTGCACACACAGCTAACACTAGGGACTGCTGGGTCAAGATATCTAGTCTGTATGGAAACCAACAGGGCCAATTGCAGTTTTTTAGTGTGAAACCTATTTTCTCCTCTGTTGAGCTTCTTGTGACCTTATCTCTGCAGGAAACAGAAAAAGATCCTGCACACTTTTGGGATTATGCTACTCCCATTAATTAACCCCTTAAAGTGAACCTGTCACCATAAAAATGCAGTCCAATCTGCAGACATCATGTTATAGAGCAGGGGAAGCTGAGCAGATTGATATATAGTTTTTTGAGAAAAGATTTGATATACCCAGTGTTTTAATTATTTAAACTTCTTCTCTTTTCAGTCCAGTGGGCGTTCCTATCAGTGATTGACAGCTACCTCTGTATGTCAGCTTATACAAAGGAAGCTGTCAATCACTGATAGAACCGCCCAGGAGCTTCCATTTTTTGCTGGGTTTACATAATCCCCATTCCTTTTTCTTCCCGGGGCAGATTTTATCTATTAAATAGAGACAGTCCCAGTAAGTTAAGGATTGCTGGCAGCTTTCTTATTGGCAAGTACTTTATGTGTATGTCATAAATGTATGTTATTTGGTGTCACTAAAAAGCATTTAATTAAAAATATGCATTCATTTAATAACTTAATAACCTTTTGTATTCAGCTTAAAGTCGACTTACTCTTTTATGTTACCTAAGCAACTTCGGCCTTATAGCCTTGCATGCTAAAAATTTCAATAGAACAGATTTAAAAAAAAAGTATGCATTCACTGTTTTTTTCTCTGTACAGTTTGTGTTAATTATTTTTTTTTAATTTGTATTTTACTTTTAAATTAATCCCACTAAATGCAATACTTCTTTTAATTAATTCTTCTTAGTTAATAATGTAGGAATTTTTATCTATATGTCAGTGTGTTATATGCTGCTAAGAAAACTGAAAAATTATTGGTGCCAATATTAGTAACCAATCATAGAGCGGCATTAATTTTTTGGGATCAGTATAATCAATAAAAGCTGTACTGTGATTTAGATGCAATGGACATTTTTTTAGTATCTCATGGGAAAGATTTTTGCTGCCCCATCTTAGAGCACCATGATGTAAGGGCAGAGACCCTGATTACAGCGATGTGTCACTTACTAGGCTGCTTCTTGTAGTTTCAATAAAATCACTGTTTTATCAAAAGCAGATTATCACTACAGGACTGGTTTTCTCATGCCAGGTAGTCCGCCTGCATGGGTAACCCCGACCCCTCCCCTGATTAGCAGCTTTCTGCCTATGCACAGTGTACCCAGAAAGCTGTCACTCAGGGTTGTGAGGGTAGGATTATACAGAGCTGAGCTTTCAGAGAACTGATAAATCTGTTGCAAAGAAAACAGTGATTTTAGCAAAACTCCAGCAAGCAGCCCAGTAAGTGACAAATCACTGGAATCGGGGTCTCTGCTTCTTCATCATGCTGCTTTCAGATGGGGTAGCAAAAATCTTGTGATAGATCCCCTTTAAAGAGGTTGTCTTATCTTGTCGAACAGGAGCACATTGCTTCACTGCCTTACAGTTCCTGCAGCACCTCCTGAATGATTGACAGTCTGGGCTGGTGACATGGTAGTATTGCTGGCCCAAAGTGTGCACTCTCCAATGCTGCTAGCAGGGATGCCTTAGCAGCATCAGAGCTGGTCAAATGCAGCAATCTGGCCAGCTTGAGATGAGCCCTTACAAGCTCTTTTGGAAAGAGCTTGTAAGCACTGTGCTTCTTGCTTAGGAGACTGCCCATCGCTAACAGACTGCAAAAGTGGCCGGTAAACTAGGAAACAAGTAGTAAACAGTAACATTAAAATAACTAAATTCTTGACTTCAATTATTACATAACAATGCTGAATCTAGTGAACAAAGACCCTACGGTGATCATGAAATGATGGAGCAGCGGGGGCTTTATAAGTATGTGACTATTTGGTATTTTTACCATATGACATTTATTGTGTTTTTTATCTAAAACCCCCTTAAAGATTTTTTTTTATATTTTGATTATATATTTTTTAAATATATAAAATTCTCTGTGACTTTAAAACAAAAGCAATTCATGAGCGTGTGTTCATGCGTTGAGGGTTAAGTATTTATTCCAGAAGATGCACATAGGAATAACAAAAATGCGCTGTCCAATTTACTTGCACAATTCAATTTCAACCTGATTAAAACATTGTCCCCCTGAGGAATCCTGTGTGCACGCATCAATACTGAGACGTACGAGGCTGCCTCACCAGCATCATAAGAAAGCAATGGTGCTGATAGATGGGACGGTACCGAAGCACCCCAGACCTCGGGAGTTCTCTATACCAAAAAACTGCACCAGAAGAGTCATGTGCTAATGAGCCCCCAATGCAAAATCTGCTGCATACAGAACCATGTGACGTCTATAATATTAGTCCCGCCGGCACAAGGGCCAAGTGGTGACTCATTTACAATTCCTATAGCTACGCACTTGAAATACACCATTTATTTTAGGTTTTCCCCCAATATCCATTTAAAGGGAATCTGTCAACAGGTTGGTGCTATGTAATCTGAAAGCAGCATGATGTAGGGGCTGAGACCTTGATTGCAGTGATGTGTTACTGATTAGGCTGTGTTTTGCTATTTCAATAAAATCAGTATTTTATTACAAGGAGATTATCATTATAGGACTAGGTGACTCATGCCTCCTAGTCCAACCTCACCCCCCACCAGCTTTCTGTTAATATACATTGTACACAGAAAACAGTCAACCAGTGGTGTGGGCGGGTTATACACAGCTCAGCATTCCTAGATCTGCAGCAGAGAAAACTGTGATTGCATCCCAACTGCTGCACACAGTAACCTAAGTGATACATCGCTGGAATCAGGGTCTCTGTACCTAAATTATGCTTCTGTCAGATTGCATAGTAAAAACCTGCTGACAGATTCCCTTTATTCAATGGAGCAAAATTCACTACCCCCAAATATTAAACAGACGTTCTATGTATTAGACTGCATGAGTACACAACAAATTTCTAAGAAACATTCTATATAATTCTATATACACTGCTCAAAAAATAAAGGGAACACTCAAATAACACATCCTAGATCTAAATGAATGAAATATTCTCATTGAATATTTTGTTCTGTACAAAGTTGAATGTGCTGACAACAAAATCACACAAAAATCATCAATGGAAATCAAATTTTTGAATCAATGGAGGCCTGGATTTGGAGAGACCCCCAATATAAAAGTGGAAACAAGTCAAAATGAAAATCAAAACAAGACAAAATTAAAGTGGAAACAAGTCAAAATGATGCTCAGTACAGTGTGTGGCCTCCACGTGCATGTATGACCTCCCTACAATGCCTGGGCATGCTCCTGATGAGGTTGCAGATGTTCTCCTAAGGGATCTCCTCCCAGACCTGGACTAAAGCATCCATCAACTCCTGGACTGTCTGTGGTGCAATGTGACGTTGGTGGATGGAGCGAGACATGATGTCCCAGATGTGCTCAATTGGATTCAGGTCTGGGGAACGGGTGGGCCAGTCCATAGCTTCAATGCCTTCATCTTGCAGGAACTGCTGACACACTCCAGCCACATGAGGTCTGGCATTGTCCTGCATTAGGAGGAACCCAGGGCCAACCGCACCAGCATATGGTCTCACAAGGGGTCTGAGGATCTCATCTCAGTACCTAATGGCAGTCAGGCTACCTCTGGCGAGCACATGGAGGGCTGTGCGGCCCTCCAAAGAAATGCCACCTCACACCATTACTGACCCACTGCCAAACCGGTCATGCTGAAGGATGTTGCAGGCAGCAGGTTCACACTCAGCAGATGTGACAGAGTCTGGAGATGGCGTGGAGCCTTCAGCATGACCGGTTTGGCAGTGGGTCAGTAGTGGTGTGGGGAAGTTTCCAAAATGGGGACACTTGTGGGGAGGTCCACTGTTTAGGCACATCAGGGGCTCTCCAAACATGACATGACATCCTCAGACCATTCCATCAAAGTCTTAGTTCCAAAACGTCACTCCTTCCTTTCTGAGCCCTTCTTGCGCCTAAACAGTAGTTTTCCAACACATATGGGGTATCTGCTTACTCAGGAGAAATTGCAAAAAAACATTGTCATACTATTTTATCCTGGTACCCTTGTGAAAATAAAAAAAACGGGGCTAAAATAATATTTTTGTGGGACAAATTAGATTTTTATTTTCACAGCTCAATGCTATTAATTTCTGTTGGTTCAAAGTGCTCACTACACATCTAGATACTTTCCTTAAGGGGTCTAGTTTCCAAAATGAGGCCACCTATGGGAGCTTTCCACTGTTTAGGCACCTCAGGGGCTCTCCAAATGCGACATGGCGTCCCCTCTCGATTCCACTCAACTTTGCGTTCCAAAGTAAAATGGTTCTCCTTCCCTTCTGAGCCCTGCCATGCGCCCAAACAGTACTTTTATCCCACATATGGAGCATCAGCTTACTCAGGAGAAATTCCCTAACAAATTTTGGGGTCCATTTTTTCCTGTTACCCTTGTGAAAATAAAGAAATTTTGGTCTAAAGTTAAATTTTTGTGAAAAAAAAGTTAAATGTTCATTTTTTCCTTCCACATTGCAAAAATTCCTGTGAAGCACCTGAAGGGTTAACAAGTGTCTTGAATGTGGTTTTGAGCACAATGAGGGTGAAGTTTTTAGAATGATGTCACTTTGGGGGTATTTTCTGTCATATAGGCTTCTCAAAGTCACTTTACATGTGAGGTGGTCCCTAAAAAAAATATATTACTTTATACAGTAACAATTGACATTGCAATTTACATTATGTCACATGACACAATATTTATAAAAGATAAATGGCATTAAACGCATTACGCGATTGTTGTCTTCAAGGGTCAGAAAGCAACAGTCCAGACCATATCCTTACCCATGTACAGTTAGGTCACTTGATCAACTAACGGGGTCCACTGGAGTTGTGGTGTTGGAGCGTCAGGGGATTTAATTGTTGCTAACCAATGCTATTTCCTTATTTTATAACGTTCCCTTTTCTTTGCCCAATTCCAAAAAAACACAATCATTTTTCAGAAGTGAAGGAAATGCCCACACAATGTGTTTGTTTGTTCTGTTCTTCTGTAGATCCAAGTGTTTTTATTTCAGTATTTTCCTTCCTGCGGCCTCTTTACCACCTACTTATATACCGTAGTGTGTGTGAGCGCAGGAACGGGCCAGGAACCCGAACACTTCATGCCCAATTTATTCCCAATTAGATGCAGTTAGCAGCTCTGCTCATTAGTGCCATATAAAGCTTTCAGGGTTGGTAAAGAAACGGAGGCTGTAAACACCTCGGTGTAGGTGGCGATCACATCAGTAAGGGTTATCATTACTGGTGGATGTGATCATGCATCACCCGTCATTTTATTGCATCCATTGTGCACCTCACCTCCACCTTCTCCTCTATGTCTACATGTAGGTGTAACTCTCAAAAACTTCACAGGTCTGTAAGGCCATGTTATTGCTGACTTTTTCCGAGAAGAACAAATCTGAAGAGTTTTTCAAGCTGAAATACTCCTTTTTGGTTTCGAGTTTTTCTTTTCCTGAGTGTTCACGGTGCTAGCGGGGATCTCACTGGATCTCACCGCAGCTCAGCCCAGCTGGGAACTGAGCCTCACTGACCAGAGGTAACCTCTATGACGTCATCCCCCGGTCACTGACGCTGCGTTCGCAGAAGCTCAGTCACCAGTGGTACTCATCTTGGCACAGTCCAAGTTGAAAACTAATTATCCCCCCGACATGGATTATGGCGTGGGACAGAACGACAGACAAATATGGTATATTGTTGTTTTTTATTTTAATTTTATAAAAGGAGAACGAGGGCTTCGGTGGAATAGGCGTTTGGTGAGTATAACTGTGTTTGTTATTTTTAAATAAAAAAGTAAAACTGTGTTGTGTTTTATTTCTACTAAAAGACTTTATTCTGGCTGTGTCTTTATTTACCATATAACTATAGTATTAGTAATGGATAGGTGTGTTATAAACGCTTCTCCATTACTAAGCCGTGGGCTTGATGTCACCTGACAATACAAAGGTGACATCAACCCCACAAATATGAACCCCACTTGCTACCACTACAGGGCAAGTGGGAAGAGCTGGGCAAAGCGCCAGAATTGGCGCATCTAATAGATGCGCCTTTTCTGGGCAGTTGTAAGCTGGGGGGGTCAATATCCATGGCCCCTTACCAGCCTGAGAATACCAGTCCCCAGCTGTGAGCTTTAGCTTTAGCTACCCCCGGTTCTGACCCTGGGGGGCGCTATACACTTATTTCTCAGCACCGTTAAAAAGCGTGCTGAGGCATAAGTACCCTTAACTGCTGCCGTTAATAGGCATATCGGCGGTCGTTAAGGGATTAAAGTTTCGACCCTGTTTAGACCTTCATCAGAATGGTGCAGATTGTTGTGGGGACCATGTGTAGGAGCAACTGGCACTTTGGTAAAAGCAACTGGTTTCACCAGTTGATCACCAGCACCTACCAAAATCCTATTTGCTCCTACACATGGTTCCCACAACAATCTGCACAATTCTGATGAAGGTCTGGAATCAGGGTCGTAACGTTAATGTACTTTATGTTTTTTTGCAATGTATGAATTAAAATTTTCACCATTTCTACCGCATACCATTGAGTGCGAGTCTTCATACATCTATATCACGGTTTGGACCCTTACTCGGGCACCATCTCACTTACAGAGTGACGTATAACTTCATCTGTTATATTGCACCTTATTACTTGAGTATTCTTCACAATGTTTCTAACTGTGAATAACTCTGCTAAATTTTTGCAAAAGTTCCTCTATGCCTCTCTATACAATTGGAGACATACAGGACGTACATTGTGACCCATTGACTATTATGGGATCTAGTATGGAACACTATACGTCTATGTGCATGAGGCATAACATTTCAGCAAAGTAATTGGCTAAATATAGCCTCAGACTTAGGAGGTGAGTTGCTGATTTTTGGAGATACCAACGATTGGACCCGCACTATTCATGAGACCAGGGCTTTGAAGTACCCCATTTGAGTAAAGCTATGGTCCTACATGTGTACCATCATTCCATTCATTGTGCAATACCATACACAACCTGTGGATAGGTGTGGCAACGTTTTTTGAAAATATTTGGGCATTTTTTTCTAATGACTATACAAACTAAGCACATGCACAAGGTGAATCCTTGGTGAGGCCAAACAGTTTTATGCACCTTTCCACTTACTTTTTTTGCATCTACCTCCACCCTCCCTCCCTTCTGACGTTAGGAAAGCTTAGAGGCGGGCAGAAATAGAAATAAATCAAGTAGGTAGGAAGGTGCACTGAATCAGTTTACTGCACTGTAAGGAGGTGACAGAGTCTGTCATCTGCCTCCCCCTCTTGGAACAGTATTCACATTAAATGCGTGCGGTTCCATAGTGTTTATAAATGTTAATTTATCTACTGTTGCTGTAATGTGTTGTGTATAGGGTTAAGCCCCTGTCTCACATAGCGAGATCGCTAGCAAGATCGGTGCTGAGTCACTAGTTTTGTGACGCAGCAGCGATCTCCCCAGCGATCTCGCTATGTGTGACATTCAGCGACGATCAGCCCCCCTGCCGGGTATCGCTGGTCGTCGTTGAATGTCCTGGACATTTTTTTGATGGTTGGTCTCCCGCTGGCCAGCACGCATCACTGCGTGTGACAGGCGGGAGTCCAGCGATCAGCGAGCTGGTAACCAAGGTACACAGCGGGTTTCCAGGCGCCGCGCGGCGCCTGGAAGCCCGATGTGTACGTTAGATACCAGCGTGCTGGTGCAGGGGAGCTGGTAACCAAGGTACACATCGGGTTTCTATGCGCCGGGCGGCGCTTGGAAACCCGATGTTTACCTTGGTTACCAGCTCCCTGCAACAGCGCGCTGGTATCTAACATACACTGCGGGTAACTAAGCGACGTGCATCGCTTGTTACCCGCAGTGTCGCTGTCCTGATCGGTGCTGAGAGCTGCCTGTTTGGCAGCTCAGCAGCGATCATGTAGCGACACACCAGCGATCCTGACAAGTTTATATCGTTGTCGGGATCGCTGGTGAGTCGCTATATGTGACAAGGCCCTTAGGGATAGCATAGGCCAATAGTGGGGCTAGAATAGTGGGGCACCATAGGGATAGGGAATGAGAGTGTTAGAAGCATAGTTAGCATAAGGGGTTTCCAGGCTGGGATGGTCTACAGATGGGCATAGTACAGGACAGTGGGATATAGTGATGGGACTTCCTGGTTAGTGGGCAGAGCCCGGGCAGCCATGCCCAGGGTAATGTGAAGGCATACAGCAGTGAAACAAGGCAGAGATTTCCAGGACAAGGCAGAGATTGCCAGGACGGGACAGGGATTGTCCAGCGAGGCAGAGATTGCCATGACCATGTTGAGAGTGCCGGAAAGAGGCAGAGATTGCCAGGACGGGACAGGGATTGTCCAGCGAGGCAGAGGTTGCCAGGAAGAGGCAGAGATTGCCAGGACGGGACAGGGATTGTCCAGCGAAGAAGAGGTTGCCAGGAAGAGGCAGAGAGTGCCAGGAAGAGGAAGAGATTGCCAGGACGGGACAGGGATTGTCCAGCGAGGCAGAGATTGCCATGAGCAGGCAGAGAGTGCCAGGAAGAGGAAGAGATTGCCAGGACGGGACAGGGATTGTCCAGCGAGGCAGAGATTGCCATGAGCAGGCAGAGAGTGCCAGGAAGAGGAAGAGATTGCCAGGACAGGACAGGGATTGTCCAGCGAGGCAGTGGTTGCCAGGAAGAGGAAGAGATTGCCAGGACAGGACAGGGATTGTCCAGCGAGGCAGAGATTGCCATGACCAGGCAGAGAGTGCCAGGAAGAGGAAGAGATTGCCAGGATGGGACAGGGATTTTCCAGCAAGGCAGAGATTGCCAGGAAGAGGCAGATATTGCCAGGAAGAGGAAGAGATTGCCAGGACGGGACAGTGATTGTCCAGCGAGGCAGAGATTTCCAGGAAGAGGCAGTGATTGCCAGGAAGGGAAGAGATAGGGAAAGCTCCAGGAATGTGATTGCATGAGAACTGTGCTACATCTGTAAATAAGAACCCTGTTTCTAATTAAAGTTGAACTTTTAAGCATGGACATAGATTCTGGAGTCGTTTCTGAGAACCAGGAATCTGGAGCCGGGATGGCTGATGCAAAAGGAACCCTAGAATCTAAAGTGAGTGTTCTACTTTATGTTTCCTTTGTGGGGTGCCAGGGTGTGGGAATGCAACAGCACATCACCATGACTACCGCACTAGCCTTGTCACAGCACCAAGGGTGCTCTGAGAGCCTTTACTTGGTTTGATAAGTCATTTTGTTGTGATAAGTTCGAGGTCAGCATTAGATGAATGGTGGTTTTATGCACCTAACCTGGATCTGGATTTTTCTCCCTTCACGCCAGTCTGCTGAACACTGTTGTGCTCCAAGTCAGACTTTGCAGATGGATTGACATGATCTCAAGTGATCATCTGTTTGGGCCTATGTAAGGCCCACCAAGACACACACCTGTGTCTTGGTATTAAGACTTATAGTATTCCTGAGTCCTGTTTGCCTGTAGCCTTCAGTACTTCTTCTACTTGTTGTTCCAAGTCTCCTGTCCCCCTGCAGTCTCCAGGACCTCTGCTACCCGTTCCTGGTCTCTGTCCTCCTGCAATCTCCACGATCTCTGCTATCTGTTCCTGGTCTCCTCCTCCTGCAATCTCCAGGACCTTTGCTATCAGTTCCTGGTCTCATGTCTACCTACAGTTTACAGGACCTCTGCTACCAGTTTCTGGTCTCTTGTCCATCTACGGTTTACAGGGCCTCTGCTAACTATTCCTGGACTCCTTGTCCTCCTGCAATATCCAGGAGCTCTGCCACCTGTTCCTGGTCTCCTGTCTGCCTGTGATGGCCAGGAGCTCCGTTACCTGCTCCTGGTCTCCAGTCCTCCTGCAATATTCAGACCTCTGCTACCTGTTCCTGGTGTCCTGTCTGCCTGCAATATCCAGGACCTCTGCTATCTGTTCCTGGTTTCCTGTCTGCCTATGATCTGCAGGACCTCAGCTACCTCTTCCTGGTCTCCTGCAATATCCAGGACCTCTGCTAACTGTTCCTGGTCTCTTGTCCTCCTGCAATATCCAGGACCTCTGCTACCTGCTCCTAGTTTCCTGTATGCATACGGTTTCCAGGACCTCTGCTATTTGTTCCTAGTCCCCTGTCCGCCAGCGGTCTCCAGCATCTCTGCTACCTGTTCCCAATCCCCTGTCCATCTACCTTCTCCAGCACCCCTGCTACCTGTTTCTTGTGTGCCTCACCTGGCTGCTGCACCAACGCCCATGGCCCATGTGCCCACCTGGACATTGGGTTTGGGTGATCCACCTCACAAGATGAACCTAACAGATGGTTTTGGGGAAAACAGAGATATAGTTTTAGTCTAGTACAAAATTGTCCCCAACTCAAGTTTTCAGTGTAGAATTCTGAAATAAAATATCGTAGACCAGGCATTATGGAGACTCATTCTCATCTCATCAGCTAACTCAACAATTATTAGAAACTTACTTATAATATCCAAAGTAAAATGTGTCACAGACCAAGTGAGCAGCTTCTTCTCTAATTGTTAAATCCGCAAGTGTTTGGGTTGAGTGGAAATCTCTGTTAGCTCATTAGAGTCTTATGAGGGACTCTCTCTCTCTTTCCACCAAGCTGATTGCTAAAAGTTCCCACGAGATCCATTTTGCCGAAGACCTGTCCTTACTGTCATACAAGTCTATCAGTCATCTGGTGACCTCAGTAAGAGGAAGGGAGGCGAGGTGAACAGAGAACGCTTTCAATTACTATCGAGAAAGAATAACCGTATTCCCTGACCGCCTCCAGAAAGGAGAGCTAAAAAAATATTCATATTAGAGAGGATGGTGGCCATTAGGGATACCGGAGAAAAGCTCGACTTTTGCTTCTGCTGAGATCAGCAATGTTTTATAACAAGCCGCTGCTATTGTAATGTAGGAGATTAATATACTGGTGACTGTGTGTGATGTGTGGTGCACTCTGTCACCACAGACATTAGGCAGAGCACCTCTTGTCACAATCAGCTTATTAAGGATGTCATAAAAATTAATTGTTGAAGCTCCGATCTAACTGGGAAGAAAGGAAGAGTTATAGAAAGTAGAAAAAAAGATTGGTTCAAGAGACTCATTGTAATGATCTAGCAGAGTCCAGCAACATAGCAGAGCTAAGCTTGTCAGGAAGCACACTCTTGGCAATGTAGCAGAGCCCAGCGAAGTAGCAGAACTGGGTATATCAGGAGGCACACATGAGGAAATGTTGCAGAGCCCAGTCCCCTAGTAGACATAATAAATATGTCAGGGGACACACTGCATCAATGTAGCAGAGCGCAGCATATTAGCAAAGCCAGGTATTACAGGAGATACACTGTTGGAAAGGTTGCAGAGCCTAGTGCTGTAATAGGGATGGATATGTCAGGGGGTACATTGGGGACAATGTAGGAGAGCCTAATGACATAGCAGAGCCGGGTATGTCAAGAGGAACACTTGTGATAATGTAGCAAAGCCCAGGGCCGTAGCAGAGATGGATAAGTCAAGGGGCACACTTCCTGAATGTAGTAGAGCCCAGTGAAGTAGCAGAACTGGTTATGACAGGAAGCACTCTTAGCAGAGATGGTGCAGCAAAAGGAAGCATAATAGATATGTTGGCACCAACTACCTAATTACGCCTATAAGGTTCGAGAGTGTGACGTCAAATGTGAGCACCGTGGTGCCATGAAATAACTTACTTGAAGGTAGGCAAGTCGGTGATACCTTTACCAGATCATATATGGTGAAAATGTGACTTGGCAGAAGTATGTGAGGGCGAGAGGTCCAGTGGTAACCATACGCAAAGCTGTGGCTCTAGAAAAAAATAGTCTGCAACACAGGATATCAACTGAAACATGGAATGTTTTCTAAACTTTCCAGATAGGGAGATACATCAAATGGCTGTGTGACAACTACACAATGAAGCTATGGCACAGTCTCTGGCTCCTTTCATGCAAGCAGTAAGCAATGAGGTGGTCATGTCATACCCACTGCTACTTTGGTTTAGCGCCAACAGCTCCTCTCTCGCCACAAGGACTCTTCACTCTCTTTAGTGGCCTCTCAGTCTCATAGGAAAGTTTATCCATATGGGGCAGCCTCTGTAAACCTCTCTCCAAATTTGTGTCATAGCTCCCATTAACTATAAAATCTATGATCCATTGCCAGATCACTATGCGACACATTCTGCCTGCAAATCATGGACCCCATTAACTTACATAGGATTAGTTTGGGTTCTGTTGTAATATTATCATTAATGGGAAGGTTGCTTCCATTGCTGTTCCTCCAGTCAAATTTGAGAAACTCATTCAAAATTTGCCAAACATCCAATGCAAATCTAAAAATGTCAAAAGAGGGTAGTTTTTGCTTTATTTTATTCCCACTACTCTTCAGAGTATTCCGATAAATTGGGCCTTTTTATATAGAGCGAATATTTATTGTCCTTATAAGGGAACATGTCTCACAGGGTCCTCTGGGGCGTGTCTTTAGGCTGATCTACACACGCCCCTTTGGTAAAACCATAAAAGTTAGGACTAAATAAAAAGGCTGATATCTCTGGAACCGTATGGCGGATTTTAAAAAAGAAAAAAGAGGAATAATCAGGGGAGCAGCATGAATAACATAAGAACAAGACATGCCCTTTTTTATCTCATGACAGGTCTTCCTTAACTAGCTTTGCAGACTGTTACATTTTCTACTTACACCAATATATGACTTCTTTCTATATAATCACATATTCATCCAAGATTTTGGAAAAGCTAGGTGACAACTATGAAAATAATACTTGTGGCAAATTAGTAGTTAGTTATTGTTAATTCTCTTTTTTTAAAGGGGAAAGCACAGTAGAAATGCGGCAGTGGAACAAAAGAACTGTGTCGACCCGCCACCACAATTGTGGATTACCAGGGCAATGGGGTACTCAGAGCCGAGCCCGTAGAAGTCTATGGGATTTGTCACAGGCAGCGGTGGCTCGGTCTGTGGCCCTGGCGGTCTGGCGTATGTTGGGGGGAATATTTACAGGGGATAGATTTATATACAGTTCGTGACGCCACCTGTAGTCTTCTGGTAATTTGTACCAGCGCTGCTGTAGATCTCTGAGGGGATGGTGAGGCAGCTAGATGTCGGGTCCCCTACAGGTGGGACTGGTCCCTCAAAGTCTATGAAGTTAGTGAAGTCGGGTGCAAATAAATAACACAGTCTCACACGGTCAGCGTCTTTCCATACCTTTACTTGTAAGATGTTCAGGCAGGTCCCAGGGAGGCTGATCCAAGGAGAGTGTATTTTGAGACAGCAGCTGGACAAGTTAGGGGCCTCCTTTACTTTCAACACGATGAGTACAACCAGCCTGAAGCGTAGTTCCCTCTATAACTCCAGCTATTCCATAGCTGTACCGCCCAGTCAGTTTTGTGGTAGGAGCCTTCCTGTGAGAGAGCTGAATTCCTATCTTGCTGATCAGGCTCAAAGTCTTCACTCCCCCTGACCCCAGTTACGTACTGACTATTTGGGGCTGTTTGCCGCGACCTAAGGTCCGGTAAATCCCTGGTTTTCTTACCACTATGCTTGAAGCTAATAGTGATCCTTCGGTCCCCAGTGACCGGTAGCAATGTGCAGGACTTCTTCAATCCAAAAACACTTTTCCAATAATCTTTCCACTGTGCCTTTCGCCTTGTCCTCGCTGGTAGCATAAACACTCACACTTGCAAAAAGTCGGGTAATCACTCCCTTCTTCACTTCCTTTAGAGTTAGTTACAGATTCTCAGTTATCACTAGGCAGGAGCACGTCTCTGAACCTTTCACTGTCCTTGAGACAGGTGACTGAAGTATTTCTGCACTAAGCTCTTCTTTCTTTCAATGTATTCAGGTGAGGTACAGCTCTGACTAGGCTGAGGTGAACTAGACCACCTGTACTAGCCTCCACTTTCTGAACTGATGATAGAGCAGGCTGGACGGCTTCCTCCCTCCAGCTAGACTCCACACGTCTGCTCTGTCCGAAGACAGGAAACTGACTACTCTAAAATCACTCAACCAATATACACTCTGACCACTCCCTAACAAGTAACTACTCTACCCTAAGGGTGTGTCTAGTGTATGTTGAGTGAATGGGTATTGAGCATTAAACTGCTGTCTCGCCACACACTCTCCAGGGTACTGCGTGTGCCTAACACCAGGGCTACACATTCCCCCATGGTAAAAGACAGCACTCCCGGGCTGTAAAATACAAAGAGACATTTTGTTTATGCATGAAAACATCAAACATTAAACATTAATTCGTCCCATCCGGGAGGTGAGGATGTCTTGAACGTTGCAAAACAAAAACATTATATAGAGAAAAATACAAATAGTATTAAGGCATCAAAACATTCAATAAATATACAGTATTCTTGTGAAGGACCCGCACCAAACCTTCAACGTGGGTCCTGGGTGGGCTGCAGGACATCCGAATGCAGACCTCACTCAGTGCCACACCACACGGGTTTTTGTATTCAGAGGTAGTTGTGCTGGTTTTATGTAAAACCAAGATAAAGCACCGAAGCGCAACTATATACAAATAAGTTCTGGGCTGGCACAGTCCTCAACCTCAAAGTCCATTGTAAAACAAAGACACAGATATAATATTACATTATAATAATACTAAAGTGCAAACTTTCTCTCTGTTTACCCAGCCGGGCATTCTACTGTTAGAAATATATAAATATATGTTATATACGTTATACTCTTCAACTTGTGCAAAAATTTGTAAACATACTTAAACTTTCTACAACTTTACTTATGGTAGACCCTATATGGATCTCACCGATTCTTCTTTACTGTTTAATTACTCATTTACTTCAAATACATTTTCCACCCCGGGGGCTGGAACAATGCGATGGTCCCTAGATCCCATTACTAACAAGTCATGCGCTGCTATTAGGGTCTGGGTCGCCACAGTTCTCGTGCGAACCTCTAGGGGCGCAACGGGTACATTCTCCTCACGAGACACCGATTGCGTTTCAATCACAGTTAACGATATGGACCGTGTCATGGATTGCGATTGAGACTGGGTCGCTAGTTGCGATGTAGATATTGCTTTAATTTGCGATGAACTTGCAGGGGGCGATGCTGGGGCACGGCCGAATACTGCTTGAGCTGGAGACGGGGACGCTGCGGTAATGGTGACGTTACCTGCGTCTGGGACGGGGTCACGGACGATGGTGACGTTAAGGGCATACCATCCCTTCATTCCCCAGTGCCGTGTGTACGTGACAATGTCTCCATTAACTAAGTCCCTCCCGGGATGGCCTTGCGGTAGGTGGGATTCTACGTCCCTGCGACTAACAAAGACCCCTGGGTAGAGGCCCGGTTCACGGATGAAGCCCCAGCCCTTCCGGAGCTGGAACTCAGTCACACACCCCTGCCGCCGCGGTTCCCTCAGGGTACCTTTCTCTCTCCGGACACTCTCCTTGTCCGCGATCAGCTCTGCATGTTGCCGCTGACGGTTCCGCTGAGCTTCCCGCTCTTCCTCCTGCTGGCGTTTCTGCTTCTCCTCACGACGCTGCCACTCATATTCCCACTGGGCGGTGTAGGCGACGTCATCCAGGCGCGCCATCTCGTCCCAGTCGACGTCTGGTAACGACGGACAGGACCCCTCCGGTGTCCCTGCCGGGGACCGATCATCTGCTGCGGCCTCCTGGCCGGGCGGGCGTTCCGGAACTGGCGGTACCTCCTCAACCTCCTTCGCCTCCACCGCTTCACCGGTGGGATCAGGATCGGTACTTTCGGGGGCAGCCTCCGGTTGCTCCTTCGCCTTGGGCAGCAGAATCTTCGGTAACTCGAATCGTGGGGGGTCGTTGAGGGGAGAGATCACCGCGTCCCACAGCCGCCGCTGCTCCAGGGTACGCCGGCGTCTCTCGATCTCTTCAAATCCAGGTTGGTGCTGGACCATCTTCTTCAGGCGTGCATTTTCTTCCTGAATTTCTAGCAACGCCTGCTGCAGGTGCAGGACCACGGATAACTCCGGTGCTGGTGGCAGCTTGGCTGGGGCACGGGGCCTGCCTTCCTCCGCTTCCCTGCTCGGCTGCACACGTCCTGCTTCCATGATGTTCCAGAAGATTCTCTCATCTTCCTCCAGAGACGTCCGGTCTCTTCCGTGGAGGCGGGGTTTGCGTCTCCTCCTCCTCGCAGGGAAGGTGAAGAGGAGGCGGACCTCCTTTGCTGTAGGGCAGGATCGCATGTTGTAATAGCACTTTGAGAGGGCAGGCATTTTCTTCGCGCCACTGGGGGGTACACGCCCACGAAGGTACGCCCACCTTCTTCTCCAGCGCCTGAGGGCGCGAATATGGCGACAAAGATGGCGATTTTTGGCGCCAAAAGTGCAAACAGTCCTTTTCACAAAACAACTCCATAGGCACACAGGGCTCGCAATTTTGCGAGTTTCGCATCCTGTTCGTGACGCCAATTTTTTGTGTCGACCCGCCACCACAATTGTGGATTACCAGGGCAATGGGGTACTCAGAGCCGAGCCCGTAGAAGTCTATGGGATTTGTCACAGGCAGCGGTGGCTCGGTCTGTGGCCCTGGCGGTCTGGCGTATGTTGGGGGGAATATTTACAGGGGATAGATTTATATACAGTTCGTGACGCCACCTGTAGTCTTCTGGTAATTTGTACCAGCGCTGCTGTAGATCTCTGAGGGGATGGTGAGGCAGCTAGATGTCGGGTCCCCTACAGGTGGGACTGGTCCCTCAAAGTCTATGAAGTTAGTGAAGTCGGGTGCAAATAAATAACACAGTCTCACACGGTCAGCGTCTTTCCATACCTTTACTTGTAAGATGTTTCAGGCAGGTCCCAGGGAGGCTGATCCAAGGAGAGTGTGTTTTGAGATAGCAGCTGGACAAGTTAGGGGCCTCCTTTACTTTCAACACGATGAGTACAACCAGCCTGAAGCGTAGTTCCCTCTATAACTCCAGCTATTCCATAGCTGTACCGCCCAGTCAGTTTTGTGGTAGGAGCCTTCCTGTGAGAGAGCTGAATTCCTATCTTGCTGATCAGGCTCAAAGTCTTCACTCCCCCTGACCCCAGTTACGTACTGACTATTTGGGGCTGTTTGCCGCGACCTAAGGTCCGGTAAATCCCTGGTTTTCTTACCACTATGCTTGAAGCTAATAGTGATCCTTCGGTCCCCAGTGACCGGTAGCAATGTGCAGGACTTCTTCAATCCAAAAGCACTTTTCCAATAATCTTTCCACTGTGCCTTTCGCCTTGTCCTCGCTGGTAGCATAAACACTCACACTTGCAAAAAGTCGGGTAATCACTCCCTTCTTCACTTCCTTTAGAGTTAGTTACAGATTCTCAGTTATCACTAGGCAGGAGCACGTCTCTGAACCTTTCACTGTCCTTGAGACAGGTGACTGAAGTATTTCTGCACTAAGCTCTTCTTTCTTTCAATGTATTCAGGTGAGGTACAGCTCTGACTAGGCTGAGGTGAACTAGACCACCTGTACTAGCCTCCACTTTCTGAACTGATGATAGAGCAGGCTGGACGGCTTCCTCCCTCCAGCTAGACTCCACACGTCTGCTCTGTCCGAAGACAGGAAACTGACTACTCTAAAATCACTCAACCAATATACACCCTGACCACTCCCTAACAAGTAACTACTCTACCCTAAGGGTGTGTCTAGTGTATGTTGAGTGAATGGGTATTGAGCATTAAACTGCTGTCTCGCCACACACTCTCCAGGGTACTGCGTGTGCCTAACACCAGGGCTACACAGAACCAACTCAACCAATTGTAGCCTGAGTTATGACCTGACTCCTACCGCTTCATCTATCAACCGCAATGACGTTGGAATTTCTTGTTATAAAACTTAACCGAAATTGCACACACACAAAAAAAACCACACCCCAGACAAGAGAGAATCC
This sequence comes from Oophaga sylvatica, assembly GCA_033576555.1. NCBI lineage: Eukaryota > Metazoa > Chordata > Amphibia > Anura > Dendrobatidae > Oophaga > Oophaga sylvatica. The sequence continues at coordinate 18,438,895 of JARQOD010000006.1, read as the reverse complement.
GCTCCCCTAGATTCTTGCGATATTATAAAAATGAACGAGCGCTATGTATTGCCATTTTAATCATTTTAAAAACAGCGAAACATAGAATTTGACAGCAAATAATAAACCGTCTGCCCATTTCATTTTATCAAAAACAACTTTCTAATATTCCTCATAAAGCACAGGGGAAATCTAAAAGGATGATATAAAGCCCCTATAAAAATGCCAAATAGGAAAACAAAAGCATAAACTTAAATAGTTGATTTCGAAACGTCAAATATGCAACGGGGTTGATGAGCGAGATTTTTTTTTTTTGCATAATGGACCCTTTTTCATCTGACCATATCATAACAGCGTTATTACGGTCGTAAATGTAAACTTTACACGGCGTTTCATTTAAACAAGAATGGCGCCGTTAAAGTTACAGGACGTATCTATTTAAATGTATAAGTCTTACCCCGGGGGATCGTCCCCGATGGAAAGTGACAATGTCATTTTCTATTACATCGTGTCTGCTTTTAGTGTTACTTTTTTCACTTTTTTTTCTTATTGTGACATGATAATAGAGCCGGTTGTGATTTCTATAACCTCCAGATATACCTCCCAGTACAGACACATGAAAAGCCTAAAAATAAATGTATATTGAATGTTAGATATTGGGCTATCTTCGCTCTGCCCCCGGAGCCCTGGGAGATGAATGTTCCGCAAAAGCTTATCTGGGGCTCATAAAACTCTTTTTCAGAAGATTGAAATAAAGTCAGTTCTAGCAGAAGACAAATCAATTGTGACATTTCTGAATAGAACGCGATGCATTTAATTAGCCCAAGACACACCAGCAAAATCAGAATTATCCAATACATCACCCAAGGCCCGGGACCCATACAAAGCCAAGAATCAGCTGTCTGCCAACACCTACACAAGGAATAATAAAGCCATTTGCCCAATTTTTCTCGTTTTCTTCCTATACTCGGTTAAATTTCTCCTACCGCGACATTTATTTCCACCACCGCCATCCTAATTATCTCCTAATTCTTTTGACAGGGGAGATTGTGCCATAGTCAGAGCTGTGTGGAGATTATCATGGCAGCTACTGATAGGAGAATCTTATGCGATATAGAAGTAGAGATATTAAGAAAAAGTCTAAAGCCAGGTGAAAAAAAAATGGAAATGTGATGATTCGGCAGATAGCATCATCGCAAGCTGCAAATCTAGACCTAAAGGGATGATGCAGTTTTTTGGGGAAAAAAGGATGTATATTATTGTGCAGAATACACATTATTTAATATTACTTTTGCAATATTATATTTTAGTCTTGAGCTCCCCTACAAAGGGGCAAAATGAAAATATTAACCCCTTGCTCGTATGGTCTATCAATCAGAACCCTTAACTTTGCCTTAAAACATTCTCTCTCTCTCATTACTATCAGTAGCCATTGAGGAGGACTTAAGCCCCCGTCTCACATAGCGATATCGCTACCGAGATCGCTGCTGAGTCACTAGTTTTGTGACGCAGCAGCGAGCTCACCAGCGATATCGCTGTGTGTGACATTCAGCGACGATCAGCCCCCCTGCCGGGTATCGCTGATCGTCGCTGAAATGTCTGGACCTTTTTTTGATCGCTGGTCTCCCGCTGACAGGCACGCATCGCTGCGTGTGACAGGCGGGAGACCAGCGATCCGCTGGTAACCAAGGTACACAGCGGGTTTCCAGGCGCGGGGCTGTGCCTAGAAACCCGCTGTGTACCTTGGATACCAGCGCCCTGGTGCAGGGAGCTGGTATCCAAGGTACACAGCTGGTTTCCAGGAACCGCGCAGCGCTTGGAAACCCGCTGTGTACCTTGGATACCAGCTCCCTGCATCAGGGCGCTGGTATCCAAGGTACACTGCGGGTAACTAAGCGATGTTACCCGCAGTGTCGCTGTCCCAGATCGCTGCCTGAGCTGCCTGTTTGGCAGCTCAGCAGCGATCATGTAGCGATACACCAGCGATCCTGACAAGTGCATATCGTTGTCGGGATCGCTGGTGTATCGCTATGTAAGACCCAGCCTTAACACAATGAGCAGAAGAGGAATAATGGGAGGATAAGGGATTAACAAGATGGAAGAGTTAAGGATTTATTTACTGTACAGAGAAGGATGTTGCAATAATCTAGGTGGGAGATGATGAGTGTATGCACTAAAGGGCCCGTCTCACATAGCGATATCGCTACCGAGATCGCTGCTGAGTCACTAGTTTTGTGACACAGCAGCGAGCTCACCAGCGATATCGCTGTGTGTGACATTCAGCGACGATCAGCCCCCTGCCGGGTATCGCTGATCGTCGCTGAAATGTCTGGACCTTTTTTTGATCGCTGGTCTCCCGCTGACAGGCACGCATCGCTGCGTGTGACAGGCGGGAGACCAGCGATCCGCTGGTAACCAAGGTACACAGCGGGTTTCCAGGCGCGGGGCTGTGCCTAGAAACCCGCTGTGTACCTTGGATACCAGCGCCCTGGTGCAGGGAGCTGGTATCCAAGGTACACAGCTGGTTTCCAGGAACCGCGCAGCGCTTGGAAACCCGCTGTGTACCTTGGATACCAGCTCCCTGCATCAGGGCGCTGGTATCCAAGGTACACTGCGGGTAACTAAGCGATGTTACCCGCAGTGTCGCTGTCCCAGATCGCTGCCTGAGCTGCCTGTTTGGCAGCTCAGCAGCGATCATGTAGCGATACACCAGCGATCCTGACAAGTGCATATCGTTGTCGGGATCGCTGGTGTATCGCTATGTAAGACCCAGCCTTAACACAATGAGCAGAAGAGGAATAATGGGAGGATAAGGGGATTAACAAGATGGAAGAGTTAAGGATTTATTTACTGTACAGAGAAGGATGTTGCAATAATCTAGGTGGGAGATGATGAGTGTATGCACTAAAGGGCCCGTCTCACATAGCGATATCGCTACCGAGATCGCTGCTGAGTCACTAGTTTTGTGACACAGCAGCGAGCTCACCAGCGATATCGCTGTGTGTGACATTCAGCGACGATCAGCCCCCCTGCCGGGTATCGCTAATCGTCGCTGAAATGTCAGGACATTTTTTTGATCGCTGGTCTCCCGCTGACAGGCACGCATCGCTGCGTGTGACAGGCGGGAGACCAGCAATCCGCTGGTAACCAAGGTACACAGCGGGTTTCCAGGCGCGGGGCTGTGCCTAGAAACCCGCTGTGTACCTTGGATACCAGCGCCCTGATGCAGGGAGCTGGTATCCAAGGTACACAGCGGGTTTCCAGGCACCGCGCAGCGCTTGGAAACCCGCTGTGTACCTTGGATACCAGCTCCCTGCATCAGGGCGCTGGTATCCAAGGTACACTGCGGGTAACTAAGCAATGTTACCCGCAGTGTCCTTGTGCTGATCGCTGCCCTGAGCTGCCTGTTTGGCAGCTCAGCAGCGATCATGTAGCGATACACCAGCGATCCTGACAAGTGCATATCGTTGTCGGGATCGCTGGTGTATCGCTATGTGAGACCCAGCCTTAAGACTTTTGATGATTGAGGAAAGAGTGGATATGAGAAATATTTTTTTAGTTTTTTTTAGTTGGAGGAATCATGAGGTGATAACGGTTTGGATGTGTTTTCCAAGAATGGAGTCAAAGGTTACCCAAGAACATCAAACTTGGGAGTCTTGAGAGTCGTTAGCAGTGATTGATAGGTCTGGTGGGGCAGGGAGTTGAGTAGGACAGTAGAATGATGATGAATTCAGTTTTCTCATTGTTGAGTTTGAAAAATCTAGAGAAGAATACAGAGGATATACAGTAGCTGATCGATACTAAGAAATAGTTTGAAGAGCACTCACGAAGAGGGTGAGAGATTAGGAGCTGATGGGAGCGGGAGACTATTTGCTGTGGTATGAGGAGATCCAGAACAGGGACAAGTCTGTGATGCCAAAGGCGGAGAGAGTTTGTAACAGGAGAAAGTGGACAAGGTGTTAAAATGTAAACAACGGGTCTAGAAGGAGGAAAACAAAGTAATGTTGTTTGGTTATGGAAGATAGTAGATTGTTAATGTTTTTGACTATGGTAGCTTAAGTGGAATTGTCTGGATATGAGCCTGATTGTAGACAGTCAAATAAAGAGTTGGTTGAGAGGTGGGAAGACAGCTCATGGCAGACATATTGTTCAAGGAGTTTAGAGGCAAGCAAGAGTTATGAGAGAGGGGAATGGCTGAACAAGAATGGATCCAATATGGGTGTGATAGTTTCATGCTTAGAGGAAAAAGAATAGATGCCAGTGGGTAGTCACATATTGGAGAGAAGGTACCAGTAGGCAGTCACATATTGGAGAGAAGAAGCCACTGGAAAGTCAAATGTTGGAGAGAAGAAGGCACTGGGTAGTAACATGTTGGAGAGAAGATGCCAGTGAATAGTCACATGTTGTATAGAAGATGCCAGTGGTAGTCACATGTTGCAGAGAAGATGCTGGTGGATGGTCATATGTTTGAGAGAAGATGCTAGTGAGTAGTCATATGTTGGAGAGAAGATGCAAGTAGATAGTCACATGTTGGAGAGAAGATGCCAGTGGGTAGTCACATGGTTGAGATGAGATGCCAGTGGATATTGACATGTTGGAAAGAAGATGCCAATGGGTAGTCACATGTTGGAGAGAAGATGCTGGTGGGTGGTCACATGTTGGAAAGAAGATGCTAGTAAGTAGTCATATGATGGAGAGGAGATATAAGCAGATAGTCACATGTTGGAGAGAAGATGCCAGTGGGCAGTCACATGTTGGAGAGAAGATGCCAGTGGGTAGTCACATTTGAAAGAAGAAGCCAGTGGATAATCACATGTTGGAGAGAAGATGCCAGTGGGTAGTCATATGTTGGAGAGAAGATGCCAGTGGGTAGTCACATGTTGGAGAGAAGGTGTCAGTGGATAATCACATCTTGGGGAAAAGATGCCAATTGTTAGTCACATGTTGGGGAGAAGATGCCAGTGGATAGTCATATGTTTGAGAAAAGATGCCTGTGATGGCTCAGATATCCTGAGGCTAAAGGATCCTTCCCTATCCCTAAAGCTAAAGAGCGCCCTAGCTATTTGTCACAACTCTGTTGTCAGAATACTGAAGGTCAGGGGCTCCTTCCCTGTCCCTAATGCTAGGGGTGCCCTAGCTATCCCTGCTCTCCGGATTACTTCTGATGGTGAAGACACCGGGGCCACGTACCTTGCTGAACTCCTTAATCAGCCCTATGTTTGTCACTGTGCCCCACACAAAGAAGTTGGGAGTAACAGTGTATGTATATATACAAACCAGACTAACAAGGGAGGACATACAGCGATAAATGAAAATACCAAACACACAAATATGCACTCACAGACAACAGAGAGGAACACCGGGGAGAAAGGGCAGGTAAATGAAATAGGAGAGGATGAGAAATCGCACACAGCAGAAACCCCAAGCAACAATTGCAGATCAACATTCCAAGCAACATCTGACACCTCCACTCCACACCAGGCAGTACAAGACTAACTCTGAGAATCCAGATTGCAAGAGGACAGTAAATTTAAGAGAGGAGAGTGGCCAATACTGAACAGCCGAGATAATCCAAGAAGGAAGGCTTCAGAGACTCTAAACTGAACAGTTAACCCCTGCACTGAAGGGGAAGTGCTTCTAATCAGTGCAGGAGTAGGTGAAATCAAACATTGTGGTCTTCTGCCCCCTCTCTGTTGCGGTAAACCCGTGACAATGCCAGTAAATAGTCACATGATGAAGAGAAGATGCCAGTGGATAGTCACATGTTGGAGGGAAAATGCCAGTGGATAGTCCTATGTTGAAGAGAAGATGCCAGTGGATTCTCACATGTTGGTGGCAAAATGCCAGCTGATAGCCACATGTTGGAGAGAAGATGTCAGTGGGTAGTCACATGTTGAAGAGGTGAATTAAGACTGACATAAAAACTGTAGTAAGGTTTGGATTGAGAGGAGATTAGATAGGATCCAATGCACAGGTGGTGATGTGGAATATTATCCGAGCATGCTCGGGTGCTAACCGACAATCTTGGGCTTGAAAAATATGTTTGAGACCCAGCGGCTGAATGTCTTTCGACTGTTCACCAGCTGTTACACATGCAGATATTGACTAACAAACAGGCAATCCCTGCAATTGTTGTAGCTGTCGAACAGCAACGAGACATACAACCGCAGGGTCTCGAACATCTTTTTTGAGCATGCCCAAGATACTCGGTTAGCACCCAAGTATGCTCAGATAACACCTTATCCGAGCACGTTCGCTCATCACTAGTGGAAAGCTTTTCATCTATAATGGTGGAGAAAGAGATTATATGGGGAGAGAACTGGGCAGTTTGTAGCTTGAACTGTGGGTTAAATCTCTTTCTGAGGTCCTCGATCTCTTGCTTGAAATATAACACAAAGTCATCAACTGAGATGAGTGGTGAAGGAGTTGGCATTGGGGGATACTCTGTAAGGGTGTGACAGAGACTGTCGTGTACCTGTCCCTGAAGACAACAATTTGTGTAGTGTGAATATTGCCATGCGGATTTGTTGTGTAATGTGAAATGTGACTAATGTGCAGTGTTACGTACTGATGCTACAGTGTGGGTACTGCAAAGGTAATGTCTAAGGTAACCTGGTACACTCAACTCAAAGGTAGTGAAATTATAGAATCTAATTTAGAGTTTAGGACACAGAGCAGATTAAACAATGACAATCATTGTAAGTGTTAAATGTTTGGAACTAGCCCAGCATGGGAAGGGGTCAAGTAACAAGGGGAACTACTTCCTGGTTGTCATGTGTGCATCGCCACGAAGATCGTCGCGGTTGCACATTCTGACTTCTCACAGCTGAGTTGCTGTTTCTTTGTGTTTGGCAGTTAGGGAGTTAATTCTGTCTGTGCTCAGTTCTGGGACTGGGTGCAGTTTTCTCCCGGCTGCAATTAATTATTTGTTGATTGGTTTCCTTTAAATCTCTGGTTGTCTGTGTTGGGAGTTGCCAGTGAAATTCTTCATGCAGACCACAGATAGGATTGTATCTGTATAGACTTAAGTTAAAGAGCTCCTTAGTTGTTTTAAGCTCACCTTGCTTAGAGTTTAATATCCCAGATCATTTATGTTCCTTCTGTGTTTGAGTGTGTATGCAAGTCTGTGTTTTCTCCAGTCTGTCTTATATTTCTAATCTGTGTATTTAGCAGAGATCAGCCCATATCCCTTTGGTGGTAATCAGAATCCTTCTTAGGACTGATTACAGGGTTCAGGGACTGATAGGAGACAGGGTTAGGTTGGAGACTTGGACCTCTGAACCATTATCAGTACCTCCAAGGTGAGGGATTAGTTAGGACCCCAGTTTAGGGTCAGGTTAGACCCCCGGTCCTCTTCTTTCCTGTGACAGTGTATCAAGTCCTCAAGATTAACCCTGAGTTCAACGGATATCGTGTCAGGTAAATCTATTCTATATTTACATGCTGATGTTGCTAATCTATATGTTGTATAGAGTGTTGTTCTTTTAAGAATAGTTTACTGACATCGTACACATATCATAAGACCGCGTGACATTTTCACTGGCCCATAAAATTATTCCCAGTTGCCATGGATCCAGTAGCCCAGCTGGCTCTGCAGTTGCAGGGATTATCCATGGAGCTGACGGACATTAAGTCCAAAATTTTGTCTCCCTCGGAGCAAACCAGATTTGAACCTAAAGTAGCTCTCCCGGACAGGTTCACTGGTGGGCGAGACAAATTTTTTACCTTCAGGGAAGCATGTAAATTGTATTTTCGGCTTCGGCCTCGATCATCAGGGAGTGATGAGCAGAGAGTGGGAATTGTTATCTCGCTCCTACAAGGGGACCCTCAATCCTGGGCCTTCTCCCTTCCTCCGGGATCCCCGGCTCTACAGTCAGTAGATCGATTTTTTACTGCCCTAGGTTTGGTATATGATGACCCAGATCGGGTCTCTCTTGCTGAGACAAAATTACGTAAGATACAGCAGGGAGATCGTCCGGCGGAGGAATTTGCTTCTGAGTTCCGTAGATGGGCCACAGATACTCAGTGGAATGACCCAGCTCTTAGGAGCCAGTTTTGTCATGGGCTTTCTGACAAATTAAAGGACGTTTTGGCTCAGTATGATTCTCCTCCATCACTGGAGGCTGCTATGGCCCTAGCTATCCGTACTGATAGACGGCTCCGGGAGAGGTGCGAGGTAACTCCGCCCCCTGTTGTTACTCCACCTACTACTAAAGTCCCTTATGTTGAGGTTCCCCTTGTCTGTTCGGAGGAGCCTATGCAGTTGGGAGGGACATCATTTCGTAGGAGGGGATTGGCGGTACGCCACAGGACTAGAAGGTGTTTCTTCTGCGGGAAAGAGGGACATTTTGTTGGGGGATGTCCATCCCGTGCCTTGTTGAGCAAAAAGTCGCCGGAAAACTGTTAATCCCAGGTTGTGTGGTGGACAACAACCTGGGAGTATGTATTTCGTCCGCTAGTTCTTCTCAGTTCCTTGTACCAGTGGAGGTGGTGGTTGGTACGAGAGTGGAGAGATTTTCTGTTCTTCTTGATAGTGGGTCCGGGGCTAATCTGGTTGACGCTCAGTTTGCTCAGGCTCAAGGTATGCATCTGAGTGTATTGGTCAAACCGATCCCTATATTCTCCATTGACGCCAGGCCTCTCGGCCAAGGTAGCTTTGTTCATGAGGTTCATAACATTGACCTTCGGGTAGGGGCAATACATAGGGAACTATTATCTTGTTATGTGTTGGAGGGTCTACCTACTCCTATTGTGTTGGGACTTCCTTGGTTGGTTAAACATAACCCTGTGATTAATTGGCAGTCCAGAGATATAAGCCAATGGGGGGAGTTTTGCAAAAGTAACTGCATGAACACAGTCATCAGTGCAGTCGTGCCTAGTACTTTGCCTCCTTTTTTGGAGGACTTTGGGGATGTGTTCTCTGAGGAGGGGTGTCAGGAGTTGCCTCCTCATCGCGTGTATGACTGCTCTATTAATTTACTTCCTGATGCTAAGTTACCTAAAGCTAGGTTATATAACCTTTCTGGTCCTGAGAGGCAGGCTATGAAAGATTATATTTCGGAAAGTCTGGCCAAAGGGCATATTAGACCTTCATCTTCCCCAGTGGCCGCGGGGTTCTTCTTTGTGAAAAAAAAGATGGAGGCCTACGCCCTTGCTTGGATTTCCGCGAACTTAATCGGATTACTGTTCGAGATCCGTATCCACTCCCTCTGATTCCTGATCTCTTCAATCAAATTGTTGGCGCCAAATGGTTCTCTAAATTGGATCTCAGGGGGGCGTATAATCTGATCAGGATAAAAGAGGGGGATGAGTGGAAAACGGCGTTTAACACGCCGGAGGGACATTATGAGAACCTTGTCATGCCTTTTGGTCTGACTACTGCACCGGCAGTATTCCAACATTTTGTTAATGACATTTTTCGTCATCTGGTGGGGCTGTTTGTGGTCGTATATTTGGATGACATTTTAATTTACTCACCAGATCTTGTGTCTCACCAGGAGCATGTGAGACAGGTGTTGCAGATCTTGCGAGACAATAAACTATACGCCAAACTGGAAAAGTGTGTATTCGCCGTACAGGAACTTCAGTTTTTGGGTTTCTTGGTGTCAGCCTCCGGTTTCCGTATGGACCCTGAAAAGGTGAGAGCAGTGCTTGAATGGGATCAGCCAGAGGATCTTAAGGCTCTGCAGCGTTTTCTGGGGTTTGCTAACTACTACCGGAAATTTATTTGTAATTTCTCATCTGTTGTCAAACCTCTCACTGACATGACAAGAAAAGGGACGGATTTTTCTAAATGGTCGGACAAAGCTTGCCAAGCTTTTTCCTCTTTGAAAAAATGTTTTGCTTCGGCACCCGTTCTCATCCAACCAGATGCATCACAGCCGTTCGTTGTGGAGGTGGACGCGTCTGACGTAGGGGTGGGTGCAATATTGTCCCAGGGTCCGTCCCCTGGTAAATGGCATCCGTGCGCTTTCTTTTCTAAAAAATTGTCGTCCGCCGAAAGGAATTATGATATCGGCAATAGGGAACTTTTGGCCATTAAGTTGGCTTTTGAAGAATGGCGTCACTTTTTGGAGGGGGCAGTCCACCCGGTCACCGTCATTACTGATCACAAGAACCTGCTGTATTTGGAATCTGCTAAGCGTCTGAATTCCAGACAAGCTCGATGGTCGTTGTTTTTTACCAGGTTTAATTTTGTTGTCACTTATTGCCCTGGATCTAAGAATGTTAAGGCGGATGCCTTGTCTCGCAGTTTCCCAGGGGCCGGGAAAATGGATGACCCGATTCCTATCCTTCAGGAGGGGGTGGTAGTGTCGGCTGTATGTTCTGAGCTTGAGGAGGAGGTGTTAGAGGCTCAGGGGGACGCCCCTGCAGGACCTCCAGGGAGACTGTTTGTCCCAAATCAGTTGAGACAAAAGGTTATTGAGGCACATCATAATTCTGCTTTAGCAGGACATCCAGGGAGTAAGGCTACTTTAGATCTCCTTTCTCGCCGGTTTTGGTGGCCTAACGTTAATAAAGATGTTTTAACTTTTGTCGCGTCCTGTGGGGTTTGTGCTCGCTCTAAGACCCCTCATACCCGTCCGTCTGGGACCCTCTTACCCTTGAAACTTCCGGAGCGTCCATGGACTCATTTGTCTATGGACTTCATCACGGACCTTCCTCAGTCGTCAGGGAAGACTGTCATACTGGTGGTTGTTGACAGGTTCAGTAAGATGGCACATTTCATTGCTCTTCCTGCCCTCCCTAATGCTAAAACTCTGGCGCAGGTGTTCATTGGGGAGATTGTGAGACTTCATGGGTTGCCTTCTGATGTGGTGTCAGATAGGGGGTCTCAGTTTGTGTCCAAGTTTTGGAGGGCATTTTGTTTACGTCGGGGGATGCAATTGTCATTTTCCTCGGCTTTTCATCCGCAGACCAATGGTCAGACAGAGCGTCTGAATCAAAGCCTAGAGACTTATCTTCGGTGTTTTGTCTCAGAGAACCAGGAGGACTGGTCTTCTTTCTTGCCTCTGGCAGAGTTCGCTCTTAACAACAGGCGGAGCGAGTCCACTGGTAAGTCCCCGTTTTTTGGGGCATATGGTTTTCATCCCCAGTTTTGTACATTCAATGGGGGGGGCCCTTCTGGGTTCCTGAGGAGGAGCGTTTCTCGTCGTCACTTGCTTCAGTGTGGAGAGGAGTGCTGAATAATCTGAGTGCTATGGGGAACCGTTATAAACGTATGGCTGATAGGAGGAGAGTTTCTGGTCCAGATCTTAATGTGAACGATCTGGTATGGTTGTCTACCAGGAATATAAAAATTAAAGTTCCCTCCTGGAAGCTGGGCCCCAGATTCATCGGGCCGTACAGGATCAGTTCCATAATTAATCCTGTGGCATTTCGACTGGACCTCCCTCCTACGTTTAAAATTCATAATGTGTTCCACAAGTCATTACTTAAGAGGTACGTGGCACCAGTCATACCATCACCTCTACCTCCTCCTCCAGTGGTGGTCAATGGTAACTTGGAGTTTCAAGTGTCAAAGATCATTGACTCACGTCTGAATCGCCGGTCCCTTCAGTACTTGGTGCATTGGAAGGGTATGGTCCAGAGGAGAGGACGTGGGTTCCTGCGTCTGACATTAACGCAGATCGTTTGGTGCGGACCTTCCACAGAACTCACCCGGGCAAACCTGGCCCTGAGGGTCCGGAGGCCCCTCGTAGAAGGGGGGGTACTGTCATGTGTGCATCGCCACGAAGATCGTCGCGGTTGCACATTCTGACTTCTCACAGCTGAGTTGCTGTTTCTTTGTGTTTGGCAGTTAGGGAGTTAATTCTGTCTGTGCTCAGTTCTGGGACTGGGTGCAGTTTTCTCCCGGCTGCAATTAATTATTTGTTGATTGGTTTCCTTTAAATCTCTGGTTGTCTGTGTTGGGAGTTGCCAGTGAAATTCTTCATGCAGACCACAGATAGGATTGTATCTGTATAGACTTAAGTTAAAGAGCTCCTTAGTTGTTTTAAGCTCACCTTGCTTAGAGTTTAATATCCCAGATCATTTATGTTCCTTCTGTGTTTGAGTGTGTATGCAAGTCTGTGTTTTCTCCAGTCTGTCTTATATTTCTAATCTGTGTATTTAGCAGAGATCAGCCCATATCCCTTTGGTGGTAATCAGAATCCTTCTTAGGACTGATTACAGGGTTCAGGGACTGATAGGAGACAGGGTTAGGTTGGAGACTTGGACCTCTGAACCATTATCAGTACCTCCAAGGTGAGGGATTAGTTAGGACCCCAGTTTAGGGTCAGGTTAGACCCCCGGTCCTCTTCTTTCCTGTGACAGTGTATCAAGTCCTCAAGATTAACCCTGAGTTCAACGGATATCGTGTCAGGTAAATCTATTCTATATTTACATGCTGATGTTGCTAATCTATATGTTGTATAGAGTGTTGTTCTTTTAAGAATAGTTTACTGACATCGTACACATATCATAAGACCTCGTGACACTGGTTTAGTTAGTTTTATGTGGTGTGACGATTAAGTTCAAGGTGCAGTGGGCTGTAGGCACGAGGAGTACATGTCTTTCTGCCAGCAAGAGGTCTTACCAAATTTCCTGCAGAACTTCCTGTAACGTCCATGTATTAAGGCCCAAACTAAGCACTGAGGAGTGTGCCTTAATCACTTCCATACAGAGGAAGCAAGATGGGGAATGGCAAGAGAGAGATGTAACAATTCTAAGAAGTGCTGTGGGGCCAAATAAGAAATCCTTGGGGTTGACAAGAGGATCAAGGGATAGTAGGATAGTCCGAGCTGAACGTAAGCAAAGGCTTGAAATGTACTGTATTGATGGAAATGGAACTGGAGGGCGCTGTGTCCAATACTGCGTGATAAAAACTGAAGTAATTGAACTGTCCAGTATAGTTGAACTTGTTAAAGCTAACCGAGTGCCCCCTGATGTATGCGCAGCTGATCCATGAGCTAAGGACAAGGATGTAGTGGAGGCGTCCGGCCTACAACTAGTGTAAAGCAAATTTCACAGCACAGCACATGTAGACTGGGACACTGTTTGTGAGGTGCCAAGGTGTAGAGAAGCAGCAGCTCGCCCACGGCTACCACTTTAGGTACCTTAAACTTGGTGTAGTTGGCAGGATGAAATCATGCATTGTGAAAACGTGAAAGATGCACGGAAGATTTCAGGGTAGCTAAGATGGCGACTGTCATGATCCCAGTGCAGGGTTGACCTGCACGCTAGGGGTTAAGGTTTTGATCCCAGTGCAAGCTCTTACCTGCACACCTGGGGCTTATTGTGGCCTCTCCTTGGTTCGGGGAGAGCTTCTTATAGCCCTAGGAAACTCCAATCCCCGTCAGATATACTTTCGCCCTTGGCAGAGTGTGTTGACCCCTGAGTGTGTTTGTGCTGTGTTCTGGTTTGCCTGATACTTTGGTTTTGACTCAGTCTGATCTCTGGATACTGCTTGTTGGATTCTGTTTCTGTACCTTCGCTGTGTGTTTGGTTTTGACCTCTGCCTGGCCCCGACTATCCGTTCTGTCTCATCCTTGGTACTGTATTGTCTTCTCGTGCTTTGACCTTGGCTTGTTCAGATTTACATCTCTGTCTGTGCCCCTGTGTAACTTTGTCCTGTAGTTACTTTTCTAGGATTTTTCCCTCAGCTTCTAACTCCCTGGAGCTGAAGCCACGCCCCTCAACTGTCAGGTGATTCAGGCCCTGAAACCATCTCTCTCCTGCCTTGCTCACCCTGCGTTCCTAGGAGCCTGAAGCTTTCTTCTGCACACGTCTTCCGGGTGTTATGATCTGCTACAAGCACTAAGGAAAGGTGGGAATTCTGTCCCTACAATAGGACTGAGCTGGATCCCTACGATGTAACGGGGAACCTGATCCTGCGACCAGACCCGCTAAAGTCCTCAGCTAGTCTGAACGAAGACCTATAGTTGCGAGGGAGGAATCCCTACAAGATCTAGGGACTGGGTGAAAAGGTGGACACCTCCTAACAGAAAGTGTAGCAGGGAAAATAAAACAGAAAACAAATACTAAGAGATACTAAGATCTAGCAAAACTGACAGAGTTAAGGTACTGCCACACTAAGCTATCCCGCTAGCGATCTCGTTAGCGTTGCATACTAATGAGATCGCTAGCGGGATTGTTTCTATATCGCTAAATGCTGCCGCATTTAGCGATATAGTTAACGACGCTATCGCCGTTAGCGATCTTCTTAACGACTTTAGCGGTACAAAAGTACCGCTAAATCGCTAAGAAAAGGTGCCACACAGTGATAAGATACTTACCCAGCGGGAGCGCCAGCGATGAAATAGGGTCCGGAACGATTCCAGCGACGAGCGAGATCACAGCAGGAAGCTCGTCGCTGGAAGCTGCCGCACTGAACAACATCGCTAACGGGATCGCTAAATAGTGACGTTTTTTAGCGATCCCGTTAGCGATATTGTTTAGTGTGGCATACCCTTAAGGCACCTAAGCACCCGGCTAGCTTAAGAGTAGATAATACAATGAAGTCCAGCAAGGCCAGAAGGGCGGAACCAGACCAAATAGGGTAAAAAGGTCATGTGACCAGCAAAGTGAAACAAAACTTAACAAGAGGGTTCTAACAGTACCCTCCCTTCTAAGAGGATCCTCCGGATCCCTAGGACTTAGGCTTATCCGGAAACCTCTTGTGAAACGCTCTGACAAGTCTAGACGCAGAAACATCATCCGCCCTCACCCATGAGTTATCCTCGGGTCCATAACCCTTCCAAGCGACGAGGTACTGTAAACTCCCTCTATACCGTCTAGAATTTAGGATGCGGGAAATCTCATATTGCCCGTCCTCCACCACCAGGGGAATAGTGGCCGAGACGTCTCCATCTGAGACCTCAGCTTTTTTCAAGAGAGAAACATGAAACACCGGATTAATCTTCCAGGAGGTGGGAAGCTCCAACTTAACAGCAGATTGGTTAATAACCTGAAGCACCTTAAAGGGCCCTACAAACTTGGGACCCAATTTCTTAGACGGAATCCTCAAGCGCAGATTCTTAGAGGACAACCAAACCATGTCACCAATAGCAAACAAAACCTCTTGTCGTTTTCTATCAAAATACACTTTGGATCTTTTGTTAGCCTCATGAAGATTACCACGCACATCAGTCCAAACTCTCTCCAAAAGACCAGAAAAATTCTCCTCTTCAGGTACAGCCGATCCCAACTTGGAAAATGACCCAAACGACGGATGTCTCCCAGTACAACAAAAAAAAGGCGAACAACCAGCAGAAGCGGATGTATGGTTGTTAAGGGCAAACTCAGCAAGTGGCAGAAACTCAGACCACCCCTCTTGATTATCAGTCACAAAACAACGCAAGAACTGCTCAACATCCTGGTTTTTCCTTTCTGTCTGGCCATTAGACTCCGGATGATATCCGGATGAAAACGACAAATGAACTCCCAACCTGTCACAAAAGGCGTGCCAAAAACGAGCCACAAACTGAGGTCCCCTATCAGAAACAATGTCAGTAGGAACACCATGTAGTCTGACTATTTCCTTGACAAAGGCCTTAGCGAGAGTCTTAGCGCAGGCCAGTTTGATGAAAGGAACCAAGTGACACATCTTGCTAAAACGGTCCACGACCACCCAAATGACAGTGAAACCCTCAGAGGGGGGAAGGTCAGTAATAAAGTCCATAGCCAAATGTGTCCAAGGTGCACTAGGGACCTCCAGAGGGCAAAGCAACCCCGCAGCAGGAGTATGAGAAGACTTAGATCTAGCACACACAGTGCATTGACGCACCCACTTAATGACTTCCTCTGCCATCCTGGCCACCAAAAACTGCGACCCACAAGTCTCTTGGTCTCAGAGATTCCAGGATGACCTGCCAACCGAGAGTCATGACATTCATCAAACAAATCTCTCCTCAGGGTACCAGGCACAAACAACCTCCCATGAGGCGTGTTAGATGGGGCATTCTCCTGTGCTTTAAGAATCTCATCTTCCAGCACGGAGTCCAAAACAGCAATAACAACCCCCTCTTGCAAGATGTTTTCCTCCTCCTCCTCAGTACCCACCATAGGAGAAAAGCTGCGAGACAAAGCATCAGCTTTAACATTTTTAGTACCTGGGATGTAAGTAACGGTAAAATTAAACCGTGAGAAAAACAGTGCCCACCTAGCCTGACGGGCATTCAAGCGTTTGGCAGCATCAAGGTAGATCAGATTTTTATGATCGGTGAAGACTTGAACGGGAAATTCCGCTCCCTCCAAAAAATGACGCCAGTGTTCAAATGCGAGTTTAATTGCCAACAATTCCCGATTACCGATATCATAATTTAGTTCAGACTCAGAAAATTTCTTTGAAAAAAAAGCACAGGGATGTACTCCATCCGTCTTTGCCTGAGACAACACCGCGCCGACCCCCACAGAAGAAGCATCAACCTCAACCAAAAATGGTTTAGTCACATCAGGCTGCGTAAGGATGGGAGCAGAGCTGAACCTCTCCTTTAGCAACACAAAAGCCTCAATGGCCTCAGTAGTCCACTGAACCGCATCAGCACCTTTCCTGGTGAGATCGGTCAGAGGTTTGGCAATCACAGAAAAATCTTTTATGAATTTTCTATAATAATTGGCGAACCCCAAAAACCTCTGTATTGATTTCACACCAATAGGTCTAGGCCATTCCTGCACAGCTTGCACTTTCACCGGGTCCATCTCAAAACCTTCACTGGAGACAATGTAGCCCAAAAAACTAAGTCTCTGTACAGTGAACTCACATTTTTCTAGTTTGGCAAAAAGTGAATTATCACTCAGTAACTGTAATACTTCACGCACACTCCTCTAACCCACCATAGAAGACTTGGAAGGCCTAATGTGACCGGCGGCCAAACTTGTCTGTATGTATTCCTCCAAAGCCTTTCTCTCGGGAATAGTCAAATTAAATAAACGACTTTTAGGAAGAGTCGCTCCAGGGACAAATTTAATTGCACAATCATAATCTCTATGAGGAGGCAATACCTGCGATTCTTTATCAGAAAAAACTTTCCAAAAATCCTGAATAGGTATGTGTCGACCCGCCACCACAATTGTGGGTTACCAGGGCAATGGGGTACTCAGAGCCGAGCCCATGGAAGTCTATGGGGTTTGTCACAGGTAGCGGTGGCTCGGTCTGTGGCCCTGGCGGTCTGGCGTATGTTTGGGGAATATTTACAGGGGATAGATTTATATACAGTTCGTGACGCCACCTGTAGTCTTCTGGTAATTTGTACCAGCGCTGCTGTAGATCTCTGAGGGGATGGTGAGGCAGCTAGATGTCGGGTCCCCTACAGGTGGGACTCTTCCCTCAGGTCGGTAGTTAAAGCAGGGTTGTGCAGGCATGCAGATAAATAACACAGTCTCACACAGTCAGCGTCTTTCCATACCTTTACTTGTAAGATGGTAAGGCAGTTCCCAGGGAGGCTGATGGGTTGATGGAGGATGAGCTTTGAGGCAACGGTTAAGCAAGTTAGGGGCCTCCTTTACTGTCCAATGATGATGAGTCCAACCAGCCTGAAGCGTAGTTCCCTCTATAATTCCAGCTATTCCAAAGCTGTTCTGCCCAGTCAGTTTTTGTGGTCGGAGCCTTCCTGTGAGGAAGCTGAATTCCTATCTTGTCCTGCAGAGACTCAAGGTCCTCACTTCCCCTGACCCCAGTTACGTACTAACTCTTCAGGGCTGCTTGCCACGACCTAAGGTCCGTAAGCCTCTGGTTTTCTTACCACTATGCTTGAAGCTATAGTGATCCTTCGGTCCCCAGTGACCGGTTACAATGTGCAGGTATCCTTTACCTATGGCACTTAGAATTTCTACCACTGTGCCTTTCGCCTTGTCCGCGCTGGTAGCATAAGCATTTCTCACTTCACAGGTTAATAAAGTCAGTCCCTTTCTTAATTCCTTTCTTGAGCTTGTTGCCAGACTCTCAGTAATCTTCTAGGCAGGAGCACGTCTCTGAACCTTCACTGTCCTTGGGACAGGAGACTGAAGTATATCTGCAACTCACTCTTTCTTCTTAATAAGTGTCTCAGTCTGTCTTCTAGTGGCCACAGCTCTGACCAGCTGAGGTGAACTAGGCCACCTGTACTGGCCTCCACTTGCTGAACTGCTGATAGAACCAGGCTGGACTGCTTCCTCCCTCCAGGTCCAGCTAGACTGAGTAAACACGTCTGCTCTGTCCGAAGACAGGAAACTGACTACTAAATCACTCAACGAATCACACTGACCACTCCCTACGATCACTACACTACCCTAAGGGTGTGTCTAGTGTATGTTGAGTGAATGGGTATTGAGCATTGAACTGCTGTCTCTCCACACACTCTCCAGGGTACTGCGTGTGCCTTACACCAGGGCTACACATTCCCCCATGGTAAAAGACAGCACCCCGGGCTGTAAAATACAAAGAGACATTTTGTTTATGCATGAAAACATCAACATTAAACATTAATTCGTCCCATCCGGGAGGTAAGGATGTCTTGAA
>JARQOD010000006.1:18323944-18420338 GCA_033576555.1 Oophaga sylvatica | reverse complement strand
TGCAATTGTGTTTTCTCCAGCTGTTTATTTTAAAATCTTTGTATTTAGCAGAGACAGCCCATCCCTTGGGTGGTAAAAAATCCTTTTAGGATTTTTGGGTTGGGGGACTGAGGGGAGACGGGTTGGGTTGGAACTTGGGGCCCTTGAACCTTATCATACCTCCAAGGTGGGGGATTGTTAGGACCCAGTTTGGGGTCGGTTTAAACCCCCCGGGGCCCCCTTTTTTCCCGGGGCGTGTATCAAGTCCTAATTTTAACCCCCTGAGTTTCAACGGATATCGTGGGGGTAATTTTTCTTTTTTTAACGCTGATTTGCTATCTATATTTTTTAGGGGTGTTTTCTTTTAAGAAAGTTTATGCATCGAAACATATCAAAACCCCTCGTGACCGGTTTTTAGTTTTTTATGGGTGTCGATTAATTTAAAAGGTGCGTGGGCTGAGGCCAGGGTCATGTCTTTCTGCCAAAAAGGGTCTTAAAATTCCTGCAGAACTTCCTGTAACCCCCATGTTTTTAGGCCCAAAAAAAGCATGAGGAGTTGCCTTATCATTCCATAAGGGAAGCAAGGGGGGAATGGAAAGGGGGAAATGTAAAAATTTAAAAGTGCGGGGGGGCCAAAAAAAATTTCCCCCTTGGGGTTGAAAAGGGAAAAAGGGATAGGGGGGATAGTCCGGCTGAAAAAGAAAGGGCTTAAATTTTGTACTGTTTGTGGAAATGGAACGGGGGGGCGTTTGTCCAATACTGGTGAAAAAACTGAAGAATTGACTGCCTATAGTTGAACTTGTTAAAGCAACCGAGCCCCCCCTGATGTTGCGCAGCTGATCCATGAGTAAGGCAAGGTGTAGTGGGCGCCGGGCCCCTACAACTAGTGTAAAGCAAATTTCCCCACAGCCTGTAGATGGGACACTGTTTTGAGGTGCCAGGTGTAGAGAAGCAGCACCGCCCCGGCTACCATTTTTGGTACCTTAAATTTGGGGTAGTTGGCAGGAGAAATCAGCATTTTGAAAACGTGAAAGAGCACGGAAGATTTGGGGGAGCTAAGATGGCGACTGTCATGCCCCCCGGAGGGGGCCCCGCACCTGGGGTTGGGTTTTTTTTTCCCCCGTGCAAGCTCTTCCCCTGCACACCTGGGGTTTGTGGCCTCCCTTGGTTGGGGGGGGAAACTTCTTATAGCCCTAGGAAAATCCAAACCCCCTCGAATACTTTCGCCCTTGGGGTGTGTTGCCCCGAGTGTTTTTTTTTGCTGTGTTCTGGTTTGCCTGATACTTTTTGGGTTTTTCCAGTTGATCTCTGGTATGTTGTTGGATTGTTTTGTACTCGCTGTGTGTTTGGTTTTGACCCCTGCCTGGCCCCCCTATCCGTTCTGTCTCCCTTGGGGCTGTATTGTCTTCTGTGCTTTGACCTTGGTTTTTTAGATTTAAATCCTGTCTGTGCCCCTGTTAATTTTTTCCGTAGTTACTTTTCTAGATTTTTCCTCACTTCAATCCCTGGATGAAGCCAGCCCCCAATGTCAGGTGATTCAGGCCCTGAAACCATCTCTCTCCTGCCTTGCTCACCCTGCGTTCCTAGGAGCCTGAAGCTTTCTTCTGCACACGTCTTCGGGTGTTATGATCTGCTACAAGCACTAAGGAAAGGTGGGAATTCTGTCCCTACAATAGGACTGAGCTGGATCCCTACGATGTAACGGGGAACCTGATCCTGCGACCAGACCCGCTAAAGTCCTCAGCTAGTCTGAACGAAAGACCTATAGTTGCGAGGGAGGAATCCCTACAGATCTAGGGACTGGGTGAAAAGGTGGACACCTCCTAACAGAAAGTTAGCAGGGAAAATAAAACAGAAAACAAATACTAAGAGATACTAAGATCTAGCAAAACTGACAGAGTTAAGGTACTGCCACACTAAGCTATCCCGCTAGCGATCTCGTTAGCGTTGCATACTAATGAGATCGCTAGCGGGATTGTTTCTATATCGCTAAATGCTGCCGCATTTAGCGATATAGTTAACGACGCTATCGCCGTTAGCGATCTTCTTAACGACTTTAGCGGTACAAAAGTACCGCTAAATCGCTAAGAAAAGGTGCCACACAGTGATAAGATACTTACCCAGCGGGAGCGCCAGCGATGAAATAGGGTCCGGAACGATTCCAGCGACGAGCGAGATCACAGCAGGAAGCTCGTCGCTGGAAGCTGCCGCACTGAACAACATCGCTAACGGGATCGCTAAATAGTGACGTTTTTTAGCGATCCCGTTAGCGATATTTTTAGTGTGGCATACCCTTAAGGCACCTAAGCACCCGGCTAGCTTAAGAGTAGATAATACAATGAAGTCCAGCAAGGCCAGAAGGGCGGAAACCAGACCAAATAGGGTTAAAAGGTCATGTGACCAGCAAAGTGAAACAAAACTTAACAAGAGGGTTCTAACAGTACCCTCCCTTCTAAGAGGATCCTCCGGATCCCCTAGGCTTAGGCTTATCCGGAAACCTCTTGTGAAACGCTCTGACAAGTCTAGACGCAGAAACATCATCCGCCCTCACCCATGAGTTATCCTCGGGTCCATAACCCTTCCAAGCGACGAGGTACTGTAAACTCCCTCTATACCGTCTAGAATTTAGGATGCGGGAAATCTCATATTGCCCGTCCTCCACCACCAGGGGAATAGTGGCCGAGACGTCTCCATCTGAGACCTCAGCTTTTTTCAAGAGAGAAACATGAAACACCGGATTAATCTTCCAGGAGGTGGGAAGCTCCAACTTAACAGCAGATTGGTTAATAACCTGAAGCACCTTAAAGGGCCCTACAAACTTGGGACCCAATTTCTTAGACGGAATCCTCAAGCGCAGATTCTTAGAGGACAACCAAACCATGTCACCAATAGCAAACAAAACCTCTTGTCGTTTTCTATCAAAATACACTTTGGATCTTTTGTTAGCCTCATGAAGATTACCACGCACATCAGTCCAAACTCTCTCCAAAAGACCAGAAAAATTCTCCTCTTCAGGTACAGCCGATCCCAACTTGGAAAATGACCCAAACGACGGATGTCTCCCAGTACAACAAAAAAAAGGCGAACAACCAGCAGAAGCGGATGTATGGTTGTTAAGGGCAAACTCAGCAAGTGGCAGAAACTCAGACCACCCCTCTTGATTATCAGTCACAAAACAACGCAAGAACTGCTCAACATCCTGGTTTTTCCTTTCTGTCTGGCCATTAGACTCCGGATGATATCCGGATGAAAACGACAAATGAACTCCCAACCTGTCACAAAAGGCGTGCCAAAAACGAGCCACAAACTGAGGTCCCCTATCAGAAACAATGTCAGTAGGAACACCATGTAGTCTGACTATTTCCTTGACAAAGGCCTTAGCGAGAGTCTTAGCGCAGGCCAGTTTGATGAAAGGAACCAAGTGACACATCTTGCTAAAACGGTCCACGACCACCCAAATGACAGTGAAACCCTCAGAGGGGGGAAGGTCAGTAATAAAGTCCATAGCCAAATGTGTCCAAGGTGCACTAGGGACCTCCAGAGGGCAAAGCAACCCGCAGCAGGAGTATGAGAAGACTTAGATCTAGCACACACAGTGCATTGACGCACCACTTAATGACTTCCTTCTGCCATCCTGGCCACCAAAAACTGCGACCCACAAGTCTCTTGGTCTCAGAGATTCCAGGATGACCTGCCAACCGAGAGTCATGACATTCATCAAACAAATCTCTCCTCAGGGTACCAGGCACAAACAACCTCCCATGAGGGTGTTAGATGGGGCATTCTCCTGTGCTTTAAGAATCTCATCTTCCAGCACGGAGTCCAAAACAGCAATAACAACCCCCTCTTGCAAGATGTTTTCCTCCTCCTCCTCAGTACCCACCATAGGAGAAAAGCTGCGAGACAAAGCATCAGCTTTAACATTTTTGTACCTGGGATGTAAGTAACGGTAAAATTAAACCGTGAGAAAAACAGTGCCCACCTAGCCTGACGGGCATTCAAGCGTTTGGCAGCATCAAGGTAGATCAGATTTTTATGATCGGTGAAGACTTGAACGGGAAATTCCGCTCCCTCCAAAAAATGACGCCAGTGTTCAAATGCGAGTTTAATTGCCAACAATTCCCGATTACCGATATCATAATTTAGTTCAGACTCAGAAAATTTCTTTGAAAAAAAAGCACAGGGATGTACTCCATCCGTCTTTGCCTGAGACAACACCGCGCCGACCCCCACAGAAGAAGCATCAACCTCAACCAAAAATGGTTTAGTCACATCAGGCTGCGTAAGGATGGGAGCAGAGCTGAACCTCTCCTTTAGCAACACAAAAGCCTCAATGGCCTCAGTAGTCCACTGAACCGCATCAGCACCTTTCCTGGTGAGATCGGTCAGAGGTTTGGCAATCACAGAAAAATCTTTTATGAATTTTCTATAATAATTGGCGAACCCCAAAAACCTCTGTATTGATTTCACACCAATAGGTCTAGGCCATTCCTGCACAGCTTGCACTTTCACCGGGTCCATCTCAAAACCTTCACTGGAGACAATGTAGCCCAAAAAACTAAGTCTCTGTACAGTGAACTCACATTTTTCTAGTTTGGCAAAAAGTGAATTATCACTCAGTAACTGTAATACTTCACGCACACTCCTCTAACCCACCATAGAAGACTTGGAAGGCCTAATGTGACCGGCGGCCAAACTTGTCTGTATGTATTCCTCCAAAGCCTTTCTCTCGGGAATAGTCAAATTAAATAAACGACTTTTAGGAAGAGTCGCTCCAGGGACAAATTTAATTGCACAATCATAATCTCTATGAGGAGGCAATACCTGCGATTCTTTATCAGAAAAAACTTTCCAAAAATCCTGAATAGGTATGTGTCGACCCGCCACCACAATTGTGGGTTACCAGGGCAATGGGGTACTCAGAGCCGAGCCCATGGAAGTCTATGGGGTTTGTCACAGGTAGCGGTGGCTCGGTCTGTGGCCCTGGCGGTCTGGCGTATGTTTGGGGAATATTTACAGGGGATAGATTTATATACAGTTCGTGACGCCACCTGTAGTCTTCTGGTAATTTGTACCAGCGCTGCTGTAGATCTCTGAGGGGATGGTGAGGCAGCTAGATGTCGGGTCCCCTACAGGTGGGACTCTTCCCTCAGGTCGGTAGTTAAAGCAGGGTTGTGCAGGCATGCAGATAAATAACACAGTCTCACACAGTCAGCGTCTTTCCATACCTTTACTTGTAAGATGGTAAGGCAGTTCCCAGGGAGGCTGATGGGGTTGATGGAGGATGAGCTTTGAGGCAACGGTTAGCAAGTTAGGGGCCTCCTTTACTGTCCAATGATGATGAGTCCAACCAGCCTGAAGCGTAGTTCCCTCTATAATTCCAGCTATTCCAAAGCTGTTCTGCCCAGTCAGTTTTGTGGTCGGAGCCTTCCTGTGAGGAAGCTGAATTCCTATCTTGTCCTGCAGAGACTCAAGGTCCTCACTTCCCCTGACCCCAGTTACGTACTAACTCTTCAGGGCTGCTTGCCACGACCTAAGGTCCGGTAAGCCTCTGGTTTTCTTACCACTATGCTTGAAGCTATAGTGATCCTTCGGTCCCCAGTGACCGGTTACAATGTGCAGGTATCCTTTACCTATGGCACTTAGAATTTCTACCACTGTGCCTTTCGCCTTGTCCGCGCTGGTAGCATAAGCATTTCTCACTTCACAGGTTAATAAAGTCAGTCCCTTTCTTAATTCCTTTCTTGAGCTTGTTGCCAGACTCTCAGTAATCTTCTAGGCAGGAGCACGTCTCTGAACCTTCACTGTCCTTGGGACAGGAGACTGAAGTATATCTGCAACTCACTTCTTTCTTCTTAATAAGTGTCTCAGTCTGTCTTCTAGTGGCCACAGCTCTGACCAGGCTGAGGTGAACTAGGCCACCTGTACTGGCCTCCACTTGCTGAACTGCTGATAGAACCAGGCTGGACTGCTTCCTCCCTCCAGGTCCAGGCTAGACTGAGTAACACGTCTGCTCTGTCCGAAGACAGGAAACTGACTACTAAATCACTCAACGAATCACACTGACCACTCCCTACGAGTCACTACACTACCCTAAGGGTGTGTCTAGTGTATGTTGAGTGAATGGGTATTGAGCATTGAACTGCTGTCTCTCCACACACTCTCCAGGGTACTGCGTGTGCCTTACACCAGGGCTACACATTCCCCCATGGTAAAAGACAGCACTCCCGGGCTGTAAAATACAAAGAGACATTTTGTTTATGCATGAAAACATCAACATTAAACATTAATTCGTCCCATCCGGGAGGTAAGGATGTCTTGAACGTTGCAAACAACACATTGAATAT
This sequence comes from Oophaga sylvatica, assembly GCA_033576555.1. NCBI lineage: Eukaryota > Metazoa > Chordata > Amphibia > Anura > Dendrobatidae > Oophaga > Oophaga sylvatica. Next base: position 18,414,012 of record JARQOD010000006.1, on the reverse strand, counting down.
AGAAAAATACAAAAAGTATTAAGGCATCAAAACGTTCAATAAATACACAGTATTCTTGTGAAGGACCCGCACCAAACCTTCAACGTGGGTCCTGGGTGGGCTGCAGGACATCCGAATGCAGACCTCACTCAGTGCCACACCACACGGGTTTTCTGTTCAGAGGTAGTTGTGATGGTTTTATGTAAAACCAAGATAAAGCACCGAAGCGCAACTATATACAAATAAGTTCTGGCTGGCACAGTCCTCAGCCTCTGAGTCCATTGTTAGCAAAACGACACATATTATATCACATTATAATAATAATAAAGTGCAAAACTTTTTCTCTGTTTACCCAGCCGGGCATTCTACTTTTGGCAATATATATATATATATTATATACACATTTAACTTGTGCAAAACATTTTCACTTTTATAAAACTTATGTACATCTTCTTAGTTGCGGTAAACCCTGTCTGGGTCCTACCGTTCTTCACATTTCTTTGTTAACTTTGATTACACTTTCCATCCCGGGGGCTGGAACAATGCGATGGTCGCACAGGACCGTTCCTATTCCTGGGCCCAATGCCCAGCACCAAGATCATCGACTCCACCATCGGGGTCTGTGTGGCTGGTGTGCACTGGGCTGGTGGGGATGTCGGGGGTTCCAGCAGGGTGTCATCATCGCTGGTTACCTGCAGGGCCGGTTCACTCCGGTCCTCTAGGCCGCAGGGCCCGTCCTCCTCTGGGGACGCTGCTGCAGCATAAGATACTGGGCAAAAAGCAGGCTTTTGTAGTGGCTCAATTGAGATCGCATCAGACTTTTGCGATGCAGAAATGGTCACAGGTGGCGATGCGGAATAGGACGCACAATACTGGTGTGATGCAGAGCAGGAAGCAGGTGTGCGCAATGGCTCAATCGGGGACGCACTAACCTGCTGCTGTCGCTGCTCCATCTCTTCCCAGTCAACGTCTGGTAATGACGGACAGGACCCCTCCGGTGTCCCTATCGGGGATCGATCCTCTGCTGCGGCCTCCTGGCCGGGCGGGCGTTCCGGAACTGGCGGTACCTCCTCAACCTCCTTCGCCTCCACCGCTTCACCGGTGGGATCAGGATTGGTACTTTCGGGGGCAGCCTCCGGTTGCTCCTTTGCCTTGGGCAGCAGAAGTTTTGGTAACTCCAGACGTAGGGGATCATCGAAGGGAGAGATCACCGCGTCCCACAGCCTCCGCTGCTCCAGGGTACGCCGGCGTCTCTCGATCTCTTCAAATCCAGGTTGTGGCAAAATCATCTTTCTTAGTCGTGCATTTTCTTCTTTGATTTCCAGCAATGCTTGCTGCAGGTGCAGGACCACGGATGACTCCGGTGCTGGTGGCAGCTTGGCTGGGGCACGGGGCCTGCCTTCCTCCGCTTCCCTGCTCGGCTGCACACGTCCTGCTTCCATGATGTTCCAGAAGATTCTTTCTTCTTCTTTTAGAGACGTCCGGTCTCTTCCGTGGAGGCGGGGTTTGCGTCTCCTCCTCCTCGCAGGGAAGGTGAAGAGGAGGCGGACCTCCTTTGCTGTAGGGCAGGATCGCATGTTGTAATAGCACTTTGAGAGGGCAGGCATTTTCTTCGCGCCACATGGGGGTGCACGCCCACGAAGGCACGCCCACCTTCTTCTCCAGCGCCTGAGGGCGCGAATATGGCGACAAAGATGGCGATTTTTGGCGCCAAAAGTGCAAACAGTTCTTTTTCACAAAAACAATTCCACAGGCACACAGGGCTCGCAATGCTGCAAGTTTCGTATCCTGTTCGTGACGCCAAGGTTTTCTGTCGACCCGCCACCACAATTGTGGGTTACCAGGGCAATGGGGTACTCAGAGCCGAGCCCATGGAAGTCTATGGGGTTTGTCACAGGTAGCGGTGGCTCGGTCTGTGGCCCTGGCGGTCTGGCGTATGTTTGGGGAATATTTACAGGGGATAGATTTATATACAGTTCGTGACGCCACCTGTAGTCTTCTGGTAATTTGTACCAGCGCTGCTGTAGATCTCTGAGGGGATGGTGAGGCAGCTAGATGTCGGGTCCCCTACAGGTGGGACTCTTCCCTCAGGTCGGTAGTTAAAGCAGGGTTGTGCAGGCATGCAGATAAATAACACAGTCTCACACAGTCAGCGTCTTTCCATACCTTTACTTGTAAGATGGTAAGGCAGTTCCCAGGGAGGCTGATGGGGTTGATGGAGGATGAGCTTTGAGGCAACGGTTAAGCAAGTTAGGGGCCTCCTTTACTGTCCAATGATGATGAGTCCAACCAGCCTGAAGCGTAGTTCCCTCTATAATTCCAGCTATTCCAAAGCTGTTCTGCCCAGTCAGTTTTGTGGTCGGAGCCTTCCTGTGAGGAAGCTGAATTCCTATCTTGTCCTGCAGAGACTCAAGGTCCTCACTTCCCCTGACCCCAGTTACGTACTAACTCTTCAGGGCTGCTTGCCACGACCTAAGGTCCGGTAAGCCTCTGGTTTTCTTACCACTATGCTTGAAGCTATAGTGATCCTTCGGTCCTCAGTGACCGGTTACAATGTGCAGGTATCCTTTACCTATGGCACTTAGAATTTCTACCACTGTGCCTTTCGCCTTGTCCGCGCTGGTAGCATAAGCATTTCTCACTTCACAGGTTAATAAAGTCAGTCCCTTTCTTAATTCCTTTCTTGAGCTTGTTGCCAGACTCTCAGTAATCTTCTAGGCAGGAGCACGTCTCTGAACCTTCACTGTCCTTGGACAGGAGACTGAAGTATATCTGCAACTCACTTCTTTCTTCTTAATAAGTGTCTCAGTCTGTCTTCTAGTGGCCACAGCTCTGACCAGGCTGAGGTGAACTAGGCCACCTGTACTGGCCTCCACTTGCTGAACTGCTGATAGAACCAGGCTGGACTGCTTCCTCCCTCCAGGTCCAGGCTAGACTGAGTAACACGTCTGCTCTGTCCGAAGACAGGAAACTGACTACTAAATCACTCAACGAATCACACTGACCACTCCCTACGAGTCACTACACTACCCTAAGGGTGTGTCTAGTGTATGTTGAGTGAATGGGTATTGAGCATTGAACTGCTATCTCTCCACACACTCTCCAGGGTACTGCGTGTGCCTTACACCAGGGCTACACAGGTACAGGTAACTCCCCCTTAACTACAGCAGCAATACGCCCGTTACAACACTTGTCATAACAATTGGGACTCCAGGACTTAATTTCATTGGTAGACCAATCCAGTACCGGATTGTGCAATTTTAACCAGGGTAACCCCAAAATCACCGGTGAGGGCAAATTATTCAAAACCACCAAATCCAAATTCTCTTGATGAACACCATTAATAGTAAGAGGAAATTCACAGATATGGTGAGTAACATTTTTCAAGTGAGAACCATCCACAGACACCACCTTAATAGGGGAAGACAGAAGTTTGGGTTTTAATTTTAGTTTTTCCAAAAATTTCCCATCAATCACATTGAGAGTTGAACCACAATCCACAAATACCCGAAACTCCATTAATTCCTCCTCAACAGCAGTGGTAGCAGAAAGAAAGACACCTTTATTGTTTAAACAAGCTATACGGGCGAAACTGACCTCATTTTTTTTTTTCTCTTTATTCATTCGAAGCGCACAGTTCTTAATAAAATGCTCAGATTTACCACAGTAGAAACACAAGCCCTTAGCAAATCTGCGTTCTTTTTCCCGAGAGTGAAGTGTCATTGCTCCAATTTCCATCGGCTCTGCAATGTCAGTACATTCCTTCTCCAAGCTTGGAGCTGACAAGGCAGATTTACTCTTATTAACCCTTGCACGCAGTCTCCTATCCACCCGTATGGCTAATTGCATAGCCTCTTGCAAGTTACCAGGTATAGGATAAGCAATCAGCAAATCTTTAACCCTTTCACTTAACCCTGCAAGAAATAAACTTTTCAAAGCTGAATCGTTCCAGCCCACCTGTGTGGGCCACCTTCTGAAGTGAGTACAATATTCTCCACAATACCTGATCCCTGTCTCAAACGTCTCAATTCTGTCTCAGCTGATGAAACACGATCCGGATCGTCATATAACAACCCCAAAGCAGAAAAAAAACTATCCACTGATATAAAGCATGGATCACTAGGCTGCAGAGAAAAGGCCCAATCCTGAGGTTCTTTGCGCAAAAGTGACATTATGAACCCTATGCGCTGTGATTCATCACCAGAGGATCTGGGTCTCAAACGGAAATACAACAAGCAAGCATTTTTAAAAGAAAAAAAAATCTTGTTGTTCACCAAAAAATAAATCAGGCAAACGTACCTTTGGCTCCACGAAATGTGCTCCAGAACAACTACTCACGTGTTGCTTTATCTCAGCCACCTCCAGAGAAAGTCCCTGCAGGCGCTGAACCAAATCCTGAACCGACACCATGATGGAAAACAGAAAATCTTTCCTTAGAGATTTTTTTTTTTTTTCTTTTGGCTGGACTTACTGTTATGATCTGCTACAAGCACTAAGGAAAGGTGGGAATTCTGTCCCTACAATAGGACTGAGCTGGATCCCTACGATGTAACGGGGAACCTGATCCTGCGACCAGACCCGCTAAAGTCCTCAGCTAGTCTGAACGAAGACCTATAGTTGCGAGGGAGGAATCCCTACAAGATCTAGGGACTGGGTGAAAAGGTGGACACCTCCTTACAGAAAGTGTAGCAGGGAAAATAAAACAGAAAACAAATACTAAGAGATACTAAGATCTAGCAAAACTGACAGAGTAAGGCACCTAAGCACCCGGCTAGCTTAAGAGTAGATAATACAATGAAGTCCAGCAAGGCCAGAAGGGCGGAGCCAGACTAAATAGGGTAAAAAGGTCATGTGACCAGCAAACTGAAACAAAATCTAACAAGAGGGTTCTAACACACGGGAGATTGCACTGGTGAGGTCTCTTGCAATTCTCCCCGTGATAGCGACTGTTGGAAGACCCAAGATGGCGCATGATGGTGCAAAAACCAGAGGAGCTTCCGCCCGTTGTGGGCATCTGGAGAGTGAAAAGGTGAGAAAGCCAGTGTGGCCCAAGAGGTGATCCGTATGGAGAAGATGTCCCATCGTGAGTGGTGCCCACCCAAGATGGTCTCGAAGGAAGAAAAAACCCTGCCCGTTGCTGCGAGTGACTGAAGAACAGGCTGGGACTCGAGCAGAATGGGCAAACAGCTGGAAGTGACCCCACGAAGGGAAGAGCAGAGTCCCTGAAGAGTACACCTTGAAGAGAGCTGGTTGACGCCATTGTGGGAGAAGGCAAGTGAGCAGAAAGCGTGCGGATAGAGCAGTACCTGATTCCAGTAGAGCGTGACAGCTGGCATTACGGCATTACTTTCCATGGTGTAATATAGACTGGGACACTGTTTGTGGGGTGCGAGGGTGTGGATAAGCAGCAGCTCACCCGCGGCTACCGTCCTGGGCACCTTACAACTATATAGTATTAAAATTGCTAATTAAATTAAAGAGGTTTTTCATTTTCAGAAAACCCCTGTCCCATGGGTACAGTTTGCTTAGTAAAACAAATAAATTATTCTTAACTCACCCTCCCCAATACCAAATTGCCAAAGATGAACTGCTGCACTTGGTGGCTCACGTAGCCGATGACAGTTATTGCAGCACTACGAACGTGACGTTATTGCTGCAGACAAATGAGAGGAGCAAAGTTGGCCTTTTTAGTCTTTTTTGATGACAGACTTGAAGTTAAGAACTGGTAGTTTTCCTCAGTTGTCTCGTCAGGTTGGTATCCAGGGCTACTAATTGATTTTTATGGTTCTATTGTATGTGAGAGAAGCAACTGACTTTAGAGCTGAGGTAATTGTGGCGTTTTAGAAAGTAGCGACTGATTCTGCATCATTAAATGAAGGTAGGGTCGAGAGCAGTAGAAGAAGGTCAGAGTGTTTGAATGTCAAGACCTGTTAGGTACCTACAAGGGCGTGCTAAAATATTATCTAGGAGGGGAGCTGAAGAAAAAAGTGAAGAGAACATGAGGAGGTTGTGGTGAAATAATAGAAGAAGTGAGTTAGAAAGATTTGATAGGGGAAAAAGGCCGGTGAAGATAAGGTCTAGGGTATGGAGGCAGCGGAGTGGCATGCGTCAAAATAATTGTTGATGACAGTGGAGATGTCGCTGAAAATGAAGTGCAGGAGTCTTATTAGTGGCACACATTAGGGTCAATTTAATAGAAAGCCGTACATTTTCAATTGAGAAACGCTCTACATTTGTCGTGATTGTATTTTGTGCTTTGCTTGTTTTTTTGGACATGGAGCATGTCACTTCTTTCGGGATTTTTTCACGCATTGAATTGAACGAGAAAAAAAAACACATGAAAAAAACACCAAAAGCGCAGCAAAACCTGTGATGTTGCCGCAGCTTCTTTCCGGCCAAGCACTCAAATTTTGCTGCAGCAAAATTGCCGAGTGTGAACTTAGCCTAATAGTCCCAGCCAGTAAATTTCTTGCTATGTACTTTAGCAGAGTGGTGACCGGCCGCCATGTCGAGCGGTAACGTTTCCTAATCGGCATAAATACTTTGTGAGCAGATTCCAGGATGGAGGTTTATTGGCTTGAGATAGTGAACGCTTCCTTTGTGGCGGGGACCAGGACTGGCCACGTGATTTATACTTTACTTGTAAACAAGGCCCCGGGGAGCTTCTAATTAGAGCAATGCCTCAAAGCTAAAACGCGCACTTATTGATTTAAATAATGAAAAGACATGGGAAGATCAGAACGAAACATCAATCTCCAGCCCGAGCCTCAATCCACACGCTCAAGCACAATTTGTTCCAGCCGTAGTATTAACCGTTGTAGCAGACGATTAGCGTCTCTTATCATTTGTTCTTCAAGACATATTTCATGTTCAAAACGTGAAACCAAACGGAATGTTGGGAATTAAATGACGGAATCTCTAACAGTTTGTAAATTACGGTAAGTTCTCTCTTCTTCAACCCAAATCAGGTGGCACAGTCTCTTCACTATAAAGGGACTGTCCAGGATACACAGCTGATTTCTTTTAGGAACAGCGCCACACCTGTACTTAGTTTGTGTCTGGTACTGCAGAAAAGAAAAGAGTAGGAACAAAAGAAAACAACGCCATATTCAGGAGAACAGATTAAAAAATTACAGATTTATTGAAAGGGACAGGTCCACTTAAAAAAAAATAATAATAAAACTATATAACAGCATTGTAATTGGCTCGTAGTGGCATGGTTATTTAGGCAGGAGTAGACATAATTAGTCGCATAGGAAGACTGTTCATCATGACTTTCATTGATTATTCGTTGTGATTGTACAATACTGTTACTTAGACATTGTATAGCGATATTATATTACCATTTGGTAAGCGTGCACAGTGGTGTTATTATTGTATAGCGATATTATATTACCTGTTGATAAGTGTGTACAGTGGTGTTATTATTGTAATAGCGATATTATATTACCGGTTGGTAAGTGTGTACAGTGGTGTTATTATTTGGGAACTGTATTGCACTATTTGTAATTTTTTACATTGTGTTTTGGGAACGGTATGACATTTTAATGTGGGGACTGTTTGGTATTATTATTTTCTGTTGTGCACTGATGTTTTAGAAGTGTATAGTAGTATTATTTGGGCACTGCGTTGCACTATTTTGCATCATTTTTGACTATTGCATTGCAGTAACTTTTGGGAATTATATGACTGGTAGTCATAATCTTGCATTGAAACTTAGGGACTCTGGTATTATTAATTTCTCTTGGGCACTGATGTTTAAGCATGGAATTTTTATTTGGGCACTGTATAGCGCTAGCATTATTAGTTTAATTTTGTATGGCAGTATCTTTTGGGAAGTATACAGCATTCAAATTTGGAAACTGATGTTATTATTTACGGTACGGCACTACTGTTTGAGCAGCGTATTACAGTATTATTTGGGCACTGTATAACACTATTAGTTGAATTTTGTATGGCAGTATCTTTTGGAAGTTTTTTGGACTCTGTATAACATTGTAATTTGGAAACCAATTCGTGTTATGTACTGTATGGCACTAATGTTTGAGCAATGTATGGTAGTTTTATTTACTGTAGTTACTATTAGTTGAATTTTGTATGGCAGTATCTTTTAGGAACTGTAAAACATTATAATTTGGAAATTGGTGCTAATTATTTACTGTACTGCACTAATGTATGAGCAGCTTTAATTGGGCACTATATGGCACTATTAGTTGAACTTTTTGTGGAAGGATCTTTTCGGACTGTTTTATTTACTGTATGACACTGATGTTTAGGTAGTGTACAGCATTAATATTTGGACATTATATGGCACTATTATATATTAGTAAGACAATGTGTTGTAGTATTATTTGAGCGCTATTATTTGAGTATTGTATGGCAGTATCTTTTGTAAACTTTGTGGGGTTGTGATTTAGGAGACTCGTATCACTGTATACTGATTAGTCACTGATAGGACCCCATTCAAATAAATGAGGGGCCTGAACATCTGGCATCCCACGCTGTCTTCTGTGTGACTGGCGGTGAAGAGGTTACCACCAGTCAGGCATTGGCTGATGACTACTAATCTCATCAGCGTACACCAGGTTTCGCTGATGGCACCAAAAACAGGCAACGCTGATGAGAGTATTCACCAGCCGGCGCCTGTGCATAGTAATAAAGATGTCAGTGTGATATCTAATTAGTACAGTGCATGTGTAGTTTTCTATACTTGTATTTCTTGAATAAATAAGTTATTTTTACTATCCAGCTGAGCAAAAGCAGACATCTGGGGGCTGGTGTTATTATTCTGGGAAGGGGCCAATATTCAAGAACCTTCCCAGGCTATTAATATCAGCTCACAGTTATCTGCATCTAACATACTGGTTATTAAAAAGAATAATAAAAAAAACAGCATGGTGGCCCCTCCATTTTTGATAAGCAGCCAAGATAAAGGTGAGGGTTGCCGATTGCAGCTGTCGGCTTTGCCTGCGCTGGTTATCAAAAATAGAGGTCACTCAACGCTGTTTTTTAAAAAATGTATATATTTTTTTCTACACAGTGTACCAGCTAACCACAGCCATGCCAATACAAGTGCCCACACAAGAAAAGTTTGTTGACTGGTTGCACTGTAGCCTTCCAACAAGCTTTGTTCAGGCTACCGAACCGGAACAGTAACACGGGATTCCGGGAGAAGTCCATGTTTGGGGTCCATGCACTGACACTAGGTTTCTGGTACAGACCCTTAACTTTACCATCTCTAATGCTTAAGCAATGTAAGGAATTATTTGTATTATTATAGCACTATATTTGGTTGATAAATGGCAGTATTACTTGGAAACTCTATATCACTATCATAATAAAGCATGTCATTATTTTCCTTTTTCTCTTTTTCAGATAGATTTAAATTAAACTGATTTGCGATTGTTCTGTAGAGTTTGCCATTTATTATTAATATATAAAATGCGCTGTTGTCTGACTGTTGTGCAAATGTCGCCGTCTGATACTATTTTGGCTCGACTTAAAGGTACAGTCAAAATGATGAAAATCTGTTGCATCTCTGGGGGAAAGCTTTAGATGCTGCATGTTGGTGTATATATAATCACTGCGTAGGCATCATCTTCATAATTCTTTAACCTTGCTATGTTTAGTCCAATATCTAACATGGCAATAATAGCACATTATATATGGAAACTACTGAGAAAACACTTACGGTACATCAGAGCAGAATGGCTGCAATCCAAAACATTTGCTGATATTTTCTATTTTTGGTATATTTCACTCTATGCAGGATGTACATTAATTAGACATACAGTATGTGATTATTAAAGAAGAAGTTTCCACCCACCAGGCTCAATGTTATTATGAATATGTACCAGGATTGTAGCCACAAATGTCTCTACAGGCAAAGTCTCATATTGATATATATGTGTGTAGTAAATTAATCACTTCTTACATTTTCTAAACTCACTCGAATATTGTTGCTCTTTAAAGGGGAAACTCTACTGCGTTTTTTTTTGTTGTAGCCCCTGTGTTTCTTTAACCCCTTCACCACCTTGCAATTTTCCATTTTTGCGTTTTCGTTTTTCGCTCCCCTTCTTCCCAGAGCCACAATTTTTTTTATTTTTCCGTTGATATGGCCATGTGAGGGCTTGTTTTTTGCGGGATTAGTTGTACTTTTGAACGACACCATAGATTTTACCATATACCATGCTGTGCGGTGCGGTGAAATTGCAAAAAAGCGCACTTTCACAATAGTTTTGTGGGTTTTTTATTTACCATGTTCACTAAATGCTAAAACTGACCAGCCATTACGATTGCCCAGGTCAGTACGAGTACGCAGATACCAAACATGTATAGGTTCCTTTTTATTTAAGTGGTGACAAAAAAAATTGTGGGGAAAAAAAAAATGTGCTTATGTTGCCATTTTCCCAGACCCGTAGCGTCTCTATTTTTTTAGGATCTGAGGCTGGATGATTACTTATTTTTGGTGCCCTGAGCTGATGTTTTTATTGATACCTTTTTGTTGCGGATACGATCTTTTGATCGCCTGTTATTACATTTTATTGTTATGTTGCGGCGGCCAAAAAAACGGAATTCTGGCGTTTCAATTTTTTTCTCTTTACGCCATTTACCAATTGGATTAATTTACTTTATATTTTGATAGATCTGAGATTTCAGAACACAGCGATACCAATTATGTGTATTTAAAAAATTTTTTTACTTGTTTTATTTTAAAGGGGGGTTATTTTAACTTTTATGTTTTTTTATATTTTTTAAAACTTTTTTTTTTTTTTTACAGACTTCAATATTCTCCTTAGGAAACTTAAAGCTGAGATCGTCTGATCGCCTGTACTACACATAGCAGAGCCTTATTGGAGATTCACAATGACAGACACGGGGGGTCTTCTGCAGACCTCCTGCTGTCATGACAACCTATCGGTACCCCGCGATCACGTGACCGGGGCACTGATGGGCGAGACTTGTGTTAAATCGTGCGTGTGTTAAATGTCAGTGATTTAACTGGTTAACAGCTGCGGGTGGATCTCGGATCCACCCACTGCTGTTAGAGGCACATGTCAGCTGGTCAGATCAGCTTTTATGTGCAGGGAAAGATGTGGGCTCATCATAGCTCCCAATAGATACTGCCATACAGTGATCAAATACTAGCGCCATACAGTGCCCAAATAAAACTACCGTATACTGCTCAAACATTAGTGTCCTGCAGTAAATATTAACATCAGTTACAGTGTTATACACTTCCCAAAAGATACTGCCATGCAATCATACTGGTGCCATACAGCGATGATGTCTGTAAATCTGTGGAATTAATGGCGCTATATAAATGAGTATAAGAAATAAACTATAAAAGTAGGATCGTCACCTACTGTAACTCTCGGTGCCGTTTTTTTACTCTTTTTCATTCTTTAGATTTCTATTAATGATGTTATTACAAGACGTGAACACTTTGGAAGGGGTGCACATTTCCTCACAGCAGAATATATTAAATAATTGCCTTTATACAAATAACAAATTAAGTAATTTTTCTTTCTGCTCAGAAATTTGTCTACATAAATCACAAACTAATAAGTTTGGCCTTTTGGACAAAAACAGCGCAGTCCATTATTTTTATTACTTTTTTATCCAACAACTCTGTTACTTCATAAACTTTTTTAAAGAAATCCATTTTTGCCGGATCAAAATTTTAATTTGAATGGGGAAAAAAAGCTAAAAAAAAAAGGAGAAATTAATGTTTTAAAGAAAGTGATACCTTGGGTTGTTTCAATATGAAAGAGTTGTTTAGAGTTACAAAACAGGATCTATTGTTTTATGAAATGCACCAAAAAAAGCCATAAAAATTGAAAAAATTGCACCAAGACTTGCAGTTTTTGGGTAGTTTTATACCATTGAGGCCAGTGTATGGAAAATATCTTCAGCGCTGAAGCCCTGCTGTGTGTATGTAGCACAGGCGATCAGATGATCGCAGTTTCAAGTTTCTCAGGTTTCTTAAGAAGACTATTAAATAAAGTACCGTAAAAAGAAAAAAGTTTTAAAAAATGTAAAAAAAGTCCCATTAAAGTTGAAATCACCCCCTTTTTGCCACATTCAAAATAAAACAATTTTAAAAAAATACACATATTTGGTATCGCTGCGTTCAGAATCACCAGATCTATCAAAATATAAACTAAATTAATCCAATCGGTAAACGGCGTGAAGAGAGAAAAAAAAAATAGAATCTCCAGAATTAAGTTTTTTTGTGCACTGCAACATTGCAATATCAGGTAATCAAATGTTGTATCTGCACCAAAATGGAATCAATAAAAACGTCAGCTGATGGCGCAAATAATAAGCCGTCACTCAGCCCCAGGTACTGAAAAATGGAGACGCTACGGGTCCAGAAAATGGCGACATAAGCAAATTTTTTTTTCTTACAAATTCTAGATTTTTTTTCACTTAATAAAAAAGAACCTAGACATGTTTGGTATCTGCATACTCGTAACGACCTGAGGAATCATGGCGGAAGGTCAGTTTTACCATTTAGTGAACATGGTAAATTAAAGAAAAATGAAAAAACAATTGTAGAATTGCTTTTTTTTTTGCAATTTCACTGCACTTGCTATTTTTTTCCCGCTTTCCGCTACACTATATGGTAAAATCAATAGTTTCAGTTCAAAGTACAACTCGTCCCACAAAAAAACAAGACCATCATCATATGACCATATTGAGGGAAAATTAAAAACGTTATTGCTTTTGGAATGAGGGTAAGAAAAAATAGAAAATTGTCCGGGGGTGAACAAAAACAAAAAATGTAATTTTTTACTATTGTTGGTGCTGAACTTTGGTGATAGTGAAAACAACCAAATTGAAGACAGATTGGGTGTCTGGCAATGGGCGAGTGGCACCCATCTCGCATTATAGTCGATGGACGAAAGTTGCATGTCACTTGGGACCTACAACCTAAATCCAACAATGTTTCTCCCATTTTTTTTCCATTTTTCCATTTTGTACTGATTTTTTATATATTTTATATATTGTGAATGAGTTTATTTAAATAAAAATCTTGACATTTATAGGAATTGATTTATTTCTAATTGCTCCAAGGTTATATTCCGCAACTGTTAGTAGGGAATTAATTGGATGCAACACTTGCTATTACACAAGGTGATTTCTCATTGTTCTTTATTAATGATTTTGTTATTAACACATTCTCGTCATACATAGCGCAGCCTTGAGCCTCGTAACACATCTGCCTCTTTCTCTTTAAGGCTGGAGTCACACACAACGTCTAAAAAATCGGTCCGTTTTAGTCGGTCGATAATCGGATTAAAATTTGATGAACATTGCTGCGACTGGCATCCGATTTTTTGTAGTTGATGCGATTTTGTAGCATGTACGCTTACGTTTCACATCCGATTACCCACCGACTACCGATTTTTAGTGGCATCATAGCAAAATGGACATTTAACGTTTTTGAGGCCTGCAAATCATTTGAATAATGAGCCAGAGCCATATTTAAGCGTGGTTGGACTGTTCTTACCCTCCCAAACGTTGCCGTGGAGTGTTTGGCTTCTTAGTGGTTCCTGTTGTGTTGCTGCAAAGTGAAAATTATGAGTGACAGACTAATGTTTAATACAACTGAGCGTCTGCTGTACTATTGGCTGATATCCAGAAGTTTTGGGGAGCCATATCCTGTAGTTGTTTCTCACAGAATACGCAGAAGGATGTGGGTGCATCCCCTTGTGAAGCGAAGGATCAGCAAAGGCCATTTTGAGCGCCTGTATTGGACACTGCGTAGGAATCCAGACAAGTTTTTTGCCTATTGTCGCATGAGTGTTGTCACCTTTGATATTTTGCTGGACATATTGCGCCCTGGAATCACCTTGCAGAACACCAGGATGCGTCCTTCAATTTCTGCTGAGGAAAGGCTTCTTCTAACATTAAGGTATGTGTGTCAACGATATGTTGATGATGTTTTGCATAATGTAACAACTTTCACATTCTTCTTACTTTGTAAATCTTAACATACTGTACCCCATGTCATTATAAAATGTTTAAGTTTGCCCTATATGTTTGTGTGTAGCCCAGCTTCGCAGGCACACATGAAAATCCAGGAAAGTGCACTGGAAGGTAACAGCCAAAGCTCGATATGCATTCACTCATGTCACTCACATTTAGACACACCCATAGGGGTATATAAGTTTGGTGGGTGTCAGCATAGTGGTGTGTGTTTCAGCTTCCTGTCTTAGGACAGTGAGTCAGTCAGTTAGCTCCGGGAGGCTCAGGAGTGAGTCATCCCTTGGATAGTTACCTGTCTGAGTTAGTCAGTCAGATTGGTTTCCTGCTGAGTTCAGAGCAGAGACTTCAGCCGCCTGTCCCAGGACAGTGAAGTTCAGTCGACAGAGGTCCTGGACTAGGAGAATACTGAGAGCTGCTCAGCGAGCCCAAACAGGGAATCTGTGATTCGACTTCTATGCAGCAGTGCTTATGTTAAGAGCGGAAAGCAGGGCGAAGGGCACAGTGGAGAAGACAGAGCAGTGCCTTAGGTATTGGATTACCTGCACTAAATCACCGGTCACTGGGGACCGAAGCGTTGCTATTGTTTCAGGCATAGTAACAAGAAAACCAGAGGCATCTGGACTACAGGTCGCAGAGAGCAGCCCTAAGTGTCAATACGTAACCGGAGTCAGGTGGAACAGGGACTTTGAGCTAGGCCAAGCAAAAGTAAGGACTTAGTTCCATCACTTAGAAGGCTTCACCACAACGTTGGCCGGGCAGTACAGCTACAGAGAAAGCTGGAGTTTTAGAGTTAACTTTGCTTCAGGCAAGTTGGACTCACATTATATGGAAGTTAAGGAGGCCTCTAACCTGCTCGGCTGCTACCTGAATGTGCACTCTCCACCCCGACCAGCTTCCCGGGATCTGCTTGAACCATCATCAGTAAAAGGTATGAAAAGGAACTACCTTGTGTGTGACTGAATTCTTACTATACCCTGCATCATCATCACCATAGACTTCCAGGGACACGTCTCACCTGTGGGAGACTGTCACCAAGCTGCCCCATAACATCCCCTGTGAAGACCCTTACAGCAGCGCTGGTACAATTACCAGAAACCACAGGTGGCGTCACGAACTATCCTAATAATCCCTGTAAATATTCCCTCATTGCACGACCGCCAGGGCCACGGACCGAGCCACCGCTACCAGTGACAACTCCCGTAGATGCCCATGGGCTCGGCTCCGAGTACCCCATAGCCCTGGTATCCACAATTGTGGTGCGTGGTCGCAACAACTAAAAATTTGGCGTCACGAACAGGATCCGAAACTTGCAATTGTGAGTCCTGTGTGCCTATATTGAACTGTTTTCATGAAAGAGACTGTTTGCTGCATTTGGCGCCAAATACCGCATTTTACCGTCAAGTTGGCGCCCTGAGGCACTGGTGAAGAAGGTGGGTGTGCATTCGTGGGCGTGTACCCCCCTGAGGCGCGAAAGATATGGCCGCCCTCTCCAAGGCCTACTACAACGTGAGATCCAGCCCCACTGCTAAAGAAATACGCCTCCTCTTCATCCTCTATGCGAAGAGGAGGAGACGCAAATCCCGCCTCCACGGAAAGGACCAGAATGTTCCTGTTGGATATCACAGTGAGACCTGGACCGAGATGGCGGAAGGACAGGAGAATCAATGCCCAGTACCGGAGGACTGTCTGCCTGTGCCGGAGCTGTCCCCAGATCGGGACACCGACCCCGCCATGATGGAGCTGCGGAGGGAGAACGCAGAGCTGAAGAAGAAGCTGCAGAATCGTGCAGATCTACAAGAGACGGAGAGACACTGGCGTGCCCGAAAACAGCGGCTGCTATGGGACGCAGTGTTCTCTCCCACAAGTGAAATACCGTCTCTTGATACCCCTCTATCACTGGATTATCCAAAGGCCCTGATGAAAAAGGCTGCGGAGCGACTGGAGGCGGACACCAGATATGCTGTACCTGATCCCACCGATAGAGCGGTGGAGGCCAGGAGGCCGCAGCGGATTACCGTTCCCCGGCGGGGACACCGGAGGGTTCCTGTCCATCGTTGCCAGAAGTCGACTGGGACGAGATGGAGCGTATTGATGACATCACGTATGCCGTCCAGTGGGAAAGAGAGATGCAGTGTCGTGAAGAGGAGCAGCGACGCCGGCAGGAGGAAGAGCGGGAGGTGCAGCGGAACCGACAACGGCAGTATGAGCAGTTGGTCGCTGACAAGGAGATGGTCCGCAACGACAAAGGTACCCGAAGGGAACCGCGGCGGCAGGGGTGCGTGGTAGAATTCCAGCTCCGCAAGGGCTGGGGTTTCATCCGGGAACCGGGACTCTATCCGGGGGTGTTTGTGAGCCGCCGGGACGTAGAGTCCCACCTGCCCATCGGTCATCCGGGAAGGGACCTAGTAATCGGGGACATAGTGAGCTATACACGGCACTGGGGTTTAAAGGGCTGGTATGCCCTCAATGTGTCCATCGTCAGTGACCCCGTCCCCGACGCCGGTAACGTCAACACTACCGAAGCGTCCCCGTCTCGAGCGCCCACAGCACCAGGCCGTACTCCAGCATCGCCCCCTGCAGGCCCATCGCAATCTATGTCGCAATCGGCATCGCCTCCTGCATACTCAACGCAAACCAAGTCGCAATCTGTACAGCAGCCCAGGTCTCAGCCAGCGCTGCCGCCTAAACCGCAAACTGCGACCAAGTTAGTATCGCAAGATGTTGTGCCACCTGTAGCGATGCAATCGGCGTCTCACAAGGAGGAAGCACCCGGCGTGCCCCTAGCGGTTCGCACAAGGACTGTAGGGACCCAGACATTGATAGCAGGTCACGACCTGTTTGTAATGCGCTCTAAAGAGCATCGCGTTGTTCCAGCCCCCGGGGTGGAGGACGTAATTGAAGTCTGCAAGAAAATGTGAAGACCGGTAGGACCCAGACAGGGGTTTACCGCATACAAGAATGTATAAAGTTTGTTGAGAGAATTGCCATTTTTGCACTTTATTATTGTATATGTATAGTGTTTACATATTTAAAATAGAATACCCGGCTGGGTACCAGAAAGAAAGATAAGAAAAATGATGTTTACCTATTTTGCATAGTTTTGCATAAAATACCCTGGTTGGGTAAAGAAAGTTAAAAGAATGTGAATATTGAAGTGAAATATATATATGTGTCCTTAACCATGTCATGGACTGAGAGGCTGAGGACTGTGCCAGCCCAGAACTTATCCTGTAAATAGTTGCGCTTCGGTGCATTATTTTGGTTTTATATGAAACCACTACTACTAACTACCTCAGAAGAAAAACCCGTATGGTGGGGCCCAGAGTGAGGTCTGCAATAAAGTCCTGCAGCCCACCCAGGACCCACGTGGGAGGTTTTTGGTGCGGGTCCTCCACAAGTATCTTGTATTTATGAACATATTTTGATACTTTTGTATTCTTTACTGTACATATTGTAACGTTTAAGGAGTCTTACCTCCCGGATGGGAAGTGTTAATATGTTGAAATGTTATTGTTATTGCAAAACAAAATGTTCTTTTTGTCTTTTACAGCCCGGGAGTGCTGTGTTTTACCAAGGGGGGATGTGTAGCCCAGCTTCGCAGGCACACATGAAAATCTAGGAAAGTGCACTGGAAGGTAACAGCCAAAGCTCGATATGCATTCACTCATGTCACTCACATTTAGACACACCCATAGGGGTATATAAGTTTGGTGGGTGTCAGCATAGTGGTGTGTGTTTCAGCTTCCTGTCTTAGGACAGTGAGTCAGTCAGTTAGCTCCGGGAGGCTCAGGAGTGAGTCATCCCTTGGATAGTTACCTGTCTGAGTTAGTCAGTCAGATTGGTTTCCTGCTGAGTTCAGAGCAGAGACTTCAGCCGCCTGTCCCAGGACAATGAAGTTCAGTCGACAGAGGTCCTGGACTAGGAGAATACTGAGAGCTGCTCAGCGAGCCCAAACAGGGAATCTGTGATTCGACTTCTATGCAGCAGTGCTTATGTTAAGAGCGGAAAGCAGGGTGAAGGGCACAGTGGAGAAGACAGAGCAGTGCCTTAGGTATTGGATTACCTGCACTAAATCACCGGTCACTGGGGACCGAAGCGTTGCTATTGTTTCAGGCATAGTAACAAGAAAACCAGAGGCATCTGGACTACAGGTCGCAGAGAGCAGCCCTAAGTGTCAATACGTAACCGGAGTCAGGTGGAACAGGGACTTTGAGCTAGGCCAAGCAAAAGTAAGGACTTAGTTCCATCACTTAGAAGGCTTCACCACAACGTTGGCCGGGCAGTACAGCTACAGAGAAAGCTGGAGTTTTAGAGTTAACTTCGCTTCAGGCAAGTTGGACTCACATTATATGGAAGTTAAGGAGGCCTCTAACCTGCTCGGCTGCTACCTGAATGTGCACTCTCCACCCCGACCAGCTTCCCGGGATCTGCTTGAACCATCATCAGTAAAAGGTATGAAAAGGAACTACCTTGTGTGTGACTGAATTCTTACTATACCCTGCATCATCATCACCATAGACTTCCAGGGACACGTCTCACCTGTGGGAGACTATCACCAAGCTGCCCCATAACATCCCTGTGAAGACCCTTACAGCAGCGCTGGTACAATTACCAGAAACCACAGGTGGCGTCACGAACTACCTATCCTAACAATCCCCTGTAAATATTCCCCATTGCACGACCGCCAGGGCCACGGACCGAGCCACCGCTACCAGTGACAACTCCCGTAGATGCCCATGGGCTCGGCTCCGAGTACCCCATAGCCCTGGTATCCACAATTGTGGTGCGTGGTCGCAACATTTGTGTGTAGCAGTCAAAAGGGTTTATAAGTCATTACATTAAGTGAATGGGTGAGTAATCAAATGTCCACTGTTTACATTTGGTTAATGCAGTGTTTTTGTATTTTTTGTCTGATGTGTACACGTTTGTTGTTGTTTATGTATTGCAGGTTCCTTTCCACTGGGCTCTCATACGCTGCTCTGCATTTAGAGTTTTTGATAGGGAAATCCACCATTTCCGGAATAGTCAGCTCTATTTGTGGACAAATTTGGTCCAGACTAAATAAAGAGGTGATGCCAGAGCCCAAAATGGAAGATTGGTTGAGGATTTCACATGGATTTCAAGAAAGCAGTCATTTTCCACACTGTATTGGAGCCCTGGACGGGAAGCACATACGTGTGCGTAAGCCGCCAAACTCAGGGACCCAATTCTACAATTATAAGCAATATTTTTTCTATAGTTTTGTTGGGCTTGGTCGACAGTAACTACCGCTTCATAATTGTAGACATTGGGGCCTATGGAAGGACTGGAGACTCCAGAGTCTTCAATTCTTCCATTATGGGTCGGCGGCTACGCAATAACCAATTGGACTTACCACCAGCATGTCAACTTCCACACTCCAATATGGATGCAGTGCCATATGTTGTAGTAGCGGATGAGGCCTTCCAATTAAGTTGTAATGTTATGAGGCCATATCCTCGGCGCAATCTGAACCATCAGCGACGCATATTTAATTATCGCCTTTCTCGTGCACGACGCCTGGTGGAGTGCACATTTGGTATTCTTACAGCCAAATGGCGTGTCCTACAATCAGCCATTCAGCTAAGTGAATTTAAATGTTAATCTTGTAGTGCAAACATGTGTGGTACTACATAATTTTACCAGAATGCATGAATGCTCATCAGCTGATATGCCTGACCTTCAGTCTGATAATATGACGAGGCCTATGAGACCAGTCATCCATCCTCGTCGTCCCCCTTCTGGACTCAAAGTCCGTGACTTATTGACCAATTATTTTGTTTCTCCTGCGGGTGCTATTCCTTGGCAAGATGAGGCCATAGCTATGTAGTGTGTTTTATGTTATCTGATACCATAAACTTACTTTACATTCATCAATTAATGGAAGACTGTAATTATTTTATGTACACTTTTTCATACTTAACACAGGTCAGAACATATAAGAATAATCACAGACAACCAATGGCACTTCACTAATTTTAATGATTAGTGTATTTAGTTTGAAAGCCTTTTAGAGGCTGATATATTTAGAAAACAGGACCAACATATCCAAACATAAATAAAAGATATAACATTCTGAATATGCAAAAATAAATATATATAACTTCCATACAACCAAAAAATACTTTCAGCTACAATTGATGGTAGCTTGGTGGTGGTGGTGGTGGTGATGGATGGCCAGGTTGCGTATTAGGCCTTCCACTATCTGCAACCTGTGATTGAGCCTGAGGTGCTGCAGAAACTAACGTAGCAGCTGGGTTACTGGCTGCATCCTGAAGGGCTTGTGTGTAGGGGTACATAGGGAATTGATGCTCATAGTCATATTGATATGACTGAGCACTAGCAGAATGACCCCCAATATGCCCATGTCTAACATATCCATGTTGTGGCCAGCCAACAACAATGGGTGTTAGAGTGGGCATATTGTGCATGGCCACTCTGTCCCATGGCTTGGAGCTGGGTAGCTCCATAGAAAGAATGAGTTGCAGTAGGATGAGGAGGAGGAGGAGTTGGGTTCTGTTGGACACAAGGAGGAGGTGGAGGAGGAGGATGATGATGAGGAGGAGGAGGATCAGAGGCAGAAGCAGATTGTGATGGATTTGGTCCAAACAACCTTAACACATTTTCAGGACCAACCACCCATCTATCTAGATAATCTAGTAGGTTGGTGGGATCATTAGGCGGTGTTCCAGCATCCAAAACAATCTGCAGTCCACTTCTGATCCTCAGTCTGTGCTGTATTTGAGTAGCCGGAGGTAACGGGCCAGACTGCGGCAAAATCCCTCCTCACCATCATCATTAGCTACACTGGACAAATAGTCCAGAACTCCTCGGTCCACCTGCCTCCTTGTCACAGAACCCACTCCTTCTCGTCGCCGCCTACCTCGCCTTGTGCGTTGGGAATGAGGAGGAGATACATCTTGAGCCCTATTAGGGCTGCTGCTCAGAGGTAGGTCCTCATGTTCCGGATGCTGGCTTTGTGAATCCTCAGCTCCTGCAGCTGCTGTTGGTGCTGCTTGGGTGGACCCACATGCTGCAGAGGAAGGGCCTGCCTCCTCTGCCCCATCACCAACGGGGTCGATAAGCACTTCTGAGTCAGACCCCGTCTCCCTCTCAGTTAGGTTTGACTCCGTCCTAGAAATGAAATAATTTTGGACAATTAAAACCCAGAAAATTACAAAGTTTTACAGAAAGTGTTTGAACACACATGCACTTACGGTCGCAGATCCATCACTGGCGCAAGGAAGTTAAGTCTATCAAAATAGAGGTACTTCCTCTTCTTAGAGGCTGAAGCCCCACTCCGATCCCTAATCTGCCTCTCCCTCCGGTAGCAGTCCCGACAGCTGCGCCACCGCCTGGTCACATCAGTCACTACAAATGTAAGAACACCATAACGGTTACAATGACTGATATCTATTTATTCATCAAAAAATTACATTATGCAACAATGAACATTTAAATAGTGTTCATGTGTGATGTGATTTACAATATTAAAACACATAAACATACAACCAGAAGTATAGATGTTATAAGCTGTAACATACATTTCAAAAAATGCTTGGCCCTTAACAAAACGCCTCAATCATTTAGCATTTTAGTACCTACAAACTACATCTGAGGTCAAGGGGAGTACAAAATGTTATAGTGAATAAATGACAAAGCATCGATGATATGTTAAAAGACATGGATATTGTTGGTGAACACACACATCAATGTGTAGTTATAAATAGGAAGAGTTCGATAATGCTGCTTTTTCAATATCATTTAAACACATAAGCATACATTATTATTTTCTTAATAACATTTAAAAAAAAAAAAAAAAACGTTACATGTGGTACTTACTAAGTCGCTCTTGGTCCTCCCTGGATCTCTGATGATAGTCTGGAAAAATGTGCACACATATTGTTTTCCATGCCGCCTCTTTGCGCGTCCGATTGCTGTAGTTGGGATCGCGCTGGTCCCACAATTCAGGCCTCTCCTGCACCAATACAATGAGGAGTAGTGTTGAGCATTCCGATACCGCAAGTATCGGGTATCGGCCGATATTCGCGTTATCGGAATTCCGATACTTAATTCCGATACTTTTTCAATATCGTATACCGGAATCGGAAGTTCCCATAATTCTTTGAGAGGCAATGTGATGTTAGTCAGCCAATGATGAATCTTATGAAGTGTGGGCACATCCTGTAATGCTGCGGTCATCTTAACTAATGGCATGGCTGTGATTGGCTGCTGAAATGATGTCAGAATGCACTATAAAAGGCGCCGCAGCCATTTTAGCGTCACTGTGCTGTGAACTCAGTTAGGGACAGAACGCTACTCTGCTCACTCTGAGGGACAGTTAGATATTGCGATTTTGTGTACTACTGTGCTTGAGGCAGGCTAGTTTACCAACAGGTCCTGCCCACATCCTTCTTCCTAGTGAGGATTCAACATCATCAGCCGGCGTTCCTGATCTGGCCACGGAGGCCAGAGATCACCGGCTTTCATCAACGGATGTAAGTTTCGTCTGCGGGCCATAGGAGGCTGAAGTCGGACTTTCTACTGCAAGTGACCCATCGGGGTTGTCAGCAGGCCAGAGGAGGCTGAAATTGGACTTTCTATTGCAAGTGACCCATCGGGGTTGTCAGGTAAAACCTGTGCAAACAGGACTATTTTCTCCACAGTGCACCACTAATACTCATTCATCTGAGCTGTCACCGGCCGGGACAGTGTCAATTTCTTCTGACCTTTCTGCATAAAAGGTTTTTTAGGATTTCTGCAGCGTTTTTCTGCTCCATCGTTAAAAGAGGACCTCTTTTACTTTTTCAGGGTTTGTCCATATTAATACCCATATGAATAAATACCTTATGCGTATTATGACTATTTAGTCCTTTGGTTTGGGGTTTACTACATAATAGACTACAGACTTTTCTCATCACCTTTTTCTCACGGGTCTTAGTGCAATATTTATTTATTACTGTATTATTACATCTGCATCTCAAACTGTTCTACAGAGTGCGTCTGAATTTATGTATTGTTTTCCATTTGACACATGCATATTCCTATTTTTCTACAGATCCTTTTGTGTCTTGTAGTTTTTATGTGCGCAAACTATTTTTATTTTCAATTATAGAGGGCCATGTTATTGACTTTGCATTGACGTGTAAAAGATTTATGTTGTGCCACTGGCTATATGTATTCTAAAGGTGTACCCAGTCTCAACAGATCATTAGTCTGATTGTTCTTTGATTCTCCTAAATGTGAATTTGTCTGATTTGGTGTCAAACTTGACTTTGTCCCTATTTTTGTTTTGCCATGTGACCCAATGATTATACAAATCTATATAGGGTTTGGCATCATCAAAAGTAACAGAATATTAGCATGCATGCATATTTAGGATATAAAAGAGAAGTATCTTGTTGTGCCAGAGTGTTCCTAACTCCTGAATGGATATAAAACAATATGGTCTACGGATCAGGTAAAATCGAGGGTCCGCATGTCTATATTTTATACAATTTGAGTGGGCAAGGGTGGGATTTAGAGATTAGCCCATTCATGAAAGTTTTGGGAGCTGAGAACCTTCAGGAGTTGTTAACCATGCTTTGAGGTCGATTGAATGCCATGTCACTCAGGCAGCCAATCACTGCTGTCAAGCGCAATGGAAAGCAACACACGGTTGGTCCTGTGGCCAGCAGCACAGGAGGGGTAAGGGTAAAACATGAATATATTAGATTATGTTTTACTATTTGGAGCAAGTTTGAAGTTTTCTTTAAGGATTGGAAAACCACCTTCAGTTAGGAATCGGATCAATCAAACAGGGCACAATATGGAATAATGTGCGTTGTTATACACAGTAACTTACAAACGTGGTTCTCTCTGGCATCTATGTACATGGGCAAGTATTACTCTAATTTGGGTCTAATGTGTAGTTTATTGGGTGCAATATAGGCTCATTGTAGGACTGCAAACACACAATTTGGTTCTTTGCAGGTAGAATATGGTACTTTATGCAAAGTATATGGCTGTGTGCAGGCACAGAATCGCACTGTCCTATGAAAACAAACTATGGGACTATTGTGGCATGGTATGGCGGTCTCTGGCCACTGTTTAGCATAATATAGTACTATATGGACATTGGACAACAACAACTTTTTAATGTGCTGGTATTGTTGTGGTTACAATTAAAGAAATATTCTCAATTTGTCTCTGGAGCAGGTCAGAGCTATGTTGCTCTTTACTTCTTTGTTTCTGATAGGATAGGCTGAGTTATAGTATTAGTAGAACTATAAAGTTCTGCTGTAACACATTCAGCTATTAGTGATTTTTTTATAATGTACACTGCTATCACTGTATTTACGGTACATATAGAGATAATGGCACTTGAACAAGCACATAGCTCAGGATAGTCAGAGCTGTGATTAGGAGAACTGCTCTTGGAGAAGCTAGTGCTATAGATTGGTGATTTTGCAAGTAGAGATGGGCGAACCCGAACAGTAAAGTTCGGCATCCAGACCGAACACCTATGACCTATGACCATGACCGACATGAAATGACACTTGGTGTACATAGGGTTAACCATGTCTTTTCATGTCCTTTGCTATCTAATTTGCACAAACAATTAAATCAGACTATGTGTGCAAAATTTCACACCTGTAGGGGTTAATTAAAGGTGTAAATTCGTAGCAAAAAAGTCCGTTTTTTTTACAACGAATTTACACCTTTAATTAACCCCTACAGGTGTGAAATTTTGCACACATAGACTGATTTAATTGTTTGTGCAAATCAGATAGCAAACGACATGAAAAGACATGGTTAACCCTATGTACACCAAGTGTCATTTCATGTCGGGTGCTTCTGTCTTTTCACTGAACCTGGCTTTACCCGGCAATTGAATCAGAGGATATTTTACTATGTAGAAGTGTATAAACTATACATATATGTATATATATATGTCACAATGACATGTATATATATATATATATGTATTCTATGTGTGTATATTTAGTGTTTACAAGGAAAGAATGGGGTTTTTTTAGTTGCGATATTTTGTTCCCATAGACTTACATGGGACTTCCGGTATCGGTATCGGGTATCGCCGATATTTTAGTGATATCGGCGATACCATTCCGATTCCGATACTTTAGGATATCGGAAAGTATCGCTCAACTCTAATGAGGAGTTCCACATTGATGAGGGTAGATGCCATGTTTCTGGACTCCGTGTAGGCGTTCTTCCTGTTTTTTTTTTAAGATGCGCTTAGCTAATTAGCATGTAAAGGCTTCCTGAGAAATTCAAAGCCAGTTTCCTGTCACCTGGAAAAGTTGTGCGATTTAATCGCAACTCACACGTGCGGTCCGTTTGTAATCCCACTTTTCATCGCACCCATAGACTTGCATTGGCGATAGTCGACCCACAATCGCTGACAATCGCAGCATGCTGCGATTGCACTTGCACGTTTAAATCGGACCACAAAAAATTGGATGCTGGGAGCTGCTCTATTGATTAATATTGGGTCGACTGCAATGCGATATTTCATCGCATTCTAGTGGTACGATTTAGTCGCCAGTGTGACTCCAGCCTAACTGCAAGAATTTTTATATGTACCTATTGGGTAAAACATCACAAGATGCCTTATGTGCAGTTATATGTGTATAATATGTGATCATTTCATCAGTTAACCTCTTCTTGTCAAGTCTAAAAATTTTATTTATTTTACACCGATTTATTTAACCATTTAGCCCACCATTTAATGTCCAATAAATCCCTCTGAGCCCAACATAAGTCCAAATTCAAAGTTTATTCAGGGACTGATTCTTATGGGTAGATTGATACCAACCAACATTTCTGAATTAGTATGTATTTTTCTAGGTGCTGTTTTTTTTTTTACCTTTTTTTCACAATTATTGCAAAATTACTGCAAGCGCCAAGGTTTTTCAGGAGCCATAATGTTTATGCAATAATCATAGAAAAAAAAGTACAAAACCTGCACAGATAACTGTAAAAAGAAATCTGACAAAAAAGATGGATGGATGGATGGACGGATAGGTGGAGTCTGTATGCATATGTATATTTAAAGCACCACTGTGTTTAATCTGTGGGTGTGATCAAACTAGTGCATTCTGCTATTAAATACACTCCGACCATCAATCTGTAAGGGGTGTATGATAAAGCTGATGTCCCTCATATGTTTCTAATGTGTTATACTGTGTAATGCATTGTATAATTTATGTGCTGAGATATAGGAAAGTGTAGGACTTAGACCAGTAGGGGAGCACAATAGAACAGGATAGGAATGAGTTGGACTAATAGGATTAGGCTAATTAGGAGGGCTAAGAGAGTAGTTTTGGGGGGTTCCTAGAGTTAGTCAGTAAGTGTGAACCGGGCAAGGACAGGATAGTTGTGTCCAGGAAACGTTTAAGCCAAGGAGCCCAGCAGTCCAGGCCTCAGAGCTGACAGTCACACGTAGGTGGAAAAATATCAGGGCATCATAACAATGGTAGCAGCTAACCTAATGGGAACCACCCTTAACGTCCGAGGCCTACGGCCTGGTAAGGAATGGAAGAGCCATCCTTCAACTTCACCATTGGAGAGGGAAGCAGGCCAGGAACTCCTGAAGCGGGTTAGAAAGCTGCGGACTCAGTGGATATTCATGGAGGAGTGAGGGACAGTACAGGGAACAGAATGGTGATATTCTGCGAAGAATCTTGTGAATTCTGTGACTAAACTGGATGAGCTAATTAAAGTTGTTTTGCTGAAAATGTCATTGTGTGATGGTGGAAGAAAAGGACCCCCGACAGTGTGGAGTGGACCCTGACTTGCAAGTGAGTAGACCACAATGTGTTAATGTGACAGCGAGCCAGGGTGTGCCAGAACTGCCACCGTTAGCCACGACTACAACCTTGGCCTCCTATTCAAATCCGTGCATAAAAACGCTCACGGGAAGGACCCCATTGATTTGCATTATCCCATGTGCTCTCTGCATGTTATCCATTTTACATATGGACAGCGCACAGAAAATATGTATGCAAATCGTATAGCATACGCACCAATGCATGTCAATGGGGCAGTTCATTAACTGTGTATACAGTCTGAATTAATATTAAACATTAGGTCTGTAAATTTTTCTTGGGGTGTCCTTACTTTTTCACTTGACTGCTCCTGGTTCGTTGCTTCTGTACTTGGTTCCTCTCTCTTTATTTGGTGATTTCGTGCCCCTTCTTCCTGTGGCACCCAGAGGGTCCAGTCGCCACAGAGATGTTGCATCTGACCCAGAGGTGTGACACCTGACTCTCAGGTAAGGAGGAAGCACCCCATTGACTCCAACCACTGCATCCATCACACATCATGCTAGCTGAGTGCAGGCCAACCCTTCGGGAGGATGGTCTGACTCAGGCTGGTTAGAACAGGGTGTATGTAGCTAGATGGGTGGGAGGGGCTTAGGCAGCATTAGGCTGCATGTGAGATTAGAGTTTCCAGTTTGAGCCAGGCAGTCAGTGTGTGGGTACTGGACTGTCCTGCTGCTCCTCTGAGTCCACCTCAGAGAGCTTTACTGAGGAGAGCGAAAGGGTCCAGGGCAAGACAGCACTGAGGCTGTGCCCCATCCTGAAGCAGGAGGACCAGGCGAACATCAGGGAACAGTCCCTAGACTAGTGGGAAAGTTCAGCTCCACTAGTAACACCGAGTGGGTCTCTCCACGAGGCCACTAGCCACCATAATCTCACCGGGAGGAAGCTTAGGGGTCAAGTACGTGCAGGCACCGGACGGTGTTCTCCATCTCCAATAACTCAATGGGAGATGCCAGGTACAGGACATCGGGCAAAAGCCTGTTAACTGAAAGGATCCAATACTCCCTCGTCCGAGGGCTCTGTGGTGGCGGGTGCATGGAAGTGAGGAGTGTAGCACCAAGAGAAGAAGCCAGAAAGGAACATACACAGGGGGAGTCTTTGGAAGTGCGACTAACTTACCTGAGGGTTGCTGGACCACTCTCTTGGAGGACACAGCGCCCGGCAGGTATCTGTACCGCGGATAACAGACTGTGAGTAAAACCTTGAAACTGCAACAGAACTGTTTCCCTGATTATTCCAGCGACGCACACTCCCCTCTGCTACATCCCTTTGCACCATTGCTACATCTTTCATCTATCTGCCCTGGAAGGACACAGTCTTACCTATAGAAGACTTATCATCTAGCTGCACAACACCATCCCTTCCAGAGGACCTGCACAGCAGCGCTGGTCACCCTGACCAGGTACTACAGGTGGCGTCACGACAAACTACACGAACACTAATCCCCTGTAAATACTCCACCATTTATAGTGAGCGCCCAGGGCCACGAACCGAGCCGTGGCTGCCCGTGACATCCCCCATAGAAGTCGACGGGCTCGGTGCCGAGTACCCCACGGCCCTGGCGGGCGGCTCATTCCCATTCTGTTTCCTCCATGAAGACAATGATCCCACACACAGATCTCTCCTTCCATTCCCTACCTGCCGTATGTAGCTCATGTGCAAATACAAAATATTCCTTCTTGTTACTGTGTACACTTCCTTTCTTACATCTCTAGTAGTAATAAAAAGGTTTTGGTATGCACAGTCATAAAGCCAGTGGTGTCATTACTCCTAGCTGTGAGAATGCAGACTGCGGCATTCATTATTATCATCGTGTGTACACAGCAGTGTGGGCAGCATACATATTTAAGTGTATATAGTATTTATAAGACTGAAAAAGAAAAAAAAGGGAAAACATGTAAAAAGCAAATCGCTATGAAAGACACAAAGTAGCTACATAAGTATAAGATTTACCGGGACTAGGAAGAGATATCGCAAAAATGTATGCAGACTTGTTTACAAAACGATGCACCCCGGCTACTGAGAAAGGACTAAAACCTTAAAAATATATCTTTTTTGTGCCAAAAATATGCTGAAATGCCATTTTCTTAAAAAACTGTTTGATAGTCTGGAATCTTGCACCGTTATGTAAGCGAGAGGTGAAGGACTGACCTATATGGATGATTTCCAAAATATTCAAAAACTGGACTCAATTTTCTTGCTTCGAAAGTGAATGTATAATCTTTAATATTTTTGATAATAAAGGGGTTGTTCGGTGGCCACATATCGATGATTTATCCTAAGGCTAGGGTCCTCCGGGAGAATAGGGACAATTGTGCAAATCACACTCTGATCATAGTGTGATCTGATTCTCTCGGATGAAGAAAAGATGGAGAGAAAAAAAATTCTCCTCCTTCTCCATTCATCCGAGTGCAGTCCGATTAATTTTTTTTTATGGACCCATTGACTTGCATGGCCGAGTGCAATCCAAATATCAGATCTAACTCGGGCATGCTGCAGTCTTTCGGATCATTGAGTTTGTGTGTGACCCCATAGAACAACATTAGTGTGAGTGCGATCCGATGTTTTGTTAGATCGCTCTCAGTTCGAAAATACAATGTCCCACCGCACCCGTACAATAACGTTAGCACTGAAGTTATAGAGCAATTTCTATATTATATTCACAAAAATCAAAAACGTAACTTGCTAAAGGGATGAGCGATTAAAAGGAGAAGGTCTGATGTAGCAATAACACAACTAATAGGTCAACATTCTCAGCAATGAAAAAGAGGTGGTTTTGAAAGGGAATCTGTCTCCAGGTATTTGCTATCTAATCTGAGAGCAGCACGAGACCCTGATTCCAGCGATGTGTCACTTAGTCGGCTGCTTGCTGTGGTTTTGATAACATCACTTTTTTATCAGCAGGAGATTATCACTAGAGGACTAGTAAACCTGCTGCCAGGTAGTCCTCTATATTCATGAGCTCTGTATACCGCCGCCCCCAACAGCTGATTGGCAGTGTATGCAGAAAGCAGCCAATCAGAGGTGAGGGCGGGGATATACAGAGGTCAGTATTTGGAGAACTGGCAGATAAAGCAGTGATTTTTATCAAATCTACAGCAAGCAGTCCAGTAAGTGACACATCTCTGGAATCAGGGCCTCATTCCCTACATCATGCTGCTCTTAGATTACTTAGATTAACCTGCTTACTGCTTCTCTTGTTTGAACTGCCAATTCTCCATAATATGGAGGACTACATGATAACAGGTTTACTAGTCCTCTAGTGATAATCTCCTGCTAATCATTCAGGATGGCACGTCCTCCTGGCATGCAGGAGTCCTTGAGGAAGTGAGGCAATGTGCTCCTGTTCAACAAGATGAGAAAACCCCTTTAAAGGGTATGTATTAACAGGTTTTCATAACCACATTTGAGAGCAGCATGATGTAGGGGCAGAGGTCCTGATTGCAGCGATGTATCACTTACTGGGCGGCTTGCTGCACTTTTGATAAACTCACAGTTTTCTCTGCTGTTTATAACCTGAATGGCAGATTTTCATGTGCACCGTGCATAGGCAGAAAGCTCCTAATCTGTAGTGGGGAGCAGGGTTACCCAAGCACGAAGACTACCTGGCACGAGACAACTAGTCCTCTAATGATAATCTCCTGCTAATAAAATATTGATTTTATCAAAACCAAAGCAAGCAGCCCAGTAAGTGATACACCGCTGGAATCACTATCTCGTCCCCTACATCATGCTGCTCTCAGATGGTGTAGCAAAAGCATAGTGACAGATTCCTTTGCAGAGATGACAGGTAGTTGGTTCCCTTATAAAGAAACAATCGCAGTTCTTTACCATAAGACAAAGAATTTTATTACCTTATTTTTACAAATCTTCTTGAAGTTTACACACAAGGTGGCACATTACACTTGATGGTTACAGCTCATATTGGAAGACACAGTAATAAGCGTTGCAGTTACAATCCACAACAGACAGCACTTAATCCTTATTGGACCCAGGGCTGGCGTCAGCACCAGGCACGCACCGGGCAAGTGTTGGGGCCCTGGACACTAACACGCTATGGGTGCCCGGTGCTAGCACACGCTTGCTCAGAGCCCTGGTACTTGCAATACTTATCTCTCCCCGTTCTTCCTCTGCGGTGTCTTCCGCATCTTCTGACTTTTTGACGTTTCAGGTGAGAAGACACAATGTCATCAATACTGTGCGCTCTCTGCTATGAACAGTCACAGTGCAGAGAGCCGGAGGATGGTGACGCTGAGGAGTCCGGAACAGAGCAGCGGTCAGCGAGGAGAGGTGAGTATTTCAATTTTTTTTAAATGCTTGGAACATTATATGGGACCCATCATATACTGGAACATTATATGGGGTCCATCATATACTAGAGCATTATATGGGGCCCATGATATATGGAGCAATATATGGTGCCCATTATATACTGTATGGAGCTTTATATGGGGCCAATTCTGCGTGGAGCATTATATGGGGCCCCATTATGTATGGAGCATTATATAGGGCAAATTATATATGGAGCAATATATGGGGCCCATCATATACTGAATGGAGCAATATATGGGGCTCATTATGTATGGAGCATTATATTGGGTCTATTATGTATGGAGCATTATATGGGGCCCATTATGTATGGAGCATTATATGGAGCCCATCATATACTGTATGGAGCATTATATTGGGCCCATTATGTATGGAACAGTATATGTGGCTCATTATACTGTATGGAGCATTATATGGTGCTCATTATACTGTATGGTGCAATATATGGGGTCCATTATTTTGTATGGAGTAATATATGGGGCTCATTATACTGCATGAAGCAATATATGGGGCTCATTATTCTGTATGGAACAATATATGGGGCTCATTATTCTGTGTTGAGCAATATATGGAGCCAAGTATTCTGTATGGAGCAATATATTAGGTCCATTATTTTGAATGGAGTAATATATGGGGCTCATTACACTGCATAGAACAATATATGGGGCTCAGTATTCTGTATGGAGCAATATATGGGGCTCATTATACTGTATAAAGCAATATATGGGGCTCATTATACTGTATGGAGCAATATATGGGGCTCATTATACTGTATGGAGCAATATATGGGGCTCATTATTCTGCATAGAACAATATATGGGGCTCATTATACTGTATGGAGCAATATATGGGGTTCATTATACTGTATGGAGCAATATATGAGGCTCATTATACTGTATAGAGCAATATATGGGGCTCATTATTCTGTATGGAGCAATATATGGGGCTCATTATACTGTATGGAGCAATATATGGGGTTCATTATACTGTGTGGAGCAATATATGGTTTCCATTATTTTGTTGAAGCAACATATGGGGCTCATTATTCTGGAGCCTGGAGCCAGCCCTTAGGGCATCTTAGGGCAAATTATGACACATGAGTAAGTGCTACAGATCTGAATGAATCTTCCCAATGGGACTGTGACATTTAAAGCAAAACACAGTGTTCCTCTTATTACAGATAATTACACAGGCAGAGGCAGTTCTCGTCTGCACATTTATTGCTCAAACAGAAGCAAGAAGTGAAATTAATACTAATGGAACGTGATTAACAATGTCATCAGAAATGCTGTGCTAATATACTTTTGCATCAAATTCTATGAAATTACTTTGATGTGAATTTTTAGTTATTGTTTTTGGTTTTATTGTAGAGCAATTTATTTTTATTGCTGAACTATATTTGTTTCTGGTGTTTACAAGACTTCCAGTGTGAATATTATTGTACAAATATGGTTTTATTGGCACATTAGTATTTGTGATATTTATCATATTGTTGGATCCATATGGCAGGTAACAGACCTCATTGACTTATGGTGTACCTTGGAGCTCTGTCAGGGTTTCTAATGCTACGACAGATAATTTATTGCTAAAGGCTATGCTGTGCTTTTCTTTCTGTCAATAATGAAGAAATGGCTAAAAGAAACTAAACTAGTCTGGTTAACCTACTATTTCATTCTAAGCAACGGGACCAGGAAGAAGCTCGTGTCTGGGCGAAACAGCTGTTCTCAGTAGACTTTAATGGATCCTATATGCTATTTTTATGCTTTTGGAATAAAGGCTACTGAATTTTAGCGTACTGGTGAGTGCCGCAATTTTTCTCATACTTTTGCTTTTCATGAAAAGCAGTGTATTACCTGATTAAATGAGTAACATTCCAAAGTTATTTAAGTACAAAAAAAGTAGCATTTTACCACTTATTAAAAATCCTCAAGAATGGAGTAATTTAATTTTTTAAAAACATTTACAGCTCATTGCCAAGGCAACTGGCCACCTCTACAGTCTATCAGAGCTGGCTACTGTACTCGTTGCTATCTAGTTTACAAGTGTTGCTCTAAGGCTGGCCTGAGCCGATTTCACTGTACCCCTCTGACCACACCCGCTGCGCCCTGCCTGCAGTCCAACCTTTTGTGCATACATTGCTCTGTATCTCCGTCCCGGTGTTCACTCTAGGCTGGGGCTTCCGGCCACGAGCATGCCTTGGAGTACACTGCGCATGCGTAGCTAACTATGGAGCCTGTTCGCGGCCAGAAGCCCAGCGTAGTGTGAACACCGGGACGGAGAGGCAACATGATAGAGACGCGTGGGAATAGACAGTGGGCAGGGTGCAGCAGGAGCTGCCGGAGAGTTGAGCGGTAAGGTGAGTAGGTGAGTATACTTATATTTTTTTATTTTTTGCACCTTACTGGAGAGACCTCAGTGCACAATAAGGGACATTAAATTTGAATTTCTCTGGTAAAATCAGCCCAAATAGGCAAATTTGAATATATCCACGCTGCTGCTCATGCCTATCATTGGTGAGTATCCAAGCTGCTGCTCATGATTACCAACAGTGAGTATCCACGCTGCTGCTCATGCTTATCAACGGTGAGTATCCACGCTGCTGCTCATGCTTACCAACAGTGAGTATCCACGCTGCTGCTCATGCTTACAAAAAGTGAGTATCCACGCTGCTGCTCATGCTTACTAACGGTGAGTATCCACGCTGCTGCTCATGCTTACCAACAGTGAGTATCCACGCTGCTGCTCATGCTTATCAACGGTGAGTATCCACGCTGCTACTCATGCTTACCAACAGTGATTATCCACGCTGCTGCTCATGCTTACCAACAGTGAGTATCCACGCTGCTACTCATGCTTACCAACTGTGAGTATCCACGCTGCTGTTCATGCTTACCAACGGTGAGTATATACATTGCTGCTCATGCCTATCATTGGTGAGTATCCAAGCTGCTGCTCATGCTTACCAATGTTAAACATCTACGCTGCTGTTCATGCTTACCAATGGTGAGTATCCACGCTGCTGTTCATGCTTACCAATGGTGAGTATCCACGCTGCTGCTCATACTTACCAACGATGAATATCCACACTGCTGCTCATGCTTACCAGCGGTGAGTATTCACGCTGCTGCTCATGCTTACCAATGATGAGTATCCATGCTGCTGCTCATGCTAACCAATGTTGAGTATCCACGCTGCTGCTAATGCTTACCAACAGTGAGTATTCACGTTCCTGCTCATGCTTACCAATGGTGAGTATCCATGCTGCTGTTCATGCTTGCTAACGGTGAGTATTCACACTGCTGTACATGCTTACCAACAATGAGTATCCACGCTACTGCTCATGCTTACCAACGGTGAGCATACACACACCTGCTCATACTTACCAACGGTGAGTATCCATGCTGCTGCTCATACTTACCAACGGTGAGTATCTACTCTGCTGCTCATGCTTGCCAACAGTGAGCATCCACGCTGCTGCTCATGCTTATCAATGATGAGAATCCACGCTGCTGCTCATGCTTACCAACAGTGAGTATCCACGCTGCTGCTCATGCTTACCAACAGTGAGTATCCACGCTGCTGCTCATGCTTACCAACAGTGAGTATCCACGCTGCTGTTCATGCTTACCAAAGGTGAGTATTCATGCTGCTGCTCATGCTTACCAACAGTGAGTATCCACGCTGCTGCTCATGCTTATCAACGGTGAGTATCCACGCTGCTGTTTATGCTTATCAACAGTGGTGAGTATCCATGCTGCTGTACATGCTTGCTAACGGTGAGTATTCACACTGCTGTACATGCTTACCAACAATGAGTATCCACGCTACTGCTCATGCTTACCAACGGTGAGTATACACACACCTGCTCATACTTACCAACGGTGAGTATTCATGCTGCTGCTCATACTTACCAACGGTGAGTATCTACTCTGCTGCTCATGCTTGCCAACAGTGAGCATCCACGCTGCTGCTCATGCTTATCAATGATGAGAATCCACGCTGCTGCTCATGCTTACCAACAGTGAGTATCCACGCTGCTGCTCATGCTTACCAACAGTGAGTATCCACGCTGCTGCTCATGCTTACCAACAGTGAGTATCCACGCTGCTGTTCATGCTTACCAAAGGTGAGTATCCACGCTGCTGTTCATGCTTACCAAAGGTGAGTATTCATGCTGCTGCTCATGCTTACCAACAGTGAGTATCCATGCTGCTGTTTATGCTTATCAACAGTAAGTATCCACGCTGCTGCTCATGCTTACCAACGGTAAGTATCCATGCTGCTGCTCATGCTTACCAACGGTGAGTATCCACGCTGCTGCTCATGCTTACTAACAGTGAGTATCCGCGCTGCTGTTCATGCCTACCAATGGTGAGTATTCACGCTGCTGCTCATGCTTACCAACAGTGAGTATCCATGCTGCTGCTCATGCTTACCAATGGTGAGTATCCACGTTCCTGCTCATGCCTATCATTGGTGAGTATCCAAGCTGCTGCTCATGCTTACCAATGGTAAGTATCTGCACTGCTGCTCATGCTTACCAACAGTGTGTATCCACGCTGCTGCTCATGCTTACCAACGGTGAGTATCCAAGCTGCTGCTCATGCTTACCAACGGTGAGTATCCACGCTGCTGCTCATGCTTACTAACAGTGAGTATCCGCGCTGCTGTTCATGCCTACCAATGGTGAGTATTCACGCTGCTGCTCATGCTTACCAACAGTGAGTATCCATGCTGCTGCTCATGCTTACCAATGGTGAGTATCCACGTTCCTGCTCATGCCTATCATTGGTGAGTATCCAAGCTGCTGCTCATGCTTACCAATGGTAAGTATCTGCACTGCTGCTCATGCTTACCAACAGTGTGTATCCACGCTGCTGCTCATGCTTACCAACGGTGAGTATCCAAGCTGCTGCTCATGCTTACCAACGGTGAGTATCCACGCTGCTGCTCATGCTTACTAACAGTGAGTATCCGCGCTGCTGTTCATGCCTACCAATGGTGAGTATTCACGCTGCTGCTCATGCTTACCAACAGTGAGTATCCATGCTGCTGCTCATGCTTACCAATGGTGAGTATCCACGTTCCTGCTCATGCCTAT
The DNA here is from genome assembly GCA_033576555.1 of Oophaga sylvatica. NCBI lineage: Eukaryota > Metazoa > Chordata > Amphibia > Anura > Dendrobatidae > Oophaga > Oophaga sylvatica. The sequence continues at coordinate 18,377,763 of JARQOD010000006.1, read as the reverse complement.
CATTGGTGAGTATCCAAGCTGCTGCTCATGCTTACCAATGGTAAGTATCTGCACTGCTGCTCATGCTTACCAACAGTGTGTATTATTATTATTATTATTATTATTAATATTTATTTCTATAGCACCATTGATTCCATGGTGCTGTACATGAGAAGGGGTTACATACAAATTACAGGTATCACTTACAGTAAACAAACTAACAATGACATACTGATACAGAGGGGAGAGGACCCTGCCCTTTCGGGCTTACATTCTACAGGATTGTGAGGCAGGAGACAGTAGGTCGGGGGGTTGCAGCAGTTCCGGTGTTGGTTGAGGCAATAACTCCGGTAGTGGTGAGGAGGCAGCAGGGTCATTGCAGGCTGTAGGCTTTCCTGAAGAGATGGGTTTTCAGGTTCCGTCTGAAGGATCTGAATGAGTTTGATAGTCGGATGTGTTGGGGCAAAGAATTCCAGAGGATGGGGGATATTCGGGAGAAGTCTTGGAGGCGGTTGGGTGAGGAGCGAATAAGTGTGGAGGAGAGAAGGATGTCTTGGGAGGATCGGAGATTACGTGAGGGAAGATATCGGGAGATTAGTTCAGAGATATATGGAGGAGACAGATTATAGATGGCCTTGTAGGTCAGTATTAGTAATTTGAACTGGATACGCTGAGGGAATGGGAGCCAGTGAAGAGATTTGCAGAGGGGAGAAGCGGAGGAGTAGCGAGGAGAGAGGTGAATTAGTCGTGCAGCAGAGTTAAGGATGGACTGGAGAGGTGCGAGGGTGTTAGCAGGGAGGCCAGAGAAAAGGGTGTTGCAGTAGTCGAGGCGGGAGATGATGAGGGCGTGCACAATCATTTTAGTAGATTGAGGGTTGAGGAAAGGACGGATTCTTGAAATATTTTTGAGCTGAAGGCGACAGGAGGTAGAAAGAGCTTGGATGTGCGGTTTGAAGGACAGGGCAGAGTCAAGGGTTACTCCGAGGCAGCGGACTTCTGGTACGGGGGAAAGCGTGATGTCGTTAATTGTGGTAGATAGGTCAGGTAAGGAAGATCTGTGGGATGGGGAAAGATTATGAGTTCAGATTTGTCCACATTGAGTTTGAGGAAGCGGGAGGAGAAGAAGGAGGATATGGCTGATAGACACTCCGGGATTCTGGATAGCAGAGAAGTGATGTCTGGGCCAGAGAGGTAGATCTGAGTGTCATCAGCGTAAAGGTGGTACTGGAATCCGTGGGACTTTATGAGTTGCCCCAGGCCAAGTGTATAGATTGAGAAGAGTAGGGGTCCTAGAACAGAGCCTTGGGGAACTCCAACAGAGAGAGGGTGGGACGAGGAGGTAGTGTGGGAGTGGGAGACGCTGAATGTGCGGTTGGAAAGGTATGAGGAGATCCAAGATAGGGCGAGGTCTTTGACGCCAAAGGAGGAAAGAATCTGTAGTAGAAGGCAGTGGTCAACAGTGTCAAAAGCAGAGGACAGGTCAAGAAGCAGGAGTATAGAGTATTGTCCGTTTGCTTTGGCTGTAAGTAGGTCATTAGTAATTTTGGTCAGGGCTGTCTCAGTGGAGTGATGGGGGCGGAAACCAGATTGTAGAGTGTCAAAGAGCAAGTTAGAAGAGAAGTGGTAGGAAAGCTCAGCGTGGACATGCAGCTCCAGGAGTTTGGAAGCGAATGGGAGCAGCGATATTGGGCGATAGCTGGACATAGCGGTTGGGTCGAGGGTTGGCTTTTTAAGGATAGGCGTGATTGTGGCATGCTTGAAAGCAGAAGGGAAGGTACCGGAAGTTAGTGATAGGTTGAAGAGGTGTATCCACGCTGCTGCTCATGCTTACCAACGGTGAGTATTCAAGCTGCTGCTCATGCTTACCAACGGTGAGTATCCACGCTGCTGCTCATGCTTACTAACAGTGAATATCCATGCTACTGCTCATGTTTACCAACGGTGAGTATCCACACACCTGCTCATACTTACCAATGGTGAGTATCCATGCTGCTGCTCATATTTACCAATGGTGAGTATTCACGCTGCTGCTCATACTTCCCAACGGTGAGTATCTACTCTGTTGCTCATGCTTGCCAACAGTGAGCATCCACGCTGCTGCTCATGCTTACCAACAGTGAGTATCCACGCTGCTGCTCATGCTTACCAACAGTGAGTAACCACACTGCTGCTCATGCTTACCAACGGTGAGTATCCACACTGCTGCTCATGTATACCAACGTATTAAATTAAGGATAAATAAGCCATGATCATTTTGCTCTGCAAAGCAGCAGATCCCAGTGCTGGAAGAGACACTTTTGTGCAGAGTTTGTGTATTTGGATATACCCGAATTTGTTAAAATTGTTTTAATAAAATTCAGGTCTGTTCTAGCGAATTCAGGACTATTGATAACTACGTTATATAAGGTGATTGCATACCGTTATTTAGTTAAAATCATGGCAAAAAACTCAATTTATAAGGAATTGATAATAAGGGTCACCGAAAACTCACAGCCATCATGTATTTTTAACACTCCTCAGTATTTACAGTCGGTACTTGAGAAATCACAGGACAGGCTTCATTCTTCCGAATTTTTATTTATCTAAATAGGCATCTGCAATTAGCGAGCTTGCCTGGAATTATTTCATTAGCTGAATTCCTAATTATCATCAAGAATTTTCTCTAATAATGAGATAAGCATCATTAGCCGGGTAAGCATATTAATTAGCTGCAGAAAGTGTGTTGTTTATGTTAGTTAAAGCGCATTAGCCGTAATATCCACTTAATTAATTAAAGCATGATCGTTGATTACAGGGATAAGAACGCTCCGACAAGGTAATAATTGCTACATAAATTAACATGTAATCCAATCAAAAATTCATGTCTTACCTAAGCTTCACACGACACCTTCCGCCCTGCTACATCTATGCATGCAAGCTTTACATGGACTCTGTACTATAATATGTCATCTATCATTTATAAGTGGGCGATTATCTGCTGAATAATTCTTGCTATTGTAAGAAAAAAATTAAAGGTGTATTCTGATTTATAATAAGCAATGTTCACCTTTGCAAAAATATTTTTTTCTTAATATTTTTATTGTATTTATTTATTTATTTTTTCATTTATGTAACACATTGGGCCATCCTAAAGGTCAGAAAAGACCTTTTAAACGTTGAAATCTTTTTATTTTTATTTTATTTCCCTTGTAACTTGGGCTGGTATATTGCCCCTAGTTACAGGCAAAATTCAGCCTCCTATATCTTATAAGTGTTGATCCAATTTATTCAAACGTCAGAAAATGCATGTATACACAATAAATATTTTATTGAGAGACACAACTACAAAGTAATATAGAATTTAAAAGTTAATAAAGAAAAACAAGTAACAATGAAAGCAAAGGGAGGTGTTATGTTTCGGTAGCTGAGGAGGACAGGAACAACAGCCGGGCAGCCAAACACCTGAGATGTTGGTAACTAATGGGTTGCAGATTCCTAAACTAACGACACAACTAGAGGTAGCCGTGGAGCGTTCCTACGTTGATCCTAGACACCTTGTCACAGCCTGAGAGATAACTACACCTAAAGGCAGAAAGATGAAAGCTATCTGCCCCGGAGCAGATCCCCAAAGAAAATAGGAAGCCCCCAAACATGTAGTGGTGGTTAGACAAGATGAAAATACAAACATAGGCAGAAAATAGACTGAGCAAACGCTGGGGCCACAAGCTGACTAAATAGGATAGGACAGGAGAGATTACTTTCTGCAACCCAGAAAACCCTACAAAAATCCAACAATTCTGATTACGAAAATACTGAGATCACACAATCTCGCCTCCCCTAAATCAGATCTCAGTGTGAACAAAACCAAGCCGCAGCCACTGAAAAAAACAGGAAAAAGCAAATGAGCAAATAACAGTGGCTGCAGATAAACTGAGAGGAGCACAGGCCCCCCGGAGGGGACCTGGCTGACCTCCACAAAAGTGCAGAAAACAATGCAAAAAGCAAGCACAAAAAGAAAAGCAAAAAATATCTTATCTGAAAGCAGGAGATGCAGGCAAGACTCCAGCAAACTTCCAAATGAACCAGGAACCACAATTGAGACAAGAACAATTGATCACCGGCAACCATCATGGGAGGGAACCTCCCTTATATCAGACCAGTCCGTGATTCCAGATTGCCACTCCTCGCTGAAAGGTTCAGTACTGTCTGTAACCACCAGAGGGAGCCTCTGCTCAGAAACCATCTCTAACACATTCATAACAGGGAGGCAGATGAGCAACACAAAATAATGAAAATAAGATTACCAAGATGTCAAAATACTACCAAGGAGTAATGTTAACAGGTATGTATAGGCATATATAATGCCTATAATGGATATTTATCCATAATGCCTTTATGAATATATAATAACTTTTTATATCCATGAAGTTAATTACAATGCAATTCTGCAAGTTAGAAATATATAGAGATTCGGTGCAATGTAATGCATAAAAAATTAAATCAATGGTGAAAAAAAATAAAGATATATTATAATCAGACATAACCAAAAGAATAATAGACTGTGCACCACATCGGCCTCCACCTCAGACCCTGAAACTCAGATCAACTCTACTTCATCTGGGTGTCTCTCTCTTGAAAGGTAGCCTCCTGGCTGCATATCATAGCCATATGGGTCTCCTATAACCCTACAGCTCCTGTTTCTTCCCTATACATAGCGATTATATGACCGCTGTGAACGGACGAGGAAGCGCCATAAACAATATCACTTGTTTAGTGCTTGTTACAGTGATCGAGAAGGCAGAGACGCCAATAAACCATCTCTGCAGTCTCCACCGGCGAAGCTAAATGCTAGTATGAATGCAGGATCTGACTTTGCAAGGTTTGCTGCCTGGACCCGTAGAAATGTATAGGTTTGCATTGTAGTTGTAGACACAAAACAATAGGACATTTAGGAGGAGAAACCTTTGCTACAGCAGCAATGGTTTGCTGAAATCACTGCCATCTTGGTACTCCTGGGAAGCCCAGCCACTTCATAGGAGACTATTATTTTCCCTATTTAATACAAAAGGTATCATAGTAGAAAAACTAGGTATAAAGGGAAAAATGAAAGTTAAAAAAAAGTTTTTAAAAATATGAAAAAATAAAATAACATAATTGTTTGAATCACCTACCTTTACCAGTATGAAAATAAAGAAATAATAAAAAATAAACATATTTGGTATTGTCTTATCTATCAAAGAATAAAATTAATTAACCTAGATAGTAAACTCCATGATGAGTTTGAAACGACAGAATTGCTGTTTTTTTGTTTTCCGCATCTCCCTAAAAAGTGCAATAAAAAACTATTAAAATATCATATGCACCCCAAAATTATTAATAGAACGTCAGCTTCAAGCTCGCCACATAAAAAGCAAACCCATAAACTGAAAAATGAAAAAAAAAATATGGAGGCACAAACCAAAACTTTTTTCGCAAAGTTTGGAATTTTCTTTTTAGCCCCTAAAATAAGAAAGAAGAAGGGGAGGAAAAATTAAATTGGAAAATCGCCTGGTCAGTAACGGGTTACAGAAGGTGTATGGAAACTTTTAGGCCGGGGTCACACTCGCAAGTGTGATGCAAGAAACTCGTGAGAGTCTCTCGCATCAATACCCGGCAATCGGCCTGGGGTATGTATAACTCATACATACCTGGGTCTGAAACCGGCAAATTCCCCGCAGCTCACACACTGCGCACTGGGGGGGGTTTATAAGTCTGCAGTCACACACAGAGTGACTGCAGACATCGGTTTGGACTGGACAACCCCATTAAAGTGGTGTAAAAGTGTGACACCATTTTCTCAGCGGCGATCTGGGAGTAAGAGATGCTTCCAGGAGTCTTCCCCATGCTGTTCTCCTTCCATTCAGCACTTTTTAATCAATTTCAACATTTTCATTGCCCCCCAGAACTCCTTATAGGGTCTGCATGAAAAATGCTCGGTTTTCCCATTGGCTCCTATTATACTTGTTATTCGAAATGAGCACCAGAGCAATAGAACTTGATCGGTTCCAGTAACGAGAATCCCTAATAAAACTCAATTGCAAAAATAATTTTTGGCCCCAAATTCATACATTTAAATAGAATAATGAAAAATGTTCCCAAAGGTGGACAACCCCTTTAAGCAGTTTGACAGTGCATTTTGCCTTTAAGAAAGCATATTTACTTTATTAAATACATTTTATCTATATGAAATTCGTGGTAACTTGTATTCCATACAATGTAATGAGTAATTACTATCCAGAACTGTCATGTATCTGCTTACATGAAGAACGTAGAAGCATTAAAGGAGACAGCTGATAAAAAAATAAACCATAAAAAATCTGCCAAAAGAAGAAAATACAAAACAAATTTGTTTACAAAAATCACAGATTGATAATCCACTTAAGAAGAGCGATATATCTTAATGTGCCGCGGTAAAGCTCCCATAAACAACACCTGATGGAATGCATGGAAGCCCTCGGTCGCACATTCTCTTGGCGCCGGCATCGTTTAGACAGTCAAGTAACAGACAAGACTGAAACCGGGCAGGATGGGACTGAGATAACAAATCTTTGCACGCCGAGTCTGGGACATATGTTTGCTTGGTAGTCCGCAGTCTGTTCCCCGGTCTTGGCATCTGCCATGCAATATGGGGATGACATGTCTCATAAATATGTCGGCTCCGTGGACATGTCATCTCATCTGCAGGAAATTTTTGGACTGATGACTTAGAAGTTAGGAGTAATTTGTCTATTGCTTCGGTTCCTATACTAAAGCGTTCTCAGACAGTAGAAAGTACCCAGTTCAAAAACATAGAATAAAGGGTAACGCCTGAACTGTGAAGAATCACAATCTAGCTTCTTTGCCCATTCTATGAAATAAAATAGATGGACAGCCATTATATTCTTTATTGGGTGTGTGCGGGTCAGCCGCAGCTTTTACTAATCAGATAATCTACCAGTTACCAAGTGTAACGTGTGGAAAATGCAGAAAACTACCAGAATATACCATAATCATGAATAAGTAGCATATATTATCCAGGTAGCTGAAATTCAGGGACAGTGTAGGACACACTGTATATATGTATACACATAAGAACTCACAGAAAATACAGTGCAAATGTCCATATAGTACAAAAGTCAATTTTATTAAATTAAAACTATAACAGAACCATCAAATGGAAGATGGGAGGACTAAAAAGTGACAAGTGCAGAAAACCGCATGACAACATGACGGAGGTATAGGTAAGTGTCCACATGAGGTAGAGGTATAGCCACATATAAGATTAATTAGACAATCACAAACATCATCATTATAATATATGACTCAGTTGCATATAGCAGATGCTCAATATCTGGAAATGTCTATATTACAGAAATAATACGGCTAAATACACAGATAATAACTATCAACATCCAGCACCACCATATACCATGAGCCATATAAGAGTAGTGGCGCGCCCCTGAGGAAGGCACTTAGCCGAAACGCGCGTTGGGGTGGTGGGGGTTACAGCGGTGTCCTGGATATTTCGATCTGGTATGTCCACTACTCTTATATGGCTCATGATATATGGTGGTGCTCTGTGATCTTGAGTTCACTTGCTAATATTGCCTTATTTCTGGATGTTGATAGTTATTATCATAGAGACGCTACAGGCTGGATTTAAACTGCTCAATTGAGGACAATAAATGAACGTAAAAGCCGGCCGTAAGTCATTTAACAGCCTGTTTAGACAAGCCGACTACAGTTGTGTGTGCACAGAACGGTCGTTCTATGGGTATAGACTGTCATTGTTCTCAGCAGCACATGACTATTTCACATGGGAAAATGTGCTGCCGAGAATGATGATTTTTAAGCAAAGCAAAAGATCATTTCACCCAACGAACAAGAATTTTTGCTACTTCATCAGAAGATTGGCAGCCAATTATAAGGAAATGAGCTCTCCTCAGAATCATCATAAGGGAATACATGGCCAAAATCATGTTCTGGGCATAGTTTTTATGCTTGTATCACCACCAATCTGTACATTTATGGTGCTGATCCTTAAAATGTGTCATTTTCTAAAACTTTTGATATGTTATAGTGACATTCTGAAGTTTTCATTGGTGGTATGGATGAGCGAATCAATTCATAATTCATCTAATTAGTCACAACGTTCCTCAAAGTTTTTGGGATTTGATTTGCACCGATCTAGCAAAATGACAACCCTACAGCGATCATATTGCTGGAATCTTTATAAGGTCATAAAGGGGTTAAAAATGAATAAAGAACTGTTCTCACCAATCTTAGGCTTGTTCCTCACCTGTCCTGCCTTTGCATCTTCCAGTACAGTTCTCGTCTTCCTTCGGATCGATCTTGGGTTTACTCTTCGGTTCGATCTCCAGTTTGGTCTTATGTTTGGTCTTCTCTTCGGTTTTCAGTCCGAATCTTCTGGTGATGACTAGACCTCACATGGTCACTCGGGGAGTGAAGCACGTCAATGCTGTGGGTCCCCCTTTGCTGTCATTTGGGTTCCAATACACAACATTGATAGTCAATAACATGCATTGCGCCTTACATGACCACATGTGGCCTAGTCACCAATGGAAGATCTGGACTGAAGGCCAAAGAGAAGACCAATCCAAAGACCGATTCCAAATGAGCGGAGAACTGGGCGAGGAACTGCGTTTGCAGGACAGATAATGAGTATAATATTTTCAAGATCACAGACTAGGAACATCACATTTTTACTCCTCTTTCGAAAATGTTCAAATAAAGTAAAAGCATTCACAATATTTTATATACTCCAATATGGTACCAATAAAAAAAACAGCTTGTCACGTAAAAAAAAAATAAGCCCTTACTGTACTCTACTCTGTTGATGGAAATTGAATTTTTTTGCCAATTTTCAGTACATTAAATGGTAAAGTGTATGGTGTCATCCAACACATAAACTCATCCTGTAAAAAATAAGACCTCATAGAGTTATGTAGATGAAAAAATGTAAAAAAAAGTTATGAGTTATGGAAGTGTGTAGCCCTGGTGTGAAGGCACACGCAGTACCCTGGAGGATGTGTGGAGAGATAGCAGTTTAATGCTCTATAACCATTCACTCCAACACACACTTAGACACACCCTTAGGGTATTTAGTCACTCGTCAGGGAGTGGTCAGGAGTCATTCAGTGATTCAGTCAGTCTAGCCTGGACCTGGAGGGAGGAAGTAGTCCAGCCTGAGTCTGTCAGCAGTTCAGAAAGTGGAGGCCAGTAAAGGTGAGCCAGATCACCTCAGCCTGGTCAGAGCTGTGCCCCACTAGAAGACGGACTGAGACACCTAATGAGAAGGAAGAGTTAGTTACAGATACTTCAGTCTCCTGTCTCAAGGACAGTGAAGGTTCAGAGACGTGCTCCTGCCTAGTGGAATACTGAGATTCTGTCAACAAGCTCTGGAGAGAAGTAAGGAAGGATTGATTTATATGACTTTAGGAAGTGTGGAGTGCTTATGCTACAAGCGCGGACAAGGCGAAAGGCACAGTGGAAGGAATTTAGAAGTGCTTTAGGATTGGAGAAGTCCTGCACATTGTCACCGGTCACTGGGGACCGAAGCATCACTATAGCTTCACGCATAGTGGTAGAAAAACCAGAGGCTTACTGGACCTTAGGTAACAGAAAGCAGCCCTTGGAGTGTCGGTACGTAACTGGGGTCAGGGGGAGTGAGAACCTTGAGCCTGATCAGCAAGAATAGGAACTCAGCTCTCTCATAGGAAGGCTCCAACCACAAAACTGACCGGGCAGTACAGCTTTGAAATAGCTGGAGTTTATAGAGGGAACTACGCTCTATGCTGGTTGGACTCATCATTGTGAAAGTAAAGGAGGCCCCTAACTTGTCCAGCTGCTACCTCAAAACACATTCTCCATTGGATCAGCCTCCCTGGGACCTGCATTACCATCTTACAAGTAAAAGGTATGGAAAGACGCTGACGGTGTGAGACTGAGTTATTTAATTGCATGCCTGCACAACCCCACCATAACCATCGACCTGAGGGAAGAGTCCCACCTGTAGGGGACCCGACATCTAGCTGCCTCACCATCCCCTCAGAGATCTACAGCAGCGCTGGTGCAAATTACCAGAGACTACAGGTGGCGTCACGAACTGTATATAAATCTATCCCCTGTAAATATTCCCCCCAACATACGCCAGACCGCCAGGGCCACAGACCGAGCCACCGCTGCCAGTGACACAAACCCCATAGACTTCCATGGGCTCGGCTCTGAGTACCCCATTGCCCTGGTAATCCACAATTGTGGTGGCGGGTCGACACAGAAGAAGAGGAGAAAAAAAAAAAGCACAAATATAAAAATTGAATGTAATGGGACGGGTACAATTGGCAGCAGAAGGATGGCAGAATGATGGGTGTAATCATCATGCAGGACAAGAAGCGACCAACACTGAACATACAATACAAAAACCACAACAGAAATATAGAACAGTTTATAGTTGTCACACTTTTATCTTGTTTGTTATAAATCTTTTATTCCGATTGCCTCCATCTGCCTCCTGTTCCTCCTCCTGAAAGTTCTCTCTTTTCTCATTTTATTCCAAGATCAAGGTATTAAACAAAGTCTCACCATTATTGACGCTAATATGCCTGATCTCAGAGCCTCAATATTTCGCAGATATTTTTAATATCATAGTGAATCCAAAATATAACTTGGATTTGTGTTTTATTTCTCCGCTGCTAGAAAGTGAAATGTCATTTCCCATCTGTTATTTGAACTTTTCTCGCACAAATCACTTGCTGCTCCTTCATAGCAAAACTTTAGATTTTTTGTTTTAGTGTTTTAGTTATTTTAAGATATTAAACATTCCCCAAGGTAATTCTAATGGATATATATATACATTGCAATTTTATTGAGCCAATTTTTGGATCACTAGAAATTCCTACGGTGCGCCGGGCTACAGGCTATTCCCATCTGAAAAGATTTTGGCATATTGCTAAGATCCGCCATTACTTTTTGATCAATGTAGGTTGAGCTGCCAGGAACTGCAATGACCTTCAATTTAACTTTACTCCTTCCTGATTGAAATCCGTCTTAATTAATCTTTATTTGTAGCTTTTAGTTAATGATATGCTCGTGCTCCGGGGTGACCTGTGGGCGGGGCTGTGTGCAGCCTGTGGGAGGGTCTTCATGTGGTGCTCTGCTTAGATATTCATCTGTATGGCCTCTGACAGGTCACTGATCTCTTTCTGACCTGCCCCCTAGTTTACATACTGAATATAATATGGTTTGAAAAAAAAAATTCACATTCAGCTGGTAGGCGCCACTTGCACTGTAGCATGAATGCATCTATAAAAATGGCAACGGCCGCACCTGCGCAGTAGCATCTATCGGCGATCCAATAAATGCTACTGCGCAGGCGCCATCTTGGTGGAGACAATTTTTTTTTCCCTCTAGCAAAATGAAGACAGATATATATATATATATATATATATATATATATATATATATACTGTTCAAAAAAATAAAGGGATCACTGAAACAACAGAATATAACTCCAAGTAAATCAAACTTCTGTGAAATCAAACTGTCCACTTAGGAAGCAACACTGATTGACAATCAATTTCACATGCTGTTGTGCAAATGGAATAGACAACAGATGGAAATTATTGGCAATTATCAAGACACTCAATAAAGGAGTGGTTTGCAGGTGGGGACCATAGACAACATCTCAGTACCAATGCTTTCTGGCTGATGTTTTGGTCACTTTTGAATGTTGGTTGTACTTTCACACTCGTGATAGCATGACACGGACTCTACAACCCACACAAATGGCTCAGGAAGTGCAGCTCATCCAGGATGGCACATCAATACGAGCTGTGGCAAGAAGTTTTGCTGTGTCAGCATAGTGTCCAGAGGCTGAAGGTGCTGCCAGGAGATGTGGAGGGGCTGTAAGAGGGCAACAACCCAGCAGCAGGACCGCTACCTCCGCCTTTGTGCAAGGAGGAACAGGAGGAGCACTGCCAGAGCCCTGCAAAATGACCTCCAGCAGGCCACAAATGTGCATGTGTCTGCACAAACGGTTAGAAACCGACTCCATGAGGATGGTCTGAGTGCCCGATGTCCACAGATGGGGGTTGTGCTCACCACCATGCAGGATGCTTGGCATTTGCCACAGAACACCAGGATTGGCAAATTCGCCACTGGCGCCCTGTGCTCTTCACAGATGAAAGCAGGTTCACACTGAGCACATGTGACAGACGTGACAGAGTCTGGAGACGCCGTGGAGAGCGATCTGCTGCCTGCAACATCCTTTAGTATGACCGGTTTGGCAGTGGGTCAGTAATGATGTGGGGTGGCATTTCTTTGGAGGGCCGCACAGCCCTCCATGTGCTCGCCAGAGGTAGCCTGACTGCCATTAGGTACCGAGATGAGATCCTCAGACCCCTTGTGAGACCATATACTGGTGCGGTTGGTCCTGGGTTCCTCCTAATGCATGACAATGCCAGACCTCATGTGGCTGGAGTGTGTCAGAAGTTCCTGCAAGATGAAGGCATTGAAGCTATGGACTGGCCCCCCTGTTCCCCAGACCTGAATCCGATTAAGCACATCTGGGACATCATGTCTTGCTCAGTCCACCAACATCACGTTGCACCACAGACTGTCCAGGAGTTGGCGGATGCTTTAGTTCAGGTCTGGGAGGAGATCTCTAAGGAGACCATCTGCCGCCTCATCAGGAGCATTCCCAGGCGTTGTAGGGAGGTCATACAGGCACGTGGAGGCCACACACACTACTGAGCATCATTTTGACTTGTTTTAAGGACATTACATTAATTTTTGGGTGACTCCAAATCTAGGCCTCCATTGGTTAATAAATTTGATTTCCATTGATGATTTTGTGTGATTTTGTTGTCAGCACATTCAACTTTCTACAGAACAAATTCAAAAAACTACAAAAAAGGAGTTCTATACAAATAGAATTATATGTAGAATAAGCTTTATTGTATACAATCCAATAAAAAGTTATATATAAAAACAGATGACAAAGAATTCATAAAATGTAACCCTACCAATTATAGGTTAATACATAGGCCCAGGGCATAAGGGAACACTGTATAAGTGCCAATCATGGTCTCCTTATATAACAAAAAACATAGTGTAAAAATGTATAAACCATTGATAATACCGCAAACAAAAAACTTATTAAGTGTCAAAATCAATTATATAAATAAACTGCCAAGTGCACAAAACATTATATATATGTGCCTATAAATATATAAAGAAAGTGCTGCAAAAATCCAAAAAAGACCAATCCTAATTACGCATCACAACACCATCTGTTAAGAAGACATGATCGCTGAAAAAAGTACTAATAAAGTGCCTCAGTACTTACCCATAAATGTGCAATACAGTGCCCAAATGCCGAGGATCCAGGTGTCGCCCCTGACGCGCGTTTCGCGTAAGCTTTATCGAAGGGTGTACAGAGTGTCACAAAAGCCGGCATTATATACCAACCCAATTATGTAGCGTGCTCACATTGCGCATGCGTCCCCACGTCATCGCTGGAGGAAATGACGCCGCCTCCCAGCCTTCATCGAGTGCGCACGTCATGGGGATATCCCCTATTGACGTTACTGGACATGCGCACTGGAATATTGAAGCCGAGATAGCGGCGGTCTCACAGCGAACCTGAAACGCATACGCCACACTACCGAAAATGGAAAGAAGTTTCCATATGAATAAAACATATTGTTCTTATTGTTTGGGCAAAAATGAATGTATATTATGGCATATAGCCACACATACCAATGATAAAATAAATTACTATCTCAAAAAATATGTACAAAGTGTAGATTTAAACATATCAAGAATAAAGTGCAAAAGTGCCAAAAAATAAGACCAAAATGTGCATACATAATATATCATGCATAATATAAATAGTGCACAAATAATGACATAACAAAAACACTGATGAAAAATAATAAATACAATAATTACAAAAAATAAGAAAAAAGAATCATGTGTAATGACAAAAATATTGTTGTTCATTTCTTTCCTTCATTAATACTCCTTGGTATATTACATCCACTGCCAGTATTGATATGTATTCACTTTACTTCTTGATTTGAATAAAATTTAATTTTTATTGGAACATGCCAGATATAGAAACACCCTAATTAATCAAGGAATAAAAAGAGAAAATTAATAAACATAAAAAATAATAAAATAAACATTCCCAGACATATACTATCACAGAAGGAGGAACATGATGGAACAAATGAGTCCTCACAAAAAAGGAGCAAAGTTCAACTTTTCATTTAACCCCATTGGGGTCATAGAGTCAAGATTGACTATCCATTTACACTCAGTTTGAGCTAACAACCGTTTGACATTGCCACCCCTACTGCCACAATGTACCTGATCAATGCCAAAAACTCGCAAACCTGCGGGATCACCATTATGTTCAACACGAAAATGTTTCGGGAGAGTCTTGAGAGAATTAAGATCCTCAACTTTTTGGGAATTAATAATATCCCTCACATGCACTCTGATTCTAATGCGGAGCTGACGTGAAGTCAGCCCCACATATATCCTGGAACAAGGACATGTGGCAAGATAAATAACATTAGTGCTACTACAGCTCAAATGATGTCGAATCAAAAATGTCTCCTTCCCATTTGATGACTGAAATTGTGTACCTCTAATAAGGTTTTTTTGAACACACGCCAAGCAATCACCGCAAGGAAAAAAACCAAGTGTTGGCTGCTTGTTATTCGGATTGACATTTTTGGCCACATAATGGCTTTGGACCAAAAAATCTTTAATACTTTTACCACGCCTTGCCACAAATTGAGGTCTATCAGAAATAGTCCGGGCCAAAACCGGATCCGTCATAAGTACTGGCCAATGTTTTTCAATGATTTCTTGCATACGGCCCCAGAAACAATTATAGGTAGAAATATACCGTACCCTGGAATCAGATATCTTTTTTTGTTTTTTGTTGGTAAATAACAATTGATGGCATTCAGTTTTCTTCGCCCTGATGTACCCATTTTTAATGCAGCGATTACTATAACCGCGTGATCTAAACCTGTCTCTCAAATCCTCTGATTGTGCTTCAAACCTCTCTTTTGTTGAGCAGATCTGCTTCATCCTGAGAAATTGACCAACTGGGATGGCTTTGATAGTATGTGGGGTGTGGGAGGAAGACGCATTTTCGAAAAACATCCGTATGTATCAATCCTCCCTCATCAACTTCCAACATGATATCCAGAAATTCAATTCTTTTTTGATGAGCCTTGTGTGTCAATCTGATATTAAGCGAATTACAGTTGAGCTGATCAATGAACTCCAATATGTCTGACTCACTACCACGCCATATAAAGAAGATATCATCGATATATCTATGCCAACACTGCACTCGGTCAATGAGAGGGACCCCATCCTGCTGGAAAAGGGATCTCTCCCAGAGACCGAGAAACAGGTTGGCATAGGCTGGGGCACACGCAGCCCCCATGGCAGTACCACGTTTTTGTAAATAATATTTGTCTTTAAAAACAAACACATTGTGAGTCAGCACAAAATGTAACAGCTCAACAACAAATTTACACAGCTCACCATCCCAGTTGCCATTCCCCAGGAAGAAGCGGACCGCTCTCATTCCATCATCATGGGAAATACACGTATATAAAGATTCGATATCAGCCGTAACGAGCCACATGTCCTGTTCCAAGACCACCCCTTCTATCTTCGTAAGCATGTCAGTGGTGTCCCGTACATACGAAGGTAAGGTTTCAACCATTGATTTCAAATAGAAATCAATGAACTTGCAGGCAGGATCGCATAAGCTATCAATACCTGAGACGATTGGCCTTCCTGGAGGACTCACTGAATCTTTATGAATTTTAGGCAACAGTTGGAACTTTGGGAAACTGCACCTTTAAACCATCCAAAATCTTTTTATTAATAACTCCTTCGTCAAAAGCTTTTTGCAAAATCTTATCAAATTCAGTTTTATAAGATGTTATTGGGCAATAAGATAATCCCATGTACAGTCATGGCCAAAAGTTTTGAGAATGACACAAATATTATATTTTCACATGATCTGCTGCCCTCTGGTTTTTATGTGTGTTTGACAGATGTTTTTATCACAGACAGAAATATAATTGCAAACATATGAGTAACAAAAGTTTATATTGACAGTTAGAATGAGTTAATGCAGCAAGTCAATATTTGCAGTGTTGACTGTTATGTTTCGGTAGCTGAGGAGAGCAGGTAAAAAGGCAATACACCAAAGCAGTTGGAATCTATGAGATTGCAGTACCCTGACTAACCACCACAACTAGAGGCAGCCGTGGAGCGTTCCTACGTTGGTCCTAGACGCCTCGTCACAGCCTGAGAAACTAACTACACCTAAAGATAGAAATAGGAAAGCTATCTGCCCGGAGCAGAACCCCAAAGATAATAGAAAGCCCCCAAACATGTAATGGCGGTTAGACAAGAGGAAATACTGACACAGAAAGAAAATAGTATGAGCAAACGCTGGGGCCCAAACTATCTAAATAGAAAAGGATAGGAAGGGTACTTACTGCAATCCCAGAAAACCCTGAAAAGCACCAACTCTACTAATTTCAAAATCACCTGAGATCACACGACCTCTACCACCTAAATTAGTTCTCTGGTGTAACAAAATCAAAACAGCAGCCACTGAAAAAACTGGAAAAAGCAAAAGAACAAAACTCAGTGGCTGAACTAAACTGAGAGGGCAGAAGCCCCCGGAGGGGACTCTGAAGGCCCCCAAAGAAGTGCAGGACAAAATGTAAAAACACAACAAAAACACAAAAGAAGCAAAAGTCTTATCTGTAAGCAGGAGATGCAGACACGACACAGCAGGCTACAAGGGAAACTGGAATGAAGGATTCAGACCAGAACAATTGATCACCGGCAACCCTGATGGGAAAATGACTCCCTTATATAAGACCAGTCAGTAACACCTGATTCCCAGTCCTCACGATCTTCACTAGCACCGCTTGTAACCACCAGAGGGAGCCTCTGCTCAGAACTCATCTCAAACCCATTCACAACAGTACCCCCCCCTTGAGGAGGGGTCACCGAACCCTCACTTGAGCAACCAGGCCGGTCAGGATAAGCTCTATGATACGCACGGATAAGTCTCCTAGCATGGATGTCCGAAGCAAACACCCAAGAATTGTCCTCCTGACCATAACCTCTCCATTTAACCAAATACTGGAGTTTCCGTCTAGAAAAACGAGAATCCAATATTTTCTCAACCACATACTCCAGATTGCCCTCAACCAAAACAGGGTCAGGAGGCACAGCAGCAGGAACCACTGGCTCAACAAACCTCTTCAACAAGGACTTGTGGAACACGTTATGGATCTTAAATGTCCCTGGAAGAAGCAAACGAAAAGAAACAGGATTAATAATCTCCATGATCTTATAAGGTCCAATGAACCTAGGCTTAAATTTAGGAGATGCCACTCTCATAGGAATATTCTTTGAGGACAACCAGACCAAGTCCCCCACTTTAAACCGAGGACCATCAGTCCTATGCCGGTTAGCAAACCGCTGGGCCTTCTCCTGAGAGAGGGACAACCTCTCCACTACCTGGTCCCAAATCTGTTGCATATGCTCCACAACAGAGTCAACACCTGGACAGACAGAAGCCTCCGTCTGTCCTGAAGAAAATCGAGGGTGAAACCCAGAATTACAGAAAAACGGAGACATCAAAGTGGCAGAGCTAGCCCTATTATTAAGAGCAAACTCAGCCAAAGGCAAAAAAGAGACCCAGTCATCCTGATCAGCAGACACAAAGCATCTTAGATAAGTCTCCAATGTCTGGTTTGTTCTCTCAGTTTGACCATTGGTCTGAGGATGAAATGCCGAGGAGAAAGACAATTGAACACCCAGTTTAGAACAAAAAGTCCTCCAAAATCTGGAAACAAACTGGACTCCTCTGTCAGACACAATGTTCTCAGGAATGCCGTGTAAACGAACCACGTGCTGAAGGAACAACGGCACCAATTCAGAGGAGGAAGGCAACTTAGGTAATGGCACAAGATGTATCATTTTGGAAAACCTATCACAAATTACCCAGATGGTGGTCATTCTCTGAGAAACAGGAAGATCGGAAATGAAATCCATAGAGATATGGGTCCATGGTCTCTTGGGCACAGGCAATGGCATCAACAAACCACTAGAGCGAGAGCAAGGCTTGGAGCGAGAGCAAGTCCCGCAGGACTGCACAAATTCCCTGACATCACGAGACAAGGTAGGCCACCAAAAGGACCGACTAACCAAGTCTCTGGTACCAAAAATTCCGGGATGCCCAGCCAATGCGGAACAATGAATCTCAGACATCACACTCTTTTTCCATTGGTCCGGGACAAACAATTTTCCAACAGGGCAGCGCTCGGGCCTATCCTCCTGACACCCCTCCAGAGCAAGTCTCAAATTGGGCGAGATGGCGGAAAGAACTACACAATCTTTCAAAATAACAGAAGGATCAGATAACTCAGGAGAGTCCGCAAGGAAACTCCTCGAGAGGGCATCCGCCTTAACATTCTTAGTGTCAGGAAGAAAGGAAACCACAAAATTAAAACGTGTGAAAAACAAGGCCCACCTGGCCTGTCTAGGATTGAGTCGCTTGGCAGATTCCAGATAGACCAGATTCTTATGGTCCGTAAGGACCACCACCTGATGTTTGGCTCCCTCCAGCCAATGTCTCCACTCTTCAAAAGCCCACTTCATGGCCAATAACTCCCGATTACCCACATCATAATTACGTTCAGTAGGAGAAAATTTTCGAGAGAAAAAGGCACAAGGGTTACTTTTAGAGGTCTCTGGATCTTTTTGGGACAAAACGGCACCTGCCCCAATTTCAGAGGCATCAACCTCCACCTGAAATGGCAGAGAAACATCAGGCTGCCGTAGAACAGGAGCAGAAGTGAATCTCTGCTTAAGTTCCTGAAATGCAGAGACTGCCTCAGGAGGCCAATTCACCACATCAGAACCCTTTCTGGTCAAATCAGTTAATGGTTTAACAATAACCGAGAAATTACCAATAAATTTACGATAAAAATTGGCAAAACCCAAAAATCTCTGAAGAGCCTTTAATGAAGTAGGTTGGACCCAATCACAGATGGCCTGAACCTTGACCGGGTCCATTTCAATAACAGATGGGGACAAAATGAATCCCAGAAATGAGATCCTCTGTACGCCAAAAAGACACTTTGATCCCTTCACATACAGAGCATTCTCTCTCAAAATCTGGAATACAGTTCGAACATGTTTCACATGAGAGTCCCAGTCATTAGAAAAAATCAAGATATCATCCAAATAAACAATCAGAAATTTGTCCACAAAATCCCTGAAAATGTCATTCATGAAGGACTGGAAGACGGAAGGAGCATTAGTGAGCCCAAAGGGCATCACTAGGTACTCAAAATGCCCTTCAGGGGTATTGAATGCCATCTTCCATTCATCCCCGTGCTTAATGCGAATAAGGTTATACGCCCCCCTGAGGTCAAGCTTGGTAAACCAAGTAGCGTTTTTCACCCTGGAAAACAGGTCAGAAATCAAGGGTAACGGGTATTGATATTTCACAGTAATATTGTTCAAGAGACGATAATCAATACACGGCCTTAATGAACCATCTTTTTTGGCCACAAAGAAAAAACCGGCACCTAAGGGTGAAGAGGATGGTCTGATATGACCCTTCTCCAATGATTCCTTGATATAAGACCGCATAGCGTCATGTTCAGGTACAGACAAGTTAAAAAGGCGACCTTTAGGGAATTTACTACCCGGCACTAATTCAATAGCGCAGTCATAGCTCCTATGGGGAGGCAAGGATGCAGATTTACTTTCGCTAAACACATCAGAAAAATCAAACAAAAAGTCAGGAACATCCTGAGCCTGGGGGAGGCAGAAAAAACAGGAGTGTTGGTATTAACACATTGGCAGCCCCAACTGGTTACAGACACAGATTTCCAATCCAAAACAGGATTATGAGACTGTAACCAAGGGAAACCCAGCACGATAATGTCATGCAGATTATATAGAACCAAAAATTTGCAGCACTCCTGGTGATCAGGTTCAACCCTCATTATCACCTGAGTAGAAAACTGGGGTTTATTCTCAGCCAAAGGGGTAGAATCGATCCCCAGTAGGGGAATAGACTTCTGTAGGGGTATCAAGGGAAACCCACAACGTTTAGCAAAATCATAATCCATCAGGTTAATAGCTGCTCCAGAATCAACGAAAGCCTGAGCAGAAAATGAGGACAGAGAGCATATCAGAGTGACAGTTAATAAAAACTTAGTCTGAACACTACCCAAGACAACTGAGCGTGCAAAACGTCTTCCCCGCTTAGGGCAGACTGAAATAGCATGAGAGGCATCACCACAGTAGAAACATAACCCATTGCGCTTTCGAAACTCATGACGCTGTGCCCCAGACACCACTCTATCACACTGCATGGGTTCAGAAGCTGGTTCACAAGGCAACACCATTCCACGCATACTTCTCCGCTCACGCAAACGTCTGTCAATTTGAATCGCTAATGACATAGAATCATTGAGACCAGAGGGGACGGGGAATCCCACCATAACATCCTTTACATTATCTGACAGACCCTTCCGGAAAAGGGCCGCCAAAGCGTCGTCATTCCATTTGGTCAGGACTGCCCACCTACGGAATCTCTGACAGTATAACTCAGCGTCATCAAGCCCCTGATTTAATGCCAACAAGGCTTTTTCAGCTTGATCAGTGACATTAGGCTCATCGTACAATAACCCCAAAGCCTGAAAAAAACGCATCAACATCACTCAAAACAGGATCCCCAGGTATCAGGGAAAAAGCCCAATCCTGAGGATCGCCGCGCAGGAGAAAGATGATAATTTGAACCTGCTGCGCTGCGTTTCCTGAGGACTTAGATTTTAAGGCAAAAAACAATTTACAATTATTTTTGAAATTCTGAAACTTAACTCGATCCCCTAAAAACAAATCTGGCATGGGGATCCTAGGTTCCACAACAGGCAACCTAGCAAGATATGCAGCAATACTCTGAACCTCAGTGGCAAGCTGATCCACACGGCCAGACAACTGTGCAAACTCCATTGGGAGAAAAGATCCTCCCAGCACCCAGAGATACAGAGGGAAAAAAAAAAAAAAAAATGCAACAAACAGAAAAATATCTGACAACCTATTTTTCTTTCACAATATTTTTTCCCTTCTGTGAGTACCATACAATTTTCAATTTTTAGGCCGGTGATACTGTTTGTTTCGGTAGCTGAGGAGAGCAGGTAAAAAGGCAATACACCAGAGCAGTTGGAATCTATGAGATTGCAGTACCCTGACTAACCACCACAACTAGAGGCAGCCGTGGAGCGTTCCTACGTTGGTCCTAGACGCCTCGTCACAGCCTGAGAAACTAACTACACCTAAAGATAGAAATAGGAAAGCTATCTGCCCCGGAGCAGAACCCCAAAGATAATAGAAAGCCCCCAAACATGTAATGGCGGTTAGACAAGAGGAAATACTGACACAGAAAGAAAATAGTATGAGCAAACGCTGGGGCCCAAACTATCTAAATAGAAAAGGATAGGAAGGGTACTTACTGCAATCCCAGAAAACCCTGAAAAGCACCAACTCTACTAATTTCAAAATCACCTGAGATCACACGACCTCTACCACCTAAATTAGTTCTCTGGTGTAACAAAATCAAAACAGCAGCCACTGAAAAAACTGGAAAAAGCAAAAGAACAAAACTCAGTGGCTGAACTAAACTGAGAGGGCAGAAGCCCCCGGAGGGGACCCTGAAGGCCCCCAAAGAAGTGCAGGACAAAATGCAAAAACACAACAAAAACACAAAAGAAGCAAAAGTCTTATCTGTAAGCAGGAGATGCAGACACGACACAGCAGGCTACAAGGGAAACTGGAATGAAGGATTCAGACCAGAACAATTGATCACCGGCAACCCTGATGGGAAAATGACTCCCTTATATAAGACCAGTCAGTAACACCTGATTCCCAGTCCTCACAATCTTCACTAGCACCGCTTGTAACCACCAGAGGGAGCCTCTGCTCAGAACTCATCTCAAACCCATTCACAACAGTTGACCCTTCTTCAGGACCTCTGCAATTCTCCCTGGCATGCTATCAATCAACTTCTGGACCAAATCCTGACTGATAGCAGTCCATTCTTGCACAATCAATGCTTTCATTTTGTCAGAATTTTTTGGTTTTTGTTTGTCCACCCATCTCTCGATGATTGACCACAAGTTCTCAATGGGATTAAGATCTAGGGAGTTTCCAGGCCATGGACCCAAAATCTCCATGTTTTGTTCCCTGAGCCATTTAGTTATCACCTTTGCTTTATGGCAAAGTGCTCCATCATGCTGGAAAAGGCATTTTTGATCGCCAAACTGCTCTTGGAGGGTTGGGAGAAGTTGCTCTTGGAGGACATTCTGGTACCATTCTTTATTCATGGCTGTGTTTTTAGGCAAGACTGTGAGAGAGCCGATTCCCTTGGCTGAGAAGCAACCCCACACATGAATGGTTTCAGGATGCTTAACAGTTGGCATGAGACAAGACTGGTGGTAGCGCTCACCTTGTCTTCTCCGAATGAGGCGTTTTCCTGATGTCCCAAACAATCGAAAAGGGGATTCATCAGAGAAAATAACTTTACCCCAGTCCTCAGCAGTCCACTGCCTGTACCTTTTGCAGAATATCAGTCTGTCCATGATGTTTTTCTGGAGAGAAGTGGCTTCTTTGCTGCCCTCCTTGAGACCAGGCCTTGCTCCAAGAGTCTCCGCCTCACAGTGCGCGCAGATGCACTCACACCTGCCTGCTGCCATTCCTGAGCAAGCTCTGCACTGCTGGTAGCCCGATCCCGCAGCTGAAACACTTTTAAGAGACGGTCCTGGCGCTTGCTGGTCTTTCTTGGGCGCCCTGGAGCCTTTTTGGCAACTATGGAACCTCTCTCCTTGAAGTTCTTGATGATGCGATAGATTGTTGACTGAGGTGCAATCTTTCTAGCTGCGATACTCTTCCCTGTTAGGCCATTTTTGTGCATTGCAATGATGACTGCACGTGTTTCTTTAGAGATAACCATGGTTAACAGAAGAGAAACAATGATGCCAAGCACCAGCCTCCTTTTAAAGTGTCCAGTGGTGTCATTCTTACTTAATCATGACAGATTGATCTCCAGCCATGTCCTCATCAACACCCACACCTGTGTTAATGGAGCAATCACTGAAAAGAGGTTAGCTGGTCCTTTTAAGGCAGGGCTGCAATAATGTTGAAATGTGTTTTGGGGATAAAGTTCATTTTCTAGCCAAATATTGACTTTGCAAGTAATTGCTGTTAAGCTGATCACTCTTTATAACATTCTGGAGTATATGCAAATTGCCATTAAAAAAAGTGAAGCAGTAGACTTTGTAAAAATTAATATTTGTGTCATTCTCAAAACTTTTGTCCATGACTGTATGTATCTCTGTATTTTCTACAGAACAAAGTATTCAATGAGAATATTTCATTCATTCAGATCTAGGATGTGTTATTTGAGTGTTCCCTTTATTTTTTTGAGCAATGTGTATTAATATATATATATATATATATATATATATATATATATATATATATCTGTCCTTTGTATTATTGGTAATATCGCTCTTGGTATAGTGAGTTTTGTATAGTAATAGGATGGTGATGTTACTTGTTATTTAGTAACTGCATATCTGCATATGCATTCATTTTATTGAGTTTTCCAGTATTTGACCTATTATTATAAGGGCCAGTGTAGAACCAGCCAGTGTGTTATTAATGAGATTTATGCTAATATCGTGGATTCCGGTTTATTATTACATACCAAGACCCAAATACGCATTTGCCTAATTCAGCAATGTTCTTTATTTAAAATAATTACGGTATATAAAATTCTGACTCTGATCCTTCCTAGAAAATGGATTTGTAATGTTGTATGATGGAAGAATAACCTTTTGATATTTTTTCAAGGCAATAATAAAAGAAGGAATCTGATTTTGGTCAGATTTGATCCTTTGAATCACAAAGCAGGAGGTATGAAAAGGTTATTGCCACCGCCATGGCGCGTCCAGAATGTGAAGTTTTACCGCATTACGAGTTCAAAACACTCAGACACAATCATCTTCCTTGAACGCTGTAATGCCGGGCCACCGAGTTCAAGTGCGAGCATTGTTTTAACATTTGTCATTCTCGAGCTGGTCCCTAAATTAATAAGAATGCCGGGCTGCTCGCCATTAATCTCAATCTGTGCTCCACGTTCCTGCACATTCTCTCCCACAGTGAAGATGTCCTATTTATCATACAATAAGGTGTCACCCTGTGTGCTCATTTCTATGCTTCGTGTGATGCTCCAATTTTTCTTGTGTTCTGTGACTTGTCTGGATTTAAGCTAAAATATAAAATATAAAACTTGTAAAAAAAAAACATAATGAGAAAAGACAAAGATTTTACCGCTCTTTTCTCTTTGCAGCTTGGTGTCAATTCCCAGACTAGAAATTAGACAACTTAACAGATAGTAATTTCTTCAAGAGTTACTGAATATATTTATTTATTTACGGATCAGCATTTGCAGAGTCTTGAGTCTTTGTAATTTACTCCATTACCGTATTTTGCTTCCTTCTGTCATTATTCTTTAACTCTAAGCCTGGTTGATTCTTAGCAGCTAATTTGACCTGGAGGTCTAGTAAAGATCTGGTACTCTACGGTCACCTGCTCCCCTTCCCCAGGCTCAGACACTATTTTTTGTTGTGACTGTTGGGGAGGAAATCGGAGAAAATCACTTTCCAGGCTTGTACAAACGACTGATTTTCTCGGATGAGTTCTATCTGTGGTTTTTATGCATAGCGCTCATACCTAAGATTCTCTATGGACTGGGCACATTGCTGTTTTTTTTTCCTTGGACCGAGTGGTCAGTGGAAAAAATTTGAGACGTCCAATTTTGATCCGAGTGTTGAATCAAAATCAGCAACGCAAGTCTGTGGGTCCGGGAACAAAAAAAAAAAAATCGAACCACACTGGTATCACATCTGATCTTCATGGGCTGACAGAAAGAAATGGCCGGAGCAAAGCTTCCCCCCCCCTCCTCCCAGGAGGCGTGGGCGGAGGCCAACATGACGGGGGGGTTGGAAGGGTTAGTTGGGGGAGGAGTATTTAGATTAAGGGGTCTATATAGGGAGGTGGGTAAAGGCCTCAGGTCAGTTTCCCGCCTTTGGCTAAAAATAGTTAACATGTCTGATGTGGAGAGAGCTTTGCAGCTGCTAAGGGAGACGGCCTTATCGCAGCCTCCAGGCTGGTTGGAGGCGCAGGTTGCAGGTATCGCTCCTGGGACCTCCAGGCAGTCGGCCCCATCTCCGGTTAGGGAGCGGCGGTCAAGACGGGTGAGGCCCCCTGAACGGCTATCCCCAGATGCAGCTCCCAGGGCCTCGCGTCGGCGTAGGAGCCCCTCTAGGGACCCTCCAGGCTGGGCGCCACATAGTTCCCGGGCTAGCAGGCCCCGGCCTGGGAGGAATCCGCTTGCTCGGCGGGGCCCTGCGGCGGTGTCCAGGCCTCCGCCTCGCACCAGTGGGGGGGCGGAACCGGCACACGCTAGGCGGCCTAGGCGTCCAGGATGTGCAGAGGGCCGTGGTAGTGGTGCCGCCGCTGTGCGGCCTGCCTCTCCCTGCAGGACAGAAGTGATCGCTGGTGGCGCAGCGGCCTGCGTACCGGCAGGGCCAGTGACTCCATCCCCCACTGATAGTGGGGCAGCAGGTCCGTCGGCAGGATACTGTAGCGGGAGGCGTGCGGTGCGGCCTGCCTCATCCTGCAGGCCACGATTAGTTAACGACAGGGCAGCGGCCTGCTCGGCGGCAGGGCCGGTGCAGTCCTCCCTCACAGGCTGTGAGACGCCAGGTTTTTCAGGGGGGTTGCCAGAGTGGGGTTCCCGCTGGGTGGCCTGCTCTCACCGCCGGTATCACGATGCCTAGCCCTATATTTAGCGTGACAACGGCCTGCAGCGCAGCATGGCCGGGACCACTGACCCCCGGTACATGGTGGCGGGGGATGTCATCCGGGTATCATTGAGGGATCACGGGGGGCCATCGCTGCGCAGGCCCTTGGTGCGACGGGGGCTAGGGACGTGGCGACCCAGGTAGTGGAGTCATTTGGGACTCAGCGGTCGGGATCCTCTCTGGAGTTCGGGCCCTCTACGCCAGTCGTTTTCGAGGGGAGTCCTAGTCATCAGCAGCAGGCCACTGGAGTCGCCGTCGCTGGCCAGGACGGAGTGGAGGCATCCGAGGATCCAGGTCTTTCGGCTGGAGGGCTCACAGCCCCCTCGCAGCCCGGTGAGTACACCTCTTTGTCTGGCGTCCGTCACCCAATTTTGTCTTCTACACAGTTTTGGGGGGTCAGGTGGGCGATTATCATGGCAGTGGGGATTCTGCGGTGAATGGGGAAGTGACTGGGGGCGTTAGGGACATGTTGGTGGGCGTGCGGAACTTGTTGTCACGTCTAGAACGTGGTTTGGGTGGTCCATCTCCGTTGGGTGCTTGGGTTGGGTCGCAGGCTGGGGGGCATACCGGGCCGAGTGGGTCGGAGTTGGCGGGACCCGTCGCTGAGCCGGTTTCGGTATCGGTGCAAAATGAGAAGGAGAAGGTGTGTCGCATGCATTTAGACGATAGGGCGCACGGGGAGATATACATATGTTTCGAAGGCCCATTGGGGGCGCATTTAAAGAAGGAAGTTAAGGAGCGCATTTGGAAGGACGAATTTGTGGAGCTTTTCTCGTTGTTGCCTCTTGGGAAATTTAACTTGGACAAGAGCAAGAAAGAGGACAGTAAAAAAGAGGAGGAGGAAAAACGCAGGTGGCGCCTGATTCACCAGACGTTTGTCAATTGGCAACAAGCTTTCGCCATTTTGGCAAGTGTCATTGGGAAAAGGCTTCGGATAATTGTTCGGCCCTATTTTGCTACCTGGATGCCATAGGGGAAGCTTACAGGGTGTATGGCGGGCAAGCTTGGCTTAGGTATGATGAACAATTCCGGCAGAGGAAGGCAGTTCATCCTGCTATTCGTTGGGATCAAAAAGATATTGGTCTGTGGATGCGGGTCATAGCGCAAAACAAATTTAGCCATTCCTTTCATGGGGGGGCTGGGAGCACCAGCCAGAGTAATAACACCACCGGCACAGCCGGGGGCAGCGGGCAAGGACAGGCAGGAGGGCATAAGTCGGGGGTATGCTGGCAATTTAATGACGGCCAGTGTAAGTTTGGGGCGAATTGTAAATTCAAACATCTTTTGTCCGCCTCTGTTCAATTTCCCACCTAAATAACTCACCACTTCCACTCTCTGACCACAACATTCTCTCCTTCACGCTCACAAATCCTCCACCACCCCAGCGAACTCCTACCTACCGCACATTCAGAAATCTGCAAGCCATTAACCCTCAGACACTTTCAGACTCCCTACACTCTTCGCTGTCCCCAATCTCCTCTTTTTCTTGTCCTAATCTGGCTGTTCAGCACTACAATGACACTCTTAGAAGCACCCTTGACCAAGTAGCACCGCTCACCCTCAGAACTTCCAAACACACAGTAAAACAGCCCTGGCTCACATCGCAAACTCACCTTCTCCAGCGATGCTCTAGGAGTGCTGAACGCCTATGGAGAAAAACCCGCACACCAGAAGACTTCATCCACTTTAAATTCATGTTAAGAACTTATAATGCTGCCCTTCACCTCGCCAAACAGACCTACTTCACCACACTGATCTCCTCACTAGCCAACAACCCCAAGAAACTTTTTGACACTTTTCACTCCCTCCTCAGGCCAAAAGCACAAGCCCCTATCACAGACATTTGTGCTGATGACCTGGCCTCCCACTTTATAGAAAAAATAGATACTATCCGTCAGGAAATCTGCTCTCAACCACCAAGTGCTGTGACTCCCATCCCACCCTGCATTTCCCCTGGCTCAATTTCCACATTTGATCCCATCACAGAAGAAGAAGTCTCCAGACCCTCCTCTCTTCCTCTCGTCCGACTACATGCACTACCGACCCCATCCCCTCACATCTCCTCCAGTCTCTTTCTCCTGTTGTCACAACTCACCTAACTACAATCTTCAATCTCTCACTCTCCTCTGGCATTTTCCCATCCTCCTTCAAACACTCCATCATTACTCCACTACTAAAGAAACCCGCTCTTGACCCTTCCTGCACAAACAACTACAGACCGGTCTCCAATCTCCCCTTCATCTCCAAACTTTTGGAGCGCCTAGTCTACTCCCGCCTCACCCGTTACCTCTCCACTCACTCCCTCCTAGACCCTTCACAGTCCGGCTTCCGACCCCTACATTCGACTGAAACTGCACTCATCAAAGTGACCAATGACCTTCTGACAGCAAAACGTAACGGCGACCACTCTCTGCTCATTCTACTCGACCTTTCTGCAGCTTTCGACACGGTTGACCACCGTCTCCTACTGTCCAGGCTCCACTCTCTAGGTATTAAGGACACTGTTCTCTCCTGGTTCTCCTCCTATCTTTCTGACCGCTCCTTCAGTGTTTCGTTCTCTGGCTCCACTTCATCTCCTCTCCCTCTCACTGTCGGTGTACCCCAGGGCTCAGTCCTTGGCCCCCTTCTCTTCTCTCTCTACACCGCCCCAATTGGACAGACCATCAGCAGATTTGGCTTTCAGTACCATCTTTATGCTGATGACACACAATTATACACGTCATCCCCCGACCTTACCCCCGCTGTACTACAGAACGCCACCGACTGTCTGTCCGCAGTCTCCAACATCATGTCTGCTCTCTATCTGAAACTCAACCTCTCCAAAACTGAACTTCTTCTGCTCCCGCCATCTACTAACCTCCCTAAATCTGACATTTCCCTCTCAGTGGGCGGCACCATAATAACACCCCGGCAGCAGGCTCGCTGTCTGGGTCTTATGTTTGATACCAATCTCTCCTTCACCTCCCATATACAATCTCTTGCCCGCTCTTGCCGCCTACACCTAAAGAACATCTCTAGAATCCGCCCTTTTCTCACCATGGAAACAACAAAAACCCTCACTGTAGCATTGATCCACTCCCGCCTGGACTACTGTAACGCTCTATTACTTGGCCTCCCCATTACTCGACTATCCCCTCTCCAGTCCATCCTTAATGCAGCAGCCAGGGTTATCCATCTGGCTAATCGGTACTCGGACGCGTCCGCTCTTCGCCAGTCCTTACACTGGCTGCCCATTCATTATAGGATCCAATTCAAAGTACTTGTTCTCACCCACAAAGCTCTCCACACTGCAGCACCCCCCTACATCTCCTCCCTCATTTCTATCTATCGGCCTAACCGACTGCTGCGCTCTGCAAACGACTTTCGACTAACCTCTGCACTAATCCGTACCTCCCACTCCCGACTCCAAGACTTCTCCCGCGCTGCGCCAATCCTCTGGAATGCTCTACCCCAAGAAATTAGGACTATCCACAATTTGCATGGTTTCAGGCGCTCCCTCAAAACACATCTGTTCAGAGCGGCCTATCACATTCACTAATCAAAGTCATTCTATGTGTAAGTGTGTATGTGTGTAGCCCATTCACTATCTCCATCCATCCCTCACTCCCTCAAGATGGCTGGACCATCATTGTAAATGCACCATTGTATATACACACCTGTATTTTGTATCTCCCCCACCTCATTGTAGATTGTAAGCTCTCACGAGCAGGGCCGTCTTATTTTGCTTTAATTACTGTATTGTTAACGTTGTTACTTATGACTTGTATTTTGAAACTGTTAAACTGTAAAGCGCTGCGGAATATGATGGCGCTATATAAATAAAGATTATTATTATTATTAAGATTATTATCTCTGCTCCACCTGCAATGGCGCCTCTCACAGAGCATCCAAGTGTTTTAAGAAAGGAAAAGGAAAATTTGGAAGCGGTAATTCGCAAGGGGGAGACTCCAGTGAAACTGGAAAGGATGGTCCCTTATCTAAATAGATATGGGGACAGGGAAAAAGCGGCATTGTTGTACTCGGGTTTTAAGGACGGTTTTGTTATTCCCCATCCCCTATTTGATATTCCACGAGTACTGAGGAATCTGCAGTCGGCGTTGTTACATCCCAGAGGTGTTTCGGATAAACTGGCAAAGGATGTTTCGTTGGGTAGAATGGCTGGCCCTTTTATGTCCCCCCCTTTTTCAGATTTGGTTGTCTCCCCTTTGGGAGTCGTTCCAAAAAAGGAGCCTAATAAGTTTCGACTTATCCAACACTTGTCATACCCACGGGGCAAGTCATTGAATGATGGCATTGATCCTGAGATTTGTTCTGTTGTTTACTCCTCGTTTGATGAGGCGGCGCGGTGGGTGAGAAAGTGCGGGCGAGGGGCCCTTTTGGCCAAGACGAACATTGAGTCTGCGTTTCGCTTGTTGCCGGTGCACCCTCATAGCATAAAGCTACTGGGTTGTGTGGTGTAGTGACCCCTGATGCAGCTAGGGGGCACTGTGTATGCTCCTCGGGATATGCATGGAGGCATGTCATGGATGGACTGTATGTATCGCAGAGGTGGGTGGCCCTGTGATGGAAGCCTGGGCGTGTTTTGTTCAGCAGATCTACTGCTGAGAGTTGTGCTATACATTGGGAGGCTTCCAGGTGACTTGGAGAGCTGGGCGGGTCCAGTCACCTACAAACCCACCCAAGGGGTATGTGTCTGTATACCCGGGATAAAACCTGTATGTAATAGTGTGTTGTGGTAAAGGACCTGTGATGAGGTCATGACCAGGTGACCTAACCATGTGATTCTGACCTCATCGGTGGGTGGGGTTACACCTATGTAACAGAAGGGTGCTTGGCACCTGGGAGAGAGTGTGTGGGAGTCTGCCAGTGTGGACAGACTTCCATGTGGGACATTACCGAGAGGACTCTGTGACTGAGGAGTGAGGCTCCAGGCAGGAGCAGAAACATGGAAGATTTGTATTGCCTGTTACTATGTGGTTTATGAAGCAATAAACCTAAGGACTTTTTGTATAAGAAAGTGTCTCCTGATTTACCTCTGAAGCAGCCGAGTGAGTAAAAACCTTACAATTGGTGGAGAATGCGGGCAGCGACCCAAGGAGCACATGTTCCAGGACTGGGAATTATGAACCAGAGGAGGAACGGACGGTGTGTGAAAACCGTGAGTGTGACCAGTGGTCACGAATAAAAACTGGGTGTATGTTTATGTGGTGCCTCTGAAGATATGAGGTATCTGAAGAAGCTGTTAAACAGTGGTGACAGACAGGAGTCTGTGTTATGGTGACCGGGGTCATTGAAAAGTGGAGAAAAAGCATGCTGAGAGAATACCTCAGAGGAGGTGTCCGCAAATCTCTGGCCGAGTGTGTCCTGAATAGGGCTGCCTGCAAGGTTCCTGGAAGGTCTATCAGTGTTGGAAGATCCTGGGGTTGGATCGGATTCCTGGAAGCACGTGGTGAGACTTGGAGCTTGGTGGCCGGAGTGTTGGACGGGGGGTCCTGAGTGGCGCCTGGACAGGACACATGTGTGTGCGGAGCCTGTGACGGTCCCACACTGAGAACCATGCGGTTCTGTTGAGGAGTTTTGCTCGAGTCAACCAGGAAAAGTGACTTTCTGGTACAGTGTGTCAGGGAGAAACTGTTTTTCCCTTGGTGTTTTTTCTCTGGAACACGTGTAAGGTGTGCGCTGTGGCTCGTCAGAGTCCACGAAGGGGACAAGCGGCTGGCTGTGACTCGTGGGGTCACGAAGGGGACAAGCGGCTGGCTGTGACTCGTGGGGTCACGAAGGGGACAAGCGGCAGACTGTGGACCAGCAGGTTCACAAAGTCGGCGGTGCAGGGACTTGCAGCCGCAAGAGCTGCAGTGGCAGCAGCGGCTTGTGCGTGGCAGCCGGAGGTGCTGGCGGGTGGTGGCAGTACCAGCAGGAGCTGGTGAGGTACCAGAAGGACATCAGAGGTCCAGAGTGGGTGACCTCTTAAAGGAACAGTACCAGCCCAAAGAGACATAAGGGTCTGTGCGAACTGGGGTCTCGTAGAGCCGTGGGGGAGTCCACGCTGTATAACCCAAGGAGGGGTGATGGCCCAAAAGGGGGCGGAGTCCCAAAAGGGGGCGGTTGGCAAAAAGGGGGTGGAGGATCCCAATGTTAAAGGGGAGATGCCGGAGAACTGTTGCCCGAGGCAAAATTGTTATGTAATTGTCTGTGTGATTATAGAGACGGTCGGGAGCAGTAATAGCCTTAGGGCAGCTTTGGTTCCAAACTTAGCTTGTCCCGTGGTTATAGGACGGGACTCTGGGCTGTTCTCAGAATTGTGGGAAGGGGGAGTTCCTATACAGCCGTTGAATGGAGGGATCCGTACGGTTGGGGCGAGGTGTATTAGCACAGTAACACCTCCCAAAACTGACGAATCAGACGGTGACACAGGAGGAAAGGATGCGTCTGCCCGACTTACTGACATGATGTCCTCTGAAATGTATGACAACAGAACCCATGACAATGTGGTAGATAAGACCTCTAGAACGGACACCCAGTTAGAGGGTAACGGGAGGGGCCCCGAGAGTGACTTTTGTGCAGACTGTGACTCGACCGCAAGGGAAAGCGAGGGCAGTAGGGTGGAGCCGAGTAAAAATGTCCGATCTTCCTCTCGCCGCAGTCGCCGTGGAAAGGCGGGACAGGCTACATCCTCTAAGAAGAGAAATGATGAGGAAGAGTCAGGGTCAGGTACTGGTCAGGTTACTGTCCTTGATAAAGAGACAATTGAGCACAGAATGGAGGAGCTGGAGAGGGAAGTCTCTAGGCTCAGAGATCATCTGTCTGCATGTCATAGTATGAAAAAGGCCCTATGGAAAGATATGGAGGTGCTCAGAGAGGCCCAGGAGAAGCATCAGCAGGAACTTCTCAGGAGGGAGGATGAGTGTCGCGGCTTGGCAGAGGAGCGAGATAAAGTTCTCCGTATGCTCAAGATACAGGAGGAGACTAATGCCCAGCTCCAGAAGTCCACGGGAGACGAAGTACAGCAAGCGAAGTGCCACACAGATGGCCACACAAGAAATGCTGAGGTCTTGGAGAACTGCGCTGATGCTCAGGATGAGGAGGTCCAACCGCATGTGCAGGAAAAGGAGAAATCGCTTTTCAAGTGTATAATAGAGGTACCCAAAGACATGCAAGAAGCTTGTGCCAGTGAGGATGTACATCAGGCCTTTAGAAAAGCGGTGGAAGCATGTAGTGTGAACTGGGTGCCAGAGAAGAAGCAGTTGGTTATACTGTCGACTAGGGAAGTCACAATGAAGCGAGTGGCTATCCTGAGGGACATGCACCTACATTGTCTCCGCACAAAGCAAATAATCCTGTTGAGAAATCATGACGCCACTCGACGTCTGGAGCAAGCAAGAAAGACTCAAAGTCAGCTTGGATTAATGGAAGACATCATTCAAGTGCCCAGAGGACTGGTGAAGAAAGTCATCGGAAGACTTGGGAAAATGATGCAGGAGATGGTGAATAAGTCCGGTGTGACGAGAGTCAGGATTCCGGCTGATGACGAAGTCCAGCTCGTGGGTGAAGACGGGATGGTTCCGTTCCTCATTGTCGGATCCATGGAGAGCCTTGGGAATATCCGGATGCTCCTCGAGTATCGTGTGTCATACCTGAGAGCAGTAGAGCAGCTACGACTTGAGAGGGAGCAGGTCAACAGAAACCTACAAAAAATGGAAAGAAGATGGCCGCCACCTTCAACCCGTGGGATTGAGAGGCGAAGAGGTTCGCTCAAGACTTCAAGTACTCAAGCTGGAGCTAATACAGGAAATAGGTCGCCTGATGGAAGAGGTAGAAGTAGTAATGCCTCAGTTAGCTCAGTGATGAGTGACCTAAGCAGGAGAACCTGTAGACAAAAAGAAAAGGACTCAGACCAGACAGGACGTATGGGTGCATGGGAATTGCGACGCCGTACTGACCACTGGGGACACGGGTGGTCTGACAGGGGGGCCTCGTCAGCAAAAGAGGTGACAGAGTCGGAGGACAGACGCCTACCAAAGAGATCAGTAGCAGGGTCCGACTTAGAGAGACGGTTTGACTGGCAGAGACGACCGAGAAGGATCTCTGGTCAGGTAACATGTGTCCACCCTCCTAAGGTTGAACAAAGGGGGGAGGTATGTGGTGTAGTGACCCCTGATGCAGCTAGGGGGCACTGTGTATGCTCCTCGGGATATGCATGGAGGCATGTCATGGATGGACGGTATGTATCGCAGAGGTGGGTGGCCCTGTGATGGAAGCCTGGGTGTGTTTTGTTCAGCAGATCTACTGCTGAGAGTTGTGCTATACATTGGGAGGCTTCCAGGTGACTTGGAGAGCTGGGCGGGTCCAGTCACCTACAAACCCACCCAAGGGGTATGTGTCTGTATACCCGGGATAAAACCTGTATGTAATAGTGTGTTGTGGTAAAGGACCTGTGATGAGGTCATGACCAGGTGACCTAACCATGTGATTCTGACCTCATCGGTGGGTGGGGTTACACCTATGTAACAGAAGGGTGCTTGGCACCTGGGAGAGAGTGTGTGGGAGTCTGCCAGTGTGGACAGACTTCCATGTGGGACATTACCGAGAGGACTCTGTGACTGAGGAGTGAGGCTCCAGGCAGGAGCAGAAACATGGAAGATTTGTATTGCCTGTTACTATGTGGTTTATGAAGCAATAAACCTAAGGACTTTTTGTATAAGAAAGTGTCTCCTGATTTACCTCTGAAGCAGCCGAGTGAGTAAAAACCTTACAGTTGCTATTGGGATGGTGTGTTTTTTGTTGACAGGTGCTTACCCATGGGGTGTTCCTTATATTGCGCGTATTTTGAAGCTTTCAGTTCTTTTCTTGAATGGGTGGTACGAGACGTTTCGGGTTTTGATTCGGTTATTCACTATTTTGATGACTTCTTGTGTGTCGGGCCAGCGGATTCATGGCGGTGTTCTAGGATTCTAAAAGCAGTTCAGTGGGTGGCCGAGCATTTTGGAATCCCGTTGGCGCCTGACAAAACGGAGGGTCCAAGTACGTGTCTGTGTTTTCTAGGGATCGTTATTGACACTGTTGAATGGGAGTTAAGGCTTCCTGAGAACAAGCTATCGGCTTTGAGAGTGGAGGTGGTCAGAGCGCGTCGCTTGAAAAAACTGTCTTTGCGTGATCTTCAGTCGTTGTTAGGGAAGCTGAACTTTGCTTGTCGGGTGATGCCGATGGGGCGAGTTTTCTCACGTAGGCTGGCAAGCGCTACTTCAGGTGTTCGAGCCCCTCATCATTTTATCAGGTTGTCCGCGAAGCTTAGGGCGGACTTGTCAGTTTGGGAATCTTTTTTGGAGGGGTACAATGGCCGCTCCTTGGTAATGGCTGAGGTTGTTGACAATGATGCTTTGGACTTGTTTACTGATGCGGCTGGCGGGATTGGTTTTGGGGCATATTTCAAGGGACAGTGGTGCGCATCACATTGGCCCAGAGAATGGGTGGAGGTGGGCTTGGTACGCAACATAACATTGTTGGAGATTTTCCCGATCCTCGTGGCCGTACATTTGTGGGGGCGTGATTTTCGTAATCAACGGGTGCGCTTTAATTGCGATAATATGGGAGTGGTATGCGCGATTAATGGTCTTACTGCATCGTCCCCCCCTGTGGTTCGAGTGTTGCAGGAATTGGTGTTGGTATGTTTGTCCTTGAATGCTCATGTTACAGCGACTCATGTTCCTGGTGTGAAGAACGAAATTGCTGATTCTCTTTCTCGTTCACAGTGGGATCGTTTCCGGTCATTGGCGCCAGAAGCAGAGGTAGTGGGTTTAACGTGTCCGGAGGAGCTATGGAAGGTGGCTTTTGGGCCGCAGGGTCGTTGATCAGGTCTTCGCTAGCCCCAAAAACTTGGGAGGCGTATCAGGCGGTTTGGCGGATGTGGGAGGGGGTTTTCGCAGCCGGTTCAAGTATTGGCTCCGGACACGATTGGGAGCAAATTTTGTTGTCCTAGTTGGGACAGGGTGCGACGGAGGGTTGGTCTTGCGCGAAAGTATCACGGGTTTTAGCCGCTTTATCCTTCAGTTTTCGTTTACGCGGGATTCAGGATTTTACAAAGACGTTTTTGGTTAAGCAGGCAGCAAAAGGATTTCTTCGTGTAAAAAGTCGGGGTGATACCAGGTGCCCTATTTCATTTAGTTTGTTAGAACAGTTGGGCCTCGCGTTAGAGTCGACGTGTTCCTCGAATTTTGAGGTAGCGTTGTTTTGCTTAGCTTTTTCATTCGCATTTTTTGGGGCCTTGCGGGTGGGTGAGCTGGTTTCGCCGAGCAAACCTGTTGTAGGCGGGTTATTGGCGAGGGATGTCGTGATGACTTTGCGGGGTGTTGAGTTTTGGCTGCGGAGGTCTAAGACAGATCAGGCTGGTAAGGGTCGGCGTGTGGTTTTGTGTTGTGTGCAGGGCTCTTCAATGTGTCCGGTTCAATGTTTTCAGCGCTTTCGGGAGTTTCGGCCTAGCCTGGGCGGTTCTTTGTTGTGTCATGCGGATGGTGGTAGTTTGTCTCGGTATCAGTTTGGTGCCATTTTTAAGAAGTCTATTCGAGTATTGGGCCTGGATGACTCTCATTTTGCTTCTCATTCTTTTCGAATCGGGCAGCAACAGAGGCAGCAGCAGGGGGTTTGAGTCCGGCGTCCATTCAACGTATTAGCGGTTGGAAGTCAGGTCGGTATCGGAGTTATATCAGGCCTTAGTTTCGTCAAGAGGCTGGAGGGAGGCGACTGGCGGGTAGAGTTATGTCTCCGGGTACTCCGGTATTTTGTATTTTAGCCTTGTTTTCTCTTTTCAGGTATCGGGCCTTTGCTTGTGTGGATTTTTGGCCATTCCTTCGTTTACTGGGGAGCGTTGCGAGCTGACGTCAGGAACGAAGGTCGACAACTGGGTTTCCACAGGAGCATGGCTGTGGTGCGGTGGATGGGTTTTAGAGGAATGGAATGGAGA
The DNA here is from genome assembly GCA_033576555.1 of Oophaga sylvatica. Lineage (NCBI taxonomy): Eukaryota > Metazoa > Chordata > Amphibia > Anura > Dendrobatidae > Oophaga > Oophaga sylvatica. Next base: position 18,340,803 of record JARQOD010000006.1, on the reverse strand, counting down.
AAGGTTCTCCAGGAAATACATGGTTGTGTTCTGATGGACCGTGCTCCTGACATTTTAGTTCTCCATGTTGGGGGCAATGATCTGGCGGTTCGACCTTTCCGGGAATTGGTAAAGGACATTAAGCAGGATTGTTTGCGTTTGTGGTTATTATATACAGGCGTTACTATTGTTTGGTCCGAAATTGTTCCACGCAGGCGATGGCGTACGATGAGGTCCTTGGTAAAAGTCAACAAGGCCAGGATAAAAGTGAATAGGGCAGTTTCTTCATTTATTGTTAGGAATGAGGGGGTGTCAGTGCGGCATTTTGATCTGGAGAAGGGCGAGGGCGATTTTTGGTTGGCGGACGGGGTCCACCTAAATGGGGTGGGTTCTGATATTTGGGCGCTCGGCCTTCAGGAGGGTATAGAAAAGGCCATGGCATTGCGGTTTGGGGGGGTCTCGGGCCATTGAGGTGTTCAAGGGCCCTCGTTGTGGCGGTTTGGGGTGGGGGGGAGTCCTTGAAGTCGGTTGGAAATTGGTTTTGGGGACTCTGGATAGGGTCTCCTCCGTCTGAAGTTACGTTGATGGTGATCTGGTGAGATGTGGACGGGGAGTTCCGGCAGGAGTGGGCGGATCCCCGAGGAGCTGGGTGAGCAACATATCATGGTGTGTGTTGGTGCTCCTGAGCCTGTGGGGTAATGGCTGGGAGCAAGATGATGGGTGTTGTTCACAGCAATTTCGGGTTAATTCACCAAGATGTTGTGGCTTCAAGGACTCCTCCTCAACATTCAAGTATTGTAAAGCTATGTCATCATTTGGTATTTTTGTTAATGTTTGTGTATTTAATAAAAGGCTGCTGTGGCCGCTAGAATTCCAAATAATTTGGGCTCTGTGTATTTGTGAGCGGCGTATTGTGGTGGGTCATTTTACCGGTTGGGTGGTATAGGTGATAGGTTATGTTAGACTCCCCACAGGTAAGCTACTTGACAATACCAACGTCAAGAAATGGCCGGAGCAAAGCCTCCCCCCCTCCTCCTCCCAGGAGGCGTGGGCAGAGGCCAACATGATGGGGGGGTTGGAAGGGTTAGTTGGGGGGAGGAGTATTTAGATTAAGGGGTCTATATAGGGAGGTGGGTAAAGGCCTCAGGTCAGTTTCCCGCCTTTGGCTAAAAATAGTCCCGCCCTCCCTCCCTGTATTTTGTGATAGTTAATTTCAAAGGTTTTTTCGGGTCATGGCGGTTCGGGGTGGGGGGGAGTCCTTGAAGTCGGTTGGAAATTGGTTTTGGGGATTCTGGATAGGGTCTCCTCCGTCTGAAGTTACGTTGATGGTGATCTGGTGAGATGTGGACGATGAGTTCCGGCAGGAGTGGGCGGATCCCCGAGGAGCTGGGTGAGCAACATATCAAGGTGTGTGTTGGTGCTCCTGAGCCTGTGGGGTAACGGCTGGTAGCAAGATGATGGGTGTTGTTCACAGCAATTTTGGGTTAATTCACCAAGATCTTGTGGCTTCAAGGACTCCTCCTCAACGTTCAAGTATTGTAAAGCTATGTCATCATTTGGTATTTTTGTTAATGTTTGTGTATTTAATAAAAAGCAGCTGTGGCCATTAGAATTCCAAATAATTTGGGCTCTGTGTATTTGTGAGCAGCGTATTGTGGTGGGTCATTTTACTGGTTGGGTTGGGTCGCAGGCTGGGGGGCATACCGGGCCGAGTGGGTCGGAGTTGGCGGGACCCGTCGCTGAGCCGGTTTCGGTATCGGTGCAAACTGAGAAGGAGAAGGTGTGTCGCATGCATTTAGACGATAGGGCGCATGGGGAGATATACATATGTTTCGAAGGCCCATTGGGGGCGCATTTAAAGAAGGAAGTTAAAGAGCGCATTTGGAAGGACGAATTTGTGGAGCTTTTCTCGTTGTTGCCTCTTGGGAAATTTAACTTGGACAAGAGCAAGAAAGAGGACAGTAAAAAAGAGGAGGAGGAAAAACGCAGGTGGCGCCTGATTCACCAGACGTTTGTCAATTGGCAACAAGCTTTCGCCATTTTGGCAAGTGTCATTGGGGAAAAGGCTTCGGATAATTGTTCGGCCCTATTTTGCTACCTGGATGCCATAGGGGAAGCTTACAGGGTGTATGGCGGGCAAGCTTGGCTTAGGTATGATGAACAATTCCGGCAGAGGAAGGCAGTTCGTCCTGCTATTCGTTGGGATCAAAAAGATATTGGTCTGTGGATGCGGGTCATAGCGCAAAACAAATTTAGCCATTCCTTTCATGGGGGGGCTGGGAGCACCAGCCAGAGTAATAACACCACCGGCACAGCCGGGGGCAGCGGGCAAGGACAGGCAGGAGGGCATAAGTCGGGGGTATGCTGGCAATTTAATGACGGCCAGTGTAAGTTTGGGGCGAATTGTAAATTCAAACATCTCTGCTCCACCTGCAATGGCGCCTCTCACAGAGCATCCAAGTGTTTTAAGAAAGGAAAAGGAAAATTTGGAAGCGGTAATTCGCAAGGGGGAGACTCCAGTGAAACTGGAAAGGATGGTCCCTTATCTAAATAGATATGGGGACAGGGAAAAAGCGGCATTGTTGTACTCGGGTTTTAAGGACGGTTTTGTTATTCCCCATCCCCTATTTGATATTCCACGAGTACTGAGGAATCTGCAGTCGGCGTTGTTACATCCCAGAGGTGTTTTGGATAAACTGGCAAAGGATGTTTCGTTGGGTAGAATGGCTGGCCCTTTTATGTCCCCCCCTTTTTCAGATTTGGTTGTCTCCCCTTTGGGAGTCGTTCCAAAAAAGGAGCCTAATAAGTTTCGACTTATCCAACACTTGTCATACCCACGGGACAGGTCAGTGAATGATGGCATTGATCCTGAGATTTGTTCTGTTGTTTACTCCTCGTTTGATGAGGCGGCGCGGTGGGTTAGAAAGTGCGGTCGAGGGGCCCTTTTGGCCAAGACGAACATTGAGTCTGCGTTTCGCTTGTTGCCGGTGCACCCTCATAGCATAAAGCTACTGGGTTGTGTGGTGTAGTGACCCCTGATGCAGCTAGGGGGCACTGTGTATGCTCCTCGGGATATGCATGGAGGCATGTCATGGATGGACGGTATGTATCGCAGAGGTGGGTGGCCCTGTGATGGAAGCCTGGGCGTGTTTTGTTCAGCAGATCTACTGCTGAGAGTTGTGCTATACATTGGGAGGCTTCCAGGTGACTTGGCGAGCTGGGCGGGTCCAGTCACCTACAAACCCACCCAAGGGGTATGTGTCTGTATACCCGGGATAAAACCTGTATGTAATAGTGTGTTGTGGTAAAGGACCTGTGATGAGGTCATGACCAGGTGACCTAACCATGTGATTCTGACCTCATCGGTGGGTGGGGTTACACCTATGTAACAGAAGGGTGCTTGGCACCTGGGAGAGAGTGTGTGGGAGTCTGCCAGTGTGGACAGACTTCCATGTGGGACATTACCGAGAGGACTCTGTGACTGAGGAGTGAGGCTCCAGGCAGGAGCAGAAACATGGAAGATTTGTATTGCCTGTTACTATGTGGTTTATGAAGCAATAAACCTAAGGACTTTTTGTATAAGAAAGTGTCTCCTGATTTACCTCTGAAGCAGCCGAGTGAGTAAAAACCTTACAATTGGTGGAGAATGCGGGCAGCGACCCAAGGAGCACATGTTCCAGGACTGGGAATCATGAACCAGAGGAGGAACGGACGGTCTGTGAAAACCGTGAGTGTGACCAGTGGTCATGAATAAAAACTGGGTGTATGTTTATGTGGTGCCTCTGAAGATATGAGGTATCTGAAGAAGCTGTTAAACAGTGGTGACAGACAGGAGTCTGTGTTATGGTGACCGGGGTCATTGAAAAGTGGAGAAAAAGCATGCTGAGAGAATACCTCAGAGGAGGTGTCCGCAAATCTCTGGTCGAGTGTGTCCTGAATAGGGCTGCCTGCAAGGTTCCTGGAAGGTCTATCAGTGTTGGAGATCCTGGGGTTGGATCGGATTCCTGGAAGCACGTGGTGAGACTTGGAGCTTGGTGGCCGGAGTGTTGGACGGGGGGTCCTGAGTGGCGCCTGGACAGGACACATGTGTGTGCGGAGCCTGTGACGGTCCCACACTGAGAACCATGCGGTTCTGTTGAGGAGTTTTGCTCGAGTCAACCAGGAAAAGTGACTTTCTGGTACAGTGTGTCAGGGAGAAACTGTTTTTCCCTTGGTGTTTTTTCTCTGGAACACGTGTAAGGTGTGCACTGTGGCTCGTCAGAGTCCACGAAGGGGACAAGCGGCTGGCTGTGACTCGTGGGGTCACGAAGGGGACAAGCGGCTGGCTGTGACTCGTGGGGTCACGAAGGGGACAAGCGGCAGACTGTGGACCAGCAGGTTCACACAGTCGGCGGTGCAGGGACTTGCAGCCGCAAGAGCTGCAGTGGCAGCAGCGGCTTGTGCGTGGCAGCCGGAGGTGCTGGCGGGTGGTGGCAGTACCAGCAGGAGCTGGTGAGGTACCAGAAGGACATCAGAGGTCCAGAGTGGGTGACCTCTTAAAGGAACAGTACCAGCCCAAAGAGACATAAGGGTCTGTGCGAACTGGGGTCTCGTAGAGCCGTGGGGGAGTCCACGGTGTATAACCCAAGGAGGGGTGATGGCCCAAAAGGGGGCGGAGTCCCAAAAGGGGGCGGTTGGCAAAAAGGGGGTGGAGGATCCCAATGTTAAAGGGGAGATGCAGTAATAGCCTTAGGGCAGCTTTGGTTCCAAACTTAGCTTGTCCCGTGGTTATAGGACGGACTCTGGGCTGTTCTCAGAATTGTGGGAAGGGGGAGTTCCTATACAGCCGTTGAATGGAGGGATCCGTACGGTTGGGGCGAGGTGTATTAGCACAGTAATACCTCCCAAAACTGACGAATCAGACGGTGACACAGGAGGAAAGGATGCGTCTGCCCGACTTACTGACATGATGTCCTCTGAAATGTATGACAACAGAACCCATGACAATGTGGTAGATAAGACCTCTAGAACGGACACCCAGTTAGAGGGTAACGGGAGGGGCCCCGAGAGTGACTTTTGTGCAGACTGTGACTCGACCGCAAGGGAAAGCGAGGGCAGTAGGGTGGAGCCAAGTAAAAATGTCCGATCTTCCTCTCGCCGCAGTCGCCGCGGAAAGGCGGGACAGGCTACATCCTCTAAGAAGAGAAATGATGAGGAAGAGTCAGGGTCAGGTACTGGTCAGGTTACTGTCCTTGATAAAGAGACAATTGAGCACAGAATGGAGGAGCTGGAGAGGGAAGTCTCTAGGCTCAGAGATCATCTGTCCGCATGTCATAGTATGAAAAAGGCCCTATGGAAAGATATGGAGGTGCTCAGAGAGGCCCAGGAGAAGCATCAGCAGGAACTTCTCAGGAGGGAGGATGAGTGTTGCGGCTTGGCAGAGGAGCGAGATAAAGTTCTCCGTATGCTCAAGATACAGGAGGAGACTAATGCCCAGCTCCAGAAGTCCACGAGAGACGAAGTACAGCAAGCGAAGTGCCACACAGATGGCCACACAAGAAATGCTGAGGTCTTGGAGAACTGCGCTGATGCTCAGGATGAGGAGGTCCAACCGCATGTGCAGGAAAAGGAGAAATCGCTTTTCAAGTGTATAATAGAGGTACCCGAAGACATGCAAGAAGCTTGTGCCAGTGAGGATGTACATCAGGCCTTTAGAAAAGCGGTGGAAGCATGTAGTGTGAACTGGGTGCCAGAGAAGAAGCAGTTGGTTATACTGTCGACTAGGGAAGTCACAATGAAGCGAGTGGCTATCCTGAGGGACATGCACCTACATTGTCTCCGCACAAAGCAAATAATCCTGTTGAGAAATCATGACGCCACTCGACGTCTGGAGCAAGCAAGAAAGACTCAAAGTCAGCTTGGATTAATGGAAGACATCATTCAAGTGCCCAGAGGACTGGTGAAGAAAGTCATCGGAAGACTTGGGAAAATGATGCAGGAGATGGTGAATAAGTCCGGTGTGACGAGAGTCAGGATTCCGGCTGATGACGAAGTCCAGCTCGTGGGTGAAGACGGGATGGTTCCGTTCCTCATTGTCGGATCCATGGAGAGCCTTGGGAATATCCGGATGCTCCTCGAGTATCGTGTGTCATACCTGAGAGCAGTAGAGCAGCTACGACTTGAGAGGGAGCAGGTCAACAGAAACCTACAAAAAATGGAAAGAAGATGGCCGCCACCTTCAACCCGTGGGATTGAGAGGCGAAGAGGTTCGCTCAAGACTTCAAGTACTCAAGCTGGAGCTAATACAGGAAATAGGTCGCCTGATGGAAGAGGTAGAAGTAGTAATGCCTCAGTTAGCTCAGTGATGAGTGACCTAAGCAGGAGAACCTGTAGTAGACAAAAAAAAAAGGACTCAGACCAGACATGACGTATGGGTGCATGGGAATTGCGACGCCGTACTGACCGCTGGGGACACGGGTGGTCTGACAGGGGGGCCTCGTCAGCAAAAGAGGTGACAGAGTCGGAGGACAGACGCCTACCAAAGAGATCAGTAGCAGGGTTCGACTTAAGGTACTGCCACACTACACAATCCCGCTAGCGATCTCGTTAGCGTCGCATACTAATGAGATCGCTAGCGGGATTGTTTCTATATCGCTAGTAGCTACCTAACTTAGCGATGTCGTTAAGGACGTTATCGCGGTTAGCGATCTCCTTAACGACTTTAGCGGTACAAAAGTACCGCTAAATCGCTAAGAAAAGGTGCTACACTTAGCGATTATACTTACCCAGCGGGAGCGCCGGCGATAAAATAGGGTCCGGAACGATTCCAGCGACGAGCGAGATCACAGCAGGAAGCTCGTCGCTGGCAGCTGCCGCACACAACAACATCACTAACGGGATCGCTAAATAGTGACGTTCTTTAGCGATCCCGTTAGCGATGTTGTTTAGTGTGGCATACCCTTTAGAGAGACGGTTTGACTGGCAGAGACGACCGAGAAGGATCTCTGGTCAGGTAACATGTGTCCACCCTCCTAAGGTTGAACAAAGGGGGAGGTATGTGGTGTAGTGACCCCTGATGCAGCTAGGGGGCACTGTGTATGCTCCTCGGGATATGCATGGAGGCATGTCATGGATGGACGGTATGTATCGCAGAGGTGGGTGGCCCTGTGATGGAAGCCTGGGCGTGTTTTGTTCAGCAGATCTACTGCTGAGAGTTGTGCTATACATTGGGAGGCTTCCAGGTGACTTGGAGAGCTGGGCGGGTCCAGTCACCTACAAACCCACCCAAGGGGTATGTGTCTGTATACCCGGGATAAAACCTGTATGTAATAGTGTGTTGTGGTAAAGGACCTGTGATGAGGTCATGACCAGGTGACCTAACCATGTGATTCTGACCTCATCGGTGGGTGGGGTTACACCTATGTAACAGAAGGGTGCTTGGCACCTGGGAGAGAGTGTGTGGGAGTCTGCCAGTGTGGACAGACTTCCATGTGGGACATTACCGAGAGGACTCTGTGACTGAGGAGTGAGGCTCCAGGCAGGAGCAGAAACATGGAAGATTTGTATTGCCTGTTACTATGTGGTTTATGAAGCAATAAACCTAAGGACTTTTTGTATAAGAAAGTGTCTCCTGATTTACCTCTGAAGCAGCCGAGTGAGTAAAAACCTTACAGTTGCTATTGGGATGGTGTGTTTTTTGTTGACAGGTGCTTACCCATGGGGTGTTCCTTATATTGCGCGTATTTTGAAGCTTTCAGTTCTTTTCTTGAATGGGTGGTACGAGACGTTTCGGGTTTTGATTCGGTTATTCACTATTTGGATGACTTCTTGTGTGTCGGGCCAGCGGATTCATGGCGGTGTTCTAGGATTCTAAAAGCAGTTCAGTGGGTGGCCGAGCATTTGGAGTCCCGTTGGCGCCTGACAAAACGGAGGGTCCAAGTACGTGTCTGTGTTTTCTAGGGATCGTTATTGACACTGTTGAATGGGAGTTAAGGCTTCCTGAGGACAAGCTATCGGCTTTGAGAGCGGAGGTGGTCAGAGCGCGTCGCTTGAAAAAACTGTCTTTGCGTGATCTTCAGTCGTTGTTAGGGAAGCTGAACTTTGCTTGTCGGGTGATGCCGATGGGGCGAGTTTTCTCACGTAGGCTGGCAAGCGCTACTTCAGGTGTTCGAGCCCCTCATCATTTTATCAGGTTGTCCGCGAAGCTTAGGGCGGACTTGTCAGTTTGGGAATCTTTTTTGGAGGGGTACAATGGCCGCTCCTTGGTAATGGCTGAGATTGTTGACAATGATGCTTTGGACTTGTTTACTGATGCTGCTGGCGGGATTGGTTTTGGGGCATATTTCAAGGGACAGTGGTGCGCATCACATTGGCCCAGAGAATGGGTGGAGGTGGGCTTGGTACGCAACATAACATTGTTGGAGATTTTCCCGATCCTCGTGGCCGTACATTTGTGGGGGCGTGATTTTCGTAATCAACGGGTGCGCTTTAATTGCAATAATATGGGAGTGGTATGCGCGATTAATGGTCTTACTGCATCGTCCCCCCCTGTGGTTCGAGTGTTGCAGGAATTGGTGTTGGTATGTTTGTCCTTGAATGCTCATGTTACAGCGACTCATGTTCCTGGTGTGAAGAACGAAATTGCTGATTCTCTTTCTCGTTCACAGTGGGATCGTTTCCGGTCATTGGCGCCAGAAGCAGAGGTAGTGGGTTTAACGTGTCCGGAGGAGCTATGGAAGGTGGCTTTTGGGCCGCAGGGTCGTTGATCAGGTCTTCGCTAGCCCCAAAAACTTGGGAGGCGTATCAGGCGGTTTGGCGGATGTGGGAGGGGGTTTTCGCAGCCGGTTCAAGTATTGGCTCCGGACACGATTGGGAGCAAATTTTGTTGTCCTAGTTGGGACAGGGTGCGACGGAGGGTTGGTCTTGCGCGAAAGTATCACGGGTTTTGGCCGCTTTATCCTTCAGTTTTCGTTTACGCGGGATTCAGGATTTTACAAAGACGTTTTTGGTTAAGCAGGCAGCAAAAGGATTTCTTCGTGTAAAAAGTCGGGGTGATACCAGGTGCCCTATTTCATTTAGTTTGTTAGAACAGTTGGGCCTCGCGTTAGAGTCGACGTGTTCCTCGAATTTTGAGGTAGCGTTGTTTTGCTTAGCTTTTTCATTCGCATTTTTTGGGGCTTGCGGGTGGGTGAGCTGGTTTCGCCGAGCAAACCTGTTGTAGGCGGGTTATTGGCGAGGGATGTCGTGATGACTTCGCGGAGTGTTGAGTTTTGGCTGCGGAGGTCTAAGACAGATCAGGCTGGTAAGGGTCGGCGTGTGGTTTTGTGTTGTGTGCAGGGCTCTTCAATGTGTCCGGTTCAATGTTTTCAGCGCTTTCGGGAGTTTCGGCCTAGCCTGGGCGGTTCTTTGTTGTGTCATGTGGATGGTGGTAGTTTGTCTCGGTATCAGTTTGGTGCCATTTTTAAGAAGTCTATTCGAGTATTGGGCCTGGATGACTCTCATTTTGCTTCTCATTCTTTTCGAATCGGGGCAGCAACAGAGGCAGCAGCAGGGGGTTTGAGTCCGGCGTCCATTCAACGTATTAGCGGTTGGAAGTCAGGTCGGTATCGGAGTTACATCAGGCCTTAGTTTCGTCAAGAGGCTGGAGGGAGGCGACTGGCGGGTAGAGTTATGTCTCCGGGTACTCCGGTATTTTGTATTTTAGCCTTGTTTTCTCTTTTCAGGTATCGGGCCTTTGCTTGTGTGGATTTTTGGCCATTCCTTCGTTTACTGGGAGCGTTGCGAGCTGACGTCAGGAACGAAGGTCGACAACTGGGTTTCCACAGGAGCATGGCTGTGGTGCGGTGGATGGGTTTTAGAGGAATGGAATGGAGAAAGGTTCTCCAGGAAATACATGGTTGTGTTCTGATGGACCGTGCTCCTGACATTTTAGTTCTCCATGTTGGGGGCAAGGATCTGGCGGTTCGACCTTTCCGGGAATTGGTAAAGGACATTAAGCAGGATTGTTTGCGTTTGTGGTTATTATATACAGGCGTTACTATTGTTTGGTCCGAAATTGTTCCACGCAGGCGATGGCGTACGATGAGGTCCTTGGTAAAAGTCAACTAGGCCAGGATAAAAGTGAATAGGGCCTTCAGGAGGGTATAGAAAAGGCCATGGCATTGCGGTTTGGGGGGGTCTCGGGCCATTGAGGTGTTCAAGGGCCCTCGTTGTGGCGGTTTGGGGTGGGGGGGAGTCCTTGAAGTCGGTTGGAAATTGGTTTTGGGGACTCTGGATAGGGTCTCCTCCGTCTGAAGTTACGTTGATGGTGATCTGGTGAGATGTGGACGGGGAGTTCCGGCAGGAGTGGGCGGATCCCCGAGGAGCTGGGTGAGCAACATATCATGGTGTGTGTTGGTGCTCCTGAGCCTGTGGGGTAACGGCTGGGAGCAAGATGATGGGTGTTGTTCACAGCAATTTCGGGTTAATTCACCAAGATGTTGTGGCTTCAAGGACTCCTCCTCAACATTCAAGTATTGTAAAGCTATGTCATCATTTGGTATTTTTGTTAATGTTTGTGTATTTAATAAAAGGCTGCTGTGGCCGCTAGAATTCCAAATAATTTGGGCTCTGTGTATTTGTGAGCGGCGTATTGTGGTGGGTCATTTTACTGGTTGGGTGGTATAGGTGATAGGTTATGTTAGACTCCCCACAGGTAAGCTACTTGACAATACCAACGTCAAGAAATGGCCGGAGCAAAGCCTCCCCCCCTCCTCCCAGGAGGCGTGGGCGGAGGCCAACATGACGGGGGGGTTGGAAGGGTTAGTTGGGGGGAGGAGTATTTAGATTAAGGGGTCTATATAGGGAGGTGGGTAAAGGCCTCAGGTCAGTTTCCCGCCTTTGGCTAAAAATAGTCCCGCCCTCCCTCCCTGTAGTTTGTGATAGTTAATTTCAAAGGTTTTTTCGGGTCATGGCGGTTCGGGGTGGGGGGGAGTCCTTGAAGTCGGTTGGAAATTGGTTTTGGGGATTCTGGATAGGGTCTCCTCCGTCTGAAGTTACGTTGATGGTGATCTGGTGAGATGTGGACGATGAGTTCCGGCAGGAGTGGGCGGATCCCCGAGGAGCTGGGTGAGCAACATATCAAGGTGTGTGTTGGTGCTCCTGAGCCTGTGGGGTAACGGCTGGTAGCAAGATGATGGGTGTTGTTCACAGCAATTTCGGGTTAATTCACCAAGATCTTGTGGCTTCAAGGACTCCTCCTCAACGTTCAAGTATTGTAAAGCTATGTCATCATTTGGTATTTTTGTTAATATTTGTGTATTTAATAAAAAGCAGCTGTGGCCATTAGAATTCCAAATAATTTGGGCTCTGTGTATTTGTGAGCAGCGTATTGTGGTGGGTCATTTTACTGGTTGGGTGGTATAGGTGATAGGTTATGTTAGACTCCCCGCAGGTAAGCTACTTGACAATACCAACGTCATGGAGAAGGTGGAGAAACTTTTTTTTTTTTCTCCACGTCTGAGAAAAACTGAATCCACTCTGATCAAGTCTGGTTGGAGTAATCAGACTGTTTTTCTCGGATGTGGAGGCCTAGGAGTACAGATCTTTGCTAGATCTGTAAATCAAATCTACTACTAAGATAGAATGAACTAGGTTGACAAACCAGCACTTTGAGTATAAGTGCACACGATCAGGAATAATTGCGTTTTTTTCGCGTTTTTTCCGCGGTTTTCCGCGGTAAAAACGCGATAAAAACGCAAGCATTAAGCATCCTATACATGTTAATTGATTCCGCATGTTTTGGCCACATGTTGCGTTTTTTTTCCGCGAAAAAAACGCTTCGCGGAAAAAATAGCAACATGTTCATTAATTTAGCGTAATCGCGGTGATTCCGCCGCCATAGGAATGCATTGAACCGCTTACTTTCCGCATGTGGCTATGCCCACCATGCGCAATGTAAGCGGTTCATGTGCGATGGTACCCAGGGTCTGGAGGAGAGGAGACTCTCCTCCAGGCCCTGGGTACCATATCCCTGGTAAAACAATAATTAAAATAAAAAATAATGATATTCTCACCTTCCGGCGGCCCCCGCAGCCTTCCCGCGGTCCCCGCAGCCTTCCCGCCTTCAGCGACGCTCCCGGCAACTTCCGGTCCCAAGAGTCCTTTGCGAGAATCACCCAGATGGCGTAGCGGTCTCGCGAGATGCTACGTCATCGGTGTGATTTGTCGCAAAGCACTCCTGGGACCGGAGTTGCCGGGAGCGTCGCTGAAGGCGGGAAGGCTGCGGGGGCCGCCGGAAGGTGAGAATATCATTATTTATTATTTTTTTTATTATTTTTACATTAGATCTTTTTACTATTGATGCGACATAGGCGGCATCAATAGTAAAAAGTTGGTCACACTTGTGAAACACTATGTTTGACGTCGTGTGACCAACCTGTCAATCAGTTTTCCAAGCGATGCTACAGATCGCTAGGAAAACGCTAGCATTCTGCAAGCTAATTACGCTTGCAAAACGCTATTATTCTGGCGGGAATCAGCATACAAAAAACGTGCGTATTTCCTGCGGGAGAAGTGCGGGATTGCCGCGGAAATTTCCGCGGCAATTCCGCAACGTGTGAACTTAGCCTAAAAGACAGAAGGACGCAAAATAAGATCATGGAGTTTATTACAAAGATTCATAACTTTACAAAGGCTAATTAATAAATTTAAAAAAATGATTTACTCTTTAATATTATGCTTACTGTAGATTGGTACAAACTATGGCTAAGTGACTAATCGAATAATTAAATTAAAGAGGTTGTCCACTACTTTAACATTGATGACTTATCATTAGAAAAGGTCATCAATGTCTGATTGGTGGGGGTGTGACACTCTATCTCCGCCGATTAGCTGTTCTCGGTGCCGGTGGCTGCCGGCACTGCTCAGTTATGGAGCTGCCTGTCTACTGATAGAGGCCGCGAGTGGGTACACTATTCAAATCAATAGGGGACGGATGTGTAGTATTCAACGGCGGCCACTATCAGTAGACGGAACCGCTCCTTAACTGAACCCTTCCAGAAGTAGCCGACACCAAGAACAGCTGATTGGCCATGGGTTCTGGGAGTTGTTTGTTTACAGCTTGCTTCTTTGTCTAGAAAATAAAAAAATATATTCCAAGTTAGGGTACTGAGTGCACCCTTGGGGTGGCCTAATGCCTCAATGCACTGTTCCACCCCCTCCTATTTGCATTCTTACACCTCCCTCTCTTCTGATCGACATCACTTGTATTGCCTGAGCGAGCCCTGTTAGAAATTAAAAGTGCACTGATGTGAATGAGCGCTTACACATAGTGTCACGACGTATAACAGATATATTCTATGATAGTAACATATATCTAATGTGACATCATTCTATATTTCCTATAATAGAAAATATCAACATGTATACATAGTATCTGCCAGCAATGTCTTACCTGACATAATATCCTATGTATTGTGGGTCAATACTGTGTATGTGTCACGCTGTCTCAGGATAGAGGTGGACCGGGGTCTATGCTGACCCTGAGCTGGGGTCCTGACTAGTCCCTCTACCTGGAGGTACTGTTAATGGTACAGAGGTCCAGGCCGCCAGTGTAACCCTGTCTCCTGTAGATCCCTGACCACTGTAATCTAGTCCTGAGAAGGACCCTGATTACCACCACAGGGAATGGGCAGGTCACAGCTTACACACGGTCTAAGATAAACAAGACAGACAAGGGGTAAAGAAAACACTGCCATGCATACAAAAACTTCCACTACAGAGGAACACAAAAGGTTAAGGAGATAAACAATAAGCGAGGAGAGGATAAACCACAACAGGCACTCTTAGCTTAGGTCTTCTCAGAAACGATCCGCTCTGCTGGTCTGAATGAATGCTTTCACCGACAACTTCCCCAGCAGACCAGCAGGTATAAGAAGGAAGCTAATTAACAAAACATCAATCGCAGCTGGGTGAGGCTGGTCAGTCCAGCATCGAGAGAGAAAGAATTAACTCCCTCAGTGCCGAAAAACACCCAGCACCAGAAACTCAGCTGTGCGAAGTCAGGGTGTGCAATCGCGACGATCTTCGCCGCGACACACCCGTGACAGTACCTCCCCTTCTACGAGGGGCCTCTGGACCCTCAGGGCCTGGTCTATCTGGGTGAGTAGTGTGGAAGGCCCGAACCAATCGGTCTGCGTTAATATCTGACGCAGAAACCCACATCCTCTCCTCAGGACCATACCCCCTCCAATGAACAAGGTACTGAAGGGACCGGCGATTCAGACGTGAGTCAATGATCTTCGATACCTGAAACTCCAAATTACCATTGACCACCACAGGAGGAGGAGGTAGAGGTGACGGTATAACTGGTGCCACGTACCTCTTAAGCAACGATTTGTGGAACACATTGTGGATTTTAAACGTAGGAGGGAGGTCAAGACGGAAAGCCACCGGATTAATTATTGAACTGATCCTGTATGGCCCGATGAATCTGGGACCGCGTTTCCAGGAGGGAACCTAAGTTTTATATTCTTGGTAGACAACCATACCAGATCGTTCACACTTAGGTCCGGACCAGACACTCTCCTCCTATCAGCCATACGTTTGTATCGGTTTCCCCATAGTGCTCAGATTATTAAGCACTCCTCTCCACACTGAAGCAAGTGACGACGAAAATCGTTCCTCCTCAGGAACCCCAGAAGAGCCCCCCCCATTGAAAGTACAAAACTGGGGGTGAAAACCATATGCCCCAAAAAACAGGAACTTACCAGTGGACTCGCTCCGCCTATTGTTAAGAGCGAACTCTGCCAGAGGCAAGAAAGAAGACCAGTCCTCTTGGTTCTCTGAGACAAAACACCGAAGATATGTCTCTAAGCTCTGATTCAGACGCTCTGTCTGACCATTAGTCTGCAGATGAAAAGCCGAAGAAAATGACAACTGCATCCCCCGACGAGAACAAAATGCCTTCCAGAATTTGGACACAAACTGAGACCCCCGATCCGACACCACATCGGAAGGCAACCTGTGAAGTCTCACAATCTCCCCAATGAACACCTGCGCCAGAGTTTTAGCATTAGGAAGAGCAGGAAGAGCAATAAAATGTGCCATTTTGCTGAACCTGTCAACTACAACTAGTATGACAGTTTTACCTGAAGACGGAGGGAGGTCCGTAATGAAGTCCATAGACAGATGGGTCCATGGACGCTCCGGGATTTTCAACGGTAAAAGGGCCCCAGACGGACGGGTATGTGGGGTCTTAGAGCGCGCACATACCCCACAGGACGCGACAAAAGTTACCACCTCTTTATTTAAGCTAGGCCACCAAAACCGGCGAGAAAGGAGATCTACAGTTGCTTTACTCCCTGGGTGTCCTGCCAAAGCAGAATTATGATGTGCCTCGATAACCTTTTGTCTTAACTGATCTGGAACAAACAGTTTCCCTGGAGGTCCTACAGGGGCGTCCCCCTGAGCCTCCAATACCTCCTCCTCAAGCTCAGAGCATACAGCCGACACCACAACTCCCTCCTGGAGAATAGGAACCGGGTCATCCGTCTTCCCGGCCCCCGGGAAACTACGAGATAAGGCATCAGCCTTTACATTTTTTGACCCAGGACGATATGTGACGACAAAATTAAATCTGGTAAAAAACAATGACCATCTAGCTTGTCTGGAATTCAGACGTTTTGCAGACTCTAAATACAGCAGGTTCTTGTGATCAGTAATGACGGTGACCGGGTGGACTGCCCCCTCCAAAAAGTGACGCCACTCTTCAAAAGCCAACTTAATGGCCAAGAGTTCCCTATTGCCAACATCATAATTCCTCTCGGCGGATGACAATTTTTTAGAGAAGAAAGCGCACGGATGCCATTTACCAGGGGACGGACCTTGAGATAATACCGCACCCACTCCTACGTCAGATGCGTCTACCTCCACAATGAACGGTTGTGATGCATCAGGTTGGATGAGTATGGGTGCTGAAGCAAAACATTTTTTCAAGGAGGAAAATGCTTGACAAGCTTTGTCAGACCACCTAGAAAAATCCGTCCCTTTTTTTGTCATGTCAGTGAGAGGTTTGACAACGGATGAGAAATTACGAATAAATTTCCGGTAGTAGTTAGCAAACCCCAGGAAACGCTGCAGTGCTTTAAGATCCTCTGGCCGATCCCATTCAAGCACAGCCTTCACTTTCCCAGGGTCCATACGGAAACCGGAAGCTGACACCAGGAATCCTAAAAACTGAAGTTCTTGTACGGCGAATACACACTTCTCCCATTTGGCGTACAGTTTATTGTCTCGCAAGATCTGCAACACCTGTCTCACATGCTCCTGATGAGACACAAGATCCGGCGAGTAAATTAAGATGTCATCTAGATAAATGACAACAAGCTGTCCCACTAGGTGGCGGAAGATGTCATTAACAAAATGTTGAAACACCGCCGGGCAGTAGTCAGACCGAAAGGCATGACAAGGTTCTCATAATGTCCCTCCGGAGTGTTAAACGCCGTCTTCCACTCATCCCCCTCCTTTATCCTAATCAGATTATACGCCCCCCTGAGATCCAACTTAGAGAACCATTTGGCGCCCACAATCTGATTGAAGAGATCAGGAATAAGTGGGAGCGGATACGGATCTCGGACCGTAATCCGATTAAGCTCACGGAAATCCAGGCAAGGGCGTAGGCCTCCATCTTTTTTCTTCACAAAGAAGAACCCCGCGGCCACTGGGGAAGATGAAGGTCTAATATGCCCCTTGGCCAGACTTTCCGAAATATAATCCTTCATAGCTTGCCTCTCAGGACCAGAAAGGTTATATAACCTAGATTTTGGTAACTTAGCATCAGGAAGCAATTTTATAGCACAGTCATATGCGCGATGAGGAGGTAATTCTTGACACCCTTCCTCTGAAAACACATCCTCAAAGTC